>JAUNZM010000219.1:305000-905000 GCA_033459285.1 Clamator glandarius
TGACACTGGTGGTAAGCAAGACACAAGGGCTGTTTTTGATCACCAGGTTAGCTGTAGTTCCTATACTGTCCCATCTCAGAGCCATCATATGGTGCCTGCATCTCTGCACTATGTCTTTAGTTATCCTGGAGAAAGATGCCGCTCTTGATATCTCTCCAGATTAGGCCCCCCTGGTACCAACCATAACCTCCTTCAGGTCTACCCGACCTTTGACAACGAAGGCATTGCCATTGCAGGATTCAGGCAGCTCCATCTGCAACTACAAAGGAGACATAACTTAGCTAGCTCCTAACCAGCTATCAGTAACTCGAATAGCTGTGAAATGCATCCAAAAAGCAGAGTTAAAAGAAATGCATGTCCAGTTCTCCTGGGACATTCTACACTCATCCACCCAGATGTTGTTAGCTGCAATGGTGTCAGCTGTGTCCACACTACAATGTGGTGATTTGTGGGATAGAGATATCCTCCTCATCTTGCCAGTCCTCAGGCACTATTTAATGCCTAGACAGTCAGTGATAGGAAACTGAATGAGAAAGCAAAATGTACATAATGGTGCCTGAGATGTTTGTAAAGTGCTCAAAGAACATTGTACATCCATTGGAGTGGCAGATATTGTTGAAACTCCCAGTATGAGCAGGTACCACCTCAGGACTTAGATGAAGTGACTCTGACATCTTCTGCAGAGTGAGAGACTAGAGAAGATAACACAAATACTGTTGGGGAATCAATGGCCAGATGTGGGGGGGATTACTGGTATGTGGGGAAGTGAGACAGTAAAAGAAGGAGAACAGGGAAAATGTGGATAAAACTACCAGGCAAAAAAAAATATTTGTACAGGACCTGCAGAGAGTCTCAGTATTTGGGTTTTTTTGAGGGGGATATGTGTGGTGAAAACAGGACAAATGGAAGTCAGTTTGAGATTTGAGGGTGGGGGGAGCAAAACTCTCTCCAAAGTACTCTGGTTTTATTTTCAAATGGCCATTTGACAGACTTACAGCATTGCTCAGTAAGACTTTGAGGTGTGTCTTGCAGGGAAAGTTGTCAGGTGAACATCTCAAGAAGACAAAAGTAAGGGCAGACAGTTTTTGCCTTGCACTTACCCTGACAGCTCTGATGGTCGGAAGAAGCCTAAATCCAGCAGCATCCAACCCAGACTTTTTCAGGTGTCTCTGAGCTTTGTCTACCCTCCCTGCCATATCCAGATACATCTTCTAGCCTGTGCTTGAAACATCCCAAGCTTTATTAACAGGTTCAGGAAACTGTGCTCCCTGTGACTAATCTGGTTTATCCTGAAATGGCGAACCAGATGAGATTAATGTGATTTCTCTTGCAAATATTTCTCATATCTTTTCCTACCACTGCAATAGCAGGAGGGTCTAGAACCAGGTGGCGTCAAGTAAGCTGCAAAACCATTTGGTCTGTTGTCTGTGCTAATGAGGTTAAAGATTATATGTGCCTCTTGAGATCTCCTACTCCATTCAAAGTGTGAAATATCATCCAGTCTTGTTCCTTCTTTCATTTTCTTTTGGGTGGGAGAATGAAGGGGAATGATAGTCTTTTTTTGTGTTGTTCACAGTCCCAGCTATTGACTCAGACCTTGTGAAAATGACTTTAAGCTATCAATCACTGCTGGGATAATAATTTTTCCTTTTTTTTGTTCCTTCTCTTTCTCTCTCTTAATTGTGTTTACTTTGGGTATGTGGTGTCTTACCTGAGGAAAGCTACAGTGAAAGGATCACTGGCATTACATCTGCAAAGATTTCTAGCTGATGATGAAATATGTAATTTTCATCAGTTGTGGAACAGGGTTTCACCATAGCTAGTAGAGAGTGTGACATGCTTGTTGTATTCTCCTTCTGCTCTGATTTTTCAGGCAAACACTGAAAAAAAATACATTTATGATCATAATCCTAGAGAGAGAAGAAATTGCTTAGAAATGCTGTATCTTTGTCAGTTTCTTTAAACCTTTTGATCCATCCCAGAGCCATCACCATGTCATCACTTATTGAAAGCATTTTTTAACAGCTCACAGCTGGATTCTGCATTATTTCCAAAATGTCTTTTCTTCCAGTGCAGTGTATTGTCTTTTCTTGAATAGTCTAACTCCCACCTCCAAAGATGTATTTTGGATTTTCCACATGGAGGAAAAATAATTAAACCCTGGTTTCACTCCTGAGCCTGCTCCTTGCTGTGCTGACACAGCACATCATGGCAGTCTCAGTGCACCGTGCTTCAGGTGGAACCTACTCCTGGCAGAGAAAGGTACCTGCACCATCTAACAACCCCTTTGGTCCATATAATTGGGAGACATGGGGGAATGTTAGAGTTATTTCCGTGGGGAGAGAAAGTAGACATAGGGCAACAAACTGAAGGAAAAAAAATGCCTTTTTAATCCTTCACATCAGTGTCTCTGATTTTTCCAAACTGTGCAAATTTAATTTGATGATGAATATCATCTAGATTTCAGAGGTGTGGTGTACTCAGCAAAAACTTTGGAGCCACTGCACAGGCTACATTTCCACTGTGAAGTTTAGTGCACTGAAATGGTGAAATATGGAGAACACAGAACCACAGACAATTGTGCTCAAACATGGATCATCAGCTCCCTGTCAAACACAGGCAGAAGAGGCTATAGCAGCAGCACTGAAGAGCTGAGTAATCTCCTGGTCTCCTCTCTCTTATACGAACTTGTAAACCTAAAATGATGTCATAGGTGAAAAAGATCAAGATATCTCTGATCAAATGCAGACATCTGTAAGGTCGGCATCCATCAAAAGAACCACTGATCTTGATATACTTCACAGCTCATGGAGGGAAATGGAATACCTTCTTGATCACTATTCACTCCATCCTGCAGCAGATGAGTCACTCACAAGGAGCTCCTACTTTCTCCTGTGAACATGAAGGGAGTGGTGATTAACTAACAGAGATATAGATTTAAAGATAAAGGAAATATCTCCCTCTAACAGTCAGGAGACAGAAAACTGGATTTTTTTTGGTGTTGGTGGGTATAGATCCTTCTGGTGTAAATCCCAGCTTTCCAGCCCAAACTTGACATATCAATCACTTAAAACACTACCCAGGTTTCCTTGGGAGAAGACATTTGGGAGTGGTATTTCTAGATATGTTACAGGTATTATAATTAATTTTGCCTTCTGCTTATTTTTTGAGGGTCTGTCACCCCATTGAGCAAAGCCCTGAGCAGGTTTCCTGCTCTAAAGAATCTCTGTACACCTCAAGCATCTCTTTGTACACAAATGCAAAGATCTTTGTTAACAAACTGGAATCCAGCTTCTGGGGTTAGGTTTTGCATCCCTTTTCCTCCTCAGGTCAAAGGCACTGGGGTTTAGACAATGATTATTATAGATTTCACAACATGCCATATCTAGAAGATCTGTCTTTCCCATATCATAAGCATCTTCTGAGTGGAGGAGCATGCTTCTTAGGATTTACCTTCTGGTGTCAAGGCAACCGTATTTTTATCCTTTCCATAGCATGAGTCAAGAGTAGAGAAGCTTTTCTTTGCCTAATGTACTTCTTCAGAAGACACATATTCCGACTAACAAATCTCACATCTTAATGGATGAAATAAGTTGATTCTAGGTCTCAGGACTATGAAAGTGGCCACACTGCTGATTGGTTCATATCAATATTGCTAGATTCATATCTCAGTTGTTTTACAGTTCTCAGGTAAGGAAGTCTTAATAAATGTTTAACACACCCCAGAAGACATCAGTTCTTTCTCTGTACATCAGTGAATATCCACTGATTGCAAAATAATAATAGCTTATGCCCAATGAAAAGTGGAGGCATATAACTTCCACTGACTTTTCCCTTTCTCCAGACACACACATGCCAATATCCATTCCTCTGTCAGCCACAGCACTGAGGAAGCTTCTAACACTGTCACTGTCCCATGGTGATCTGCTCCCAGCTCAGCCCATTTTAACCCCCAAAATGTGGAGAATTTCTAAACAAAAAAAACAACTAATAAAAAAAAATATCCAGGCCTGGGCAATGTGAGATTGTTGCAAGTCTCAAGATTCAGGATAAGAAAGTCATAGGAGATGGTAAAAGAAAACATTGCCAATATCTTCCTGGCTACTGAACAATTTGCTTGATTATGTGCAGAGAACATGTAGGAAAACTGATTTACCTTTTCTTTGCCTGCCCTCTGGTGGTGAATCACTGCTGATTAATTGTATGCAAACATATATGTGATCATGAGATGATAGGGTTTTCTGTTCTGGGTGAAGTGAAGAGAGTGGTTAGCAGGACAGTAGCATTAAATTTCCAGAAGGCTGGTTGGCAAAAAAAAAAAAAATTTTTCTGATGTCAAGCCTGAACCTCCGCTGGTGGAGCTTGAGGCCATTCCCTCTTATCCTGTCCCCTGTCATTTGGGAGAAGAGGCCAGCACCCTCCTCTCAACAACCTCCTTTCAGGTAGTTATAAAGAGCAATGAGGTCTCCTCTCAGCCTCCTCTTCTCCAGGCTAAACAACCCCAGCTCTCTCAGCCACTCCCAGTAAGACTTGTTCTCCAGCCCCTTCACCAGCTTTGTTGCCCTTCTCTGAACTCGCTCCAGAGCCTCAACATCCTTCTTGTGGTGAGGGGCCCAGAACTGAACACAGTATTCAAGGAGCAGTCTCACCAGTGCCGAGTACAGAGGGAGAATAACCTCCCTGGACCTGCTGGTCACACCGTTTCTGATGCAGGCCAAGATGCCTTTGGCCTTCTAGGCCACCTGGGCACACTGCTGGCTCATGTTCAGTCGGCTGTCAATCAACAACCTCAGGTCCTTCTCCTCGTGGCAGCTTTCTAGCCAGACTTTTCCTAGTCTGTAGTTACACAGGGTTGTTGTGCCTAAAGTACAGAACCTGGCTTTATTAAACCTCATGCCATTGGTCTCAGCCCATCGGTCCAGCCTGTTCAATATACATTGACATACACTGCAGAAAATGCTTTCATCTGAATTTTATAGTGAATCTGAATGTTACAGATGTGAGTAGTAGTTAATTATTGCCATTGGTTGTAGCTGACCTTTTTAATGCTGAAGATTTTCCATTTTACTATGATAGTGTTAAAATTTAGTTCATTTAGTTAATTCAGGATGAAAGTCATAGGAGTATAGTTAAATATTGTTCCATCCTGGAGAGACCAGTGAACTCTTCATGTGTCCTTCTCCTCTCTATAAATAAACTTCACTGAAACTGTTCGAGCCGTATGAAATCAAGAGCAAAATGTTTTTCCAAGACGAATTCTTATAACAAATACAGGACAGCACAAAAATAGCTGCCACAGCATGGATGTGCTTTCCCTACACAATGCCAGTCTGAGGTAGCAGGAGGGCACGGAGAGAAAGGTGGCCTTGGGCTGAAAGCTTGGAGGAGATATATTCCTTCAGCCCCTGGATTTGGTTTATTTTCAGTTCAGCAAGAGTTCAGCATCATATTTGCTCTCATTTCTCCTTGTAGCTGCAAAGAACACAGGGATTTGCCACGCAGCTGTCCACACCTCTCACAAATGTGACCAGCACTTGGGCATGAGGTAGTGAGGGTAAGTGTGTTCAACATCACAGCTCTGAGGACTTATATAAACTTAAGAAGCATGGTGTTCCAAGCATTTTCCCCTTGGATGACCTGTTACAGTGGGAAGGGCAGCAAAGGCAGCTTCCTGGGTGGAAGTGTCGATGTGGCGGAGGGTAGGGAGGCTCTGCAAAGGGATCTGAATAGGCTGGACCGCTGGGCAGGGTCCAATGGTATGACCTTTAACAAGACCAAGTGCTGGGTCCTGCACTTGGGGCACAACAACCCTGTGCAGCTACAGACTAGGAGAAGAGTAGCTAGAAAGCTGCCAGGAGGAGAAGCACCTGGGAGTGTTGCTTGACAGCTGACTTGACATGAGCTAGCAGTGTGCGCAGGTGGCCAAGAAGGCCAATGGCATCTTGGCTTGTATCAGAAACGGTGTGACTAGCAGGTCCAGGGAGGTTATTCTCCCTCTGTACTCAGCACTGGTGAGACTGCTCCTTGAATACTGTGTTCAGTTCTGGGCCCCTCACCACAAGAAGGATGTTGAGGCTCTGGAGCGAGTCCAGAGAAGATCAATGAAGCTGGTGAAGGAGCTGGAGAAGAGACTTCAGGAGGAATGGCTGGGAGAGCTGGGGTTGTTTAGCTTGGAGAAGAGGAGGCTGAGAGGAGACCTCATTGCTCTCTACAACTACCTGAAAGGAGGTTGTAGAGAGGAGGGTGCTGGCTTCTTCTCCCAAATGACAGGGGACAGGACGAGAGGGAATGGCCTCAGGCTCCACCAGGGGAGATTTAGGCTGGACATGAGGAAAACATTTTTCACTGGAAGGGTCATTGGGCACTGGAACAGGCTGCCCAGGGAGGTGGTTGATGCACCTTCCCTGGAGGTGTTTAAGGCACAGGTGGACAAGGTGCTAAGGGTCATGGTTTAGTGATTGATAGGAATGATTGGACTCGATGATCCAGTGGATCTCTTCCAATCTGGTTATTCTATGATTCTATGATTCTCAGGCTGCATTAGTGGTGTTAGGATTTGTCTGTCTACAACAAAGTGAACCAGGGAAACTTTTCTCCTCAACACCTTCATTTACCACTCAGCATTTCCTAATGAAACTACAGTCTTTCCCTTGAGAGTTGCAAACACTTTTATAGATTATTATCTTGATTTCATACTTGCCTTAGACTGTATTTTGAAGGCATGCATAGAGATGAGAACACCATGTCCCTGGACTCATGTAGCCTTAGGCTTCATACAGTTGATTTCCATAATGCTCAAACCCACCATCTGTAGCACATTGTCTAGTGACTGTGGAAATACTTGTCTGCCTTTCTGTCTTATGATAACTCCATCTCAACCAGCAACTGATTCCTAGGTGCTGGATTCAGCTTTTAAGTTGCTACCACTGTGAGTCCCTAAGACAACAAGCATCACTCGAAACAATCTCAGGGCATGTCTGAGGCCAAGGATGTTCTCATCATGTAGTCTAGGTGAGTGGGAGGAGAAGGCAGTTTATTAGCTGACTCCAGTGCCAGCAAAGGGTGTCAGTCACATGTCATTTAGTCTCACAGGTATCTCCATCGTTTTCTGAAGAGCATTTGTGCTTTTCCTTTTCCAAGTCAACAGGAGCACCTAGCAAAGTTGGTTGCTCTCAATGCTCAGGGCCTCCTGTTGTTCCATATATGGGGAATGACTTGCTGGAGGACTCTCAGAATGTGAAAACTGCTCTGCCTCCACAGCTGGAAGGCACTCTGTCTGGAGTGATGCTTCATTCAGTTCCTTTCCATTTGCCTATCTTCTGCTGGCTAGGCATATATGGACAACAGTGCCTGAAAATACAGACAAGGCAGGTTCATCCCATCTTTCATCTTATAACCTCACTTGGTCATGAGTTTATTATTCTCATGTCTCCTGTCCACCTCCACGCACACCAGTGTTGAACAGTCTGTTCCCTTCCCAATGCTCAGCCACCGGGACAGAACTACGGCAGCAAGGGTTGAGAGGAGAAGGTTTTCAGTTTGATCCCTCCTCTCCATAGTATGAGAAACAGCATTCACCGAGTCACCTGCAAACTGGACCCAAGGCTTGGAGTATTGGGTCATATTTCCTTCTTGTCTTGGTTGTGCTGCAGTCCTGACAGGTGCAGTCGACAAGAGTAACCTCAATGACATTTCTCTGTGAACAAATGTTGCCAGCTTATTTGAATAGCAACCTGCAATTATTCCCTCTAGTGCTTTCTGTATGATGATGGTGTTCAGGGAGCTAAAGTTACAGATTTGCCTGGGCAGACAGTCACCTCCACAGGGAGCCCACACAAGTAGGTTAAACAAAAGTTTTATTTCCACACAGTGTTCTCAGGACACGGTGCCAAGATTTCACAGACTACTCAAAACAAGGGTTGGCAAGGAATGCTCTTCTTCTATGATGCTTTCTTATTGCAAACAGCCCTGAGTCACAAAATGCATATTCGGAGCCAAGCCTGAATTTCTCTTAAAATCAGAAGTGTTCAGATTAACAATTTTCAGGTTTGTTCTTTAAAGCAATAATGTACCCAAGCAGAGCTCACATGCAGAGGAATATAAGCAATTTCTACAGCACCAGACTCCCAGTCCATGGCTAAAACCCTCTAGTACAACAGCAGAAAAAATATTCAATAAGCCATGGTTATTAAAGCAATTAATTGCAGTACATCTACCATCAGATATTATTCTGTGCTACACAACATGTAAACAGTGCACTGCTCTGGAGAGCAAAGACCTCAAGACTGGAGCACCAGCCCTGCACAATGTGTTTGTTGCCTTCTCTCTCTGACCACAGTTTTCTGACTAGCATGGAGAAAGGTCAGTTGGTTTCCTGTAGGATTTCAATATTTTGAAATGTTTTTTTCAATTCCAGCTATTGAACAAAAAAAAGTAAAAAAAAAAACAAGGAAGGAAATTATATGTGGAAGTTGAATCGGAGACATTTACTTCCAGGATTTCTTCTCAGTGAGAGGTAGGAATCAGTCACTGAGATTGCCCAGGAGATGGGCAGCTGAGACGTGGCAAAGAAGCTGTTAGAAAACCAGACAATTTTCCATTTGAAAACTGCGGAACATTTTCAACTAGGCAAATTCTAATAACAATAGCAAAAAATCTTCAGTGTTAATAAATGCCTCTTGTTCAAGATCAGCTGGGATTTAATGCATCATATTGTGGTTTTCATTTGGACAGCAGGCCTATGTAGATATACAGTATTTCAGCAATGGTCCTTGGCCCTATATTAACTTCCCATGAGCTTCTCTTTATATGGTAATGAAAAATGTTTCAGACACCCAGCCTTTTGAAAATGTGTATTTATTTCCAGAGTCTATTGCAAAAGTTTTTTTAGAGTGCCTGCATTCTGTACTATCTAGTCTAGCTCTAGGACAGCCCTGAGTTGAGGAGAGATAATCACAGAATCACAGAATAACCAGATTGGAAGAAACCCACTGGACCATCAAGTCCAACCACACCCATCAAACACTAAACCATGCCCCCCAGCATCTCGTCCACCCATGCCTTAAACACCTCCAGGGAAGGTGAATCAACCACCTCCCTGGGTAGCCTGTTCCAGTGCCCAATGACCCTATCTGTGAAAATTTTTTTCCTAATGTCCAGCCTAAATCTCCTCTGAAGGACCTTGAGGCCATTTCTTCTTGTCCTGTCCCCTGTCACTTGGGAGAAGAGGCCAAAAGGTAGAATTAATTCCATTCCTTTGAATAAAATTATTTCAGTGTGTTAATTAAAGCAGTTAATAAAAGAGAACCAGGTGATCACCTCCTAAGAACACAGGACCAGGTAATTCTAAAGTGACAGAAGACAAGTAGGAGAGGCAGGACATCATGGCTGAGCAGCAATCTTCTACTCTAACTAAGGCATGAAAGAAGGTATACGACCAATGGAAACCAGGGCATTTGACATGCGAGACTACAGGGACGTTGATTGCCACTGTAGGGCAGAAATTCATGCAGATAAGTCTCAGTTAGAGTTGAAGCTGGCCAGCACTGTGAAGGATAATAGAAACGGCTTTTAAAGCGTGTTAATAGCAAAAGGCAGACCAGAAATAACATTGGCCCATTACTTGATGAGCACGGACACCTCATAAATAGGGATTTCGACAAAGCAGAAACATGTAATGTTTTTTTTTTGTCTCTGTCTTCAACACTGATGTTGGGCTCAGGCACCCTCAGAGCCCTGGGCTAGAGGATCAAGACTATGCAAATTATAAACTCCCAAGCAACTCTGAACTTGTGCAGGATTTGCTGCGCCAGCTGTATCCCTGTAAGTTGATGGGGCCTGATGGGATTCATCCAAGGGTGCTTAAAGAGGTGGCTGATGACATAGTGAAAACTGAGAACTCTCTCAATGATTTTTTAGTGCTATTCAGAAACTGGAGAAGTACCGGTTGACTGGAAGCTGGCAAATATTGTCCCAGTCTTCAAGAAGGGCAGCAGGGATGACTCCAGTAACTACAGGCCTGTTAGTCTCACTTCAGTGCCTGGTAAGATTATGGAGAAGATTAGTCTGGGAGCTATTTTGGCTGATGGGTTGGGCTCAAAGGATCATAGTACATGGGGTTACATTGGGCTGGTGACTAGTCACTAGTGGGGTTCCACACAGACCCATTTTAGAGCCAGTACTCTTTAGTATCTTCATAAATGACCTGGATGCAGGACTTGAAGATTTACTAACCAAGTTTGCTGATGATGTGAAACTGGAGGAAGTTGTTGAGACTCTTAAGGGCAAAGAGGCCCTGCAGTGGGATCAAGACAAACTGGAGAACTGATCAATTGCCAATCACATGAAGTTTAATAAGGACAAGTGTTGGGTTATGTACCTCAGACACGGCAACCCAGTGAAGAGTTGTAGTTTCTCTGCCTTCTCCTGCCTATTCTTTTATTCAGACAATTATTTTTTTAAATAAATGAGGTCAGCGATGAGAGTCACATTAGGATTTCATGAGATGACAGAAGGGAAATGCAAGGATATGTGGCTATGGCAATAGGAAATCCTTAGTCCACCTTCACCATCAATGCACACGGAATTGAATCCAGTTGATGACCACTGTTATAGTGTGTGAGCAGGTGGATGAAGGGCAGGTAAGGATTCACCTGTGCATAGCACCTTGCCAGATTGTGTTCTGGGTTGCATGGACAAGAAGGAGCACATTGCCCTGATGTCACTCATCCAACAAAGGGACAAATCCATTGCTGGTGGGAGGACAGACAATTGCAGGGAAAGAAATGCTTCTGCTGTAGCAACTTTGCAGCTATCCATGACCTGACCACTGAAGGGCATGTCTCTACAAATGCCAAGGTAAATAACTAAAGATTTAGCGAAGGAAGACAATTGATGTTTTTGCATGAGAATGTATGGACAGAGACAACATAGTTTCATGAGTTCGAAGAGGAGTAATGCTGCAGATGACTTACTCTCAGCCTTATTCCTGCCTTCATCCAGATGCAGTCCAAACCCCAGAGAAGCACCTTGATATTTTCCAATGAGAAATGTGCCATGGAAAGTAGTATTGCACCCTCCCTGCTCTAGTATTAGCTGTCACAGGAAGCTTTCCCAGACATAAGTCCTTGAAGTTGTTTTCATTCTCATCCATGCCATGGCTTCTCCGTAACTTCCTTGGGTTCTTCTGCATTTCCTCATATTTCCTCTGCCTGACTGTCCTGCTGGTGGTTTATGTATTTTGAGAACTTTTGAGTTCTGCATCTGAATTACTGAATAATGGAGTGAATATGTGAACAGAGACCTCCTTAAGACCTCTGTACCTTCTGTGGGGGAGTGACTACATCAGTGGACAAAATAATATCCATGAATGTCATCTATCTGTACTTCTCTAAGGCCTTTGACGCAGTCCCCCACAATATCCTTCTCTCTAAATTGGAGAGATAAGGATTTGATAGATGGACTGTTTGGTGGAGAAGAAATTGGTTGGATGGTTGCACCCAGAGGGTAATGGTCAATGGCTCAACATCCAGAAGGAGATCAGTGACAAGCAGTGTTCCTCAGGGGTCTGTTATGGGACTGGACTTGTTTATTTTCTTCATCAATGACATAGACTATGGGATTGAGTACACCCTCAGTAAGTTTGCAGATGACACCAAGCTGGGTGGTGAGGTTGAGACCCCTGAGGGACAGGATGCCATCCAGAGGGACCTTGACAAGCTGGAGATGTGGACCTGTGAGAACCTCATGAGGTGAAGTGTAAGGTCGTGCACTTGGGTCTGGAAAACCCTCTGTATTGATACAGTCTGGGGGATGAAGAGACTGAGAGCAGCCCTGTAGAGAATGATCTGGGGCTCTGGGTGGATGAGAATCTGGACATGAGCTGGCAGTGTGCACTTGCAGCACAGAAAGCCGGCTGTATCCTGAGCTGCATCAAAAGCAGCATTGCCAGCAGGTCAAGGGAGGTGATTCTGCCCCTCTGCTCTGCTCTGGTTAGACCACATCTGGAGTACTGTGGCCAGCTCTGGAACCCTCAGCACAGGAAGGACGCAGACCTGTTGGAGCAGGTACAGAGGAGGGCCACAAAAATGACCAAAGGCCTGGAACATCTTTCCTGTGAAGAGAGATTGAGAGAGTTGGGGTTGTTCAGCTTGGAGCAAACTCCAAGGAGACATTATTGTGGCTTTTCAGTCCTTAAATTAAATTTCCAGAGGGCAGACTTTGAACTCTTCAGAAGGCTGGTTGGCAAAGTCTCATGGGAAACATTGCTTAAGGGCAAGGGAGCCCACGAGGGCTGGGAGCTCTTCAAAAAGGAGATCCTAGCTGCTCAGGAGAAAGCCATCACCATGTCCCGGAAAAAAAGCTGGCAGGGGAAAAATCCAGACTGGTTGAACAGAGATCTTGAGTGATATCAAGAAGAAGATGAATGTTTATGGCCTCTGGAAGAGGGAACAGGCCTCTTGGGTGGACTACAGGAGGGAAGTGAGATTGTGTAGAGCAAAAATTAGAAGGGCTAAGGCTCAACTAGAAATCAGATTGGGAAAGTCGGTGAAAGATAACAAAAAATCTTTCTATAAATATATAAACAATAAAAGGAGGACTATAGAGACCATACAGTCCCTGTTGGATGCAGAAGGAGCAACAGTTACAGAGGACGAGGAAAAGGCTGAGGTACTTAATGCCTTCTTTGCCTTAGTCTATAATTGTAAAGAAAGTTGTTCCCTTTCTGTACAAATCCAGGAGCTAGAGGAGCAACATGAGGCTCCCATGGTCCAAGAGGAGGTGGTCAGAGCCTTGCTAGCCTGACTAGACACCCACAAGTCTATGGGGCCAGATGGGATTCACCCGAGGGTAGTGAAGGAGCTGGTGGATGTGCTGGCCAAACCCCTTTCCATCATCTTCCAACAGTCCTGGGAGACTGGGGAAGTTCCACTGGACTGGAGGCTGGCTGATGTTGTGCCCATCTACAAGAAGGGTCGCAGGGAGGATCCAGGGAACTACAGGCCTGTCAGTCTGACCTCAGTGCCAGGGAAAGTCATGGAACAGGTGATCTTGAGGGCTATCATGAAGCACATGCAAGAGAACCAGGTGATCAGGCCCAGTCAACACAGGTTCACAAAAGGCAGGTCTTGCCAAACTAACCTGATCGCCTTCTATGACAAAGTGACTTGGATGCTGGACAAGGGAAAGGCTGTGGATGTGGTCTTTCTGGATCTCAGTAAAGCCTTTGAGACAGTTTCTCACAGCATTCTGCTATGGAAACTGTCAGCCTCTGGCCTGGACAGGCGCACGCTCTCCTGGGTGGAAAACTGGTTGGATGGCCGGGCCCAGAGAGTGGTGGGAAATGGTGTTAAATCCAGCTGGAGGCCAGTGACAAGTGGGGTTCCCCAGGGCTCAGTGCTGGGTCCAGCCCTGTTGAGTGTCTTTATCAATGACCAGGATGAAGGCATCGAGTGCACCCTTAGCAGGTTTGCAGATGACACTAAGCTGGGTGGAAGTGTGGATCTGCTGGAGGGTAGGGAGGCTCTGCAAAGGGATCTGAACAGGCTGGACCACTGGGCAGAGTCCAATGGCATGAGGTTTAACAAGACCATGTGCCGGATCCTGCACTTGGGTCACAACAACCCTGTGCAGCTACAGACTAGGAGAAGTCTGGCTAGAAAGCTGCCACGAGGAAAAGGACCTGAGGGTGTTGGTTGACAGCCGACTGAACATGAGCCAGCAGTGTGCCCAGGTGGCCAAGAAGGCCAACGGCATCCTGGCTTGTATCAGAAATGGCATGACCAGCAAGTCCAGGGAGGTTATTCTCCCTCTGTACTTGCCACTGGTGAGACTGCACCTTGAATACTGTGTTCATTTCTGGGCTTCTCACCACAAGAAGGATGTTGAGGCTCTGGAGCGAGTCCAGAGAAGAGTAACAAAGCTGGTGAAGGGGCTGGAGAACAAGTCTTACTGGGAGTGGCTGAGAGAGCTGGGGTTGTTTAGCCTGGAGAAGAGGAGGCTGAGAGGAGACCTCATTGCTCTTTATAACTACCTGAAAGGAGGTTGTTGAGAGGAGGGTGCTGGCCTCTTCTCCCAAGTGACAGGGGACAGGATGAGAGGGAACTGGCCTCAAGCTCCACCAGAGGAGGTTCAGGCTTGACATCAGAAAAAAAAATTTCGTAGAAAGGGTCATTGGGCACTGGAACAGGCTGCCTAGGGAGGTGGTTGATTCACCTTCCCTGGAGGTGTTTAAGGCACGGGTGGACGCGGTGCTGAGGGTCATGGTTTAGTGATTGATAGTAATGGTTGGACTCGATGATCCGGTGGATCTCTTCCAACCTGGTTATTCTATGATTCTATGATTCTACGATTTAAAGGGGGCTTATGAGAAAGACAGGGAAAAATGTTTTAGCAGGGCCTGTAGCAATAGGACAAGGGGTAATGGTTTCAAAATAAAAGAGGAGAATTTCAGGCTAAATATTAGGAAGAAATTTTTTTCACTGGTGGTGTGAAACACTGGCATGGGATGCCCAGGGTGGTGGTGGATGCCTCATCCCTGGAAACATTCAAGTTCAGGTTGGACAGGGCTCTGAGCAACCTAACCTGGTTGAAGATGTCCCTACTCAGTGTAGAGGGATTGGACCAAATGACCTTCATGGTCCCTTCCAACCCAAAGCATTCCTTTACTATGATAAGTAACTTCTCTGTACCGGGAGCTGTGAGGAAGGAAAAATCACAAACAAGAATAAGACTTTCAGGTAGAGGGATAGATCTCCAGGGATCTTTATTGGCATTTGGTTTTAATTCACTGTTAAGAATACTGTGTGAAATATGTACTATATTCAGAAAGTGTATATTTTGCATAAATATACCTACAGCTCTCAGTGGATTTGCACAATTACATTAAAACAACATTAATGGTAAAACCTCCTGCAATCACATGGCAAGTTCTTGTTGATAGTGGTTTCTACAGTGTGTGCTTCACTATCCTAGATTTGTCCGCAATCATTTGAGAAGTGTGCTCCAGAGCTACAGAAATTACATTTGCTGCCTTTAACCCCCATCATCCTCATTACAACATCTGAACATTAGTTTTAGGAGCAAAATAACAAGAAAAGAGCCTAACACAGTAATCTTAATTAGTATGGGAAGAAATCTTGTGAGTAAACCTAGACCTGTCTAAACAGAACAATGCCGGGAAAATATAAATATATTTAATGTCTTTCAAACAGCAGAGGTTGTCACATTCAAGAATGAGTAGTTGGCCTCTTCCTATTGAAATTAAGAGGAAAAAATTACTTCTGGCTTCAAAGAGAATTAAGAATTATCCTGGGATTACTAAAATCATCAGTGATCAGGACTCTGCTTCTCTGCCACTGTTTCCCACAGATTTACTATTTTATTTTTTAAAACAAATTCAAAGAATGTTGTTTATTTTAGAAGACTAAACCCTGAAGAAAGAATCCCAAAACTGTGTACAGAAGGGCAGACTGAAATCCTCTAGTTTAAAAGGTCTTCATCTGGAAAATTTGAGTTTTGGCTATGAAGGTTTTCTTAAAATTGTCTTTCCTCAGGCTAACAAAAACATACACTCAAAAAATTATTTCTTAGTGGATAAATATGAAACAAAAAACTGGGTACCCCCAAATTACTATATATATATTTGTACATATTTATAGACATTGAAAGGGAGACTGTATGCATAGCGGTCAATTGAAGAGTTGTCTTGTTTGGGTTTTTTTTCATGCATTTAAAAATGTTTAATTTTATAGATAATAGAAGTAAAAGATTTCTGTCCTTCCTGCTCACTGTCCAACCAGCTAAATGGATTACGGGAAGTTTCTCAGGAGCAATAATGGCAGCTATTCCTGCAGCTTCCAGATTTCTTCTGTGGCTAAGAGCATGTTGCTTCACAGATTTTTTTTCTGCTCACATGTCTTCTTTTACATCCACTTTGCTTCTGTGCTGAGAAGAACAGTGTTTCAGAGAAGATTAGCAGACTTTCCAGGCCCGTGTTAAAGGACAGGGAGTCCAGCACCTCCTCCTAACCAGTGATGTTATCTATGTGGGAGGAGGGTACACTGAACTTGACTTTAATCATCCTTGGTGTAGGTTTCTCCACCTGAGCTGATCAGTGCAGCTCCTGTTAGAGTTGATGGCAAGAACTTTTAGCAGGCAGTTCATCCATCTGTATACAGATACCTGGTATCTCATTAAATGTAACTGTCTGCTATTATTTCAGATCTTAGCATCTACTTTCTGGCCTACAGCTGCCATTGCAAAAGGATCTAGTCCTACATCATATTTTTCAGCTCTATCTATCTGGTCAATTTAGATAGAATAATAGAATCACTGCATTATAAATGTATAGAAACATTTAAATTGGGGTAGATCTTAAAGATGATAAAATCTAACTGTAAATCTAACACTGTCAAGTCCATCAAGGGCATCACAAATGGCACTAAGCACCTGTGTTTCAGCAGCCAAATTGTATCACAGGTATCTTGATTTTAGGTATTGCTGTGTGCACTATGCTCCCATTGCTTGAATGGGGATCTTCCCAATAGTCATTTAAGTTCAGGGATGACTGTGCAAGCCAAAGCAACCACAAATTTTAGGCTCAACTAAGTCATTAGGCTCTTTGGACTTTTTGACTTGATATCCCTTACCTGTAATGAGAACTGAGACAGCTAGCAGACATAGCAGTATCCACATGTAGGAGCCTAAGAAACACTCCTGGGAAGTGCCTGTTTCTCTTCTCTGACTGTTAGAGGATCCGAGTGGCTGTCTCAGACTGCACCTTACAGGACTATATTTAGCCAGATGATTCTCCTTTTGCATATCATTGGGGGTTTTTATCTTCATTTGGAGTCCAGCCTTGACTACTCATAGGCCTATCCAAGGAAAACTCATTGATGCAAGAGCATTACGCCTTTCTGATTCCTGAATGAATTTGCAGGCAAAGAGTGAACACAGTGCCAAAGGTGGAAGCTTTCCTAAGCCCTGTTTGACAGCTCAAGTGTCATATAAGCCTTTTGACATAAGTCTTTCAAGGGCCAACTTGTCTCTCCTGGAATATCAACTCCCATCACAAAATGGGCAAAACCTCCTGTCAAAAAACACGTAACACGGAGTAGAATCTCATTATTAAAGATCCTGAATCAATTTCCATTCCATTTTCACTTTTCAGATGTTTATTCTCCAAACAACTCTTACTTGCTGCAGTGAATTATTTGTGAAAATAGTATCTTTCTTAGCTTTGTGGAGTCTTGCTTGCCTCATTTCATAAAGTTATTTGCAATAACAAAAGAAGGTTTGGTGAGTGGATGTTCACTCCTGTTCATTATCTGTATGATAAAAATCTGCTCTGGTTACTCTTATGAGAAGAGTTCTATCTGAGTTTGAGAAAGGTGTCTGTTTTCAATGAGCACATTCTGGTGGTAATATTGATTAAATTACCATGTCTGTAGTTCTCTTCAGCCTTGCAGAAGAGGGAACAACAATTCCCAGAAGTTTGTTGCAAGCCAGATTTGGAACAGGAGTAAAAAACTTGGACAAAGAAGTGGCCAACAAAAAAATTATTTGACATTGATTAACTATGATTTGTGAGAAGTGTCTACAGATCAAATGCTGGCCCTAAAAATGCAGAAACGCATTTTTACTTACTGTGATGCTTACTTTAAAGAGAAACACCTTTGAGACCACTCAGAGATTGGGAAGGAAATGTATGATTTGCTTTAGGCTTTTCACTACTGAAGTGATGCATTTTTCATTCCCTTACCCCTACTATTGCAGGAAAGATAATTCTTATCTTATTAGTATTACTCATCTAAAGGAACTGCAGAATGTCATTCCCTGCATCTCAGTTTTCCAATATCTTGGCATTTCATTTTCACCCTGCTTTGGGATGAAAAGCATAACATGTTTTAGATATGCTATATGTGTGTCTGTGTAAAGAAAAACAGAATGTTCTTCCAGTTTAGATCTGGAATTGCAAAGATGACATATTTTGACATTTTGAGCAGAATCACATTTTGGCATTTGAAAGCAAATATTGATTCATACCAAACAGTTTCATTTCAAAACTATCATTTCAGTTTGAAAATAACATTAAAATGCCATTTGCAGCTGAAATGTCAATTTAAAAGAAAGGTTTCAGCTTAAATTGACATACAGGAACAAAACATTCTGATTCAAAATTTCCCCTTGTGAGAAAGTAAAACATTTTTTTGTCATTGTCAAAAACATTTTCTTCTAGATTGCACTGATTTTCATGAAAATAGAGTTTGCTACAGCAGCAAATTCAAATCCAGTCCCCAGTGCAGCTGGACATGTTTGTGTTGCCATGCAGACATAGCCAAAAAATTCTTTGGGCTCACCTTTGTGAGAGATGTTGACGAACAGTTGGCATTACCGTTACCATCACTTCCCTCCCCAGTCGGCCCCTGCCAAAAATGCACAAGTACAGCTCTGAGATGGTGCCAAATCTCACAATAGATGATAGCCAGGATTCATCTGCCTGCTCAGGTTCACCCCCTGCAAGAGCTAAGAGGCTTTATCAGTTTTACAGGTTTTGGCTGGAAAGGAATTAAAGGGAGGGTGTGAGCTCCTCTATTTGGTTAGTTTCAAGGTGTCCATCCCAGTCTTACTAGTTCTTTTCTGTGCTTTTCTCAGATTTCATCCTCTTCAATACTTATCTCAGCCTCTTTCATGCTCCCCAGGTCTTTAAAGGTTGCTTTTGTCAATGTCCTCTTTGTGCCCCTCAGGACAGATTTGAGTTTCCTGGTCAGCATATCTGGCCAGTTGTGACTGTAAAGCAGAGAAGCGAGGAAGAGTTAGCAACACTGCTTGCTAAGGAAAAGCCTTAATTTTGCATAATTTTGTGTCAGACAAAGCAGAAACATTAGATGTTCTCAAAGCCATCAAGAAGCATCAGGCAAGGAGGGATGTTGGTAGAGAACTACAGGGATGTGCTGGTCCCAGTAGGCCATACAACCGCTGATGTTGTTGCGTGGGTTAATGGGATACACACAGCTTTTATCCAAAGATATCCACTTTACAAGTCCAAATTATATTTACACAAGAAAAACTTGAGGGCTTCAGCTACTTGTGCAAAAACATTCCTAGCCGTGAATCACAAGCCTTTTAAAGCCCCTAACTGGTAATGACTGAGATTTCCTGTTGGTCAGCTGTGTTTCTCTGGATTTAAGGTCATTCACTGCCACTAATGAGAAATCTGAAGGTCTGGCTGCTCTGACAGCTCTATGGTCTGAACAAGCCAGGATGGGCAGAGCACCAGAAAACCTTGACATCTATTAGATCCAGGTGTGGTTTTACTGCTTTAGCCTAGCACTGTTCCTGAAAGAATAAACTCTGCTGAGTGCTAGGACTTAAGAGCTGGGCTAACTGAGAGACTATGCCTAGATCCAGACTAGCAAACTGATGTTGCAGTGCTTGAAGACCATTTGCTGTGATATTTAAGTGTTCATGATGCTCAAATTCTACCATCTGTCAGGGGACATCAATTTATTATAACATAATGGGAGTTTCAGAGACAAAATAAACATCAAAGACTTGTAGAAAGCCAGAGGCTGAGTGAATGGCAGAGCTTTAGATAGATCTCAACTATGCAGCAGTCCCGTACTACAGAAAGAATTGTATGAAATCATATTTACTGTGTATAGTAGAAGAGAGTATCATTCCATCTGTTTTAAAGCAAAAAATACAAAATTCTAATCCGCACCAATAACATCATTATAATTATATCGATATTAAAAGAAATAGTTGAGACATTGTTGTGTATATACATATAAATTGTATTAAAATGTTTTAAATTGTACACACCATTATTGTGTACAATGAACAAGCAGTTACTTTAGAACACACATATATGTAAAATTGACTATGTAAAGCAGGGATCCTTTAGGATTAGGAAAATGGAAAACCATTTTAAACTAAAAGGGGGAGATTCAAACTAGATATAGGGAAGAAATTTTTTACAATGAGGGTGATTAAACACTGGCACAGGCTGCCCAGAGAGGCAGTAGATATTCCATCTCTGGAAACATTCAAAGTTGTGTTGGATGAGGCCCCAAGCAACCTGATCTAGTTGAAGATGTCCCTGCTCCTTGCAGGAGATTTGGACTGGAAGACCTCTAAAGGTCCCTTCCATCTCAAACTGTTCTGTGTTTCTATCCTAAAAATGTAAAAGATGTGGTCTTGAAAGGAGAGGAATAAATACTACTAGGCCCAAGGCCTATTCACGCCAATGACAAATTATAAATATAGAATTGTTAAGCAGTCTAATGAAACTACCCTTAGTGACAGTACAGGACAAGCTGTATTTAAAATACCTATTAGATATCTAAAAAGGATAAAAAAAAGTTTTGAGTATACCAATATCAATAGCACTTATACCAAAATCAGGTATGCAGGGCTGACCTTACTGACACCCTGCATACTACAAATATAGTGGGTTTTTGTTATCATTCAAGGGAACTGTATTTTATTGTTTGACCTAAGGTTCTGCAGATGGTGTTTGATGGTCTGTTTACCTGTGCCTAAGGACTGGTTATCAAAACTGGGCACAACAAGAGAAGAGCCAAGACTCCACATATCACATTCCCTTCACAGTCACACTCACTGGGGAGACAAAGGGCAGCCAAGGACAACCAAGGGAAAAAAAAACAGGAAAGAGATCTAAGGGCAAATTGCTGAATTTTCAGAAACCCCTCGAGTGTATCAACTCAATGGAGATTCAGTGGAGGATCAACCCTGAAAATCCATTCCTTGAAATTTATGAGAAAGAGCTGATGCCCTTGTCAGAGATTATTCCAAATGTTTTGCAACCACTAAGGAAACAAGAAAAATAAATGTGGTTTTTGTGGGTTTTTTAGACTTTTCTGGTGCTGGAAGAAGATGTGCCTTTCAGTGTGTTGGTGGGAAATATCCCGCATACTAAGAGAGAAGAAGTAGCAGATGTAGAATGGAAGAAAGGAGCAAGAGAAGATATGATGGGGGAAAAACATCAACAGAAATGAATGTTTGGTTTCTGCAGTTCTGGTTTTAATATTTGGAGAGATCATGTGGGCAAAATCATCTAAGATTATCCCTGCAGTGGGGCTGAAGGAGTGCACTGTTCTTGTATGAGTGTCTGTGTAGTCATGGGTTTCACGTTTGAGGACAAACAAAAACTTTATCAAAAACCCTGTCCAGAATGAGCTTTCACATCATAAATGCTGGTCAGCCACACCTCGCTCGTCCATGGCTTGGCCAGCAAGATCCAATTATTTGGATGTTTACTGTGTTTCCTGAACAAGAAGGAACCTTGAGGGATCTCCCGTCACTAAGCTGACAGGTTGAGAGGTTAGAACAGAGGGAGAAGCAAAGTCTGAGGGGAAAAAAGAAGGGAGAGAAAATAACTTTAAAATTAGGCATCAGTTCTTTTATGTGATCCCAGACTGGTCCTTTGTCCACACATTTGTACAGACTACACTGCACGCTTATGTATCTGTGATTCAGCAAAGAGCAATACAGGTGACACAAAGATTTATAGACCATGGATAAATACAGCAGCTACCAATCACATTGGGGTGAAATCTTGCCCCTTTCAACTCCACAATGAAGTCTGACTGAATTGCATAGGGTCTAAGTCTCTAAAGAGAGATCAGTCTAGGGGTAACAGGAAGTCATTAGTCTTTCTGTGGAACAGTTCTCTGCTGGGCCTTGAAAGAAAGAGAGAAATCCCTTTCTCCGTATCAGAAGCACTGTAAGATGCTAGGAGTGGGATTCAGCTACCTGAGGATACTGTATAGCAGTATTTGAGATGCCATTGTTTGTCCTACGTGGTCTTCGGCTGCACTTTCATATGCCAGCCTTGCATAAGTGTCTCTGACAACCAGGGTGCTCTGGGCTGAATCCCACCTACATGAATGTGTTAGTCTGTGTTAAGGTCACATATCCTACTGAAGGACAAACTATAAGAATCCCTAGTGGTATAGCCAAGAGAATTATCTTCAGGTAACTGGAGGTGTCCTTTGGTGTTCCTCGTGCTTTGCTGCACCTTTTTATCAAGATCCAGCCAGAACTATCACTTTCTTAAGAAAATAGGTGTTTGCCAAGGACAAGAACCCACAGTCATTCTTTCAAGGTTGAAGGATTCCCTTCCTGAGCATGAGAACTAAAGTCTTGGTCTTTCTCTGGACTCCAGGACAGATGAATACTCTGAAATGTATAAATACTTTGAGATGGGGATCCCCATCTTACTGCAGCAAGGACCCTGTTAATAGATCCGGGTTAATGGGACTGTGAACTGTGTGAATGGACTATAGATCACTATATCTGGGATCCTTATATAGCATTCCTTTATTGCTATCAAGGATAAAAAGGTTATTGATGGCATATTCCCTTTCACTATAAATGTCTAAGATAGTTTCATAGAATCATTGAGTCATAGAAAGTTTTGAGTTGGAAGGGATCTTCAAGATCATCTAGTACCAACCTTCCACTAGACTAGGTTGCTTAAAGCCCCATCCAACCTGACCCTGAACACTTCAGGGATGGAGTATCAACATCTCTGGGCAATCTGTTCCAGTGCCTCACTGCCTTCATAGTAAATAATTTCTTCTTACCTCTAATCTAAATCTGTCCTCTTTCAGCTTAAAATCATTACCTCTTCTTGTCCTACCACCAAATGCCCTTGTAAAAGTCCCTCTTTGGTTTTTATTGCAGTGCCCCTTTTAGGCACTGGAAGATTGTTATAAAGTCTTCCAGGAGCCTTCTCTTTTCCAGGCTGAATAACCCTAACTGTTTCAGCCTGTCTTCGGAAGAGAAATGTTCCAGTCCTCTGATCATACTCATAGTCCTCCTCTCGATCTGCTCCTACAAGTCCATGTCCTTGTTATGCTGGGTATCCCAGAGCTGAACACAGTACCTCAGGTGAGGTCTCATGAGGCCTTAGCAGAAGGGGAGAATTATCTCCTTTGACCTCCTGCTCACATTTCTTTGGATACAGCCCAGGATACAGTTGGCTTTCTGGGCTACAAGTGCACATTGATGGGTCATGTCCAGCTTTCCATGAACTAACCAACACCCCCAAGTCCTTCTCCTCAGGGCTGCTCTCAGTCCATTCTTCACCCACCATGAGATTGTAGTTGGGATTGCCCTGGCCCAGGTGTAGGATGTTCCACCTGGCCTTGTTGAACTTCACAAGGTTCACACTAGCCCACCTCTCAAGCCTGCCAAGAACCCTCTGGATGGCATCCCTTCCCTCCAGCATGTCAACTGCATCACATAGCTCAGTGTTATTGACATACTCACTCTCAGTAAGTGCCCTCAATCTCACTGTCTATGTCACTGACAAAGATATTAAACAACACTGGTCCCAATATCAACTTTTGCTACCAGTTGCCTCCTTATTTTACAAGTGCCTTAGCATAGTTTCCAGGAGGATCTTCTCCATGATCCTGTCAGCTATGGATGTGAGACCGACTGGCCTGTAGTCCCAGGGTCTTCTCTTTTTTGCTTTTTGAAAATGGTAATCACTTTTCCCCTTTTTTCCAGTCAGTGGGAACTTTACCAGACTGCCATGACTTTGCAGATATGGTGGATAGAAGCTTAGCAATTTCATCCACCAGTTCCCTCAGGACATACAGATGCATCTCCTAAAGTCCCAGTCAGGTCAGATTAATCAGGTTAATAAAATCAGATTACCTGGAAACATCACCAAGCAGGCATGTGAGAATAAGTGACTGCTGAGGACATAATTAACTCCATTGAGAGCTTCATGCACACAAAGATTGAACTAGGACTTTTTTTGCTGAAAAGTTCCAGGTATAAACGCCTGGCTCTTTTTTATTTTATTTCCCATGAACTGAGCCAAATGGGCTAATGAGGACATTCTGTTCTTTATAATGTACTGCTAATTAACCCTGCTTCAGTGTAAAAGTCTATATCTGTGGGTGATACATGTACAAAATGTTTTTGTATCATTATATGTGCAGTTTTTGTCAAGCAGGGATAACCTAAGTGAAAGATCCTCTTTGTTCCTGGCCTGAGCGGAGTAGCTTGTACTCATAGGTGTAGATCAGCAGGGTGGTCTCCTCTGCCTTTAGACTTATATTTAGCATTGAGTATTCACATATGGTAGTGCTTATGCAGGTCTCTGCACATTTTGTCCCATATTTAAATCTTGTTTTAAATGAAGAATTTATAACCAGCTCCTAGAATAGGGAGAGTCTCAGACAAAAATTTAAAAAACTCTTAGGGGAGATAAAGCAGCCTAGTAACACCCCCTGAATCTTTCAGATCTCTGGCTGGGAAAGTGTAACACAGCTAAATGCACTCTGTTCAGTTTTATCCTTGTGAGAAAATTAGATAGAGCTTTAGTCTTCAGAATAATATATCAGCTTGATATGATATATCTTAGGGGTTTGTAACCAGCCTATATCTAGCCATTCTGGGCTTCCATCCATCTCTGCCTTTTTCTGAGAAAGTGGGAATTAAATAAAAGTTAATTCAGAAGTACTGAGTAGAAGCATTATTGCTGATTTCAGAAGTGTTGTTAAAAAAAACTCAGTCATAAAGCATTTTCACAGGATGTTGGACCCACACACATGTGTATGCTTGTATGTGCATGCTTATAAGCCAGCATTGCTCCAATAGTACCTGTTTGATCAGGCACCTCAGTTCATGCTATTATACTCCATGCAACTTCTGAATTCCAACCAAATCCTCTGAAATCCCCATTTATTTCTCTTATTAGTAGGTACCATAGTAATGAATAAAAGAGCTGCATCCTGTTTCCTGTCCTGAGATATGGAATTACACTAGGGAGGAGATGAACATTACAGGAAAGCAACAGTAGTCAATTTGGATTCCTCCAAGCTTGAACTCTGGCTTTATCTCTGTGTTTACCATGGACCGGGCTCTTCCTGGCACAGTGCACATCGACATCCAGTGGATCGATAATACACTGCAGGTAAACAAAGTACTACTGTATGTCTTTCAGGAATGAATGTGATACCAGGTCATGAATTTGCTAGCAAATCACCTAACAAGGGTACTACTATCTCTAGACAGCTTTGCAGCTGCTCCGAGAACCTTTTGAATGAGATTCTTCAAAAAAATAATACACATTTTTGACAAAAAAAAAAAAAAAGGCATGGAACTAAAACCAGCAAAATGCAGACAAATAACACATAAGCAGACACTAAATAGCAGAGCTACTTTGGGACTGTCCTACAGCTACTACCTCAGATCTAGGCCCTTTTGCCAAGGAGTTTTTCAGCTTTCCTCCTTTTGAACTCTGCAATTTCTTCCGGGGGCAACCCATGAGCTCTACACCTGCAGTGAACATGTAGGCCATTAGAGAAAGAACCAGTTCAGTTTCATCTGCAACAAAGAACAGACTGTAACAGACTGAATGAAAGGTAAGTATCTTCTGGTGTGAAAAAGAAAAACAAATATTTGGCCTGGTTCTGATTTCATTTATTCCCCTCTAGTATCAGTTCAGCTCAACTTATTGGAAAGAGTGAGGTTAGCTCATTTAAAGTGTCCAAAAGTTACGTGCCTGCTCTGGCACCTTTTGTAATTTGTATTGCCAGACACTTCCAGAATCCTGAATCTATTAGACAAGATGAATCTTGGGAGAATTATTTGATTATTCCTCCAATCCTTCCTTCCTTATCAAAGGGATGAACAGAACAAAACTGTTGTGAAGATCTTGTCTTTGGTTAGCTCAGCTTCTGTCTCAGTCCATTTTGGTTTTCCATAGGTGTTGCTTTCAGAAACTCTTAGCTTTTAAAGCTATGGGCACATTTCCAAATGGAAATCCTATTTAACTCCCTAGAGACAGACAGTTTTTCCTGAAAGCCTAGCACAAATTTAACAGCCTTTCCCAAGGGAGACTGGAATAAAGTTTCAGCTCTTTTATCAGTTCTGTCCTACAAATGGCAATATTTAACCCCACTGCCTTTCCATCTCTTGCCTAAATTCTCAGCTGTGGGAATGTCTTTCCTTTATATAGAAACATTGATCCCTGTTTATAAACCCATCCATGAGTACTATATCCTTTAGGGCTGAGTCCCAAGAACAGGAAAGCCAAGAGAATACCATCCTGATGGGCTCAATAAGAAATAGTTTCTTCTGGAGATCTACAAGATGAGATTCATCTCCTTGAAATTTAGCTATCTATGACAGAGATGTCTCCATTTGAGCTAAATATCTGGGGCTCTCTTGTGAGCCAGTGGATCATGGATGGGGCTTATCCCAAAACAGGTGTCCTCTGTGGGGCAGAAGAGTTGCAACCAGAAGTATCTATAACTCAGCATTGAGTCCAAAAGATGTGTAAGATCACCAGCTCAGATGGAGTTGTCTATGCTAGAGGTAGATAACTTTTAAATAGATTATATCCTACCAGTTGGTGGGAGAAGAATACTTTGTCTTCAGCTCATTTATGCAAGCAGTAGCAAAATTCAGCCACAAGTGAGTGAGTGTGAGAGGACTTGTTCTTTGATTCCACCCAGCAGGACTTCATCCATACGGAGGTGGAGAAGATTGCTGCCAGTTTCTGCATGATAGTGCAGCAAGTTGTAATCCATAGAGGGTGAAGATGAGACAGAAGGATTGGGGGATCAAGCACAGTATCAAATTACCTGATCAGATTACCTCCATCTCCAAACACTGTTCACACAATTATCAAATAATCATTCGATAATTACTTGACTTTCATCCATGGCACAATAACAGGAAAAAAGATCCAGTGAATAGAGCACTGATGTCTGAGCAACTGGAGAGAGCTGATTCTGCACCCTTCATCTCAACTACTCATTAAACCTCCCTTTCTGAAGTGAGAAGTATTTTTTCCAAGGTACTCTCTTTCTACTACCTTGTTTCCAAAGCCAGCAAAAGAAAATCTCTGAGGTACCGTACCCTAGCTCTCCAGACTCATAAAGCCTCTTTTCTGAACATGATGTGCTACAGTATTTTTTCTAAGGCTGAAAATACAAGCCCCTGAACCCTACACAGCCAGCACAACTTCTAGATCCCAGTTAAAGAGGAAAAGGCTCAGACCTGTAAACAGAGCATCTTTATGACTTGGTCACTCTGAACCTTTGGTGAGAACAAATGTAACTCAAATTCCTTCAGATCTGTCATACAAATGCAGACAGAGTCTTCTCTGCCCTTCTTTCTAGGTATCCCCACTTCACAAAAATGTGTACACTGGAGCAATGAGTGCCCTATTGCAAGGTGCATATATCCTGAGAAGTTCAATACACAGAACCACAGAATTTTTTAATCTCTTTGTTGACCTTTGAGATAATAAATTTCCAGCAGCACCCCTATAAGCTGATGGGGCCTGATGGGATTCATTCAAGGGTACTTAAAGAGATGCCTGGTGTCATAGTGAGAACTCTCTCAATGATTTTTAGTGCTCTTGGGAATCTAGAGATGTACCCGTTGACTGGAAGTTGGTAAGTGTTGTCCCAGTCTTCAAGAAGGGAGGCTGAGATGACACCAGTAAGTACAGGCTTGTTAGTCTCATTTCACTGCGTGGTCAGACTATGGAGATTATTCTGTGAGTTATTGAAAAACACTTGAAAGACAACAAAGTCATTGGTTCCAGCCAGCACAGGTTTATAAGTGGAAGGTCCTGACTGACTAACTTCATTTCCTTCTATTACAACGCTACCCACCTAGTTGACCAAGGAAGACCAGTTGATGTAATCTTTCTGGATTTCAGTAAGGCCTTTGATAATGTTTCTCACAATATTCTCCTAAACAGCATAGAGCTGGATGAACACATGGGTGAACAAATGGGTTGGGCTCAAAGTGTCAGGGTGAATGGTGTTACATTGGGCTGGTGACCACTAGTGGGATTCCACAGGGATCAGTTGTAGAGCTAGTACACTTTAGTATCTTCATGAATGACCTGGATGCAGGACTCAAAGGTTTACTAGCCAAGTTTGCTGTTGCTGTGAAATTGAGGCAAGCTGTTAACACTCTTCAGGGCAAAGAGGCTCCACAGAGGACTCTAGACTAACTGGAGAACTGGGCAAGGGCCAACCACATGAAGTTTAACAAGGATAAGTGTCGCATTTTGCACCTGGGACACAGTAACCCTGGATATACATATAGGCTGGGGAGTGAGATGCTGGAGAGCAGCCCTGTGGAAAGGGATCTGGGGGTTCCACTCAACAGCAAGTTGAACATGAGCCAACAATGTGCCCTGGCAGCCAACCATGTCCTGGAGTGCATCAAGCATGCCATTACTAGCCGGTGGAGAGATGTAATTGCCCTGTTCTGCTCCACATTGGTGCAGCCCCAGCTCATGTACTGTGGGCAGTTTGGAGCGCCACAGTATTAAAAGGATATCAAGCTACTGGAGGGTGTCCAGAGAAGGGCCACAAAGTTGATGAAGGGTCTAGAGGGGAAGTCAGATGAGGAGCAGCTAAAGTCACTTGATCTGTTCCGTGTGGAGAAGAGGAAACTGAGGGGGGACCATGTTGCAGTTTACAGCTTCCTTACAAGTAAAGGAGAAGAATCAGGCACTGAGTTCCTATCTCTGGTGACCAGTGATAGGAACTGAGGGAATGGCAGAAATCTGTGCCTGGGGAGGGTTAGGATGGATATTGAGAAGAAGTTCTTCACTTGAAGGGTGGTGGAGCACTGGAACAGGCTCCCCAGGGAAGTAGTCATGGTGCCTAGCCTGACAATATTCAAGAAGCATTTGAACGATGCACTCAGACACATGGTGTAAATTTTAGGATTGTCCTGTGCAGGGATAGAAGTTGGACTCAATGATCCTTGTGGGTCCCTTTCAACTCAGGTCATTCTATAATTCTATGAAGTCCAACTGTACCTGTCCACTACCAAACCATATACCTGAGCACCTCATCTACTCCTCTTTTAAATATCTCCAGGGATAGTGACTCAGTCACCTCATGGGGCAGCCTGTGGTTTATTTTATTTTAACCCATGTTTCATCATACTCCAGTTTTTTGTACTTTAAGTGGCTGGTAAATTTGCAGAATTGGTTAGCTGGGGAGCAAAGGAGATTAAAAGCAGTTCTGAGATGATTTCTCCTCAGGACTCTTCACTCTTGTAACTCAGCACTGTCTTTCAGAAAAGAGCTTTGGGGCTTATATGTAATAAGCAAGCTTGCCAAGATGACATAAGGGAGAGCAGCATGCCCTGATCAGACAGAGATCTCGCCTGACCAGCCAGTGGGTACAACACCATAAAAATGTTCCTAGACTCAGCGTGGCTCCTGTTCGGATAGCTCACATCACTCGTCACTGGGCTTAGCTCTGCTTCTATTTTCAAGGGAAATGTGGGCACATCCAGGGAGAAACAAACTCAAATGAACTGCAGCCAGGACCTACACCAGGCAGGCTCTCCTGCAGTTGATATGTGGAGAGCTACTCTCTCTGTCCCTTTGCAAAAAACATCCTTTCAGATGATCTCCACCTCCCAGCCTGTCTGTGTGAGAAAGAAGAAACTACTGGGTGCATCCAGACACATCTGGACATACTTCGGTCATGCTTGAGGCCATACCTGTAAGCCAGAATACAATCCACAAAGCTAGACAAGTCCTGAGCACAGTTTCAGAATTATCATTCCCTAAGTTCATAGAACTATCCATGGAAGGAAGGTAATATGCTGAATCACATCTTACAGCCAAACAATGTAACTACCAGACTTTTCTTCCTTTTTGAATGTTGCATTTAGGGCTTCTTGCTATTGACAGTAATTGTCTAATCTAACACTAAAGCTAATTCCTCCAGAAACTTCAGCTTGCTTAAAAAGATCTTGTTTAAATATATCAGCTGGAGCACCACATTCCAACACAGAGGAGATGAGTCACTGGCTTTCATTCCCTTTCTGAGAAAAATTCTTCTTTCTCACCTGCATTATACCATAGCCGTGAACAGACTATTCATTTTTCTTCATTTTGCTGCTGTGTTAGGGGTTCAGAAATAACTTGAAAAGAAAACATTGATTCTGAAGCAAAAAACATCTGTCCTGACATTGGGTGATTAAGCCTATAAGCCCGAGGACACTTTGATTTCTCCAAATAGCTCTTGTTATATGTTATATAAAGTTTATTTAGGAAATGTTTTGTTGCTGTTGTATAATTCCAGCTACGTAAGGATAGCAAAAGTTTCTCACTGCTGTTTGTTTCACAAGCTCTTTTTTTTTTTTTTTTTCTGATTTAAAAGTGAATTGGGTGAAAAACTTCAAATAGGAACCTGAATGGGAATCCTTTTGCTTACCCCTTTGGAGAGACACATCATCAACAACAGAAACACTAGAGTCTCTCTACTGACCTTCTTACACCCTGCCAGAGTGCTTCAGCATAGAAAACACAATGAGAGCTTTGCATTAGGTAGAGAAGTAGCAATGCTGTCCTAACGGTTGTCTTTTTCCTCGCTCATGAAAAGAAGTGTCTTACGTGGTGTTGGCAGATCGATTCTGTGCTTCTCACCGATTCCATCTCCAAACAAGGATCTCAGTGCTTTTTTCCCCCCATTTATCTTCATTTATATGAGAATGGGGAAGCCCAAAAACCTTCTCCTATCTCTGCCTGCATCAGTTTTTAGTGATTTCTCAAGTCAGGTTGTACTCATGGTGAATCACAGAATCAGAATAATTTAGGTTGAAAAAGACCTTTAAGATCATGAAGCCTAACACTGTCAAGTTCACCAATAAACCATGTCACTAAGCACCACATCTACACATCTTTCAGATACCTCCATGGGTGGTGATTCAACCACTTCCCTGGGCAGAATGTTCCAATGCTTGACAACCTTTTGGGTGAAGAATTTTTTCCTGATATTTAGTCTAAACCTCCTCTGGCACAACATGAGGCCATTTCCTCTTGTTCTATCACTTGTTACTTGGGAGAAGAAACCAACACTTGCTTCCCTACATCCTCATTTTGGGTAGCTGTAGAGAGTGATAAGATCTCATCTCAGCCTCCTTTTCTCTCTCTTCTTTGAAGAACAGCCACAAACAGTTCGAAGGCTTATGGGTGAGAAGAAAAGACTGAAGTAACAAAAGAAACTTCATTGGTGGTGTATACTACAGGCCACCTGATCAAGGGTGGCCTACTGATGAAGCCTTCTTCCTCCAGCTACAGGAGGCTTCATGCTCACAAGCTCTTGTCCTATTAGGAGACTTCAACCACCTGGTATGTGCTGGAAAAGTAGCACAGCAGGCTGTAGGCAATCCAGGGGACTCCTAGTGTGCATCAAATATAATTTCTTAACACAGGTAATAGAGACTCCCACCTGAATGGATGCAATGCTGGACCTGATGGTCACCAATACAAGTGAGCTCATCAGTGATGTGAAGATTGGAGGCAGCCTGGGCTGCAGTCATCCCGCACTAGTGGAGTTCAAAGTCCTGAGGATTATGGGACAGGCAAGGAGTGTAATCAGGACCCTACATTTTAGGAAAGCAAACTTCCAGCTCTTCAAAGAAGAGCTAGGAAACGGTCCTCGGGTCAAGGGAGCAGAATGGAGCTGACAAATATTTAAGAATGATTTCTATAGAGTACTAGAGTGCTCAGTTCCCAGACGTAGGAAATTAGGCATGGGAAAGGAAGAAACCAATGCGGCTGAGTTGAGACCTGTTGGTCAAACTGAAGAGAAAAAGGGAACTAAACAGGCTGTGCAAGCAGGGACATGTAACCTGGGAAGGGTACAGGGACACTGCCTGGTTGTGCAGGCATAGGGTCAGGAAGGCCAAGGCCCAGCTGGAACTGAACTTGGCAAAGCATAACAAGAAGGGCTTCTATAGGTAAGTCAACCAGAAAAGGAAGGTTAAAAAAGTGTACCCCCACTAACCATAAAAATGATGACCTCATATCAACAGACAAGGAGGAAGCTGAGAACTGGCTCTGGACTTCTGTAAAGACTTTGACATGCCCGCACTCCACATCCTTCTCTCTGAATTGGAGAGATATGGATCTGATGGGTGGAGCGTTCAGTGAATAAGAAATTTGTATGATGGTTGTATTCAGAGAGTAGTGGTCAACAGTTTGATTTCCAGGTGGGGATCCATGAAAAATGGTGTCCCTCAGGGGTCCGTACTGGGACTGGTGTTGTTTAATATCTTCATCAATGATACAGACAGTGAAATTGAGTGCACCTTCAGCAAGTTTGCAGATGGCACCAAGCTGAGTGGTGCCATTGTCAGACCAGAAGGATGTGATGTCATCTGAAGGCTCCTGGACAGGCTTGAGAAGTGAAGTTCTGTAAGTACAAGGTTCTACTCTTTGGTCAGGGCAATCTCTTGCTTCAATACAGGTTGGGGGATGTAATTGAGGGCAGCCCGGCAGAGAAGGACTTGAGGGTACTGATTGAATAGAAGCTCCATATGGGCCAGCAGTGTGCGCTCGCAGCCCAGAAGGCCAACAGTATCCTGGGCTGCATAAAAAGAATCATGGCCAGCAGGTCAAGGGAGGTGATTCTGCCCTTCTATTCCTCTCTTGTGAGATCTCATCTGTGTCCAGTTCTGGAATCCTCTAAACTAAACAGCTCCAGCTCCCTCAGCCTCTATAAGACTTGTGCTCTAAATCATTCACCACCTTCATTGCCCTTCTTTGGACACGCTGCAGCAGCTCAATGTCCTTATTGTAGTGAGGGTCCCAGAAGTGAACATAGTATTCAAGATGCGGCCTCATTAGTGCCGAGTACAGGAAGACAATCTCTTCCCTAGTCCTGCTGGCCACACTATTTCTGATGCAAGCCTGATATTGGCCTTCTTGGCCACCTGGACACACTGCTGTCTCAAATTCAGCTGGCTTGTGGTGGAGTAGATGCTTTATTGGCCCTTCTGGACTTCAGACCTACTGAATGATTTCATACTAGAGAACAAATCTAGGTTTAATGATAAAAATAAAAAACTCTCTTATGTTCTTTCCCTGGACACTGGGTTAATGATTAAAAACCTCTGAGAGGACCTACAATCTGTATCTTTCTTTGCTGAATTGTATTGTGGGGTTTTTTTTCTTTTTAGTTGACTTTCTATTGCCAAATAAAAGTAGTATTAGAAAGGGAAATTTTTTAGACAAAGCTGCCTCCTGGGGCAGAGGGCTCCTGCTGATTGAAAACACTGTATTCTGTACCAGAGCAAAGGATTTCTGAAATGGGATGGCAAAAGTTGGAAAGTAAGTAGACCAAGTATGTCACTCATATGCCTGGAACTGCAAATGAATGATTGATGCTGTCTCTGGGGTTTTGTTTTTAAAATTAATTTCATCAGCTTTTGATTTTTTCCTAGTGCTAGGTATTTTTTCAGTGCTTTGTGAAATGCATCTGTGATTTAGTCCATGCCAGGCTTATATCTGATAGATCTGCATAACCTCACATCTTGTCTACTCTTTTGGACAAGAGGAGTGCTCCAGCACTACTGACAGGTTCCTGCCTGTCCCAGAGCATCACAGAATGCCAACTTCCACTATCTCATATTTAGAAGCTAACAACTTTGTGCTTTTTCCGTGACCGCCCTTCAGACCCCAAACTAGTCTGTTGGTGTACCCTCAGCTAAACCTCACAGACCTCCTTTAAATCTGTGAACAGTGAAATCTCAAAAGAAATTCTATCCCACAGGTAGGCTGCTGCTTGACTTCTCAGAATACTTGGTTTTGCTATCTCACCATCTTGTTACATCTTCTCCGTGTCCACCCTAATTTGCTGTTATTTCATGTCACAGAATTCCGTGGAAAGGTTTTTTTCCTTTGTCTTTTGTGGCCATTGTGCAATCGAACCCCATCCCATAAGATTCTGAGATAGTGCAAGACAGATCTTAACAAGATGCGAGAGAGAAGGAGAAATAATCACAAGCAGACATCTGCCAGGGAAGGTAGAGGAATTTGCCTTGGAGTAAGGGAAGGACTAAGGAGCCCATTCAGCTACCTGCCCTGTTCTAGGTGATGTGAATTTAACCTAAAAATCCTTGTAAAGCAGGTAAAACAGAGATTTGACCATACCTAGAATGAAGGTTATTTTTCAAAACCGAAAATTCTCTAGGGCAGGAACCAGCGCTGCAATCCGGACTTAAAACTTGCACTTTTCCTGTGTCTTGGAGCTACTACTGAACCTCCACTCTATCTCATAAAAAGAGCATGTGAAGGGTTTTTTCCTTCATTTTTTAGTAAGCTTTTCACTTCTGAAAATAGATATACAGCATAGACTGTATATAATATATCTTGACATAATGTTAATCTTAAGAATAGCCATTCAGTTCATTTGATTTTACGAGCTGCCAAAAAGCATATAAGGTTTTTTATTTGACCTCTCTTTCTTCTTAATCAAAACACTTTGTATCCTGTGTGAGCCATGTCACTCACAACAGTTGGGTTTCAAGTATAAAGTACATTTACCTGAACATCTTTAAATGACAGTAAATGTATGAAAGCCTAATGCAGATAATGGAAATCAATGAGAATGTTCCAATTAATTTCTCCAATAAATCTGTAATTGCAATTAGAAAGAGATTGATGCACATCAATCAAGTTCAAAATTATGTAGGTACAATAATTGTTTCTTAGTTTGATGATGGCTTGAGGTTTATTACTAGACAGCTGTATTGTCTCAGCAATACCAGAAGAGGTTTTTATCACAGTATTTTACTGGACCATTAATATTAATCTGATCACTTAGTAATATATTCTTCCATATTTGTAATTTTGCTGAAGTTTGGTTTCTAACCTGCATATAAACTCCCTTTGTAAGATTGAGGACTGTTCTGGTGGCCTAGGGTGCCAAGACTACTGCAAGCACATCAGGATAATGAAGCTTTCTTTGTCCCTGAAGGTCTATGAACAGTTTTATGAGCTATTTATTCATAGATCTGCTCATGACTGCTTACCAAGGTGGGAAAATTGCCTTTGCATGTGAAGAAATCCTTCTGCTGTGGATTGTGCTTACAGCTTTGATTCGCTGGTGGGGTTTACGTCATGGGAAATTATGGGAAGTTAGCTTTTTTTTTTACGTTACCTGTTGTCTTTTCCACAAACTACTGCACTGAAGGCCTGAAGAACTCCTTATCTCAAGGTCTATGACTTATCATGGAAGCTGAAGTTTACTTCATTGTAGCAAATCCCCTTTCCTTGTTTAATACTTAATGATTCCCTGTAGTGGTCTAAGTCAAAAGTACAGACAGCAAGCCAAACTATGGGCTGAAATTCTCCAGCACATCCCTCAGGTGACATTGCTAGCTTCAGTGAACCTCGAGGAATTAAGTGGTGAGGAATGTGCAGAAATGAAGTGTTGAGGAGTGTGTTGTTTGCTCTTATGAACAGGAGAAAATCTCACCAAATATGAGGGACAGGGTTGTGCAAGACCTCATGGAAAGATCTTCCTAAATAGAAGGTAAGTTACTTCAGGACAGAGTGAAAAGCTAAACAGAAGAGGACTTTGTTCAGTATGAAAAAAAGCCTTTGCGTGAGGAAATTTCTACAGACATATATCAGGGAGTATCTTGAAAACACTGTATTGACCAACAGAGAAACAACTTTCAGCCTCTCATAAACTGGCATAAAATTAAACCATCAAGATAAGGTTGGAAAAACAGGGTGCCACGTCTGACACCTGTCTGATAAGAGCAAAGACTATGCATGGAACAGTTCTTTCAATATTTGCTTTGCTTGAACATTCTGTTACATATTTATATTATTTAACTTCTACAGGTTGTAGCTTTCATTTTGGTCCTTCACTAAGATAGATTCAGTTTCCTATAACTTTGCTTTTTCCTCTAATTACTTACACATCCATTCAACTACTGTATGGTGATCTATGGCGACAGAAAAACTGCAAAAGAAGAAGGAAGTTCAGGCCATTGGGGCAGGACCAGAAGATTACCTCCCTCTCTGTAGTGCTACTGGTGGATTCTTCTTAGGTTACACAAGGATGCTCAAGATCCCCCAGTCAAGGGAATGTGAGACATTTTTTTTGCAATTATTTTGCCTCCTCTTACTGTTCCCCAAGATATGATTTATTTTCTGTCATTTATAATCCATATTTAGAAACAGCTTGGGCCTGCATAATTCTGACTTGGGCACACATTACCAGAGAAGAGACTGCTTGAGGATTATGGAAAAAAACTGAACAGTCAATAGAAGCCTAACACATGACTTTTAGATGGTAAAACCAGGATGAGAAGAATCTACTCGCAATGTAGAAGACTTGATGTTTCTTTGGTTGCATGGTAAGACAACCCAACTTGCTAACCTGGCAAAGCTCCTTCAAATTTCGTGTTTTCCATAAATAAGGCATCATTGATATCAACATTCATTACTCAATGACTCATTTCCATCAAGAATTAACAATAAAATCCCTTAAAATAAGATTCCTCAGGGGAAGTCAGAGTCAAAATAACATCAGAGTTTTTTGCTGTCAGACATATGTCTGAACTAGTCACTGCAGGACTTGTCTACAAGCAACAAAACAGGCATCTTGCAAGGGAAGTTCATCTTCTAATACAGATGTCTAAGCAGGTGAGTCAAATCAGACCCTTGAAGATATTCTTCTTTTTATTGACTGTCAAGGGAGCCAACATTGGCCAGCTTTCATGTGGGTGACCACATTGTTCTTGTCAAGCAAATCTCACTCCTGCTTTTTATGTCCTGACCACAACATCCTTTCCAGACATACAGCATGTGACAGCTGAACAGGCAGTACTCCGTTTGCAAAGTCAGGCATTGCAAAGCTACGAAATGGCTTAATGACTTTCCTGTGCTCAATCTTTGCTCTCTGCCTCCTGTATGGAGGCGACATCAAGACTTCAAGTATATATTGGTGCCATATTTTCACAGCACAAAGTCTCCTCATTGTTTCATTCAAATTAACAGGGAAGGAACGCATTTATACAGTGAATTAAGCTGGTGCTTTCTGCAGGAGTTTGATGGAAGGAGAGAAAAATCTGAATGTCACCCATACACTAATTACACCAGAGTTATTAAAATGTCCCTATCTGTGTGTCTACCATATACATATAGAGTAGCAAGGAGATTCAGGAAGGAACTCCCTGGTGTTCCATCACTAAGCAACTATGGAAATAAAGGAGCAAGTTTCCATGCCAGTCCTTGGGAACTGTGATTAAAGAGAGTAGTTGAAGAGACCACATCACCTTGGGTCCCAGCAGTATGCCTGAAAAGGTAAGTCACCTAAGAAAAATGCAGACTTTGCAAACAGCTACCATACAAAGACAACTATTCATCCTGTGAACTCCAGCAAGGACCTTTTAATGAATGTATTGAACTGTGATGAAGTCACACTTACCTTGACTTTATTTCAGGAGGTTTAGGTAAGGGTTTCAGAAACCCTTTTTTCCCAACTAGCCAATATGTGTCTTCTACTCCTTTACCCTATAATAAAACAAAAGGTCCAGATAAAGACCAGCTTTATAATCACTCTCTGCTCAATACGTAAATTCCTCACTAGGTTTTTGAGGGCTTCATATATATCCAGAGACAAAGTATGGCTGGAAATCTTGGGCTCTCCTTCACAATGATTCAAGGACGATTTGAATTACACAACCCTAAAAGAAAAGGTCTTGTTCAAACTGTTATCTACAAATGACCCTCAATGAGCTGGGTCATTGAAACTACACAACTTAACATAAATCAGAAACTATAAAATTTCTGATCATCACATTTGACAGCACTAGCAAAATTAATTGAGAGATTTTCCAACTGTTATTTGGCTGAGTATCAGAATAATAAGGTCCTCTCCCACTACTGATGATTTAGCTTTTAAGGTGAGATGCAGCTGATGATATGTAGGCAGAAATATCAGAGTCGATACCCTTGACTGGAGAAGTGAAGGAAAACAAACACTTCTAGGCTGACATTCATCTTAAAATAAATTGGATACTGAAAATAAGTCAGGTTAATAATTTTCTAAAGTGCCAATTTGACTCCACTAACTGTATAAAGGTTCTTTACAGTGACTAAACCTAGAATAACTACCTCCTATCTCCTCTTGCAGACACATGAACATGGGTGAGATTTTTCCACTTCTTGTGAAAGGGACCTGAGGTAGTATTCAGGCCTCTTACTGCAGGTAAGCAAATCTCCTACTTCTATTTATTATGTGAGGGGAGAAGTGATATTTTGACTCAGTATTATCTTGACTGAACACTGTGAAAAGTAGCAGCTTCTGTCAAAGGTGGACTAAATAGGATTCTAAATAAATATTTAGACCCAGCACATACAGTTGATATTGCTTGATCCAATAGTCCTTCAATAATCACCTCATGTACTGAAATGACTGCTAGGGAAAATATGGGAAGGAAGAATAGTGGATTAAGCCCAAACAAGAGCTTAATATGAAAATCCTTTAAGCAAGAAGATTCCTCTGAAGCATTTTGCATAGCCCTGGCTTTCTTACCTTCAATTCTGTTTTTCCCCTAGGTATAATTTCATAGCCTTCATTTAGACTCCGAAGTATATCCACTGTACTTTGACTGACATGGATTCTGTAAGCTGGGAACGGAAAGTAAAACAGCTGGGTCACTATACTGCACACATACTGAAAATTCCCCACTGTTTCACACCTGAAGGGAAAAATGCCCTGAGGCATGTGGACATGTAGCTGATGTATCTGTGTGGTGCTTCCCTGCATGGAGTATGATACTGATAGATAGATCCTTCCGGAAAGGGCTGTAACGAGCACAGGGTGAGAGGATATCTACACTGGGAACTTCCTGGAGAAGGATATCAAACACTAAGCATAGAAGTCCAGCTCTTAATAAAGATGGCAAGTGATTTTTCAGCAACATTGCCAGCTGGAATCAAGAATGTCATCTCTAATGTCTATTGAAAGTTGTGACAAAAGTCAGAGAGATGGAGATGCAAAGGTACATGATGAAATTGTGGCTGTACATCTAGATCCATCTGGAATTTTCAGTAATTGATTCCATCCAGAGCTGCCATTAACAGTCTATGAACTAAAAGGGCAAAGGCAGAGAACTTTATTAAATTCCAATCTCTATCAGTTAGTTTTACAGTCATTGCTGGAACTCATTGGAATTTATTGCTGTTCTGTTGGTGTGAACAAGCCAAGGAACATTACTAAAATGTTTTCTCCCCCACAACAGTTTTCATGCTTTTGTTGAGCTTTTGTTTCAAATCTGTCAATCGCATTCCCTTCCCCCTTGAAGAAGAGGGTATGAACAAATTATTTTTTTTTCTGCAGAATAATCAGAAAGAACATCAGATCAAATCTGCAAAGGATTATCACACAGCTTTGAGCTACATTTTTTAAGACACTAACTTATAAGCTTCCTATTACTGTATATCTCTGTATATTTCTATTAATGTATAAAGAGCCTCTTATATCTGCAGTGCTCCCAGTATCAGTGGGTCTTTGCATTTTCAAGGGTCTAAACCTTGTGAATTCATTAGAAATCTGCTGTCAAAGCATTTCCTCATTTCCATGCCTCTTAAAATAAGCCAGCCGTAATCACAGGAAAGGCAATTTTCCTTAATTAATGATTTGCCTAATTGTTAGTTTTAATTTGTCTAATCAAAATCACTGGAGCTAGAAATGTGAGGATTATATGAAAGAGTAAAGAAGTTCCAATGTGGCATAAGTACTGCAACATATTTCTAGCCTGGCAAGACCTCAAGATTTTTATAGTAATTATCATAAACTTTGTGTATCTTGTAAACTAGCCATAATGGGTAATTTCTTAGAGTTAATGAAAATGTCAAAAGGGAGACCAAAGATCAGATTAAAATTTATGAGTTGTTGCCTTTGGAAATAAATCTGTACTGATAGACTGGAAGCAAAAGCAAATTCAAAATTTGTCCAGGGTTCTGACACTATCCCTAGCTGTCCATTGTGTCATCTACAGTTCATCCATTGCAGTTTACAGATCCGTGTCTTACCCAAAGACACCAAAAAAAAGAAGATTAGTGTACAGTTGTGACTGAAATCATAGAATCACAGAATAATCAGGTTGGAAGAGACCCACCGGATCATCGAGTCCAACCATTCCTATCAAACACTAAACCATGTCCCTCAACACCTCGTCCACCCGTGCCTTAAACACTTCCAGGGAAGGTGAATCAACCACCTCCCTGGGCAACCTGTTCCAGTGCCCAATGACCCTTTCCGTGAAATATCTTTTCCTAATGTCCAGCCTAAATCTCCCCTGGTGGAGCTTGAGGCCATTCCCTCTGGTCCTGTCCCCTGTCACTTGGGAGAAGAGGCCAGCTCCCTCCTCTCTACAACCTCCTTTCAGGTAGTTATAGAGAGCAATGAGATCTCCTCTCAGCCTCCTCTTCTCCAGGCTAAACAACCCCAGCTCTCTCAGCTGTTCCTCATAAGGCCTGTTCTCCAGCCCCTTCACCAGATTTGTTGCTCTTCTCTGGACTCGCTCCAGAGCCTCAACATCCTTCTTGTGGTGAGGGGCCCAGAACTGAGCACAGGATTCGAGGTGCAGGTGTATGTTCCTTTTCCCCCACCTTTTTTCAGATGTGTGGAAGGCTCCAGCCATGGGAGAGCAAGAATCAGCTAAGAGATGGTGCTGACTTATCTGCTGTAGCTATTGGTTCTGTGTGTGTAGACTTGCCTTTTACAACTGGAAGAAGCCTCAGAAAAATAAAGGCAAGAACTTCAGGGAAAGTGGCAAGAAGTGGAGGGAAAAGTAGCAAGAACATCATCCACTAGGGAAGACGTAAAGAAAAATGGAAGAGGAAGGGAACTTTAAGGATTTTGTTAGGACTTACTGGCACTTGTTCATGGAATTAATAAGCCAACAACCCCATGAACAAGTGTTGGCAGGCTATAACAAAATTGCTGATAAATTGAGCCCTCACAAATCATGCCCTTCGTTTTGTTCATTGCCTGTGGTTTGCTTTTTTTTCCTCTCTCTCTATCATGATGGATGCTGTGCCCAGATGTGCTTCAGTTCTTGTCTTATCCTATCTATGACAGCTAAGTATTACTTTACTGTGCAAGAACAGCTCTGAATTAAGGGTTCTCAGCACTGAATGAAAGTAAGATTCAACTCATGTAGCAAGGGCAAGATTCATGTTCATTTTGGTTGATGGGATCCAAATCAAAGGGCTGTAGCCGGAAGGCAGGATCTTAAAACCTGACATAAGATGGCAAAGCTGATCACCTACCCTCCAGTTTGCTTTGAATTCTGTCACTTGACTTGCCCCTTCTTCAGTTCTGATTCAGTTTCAATGCTTATAACTAAAGATATGCATTTCTTTATCCCTTCATTTGTCAACCACCCACCCCAGGCACAGTCCTAAACACTCACGCAGGCCTGTGGACTCCATTCGTGATGCCGTGTTCACCGTGTCTCCAAAGAGGCAGTAACGTGGCATGGTGAGCCCCACCACACCAGCCACACAAGGCCCTGAAAGACACATAATTTGTACATACAGAAGGGACTGCTTAGATGTAGGCACTCACCAACAAACAGATCTCATTTTCCCCTCTGATATGCAAAAAACATTTGGGAATACAGGAGAAAGATTTTTTTTAAAATCTCATTGGCTTTAGTGCTCAATAAAAGCAATAAAAACTTAACCATTACTTTGATTCACACATTAGAGTTCTATGCCTGAGAAAGGTTTTGTGTTGTAGGACCTCAATTCACCATCATCTGGGAGAAATTTATTCAGAGTTCTCAGAAGCTTGAGGACTATCGCAATCTCATTTTTAAAAGTCAGTTCTGACCTTTTCCATCTGAGTTCAGATCCTGTGATGTGCACTGTGTTCCAGTGAAACAGCATTGAAAATCAGCCTTAGAAGTCCAGAGATGCTGGCAGCATTCTAGACCACCCTGTGTCCTCTCCTTGGAAAGGAAGACATCATTAGCTCGCCTGTCTAGCCAAAAAGTGTTTATTTTTTTTCTCTCATTCTTTAGACAAGATTCACTCCCTTCCAAAGCAGCTCCCGAAGAACCAGTGCCAAGTTCTCAGAGAGAGGTATGTATGCAGGATTCACACGAACATGCACACACAGAGACACATGTGTGTCTGACAGCCAAACAGTACAGACAACTGCCATCTGGGGCACTTGGATTAGCTAATCCTTGGACTGTGCTCTGAAGGATGAAATGCTAAACTTTATCATCCACAATTTAAAATACTAAACTTGCAAAATAAGTTTAAAATAGGGAAAAAAAGAAAAAAATGGAGAATGCTCTCAGCAATGTAAGGAACTGAGGGACTTCCTGCAGATTAAAGACAGGGATCTCTGTATTTTCCATTGTATGCATTTATGTCATACCTCTTTCCAGGCTCTGCCTGCATTTTGAGTTTCATGGTCCTTCTGGGTCAAGATCTAGAAAAGCTGACGTCTAGGAAATACTTTCCCAAGCAAGGTTACAAGAGAAATGAACATAGTACACAATGAATAGTATCTTAAATGATGCCATAAATAAGGCTTTTCATAGTATAAAATGTAGCTTAAAACATTGTAATATTAATAAGTAGTAGCATAGTGTTGAAGTGACTTGTTTCAGAATAATGCAATTTGACTGTGATTTTAGCCTTTAAAAATGGTTCTTCAAATAGTTTTCAGATACATGTTAAAGGCAATGAAACTCCATAACTAAACACTATGGGGAACTTTGCAAGAAACCCTCTTGCTGTGACTTCTGAAAAGTCATTGCTACAGAGTCAAAGGAAGAGGATTTTAATATAATTTATGGAGGAGGCAAACAGAGAGGTAAGAGATTTTAACTCCTGCTTAATGAAGCATTGCTTGCTTAAAAATTAAAACCAAAAATAGAGAAGAGGAATGGTTCAACCCAAAAATGTTGCAAGGATTTAAACAGCATGTCTGGATCAAACATAGTACACAGAGACTGCTGGAGGTCAAGAAAAGCTTATTTAATTACAGGATTTTTTACTGCAAATATGCCTTGCAACCTTGAATAAGATGCTGCCCCTCAGAATCTCTTCTAATTTAATTCCCATCCTTATCATTATTCATTAATTTTGTTCAAGCTTTGCAGGAGAGGAGCTATTTCCACTAGAGGAAATTTTTTTCAGATTCTAGTCTATAGGCACTTCCATAGCAGAACTCTAAAGTAGCTGTGATACTAATGGGTCAGTATTCTAATGCTCATGTAACTGGTCCTTAATATGTGCACACTAATGTACCATATGCATAAAAAAGGGTCTTGTTGGTGACATTTTAATTCATGTTTCAATAATAGCTTTCCCTGAGAAAACACTACCTCACACAGTAACACCTCTCTTCATTTTATGGTGATGACATGACAGTGGCACTCAGAAATCTCAGTAAAAATCAAAGCTCCTGTACCAAGTATTGCAAGGACACACACAAGAAGGTGATTCTTGTCAAAAACAGGCCCTCACTGAGGAGGAGAATCTGATTCTGTTTAAGGGAGCACAAACAGAGGCTGAGCTCCTGCTGTAATCCGTGGAGGCCAAGTCAATACAGTCAGCTAAGCCACGAGAGCCTTTTCATGTCTGGACTTGAACAGCTCTTTGGAGTCCACTTATCTGTCCACCAGATGTTCACTAATCATAAAATGAGTGCAGGCTGCACATTAGTTCTTAAATTTATGTTTGCTGCTCCGTTAGTATAATCATCCAATCATTTCTGCAAAGCTTGCAATCTACAACAGGCAAGATTTTTAGGGTGAGGTACTATCTTTCTAACGCACTGATTTTAAGCCTTTTCTTCCATTGCAGAAAGTTATTAGTTCAAAGCCAACACTACAGCGTAAACATGACCAAAGGACTTAATGTTGAAAGCATCCAAGAGTTAATTCTGTTACTGCCTTTGCTGCCTGTATGTGTTCCCCCTTGTCTAGACAGCCTCAACAAAGATCTAACATAAACTTCCAGTCATATATCTCCCATAATAATAAGTTTCACAGGAAACCAGAGCCCCTGTGATGAGAATGTTATGGCTGAGTTTAATTATGCAGTTTTGCTGGTATGTTTTGAAACACACTTTGCCAGGGCTGCAGTCAGTGGTGTCGCAGAGGTTAATATGCTCAACTGAAGTGTGAGGCTGTGCCCTAGAGAGCCTGACTGATAAACAGAGTCTCTTCAGCCTCAGCGGAAAAGGTTATCTTCTCACTACCACTCTCCACAGCCACCCAGCTGCAGCCCAGACACAGCCAGCACGGCAACCGCTGAATCAGCAGAGTTTTTCTGGACAGGCAGTTGTGTTGAGAGAGGAGAGCCAAGACTACAGGGTGCACTTAAAATAAGGCAGAAACAAAAGACCAAACACTGGTCTTTTGTCCTCCTCACTTTATCCATGTATTACCACAAGCGGGCCATGGGCATGGGCCAGTAGAAGTTCCCAAAGCTGCAACTCTCTGTTGGGGTTGGAGGGACATGGTCAGCCCATGCTTAAATAGCATTTACTCCTTTTTCAGAGAGGGGATCACAAGGTCTTCTTGGCACCAGTTTTTAGAGAGCAGTTGGCCCTCAAAACTAGTGGTCACACCCATTCTCCATCCTTTCCAGGACAGTGAAAGTGTTAGCCAAGCATTTCTCTTCCCAAGACACTGCCTCAATGTTTTCACCAGATGCTGGTGATTCCCTCTTCATGCTTCTTTTTGGGGGATAAATGAGGTCTTATGTTAATCAAACTCTACAGTCAGCCTGGTGGCTCAGAGGGCTGGTCTACTTCGGAGCACGCAGTTCTCACTCTACCCATGACAGTATGATGTTGCCAGATCTATGCAAAACAGATCGGGCTTCTGCAACACTGCTTCCTAGATACCCAAGAAGTGTCATAAAACCAAACAAATATTATCAAACCAAACCAAACATCACCTAGGCATGGATTTTTGGCTCGTTGCATGGAAGACACATTGTAGGACTGCTGTCAACAGCAGCAGCAGAAATTGTACGTGGAATTTGTCTCTTTCCATGTTCAAAATGTCCTGCTGGTGCTCCAGACACTCATGCTCCTGGTAAGACAAGATCAGTCCATAGTCCCATCTCATTTCTGCCAGAGTCTAAATCTCACAGTGTTCCTGCACTCATTCCTTAGCGTTTTAGGTGTCTGTGAAGGGCCATCTAAGACCCTCAGACTGCAAAGAAAACAGCAGGGAGATGAGTTTTCAGGGGCAGCCCAAGAAGAACTTATATAGTCTCAGACATACGAAATACTGGGTTTAGCTCTACTCAAGTCACAGCTTGGAATATTCTAGGTGAGATACTTCCTTTTCTCTGCACTTCTTTCCCAATGTGTACAAAAGAGACCAGGATATTGACTTCTCTAAAACCCTTGTATGTTAAAACTGTAAAAATATGAACATTATCAGATAGACAGAGGGATAAAACCCCTGCAATACTGGGTCAGGTTTGTGAACAATCTTATTCATTGTTTGGCTTCCCGCAGTGGGCAATACCTGGTACTTTAGAGGAAAACACAAGAAGTCTGGTGAAAAACTGCTGGGAAATATTTAATAATGGATGACTATGGTTTCAAATTATGAAGGCTCATACTTCTTCTAAAAATACTGGTTCTATGATGAAGCAGATGCCTTTTCCTCCATTTAAAATCCCAGTCATACTTTTACTTATGTGACTGCACTCCTACTGGTGTTTTTTTTGGTTTATTTTGGAGTTTGATGACACTTTGTATTAAAAAAAAGAACTTCCTCTTTTCTTTTTAAACTAGTGACTTTTCTGTTAATCAAATAGATTACGACTTCTACATTGGAGATAATTTACTTTCTTTCCAACATTACATTCTCTTAATAGCTATATCACATATTTTTCCAGCTATGTCCCACTTGTAATGATTTTCCTCAAATTTCTGATTTTTTCCAGTCTATATGACTGTTTTTCTGTGCTTTTTCATTTCAGAACAGAGTTACAAAAGAATTACAAGGTGTCTCCATATCACTCTGGTGAAGCTTCTATGGCATATCAAAGAGCCATCCTTACAATGAAACCCTTGTGAATAATGCATCTGATGTGGCTCCTGACTATAACAGAATAAAAAAAAATTCTCCTCCAAATGTAACTGAGCCATTTTGCTCCTCGGGGTTTGTGTTTCCATTTTAATGCCCTTGTGACTGTGGAAGATTTGAAAGTATCTTCTACGGGTGCTTATGTTGGGGCAGACAGGGGAAAGCATTCAAAGCTGGGAATCCAATTACAGTGGAGTTCTTTGATGTTCAGGTGCAGATGAGAGCTGCTACCTACCTGTGTGCAGCCCAATGCGTATCTTGAGGGGAATTTCTGGCATGTGTCTCATTTTGAATTTTCCCACTGAGCTGAGGATGTCCAGGGACATGTTGGCTATCTCAGCTGCATGCTTGTTTCCATTCCGTTTTGGGAGCCCTGAAGCAACCATGTAGGCATCACCAATTGTCTCCACCTAGCAAATACCATTACATTAGATAAATAAATAAATTGAAAAAGATGGAAAAGAGATTTAGAATAAAACTGCAAAAGTGTTTGACCCACAGACACTTTGATCCTCATGCTCCCTCACCTTGTAAACATCGTGGTTTCCAAGAACAGCATCAAATAATGTGTAAAGGTCATTCAGAAGGTCAACTACTTCGATGGGTTCGCTGAGGGCTGAAATGGTTGTGAAGCCCACAATGTCACTGAAGTAGATGGTCACCTGGTCAAAATACTCCGGCTCTACAGTGCCACCAGTCTTGAGGGCTTCTGCCACTGATCTGTAATAACAACACAAGCAAAAATGACAGGGCACAAACACTTTTGTGATACATGCCCAAAAGCTCAGACACTCTTGTCTTACTATGCTCAAAAGATCTTCCATTGATACCCAGAAGGTATAGAAGGCTCTATATAACAGTAACAAGCACTGTAAAGATTCTTACTTTGATTAGAAGTAATTGCCAAAATTGCTCTTCAGTTTTGCTCACTTCTGGGGAACATTTTTATCCAGTCCAGCTATTGGGGGTTTCTTACCATCTAAAGTACCAGTACTTACGGGGGAAGCATTTGTGACAGTAGTTTTTCTGTCTTCTGTTTTTCAATCTCTAGCTCTTCGGTCCGCTCCCTGATTAAATCTTCCAGGTTGCTTGAATACTGCTCAAGCATCCTGAGCATGGAGTCAATGATATTGGTCTTTTTCCCTTTGTTGATAGTTTTGAACTAGAAAATCAAACTGGAGAGTTACTTTCCCATCTCATTACACCATTGTAACTCTCTAAGTCTGGAAATGAACAAAAATCAAACACCTTTTTTTAAAGGGACAATGCTAAAGACTGGCTTTATCAGCAGCAAGAGTTCAACAGTAGAGGGAAAAGGCAAACTAAAAGGTGCATCTGCATCAATAACTAGGGAAGCTGCCCAGGAGCATGTTTATTCTCTATGAACTTTTGCTGAGAGTTAAGTGAAACACCATCTTCAGTGAGATGACAGCATGCAGGTTGTTAAGGAGTCCTATCATGTCTCAAATTTGCACCCTCATTTGTCCCATGACTTGCCTTTAGTTTAATTTGCAGTCCTTCGCCTTTAGAGGTGCAAATTTCAAGGCAGTATAACTCTTAAAATGCACTTATATCTCACTGGTCTTAAATCTACCTTTTAAGTATTTTAGAAGATCTAAATCATACTGAGGTACTGCATAATATACAGATCTTTGATCCTCCTGAAAGCATCTGTGCAGGTAAGCTGCAAATGTGAAGACACTGTGTCCAGCTTGGTTTACACCTCATGTGGTGTGCAACAGCAACCCAAGTTCAGGACAAGTATTAAGCCAGGAAAGGCCTGGCCAACAAAAACAAGTATCTAGACACCACGAACCCTAAAATAACCCAAGGGCTCACTTAAAGAAAAAGCCCTACACATTCATGCCAAGTACATACGAAGGATTGCACCTTCTGCATTATTCACCGACCTTATAAAATACCTCCTCAAAGGTTGGACGCCGTTCAGGGGCTTCACCCCAGCATTGCTTCATTACCTGGATGCACTCCAGGGGAGCCAACTCTGGGACTATGTTGGGGCGGCACAAGGGAGGGGGTTTCTTCACTTTCTTTATGATTTCTGTGACAAAGAGAAGAATGGGAATCATGTTTTGAGATGGAGGTCCTTATGGGGAGAAAGGACATCAATGTTTTCACCTGTCCCTTGCTTGTTTCTTCAGCCATCACTATTATTTCTCATCACCCAAGGGCTGTGTCAAATGAACCTGGGGGAATTTGCTTTGCTCTGCCAGGAGTGCCTTGGAAGATTTTAAAGATGAGAGGATCACCTGCCTTCTTATCTCTGTAGAATCAGGTTATGTGCAATGAAGTGGCTGGATGGGAGGAGATTGTGTGACAGATAGATATGTGAATCCTCAGGCTTGAATTTAATGAAATTGCATGTGACTCTTTCCATTAGGACCTGTGGTCCTCTAAAACAGCAGAGCCTTATGGTTGAGCCCAGACAGGAAGGATACCAACTACTGATGTCTCATCATTAACTGGGAACCAGTATGTAGGAGGTTGAAGGGAATGGAGAGAGTGAAAAGTATTTTAAGGGGGAGAGTTTGGATTCAAAACGACATCTGGGAAGTGGTTCCCTATCCAGAGTTGAAGTAAGACTAATAAGGAACCAGGCTTGGGCTTTCAGACCCTGAGAAGTCATTCCTTGAATCTGTGGGTTTTAGATAGAACAGCTTTACAGTGAAAGAGTAGGGATGCAAGCTTCATTGACAGCTGAAGCATAGATGAGGGAGTGTGACATCTAAACCCAACCCCAACTTCAGTCTAGGTATTTCTTAGTAAGAATATTCTGAAGAAATTGTTGGTTTGGGTTTGGTTTTTTTCATCCCAAGTGACTTTATTTGAAGATTTCATCTTATGCTCTGCGTTCATCTGGAATGAAAACCATCCTCTTTCTGTCAGGACCCTTGCATTTCCACAGCTGTTACTGTGAGTACCCAAAGCTTTTCAGTGTCGACAGTTTGCTTTAAATCTCTTTGGCTTTTCCCCTGAGTCTGCAAGAAACAAACTGAGCAAAGCACCTGGCCCAAATATTTCCAGGGGCAGCCAAGGCGTAATGTCTTCCTCAGATGGTTTTGAAGGTCACAACACAAGTGAAAGCTCCTTGAGGATTAGGATGCAATGAGCAAAAATTTATTATCAGGTCATGAATCTGGATTGCACTTAACGCACAATATTTTCTAGAGATTCCCCACGGAGACTAGTTGGGAGACACCTGATAATTACATAATAGACTGCATCACTGGTCCAGCTCTGAACTACAGAGCGGATTACATCATCATTCTCACTTTCACTGCATTGTTGGAGCAGCTTGATGTGCAGCAAGATCAGGGCCTCATCTTCCAGGCACTGAAATGGCAGATACTGAATGTTCATACACCATTCAGTAACTGTCCATCTTAAAACATGTTTACAATAGGTTTTAACTGAAAACACATATTTTTTGGTTGTTCTCATGTCCTCCTGTTCAAGTGCTTGTGACCTGACTGTGACTGCAGTGTATTTGCTCTTCCACAGCACATATACACTTTGAACTAATGAAAGTAGCACCTCCTAAGCAGTTCATCTGTTTGATATTTCTGATACAAGCTGCTTTCCACATAAGTCAGTGAGGTCATGGTTTATCATTTCCATCTTTGCTGAAGAGAGAGAAGTTCGTTAAATTGGAAGATAACCAAGGGAAGATAGATGGATAGATGGATGGAACAGAATGATAGCTGAGGGATTTTATAGCTCAAAACCTTCAGACCTCGTGACATACACAGATGGCCTAATAAGTGGGAAGAAAAGGAGTTTCCAAGCTATGGGAAGTTCTGCCACCAGGTGTTTCCCAGAATGTGATGAAAAGTCAAAGTTTTGGCAAAGAAATGGATGTGCTGCAACAACCTGAAAGGTGGCCAGCTCTGAAGTATCTTTCTGGAGAACCCAGACCCCAACCACAGTGATAGAAGTGGTAAGTCATGTACCAAGGATGGGGTCAGAAAACATGTTTTGATGTTTATTACGGATGTTTCTTTGAAAACAGCCTTTTGCCACTGACAAAGATAAAGACATGAGATGGCGATGTTATTTTCACACTGATGTTTTACCCAGACCTTATACAAACACTCTGTGTGAAGCCTTCAAAATGTACTGAAATATTTGCTTACCTTCAGCTGAGAGATCTGACATGCTGTATGGTGGACCCCGAACAACCACTTCTTGTAGGATAATTGCAAAGCTATAAATGTCCCCTTTGAACGTGCCTTTTCTGCGCATGTCTGGGTCCCTCAGTAACTCAGGAGCTGTCCAGAGCAATTCTAAAAAATTCAAGAACATCTTGTTTCTCACATTTGAGCTCAGACTACTGCAAATTAGGTGCTTAAATGAACCCTTCACCTCAGTCATTTGAGGAAAGGTTGAGATATATTTCTTTATTTACTGGATTAAATCTTTTATTTCTTGGGATGTGTTAGAAATAGTGAACTTCCACTCTGTCAAAAAATTGAATTTTCCAAATTTTACCTTATTTTTTTCAAAAAATGTTGCTATGCCAACAAATTATAGCCTATAAGAGCAGCTCCAAATTTCAACACAAGAAGTCTTCTCATCATTGCCAAAACAACTCTTTTTGTTTGAAAATATCACTCAGACAAAATATTGGCACTGAAACCTGGATTTCTTGTTACTGTTGTTGCTCTTTTACAAAGCAACAGTCAATAAATATTTTCTGTAGTTCTTAGAGGAAAGTAGTTTCTTTAAAAGCAGTTTGTGGCAGGCTGAAGCACAATCAGTCTTTATAATCCAATAGTTCAAGTGAAGAATGACACAGTTGTAAAATCCAGCCTCATCAAGAAATGAATCTTCTTCATACTGGGTTATTGTTACCCCAGTAACTATGCATTGTGAGTAATGGGAACAAGGAACATTTCAGCTACTGCAATTTATATAGCTTTTGTAAGGGAGAAGGTCTTCTGGCAGCTGCCCTATCTGAGACATTGGAATGGTGCAGGAATCAAATCCTGTGACAGAGGGATCAAAACACTACATTTTACTTGAAACCAGGTTTTAGAAAGAAATTGTGATACCAGAGGAACCCCAATGAACAGGTGAAAGATGTCCTGTTGAAGTCTTGAAATCTGGTCTCATGAGATGTGGTCAATAAGTGGTGAGAATGTCATGTGGCAGCCTTCAGTGACCAACTGACATGTAAGGGACTTATTTCAGAGAGACCTGTATAATCCTGTGTTTCAGATAGCTTAGTTTTACAAAGCAAGATTCATTGCATTTATGTTAACCTAAATTTTCAAGTATAAGGTTGGGGGTGAGGTTATGAAGCCAGTTCCACCAGTCACAAAAATTCAGGGTTGATTAAATTTCAGGGGCATTTAAATCATTCTCCAGCTATGACAAGTTTAAGTTATGTCACTGCTTACAATAAAACCTTTTTTCCTTATTGTGACACTCTACTATTCACTTCATCTTCAGAAAGTCTGAAAAAACCTTGCTTATACTTTCCTGTAACTAGATGTGAGATTGAGCACATAAATCCTTATGTGGCTACTGGGCTGCAATTGCATTAAGTTACTGGAAAAATATTTTTAAAAAAATATTTCCTTATGGCACCTACCTTCTGGGGGTGGCTGTATATACGGGCATTTCTGTGCTTCTAAGAGCTCGTTATAGCCATAGTCAGTGATCTTCAACACAAACCTGCCATCCACAACACAATTACGAGACTTGAGACGTCCATGGGCTAAATCTCGGTGATGCAAATATCTAATACCCTATGAAACACAGAAAAGATTGAGGATATTCCTTTAGAATTGTATTATCTATCAGAGTTCAGAGACAGCAAGCCAAATAGTCACCTTTAGATGACATCAAATATAGCTTGTCTCTACGTCAAGTGAAGTGCTGATTAGCCCAAGAAAGTGTTGGAAAAGTTCAGAAATGGATTAGGAAAAATAACTAGGCTATCTGCACCCTAAAGTAATACTGTAAAAAGTCTGGCAGTTTTAGGAACATTCAGATGCCTCCCTCTGTAGCCCTAGGACGCATTGCACTCAGAAGTTGTACTTTTAGACAAGGTTAAGAAGGTGGACACAAGTGGTACCCAATGGTTAGGTAAAGGGAAGCCATTGAGAGCTGGAGATCCTTATTCTGCTCCCTCAAGAAGAATCAGAAAGTGGGTCATGGGTTGTAAGAATGGTTCTGGAAGTCTGTAGGCCACCATGACCCAGACTGGTAGCTCAGCACTAGGGAATGAAAACACACGGGACATGATTGGAAGCTCTTTCAAAAAGACCATATGTGCAGCCATCCTGTGACAGGTCTATGGTTTGGTTCTATAATGGATGCATTTCTAATTTATGATAAGAAAGGGCATTTGGAAAGTATGGACTTGTTACCAAATTCCTTATTCTAGTTCGAGTTCTGGCCTGATGTGTAGTTTTAACCTATCATACTGCTGTGTGGATGCAATCTCGTTAACATAATAGAACTTCTCTCATAGAATAACAAAACAGGGATAAGAGGGCTCCAATAAAGACCCTGTATAGCAGTAGAATTGTATTCACATTGGTTTTCCCTGTATTGCTATAAAAATCCCCAAATCCTGGGTGAAATAGCTATGTCAATATAAAAGTCATATGCAGGTCACATCTCAGCAGGAGCAATGGATTTACTTTAATTAGATCCATCACAAGAGAAGACTTAAACATCCAATCCAGTTTCATATCTTCATTTCTCAACAAGTCCTCCAGGCTTCCTCGGGAGCAGTACTCTGTCACTATGGCAAAGATGCCACAGTCAGAGAAAAAGCCCAGGAAGAGATTCACATTTTCATGACGCAGATCTTTCATCTGAAACAAGACAGTGAATCACAAGAGAACAAGTCAGCCAGACATCTGCTCAGCAGCTTCTTTATATCATTAGATATCCTTAGCATTCATAGAATCATAGAATCATAGAATAACCAGGTTGGAAGAGACCCACCGGATCATCGAGTCCAACCAGTCCTATCAATCACTAAACCATGCCCCTTAGGACCTCGTCCACCCGTGCCTTAAACACTTCCAGGGAAGGGGAATCAACCACCTCCCTGGGCAGCCTGTTCCAGTGCCCAATGACCCTTTCTGTGAAAAACTTTTTCCTAATGTCCAGCTTAAATCTCCTCTGGCGGAGGTTGAGGCCGTTCCCTCTCGTCCTGTCCCCTGTCACTTGGGAGAAGAGGCCAGCACCCTCCTCTCTACAATCTCCCCTCAGGTAGTTATAGAGAGCAATGAGGTCTCCTCTCAGCCTCCTCTTCTCCAGGCTAAACAACCCCAGCAATCTCAGCCGCTCCTCATAAGGCCTGTTCTCCAGCACCTTCACCAGCTTTGTTGCTCTTCTCTGGACTCGCTCCAGAGCCTCAACATCCTTCTTGTGGTGAGGGGCCCAGAAATGAACACAGTATACAAGGGGTGGTCTCACCAGTGGCAAGTACAGAGGGAAAATAACCTCCCTGGACCTGCTGGTCATGCCGTTTTGGATACAAGCCAAGATGCCATTGGCCTTCTTGGCCACCTGGGCACAGTGCTGGCTCATGTTCAGTCACTGTCAACCAACACCCCCAGGACCTTCTCCTCCAGGCAACTTTCTAGCCACTCTTCTCCTAGTCTGTAGCACTGCATAGGGTTGTTGTGCCCCAAGTGCAGGACCTGGCACTTGGCCATTGGACTCTGCCCAGCGGCTGGTCCATTCCTTAACTGTCAAACAGTCTTTCACGCAAGGATGGGGAAGCAAACAGCCTCTTTGAGGCTTACTTTCAGCTGTCCTACAATCTTTCAAAGCTTTGACTTTCTCAGTCTCCATTACGACAAGAAAGCAAGATAGCAAAAGAAAACCCAACAGAAATTTCAGACAAGTTGGATTGTATCTTTCACTAGGACAGAACAGCTTTTCTGAGGTAAACTGAGTACAGTATTTGGAGTCTTGCTTCAGCTGTGGTCTGATCTGGAAAGCAATAGAATGCATGGAGGTTCCCAAGTCATCCATCAATGCTGTCTGTGGAAGCATGCCCTGATAAATTTGTTATATTTATACTCACAAAAATGCCACTCCTGTGTTAGCAGTAGCTGCCAACAACTAATAGACTTGAATCTAGAAAACAAATGTGTTTGCTTGTGAGTTAGTATTAATAATAAAACTGAAGACTAAAAGTAAACCTCAAACAGGCATCTTAGCTAGAGACACAAAGCAAATACCAGAGAAATGAACAACTGTGTCTGTGCCACATTGCTAGGTAGTCAACAAATAAAACATGAAAATTGCTACCACTGCCTCATCCTGCTGGGACACAGGCAGGCATGATTTCCTCCAAACCACTCTGCCTTGGTAGAGAAGGTCACTTAAAGGACTCATTGTACATTCAGCATTGCATCAGCTTTGAAGTGTCAGGTCCAGGGTGGAGTTTTGCAAACTGCTGACACTGACATATGGGTCGTTGGTAAGTTTGTCAGGTATAATTGTGCATGGTCCATTCCACCAGAATTCATCGGGCAAGATTCATTGACAGCCATAATGTGTGATTCAATGGATAAACAGGAGACAACAAGAATAACAATACCCTGCAGTAACAAAGGTCCCCCAAGCAGCCTTCCCTCCACATGCTCATACCCTGTTCTTACCTTCCTCAAGATGTTGGTGGAGCTTTGCCGCAGCTTGTGAACTGCTCCCGTCTCAAATTTTTTCAGCCACACCCAGTCTCCCTGTCCACAATACAAGTGTGTGAGTGATAGAGCAAGTTTCTGAGCAGCAGCTAACATTGGGACCTAGGTCTGAATTCCGGATCCATGACTTTTAAAGTGATTGGGGATTTTAACAGAATCATAGGCTCATTAAGGTTTGAAAAGACCTCTAAGATCATCAAATGTAACTGTCAGCCAAACACCACCATGCCTACTAAACCATGTCCTGAAGTGCCTTATCTACACAGTTTTTGAAAACCTCCATGGATGGTGACTCCATCACTTCCCTGGGCAGCCTGTTCCAATGCTTGACCACTCTTTTAGTAAAGATTTTTTTCCTAATATCCAATCTAAACTTCCCCTGGCTCAACTTGAGCCCATTTCCTCTCATCCTCTTGTTAGTCACTCAGGAGAAGAGAGCAACACTTCAACCTCCTTTCGGGTAGTTATGGAAAGCAATAAGGTCTCTCCTCAGCCTCTACATTGCACCCAAATAGGACTATCCACAAATGATCCTCAAAAAATGGGAAAAGGCATCGCTTTCACCTGGATCAGAATTTCATACATGGGAAGTATCACTATCTGATAAAAAGTGATAAACTGGAAAAGGAAAAACGGAAGTAACTCTGTCCAGGGCTTTTCTCTGGCATTAACAATCCAGTTTATTTTGCAGCTTTTCAGGAAAAATTACCATGTCATATTTTTTCAAAGATCTGTGGTTTTAGGGACGAATTGATGGATGAAGTGAGTTTTCTTGGCCATTGCTTCTACTTAAACTCCATGCAGTCCTATTGTCATGAAGGGGAATTTGATAATCTTCATTCCATACATTTGGATCTTGTCTTATAAGGAAGGTCCATATTAGAGATATTACCACTTAAAGGTTCTGTCTGATAAGAAAAGTTCTTCATGGTGTGTTCAGGTTGTGACGTCTCTAACGGAGATTAGACATGGCAATGATACATACGGACATTGAATACCCACTAAGCAAGACTACAAGTGTCAGAGGGATGGCTGATGTAGAGTCACCCTAAGCACCGGTAAGGATGAGACACTGAGGAGCATGGTTTAGAGATTGGTGGGAATGGTTGGACTCGATAATCTGGTGGGTCTCTTCCAACCTGGTGATTCTATGATTCTATGATTCTAAGCCCATGCTTGGGAGTAAGCTATTATCATCCTCAGGGGACATCAGCAGTATTCACCTGCTGGGACCTACACTACTACACTCCCATAGTTTCCCCACTTGAGCAACTCGGTGCACTGAAGCAGTGGCAGAAGGCTGCATGAGGTCCCTACCTACCTCATACAAAGCCACATTCGAAGTTTCATGGGTGGCGGCTGCACTTTTCAAGGAAAGGGAGCGGGTTACAGATTTCAGGCTTTTGCCATCGGCTGTTACGCTGTTTGCATCAGTCAGACTGTCCAAGGTCAGCCTCTGGAAGGCAAGGAAAGCAGGTGCTGGATGTAAGCCTCCACTCCAACTCTGCCTCAGGACATACATTTCACACATGCTAGCCACCTCCCAAACCTCCAGAATTTTCCATCTCAGCTCTCTGAATACATCATAAGGGTGACCCTGAGTAGTACCTTGAAACACAACAGCAGTACTTTATATGATGGATATACTGTGGCTTGGTGGAGACATAAGAGGAAGCAAATGTCTCTCCAAGAGGGGTACAAGGAAGTATCACCTCTGGCATAGACAAGAAGCTTGTGTCTGTGCCAGTGACCTAAGCAAAGGCATTGTTCCCCAGCAGTTCATATCGTTAGCATCATCCTGGGCATGGCCCTGGCCTCTGCCAGATAACGTTCCCCCACGAGATTCCCAGTTCTCGCCAGGAGCCAGCACAGGTCAAGAACAATTCCTGACAAGTATTTCAGATGCAGACACTTTATTTTAGAGGACAGAATAGTTTAGATACATGCTAAGCCATAAAACCTCAAGAACAGAAAAAAAAAAAAACCTGGCTGTTTGAACCCCACTGACATTGCATTTGTATCTGCTCTGAGACTTAGAAACACTCTGCATATGTGAAATCTTCTGATATGCAGGGGAAAATAAAGCATGGAGAAGTGAAGGACCCCCCCAGAGCTTCATGAGTACTACATGAAAATATAGTAAACCTATCTTTGAGCATGCCACAAGATTATATCTATCAGTGAGAGGACTTACCTTTTTATGTAGCTCTGGGTTGATGAAGACAAGGTCATCCAAGGTCATTATTATTTTGTTAGGACCTCTGAATAGCTGGCTGTTCAAGATGCTATGCCTGGGAGATTTGGAGAATCACAGTTACCATTTTTAGGTAGGTAACCAGTTTACACTACCTCTGGATCCCCCACATCTGTATTTCCTGCAGCATAAGGAAAGTGCAGCATGTCCTATGATAGCAAGGATGGACATGGGTGAAAGCAGTGGACAAACCATGATGCCTTGACTTGGACTGAAACCTTGAGTCAAACATCAAGGGATATGAAGTTTCCATACTATGAAAGCTACAATCTCAAAGACACTTCATCACAAATAGACATCTTGAGTCAATCTGGTTACAAATATGAATTAGATATGTATGTAATGCATACTTTGTTATGCTTGGTTTTATTTTTTTTATTCCCACTCATTCTCCATTAGGAGAGAATAATAGATTTTATTAAACCAGCCAATCTGGCTGGTGAGCAATCAACTTTCAGACATACCAGCATCATTTATATAATTTAGATAATTTATAAGAGCTGCCTGGACACAAATGCTGGCTAAATGTCTGTATTGTAGCATGCTGTAGTTGAAGCACACAGCAAGATGCTCCCTTGTACTGACTGCAAGCTCACACAGAGGAAAAAGTTAGAGGGAATGAGCAGTTTGGTGTGCGTGGCATAGTGCAATGCAGCACGGAGGTCTTGGAAGCAATATTGCTGAACCAGTGCTGTTCCTCTGTTTAGGAATAATTAGATCAAGAAGACTGCATTGATTGAGATCTAATTCTTACAGCACTTCAGCCAGATGGGAGGTCTACCACAGACTGTGTAACACAGGACAAACGTGCTTCTTCCATGTCCACAAGAAGCTACTGCCTGTTTTCAAAGGGATGATGCTCTGCACTTTTTGATAGACTACCAGACTGCAGAATTGCCACACAAGAGACAGAAAATTCAGTATAGTTGTCAGACCAATAGACACTACCTGTTGATTGACTGCATCCTACTACTGGTCCGGCTTCTCTGGAATTTGCAAGGCAGAAGAGAATACATCTAGAAATGGTGCACAGTCAAGGACTATGTGTTCATGGGACAGTTAAAACAGGCTCATATTCACTTTGTGCAAATCAATACAAACCATAATTTCAGAGTTTCATTATCAGTTTTTAGCTGGTTTGCATCTGACACCAATACCCACCAAATGGCCATTTTGGGGACTTAATGAAGAGGCAGAAGTCAAACACTATCATTTTGAATGCATTATTTCAATGGATGTCAAGGCTTAACACTAAGAATAAAGCACACTTTATCTATGGGACAGTAAAATACTCAGAAAGAAGGAAGAGAGAAGGGAAAAGAAAGCTCTCCCATTTAACCTAGTGTCACTTTTTTTTTAATAAACTTTGCTTACACTTCAGGAGATGTCTGATATGCACACACGTAAGACTTTTCCTGATGAAGTAGGCAATATGGTGCCTTTTGCTAACTCTGCTGTAGAAAGAATCCACTTCTCAAAATACCATAGATCACCATGATTTCCATTGTATGTACCAGCCATTTTAGAAGAGCACAGACAGATTTTTTTTGGCATTCAGAGGAAGCCTTGTCCATATCCCCATAGGCATCACTTGCGATGATTTTTATAGTCTTTCTCTAGCCACTTTTCACAATCTACCTAACTCAGCTTCATGCAAAAATTTCATTACTTTTGCACTTTACACCTGACCTCCTGGAAACCTTATTTAGTCAATCCTCTTCCCCAAGCATGGAGAAAAGCACCCCTCTGTCAAAAGCAAAGCACTGAGAATGGAGGTCGTGCAGCAGATCCCTGACAGAGCTAAGGCCAGAGCTCCCACATTTGAACTCAGACCATGCTGTGGTTTAAATTTAGCTCCAGACATGCCCTTCCCTAACATAAATCATTTTTTAAGTCACCCTAGACTCTTCTTTTCCCTTACAGATGGCCATACGTTTTTACTCATGACTGAGCCTTCTCAAGCACAGTCTGGTACTTGTTGAAGAGCTTACAAGTAGAGTAGGCAGAAAGATAGTCTTTTATTTACATAATTGTAGGGACTGGTGGTCAAGAAATAGAGTAGGGCTTTAAAGTGCTGGTGGATGGAGGCAGCCTCCTCAGTGCCTGCAGTTATGAGGTATTAGAAGCCTCTGTGTGTTATAAGCAGGGAAACTGTTGGGGTGTTGTTTGCTGGGTGGCCTTATATCATCTGGATTTGGAGGGATGATTCATGAGTGAAGAGAAAATATGTTTTGGGATGATTTGAGAGGCAAAGCTGGATGGGAGAATCCAGGAATATTGCTCTGTTGAACTCATTGCTGCTGAGTAAATATGCCTTCTAATTTCAGTCTAATTTTACTCTCATTTCAGTCAGGCTCCATTTAGACATCAATAATGAGAGACAGATTACTCCAGGGGCCGGTTTCAAGCAGGTTTCCTTAGATTATAGCCATAGTGTCATTGCTAAAGAGCAACCCATAGCTACTGGACCAATCAGTCCATGCTGGCTCATGTTCATGTTGGATACAGAGTCAGGACACAAGTGTGACCTACGCAGTTGTGAAAAACTGTTCTTTCCCCAGCACACTACTTCATTTGATCCAAAGGTCCTATGTCCAGACCAATATATATACAATGTGAATGACCAAGGAGCTGGAGTTCAGTTCAAAAGAGGGAGAGAATCAGATTGGTTATAAAGAACTATCCTAATTAATTGCTCTGAACCTTCTCTAGAGATACTGTCTCTCTCTTTAGTACATGGAGAATGTAAAGGGGGTCAGACTAGGTGCTAAAAGTGGCACCAAATTAAATACATACTGCAGTTCTCACCTGATGAGAGAAGCCAGGCCCACAGCAAAAAGCAGCAGGGCAAATATCAAAGTGACTCCCAGAATCATGACTGTAGGCTCAATTCCTGTGCAACGAGGGGAAAAAAATCAGTGAGCTAGAAAACCTTTTTGATTTAGGGAATAGTAATGAAAACATCAGTATCAGACCATTGGACTACAAAGTCAAATATTAAGCCAAGAGTATGCTAAAAGACAATTTTCATGCAATATTAGTTTGTAAATACACAAATACTTACTGACTTTGTTTATGTGAGGCTGCAACCATTTTATTTCTATGCACTTTTTTTTCTATACCAGACCTAGAGCTCTGGATCAGTGGAAAAACAAACCATTTTTGTTCAAGTAAATAAAGGCTAGACTCAAGGGAAAGAATGAAGTTTTAAAGGCAGCTTTTGCAAAGTTCGTAACTTTTGAACATTTGACCCTCTTCTCTCCAAGAACTGAAACACTGTGACAGTTTAATCATGAGGCACCAAACTGATGGTCAGTGAGTCATCAACCCATCTGGGATTTCTCGTTCCCTGGTACAGATTTACAATGCTGAAAAGAGCAGAAGAGAATGAGGAGAATTTTGATGTTTTCCTCAGTGGGCCCAATGGCTGGTTTTCTTGCCGGACTAAGAAAAAAATACCTCCTAGACAAACCAGTGATGAAGTGTAAAGGCATGAAAGTTCCATCTTACAACTCTGCATGACCTTCTAACATTTTCAGAGAAGATCTGTAAACTGGACCACAGTGTGGCAGGAATAATGTCAAATTCATTATCACATTTTTCTGTTTTTCAGTCAGAGCTTTTTTTACTGATGCTTCCTCCTAAGCTTCCTCAGGTAGCCCCCAGACACTCTGCTCTCTGAATAAAACTCTGTTGAGAAAGAGCCTGAGAGAAATTCTTTCACTTGTTACCTTTGCATATTATAACCCACAATTGTTTGGCCACACTTCAGAGGATTCTAAGACAACAGGGTTGCTTGAAAACCAAGGAATATTAAAAGCTCTCTTCCTGAACATGTACTTTGCTTGAAGTGGGGGCAGAGTTATACATCATGAAATGAGGACATTTCCACAGTTGGAAAACATCGAAAGTCCATCCAATTGCTTTCACTGAATCAACATCTGATAAGCTGAGAGCAAGAGCTGGTTAGAGCACAAAATCCATTGGGGTGAATGAGAGGTAGTAAAAGGGTAAGAGAAATAAAAAATAAACACCCAGTTAAGCAAACCCTAATGAGTAGGAGATAGCGAAGGTAATACCAAAGACCAGAGCAGTCTTGTCACTGATGGATGGGTCATTGCAAGAACAATATGAAGGCTTGAGGAACCTCAAGCAGGACTTTATAACTAATCAGAAGTGAAAGCAAGGTTATCATGGCCTCATGGGAAAAAGCAATTTTACAGCATATATGAGAGGACTTGTGGAATTGTGTTAAACTCATTATGGAATGCTTTAAGGGGACTGTGATAGTATGTGAAACTTCTTATGGGATGTTTAAAGGAAGGGAAACAATGGTGAAAGAGGGATGGAGATGAGTTGGGGAGGCTGAAGTCTGGTATATTTGTTGCACATAAGCATATTATGTGTTTTTCCGGCCAAGCTCTGCATGTGATTATCATAGTCTGTCCTACCTTCTTAAATCTTATTCCTGATTTTTATCCTGCATGAGGGTGTTCTATGTTCTTCCTATCTGAAGACTTCAAGTCAGCCTAAACAACAAGTAACGTAAGAAGTCCTGGAGCCTGCAACCCACGAGAAACCACAAGCTCGCAGACTGGGTCCCGCAAAGGCTAAAGGTTTTGAGAGCTGGTATGGAAGAATTACAGCTTTGGACCACCTATCAGAGGATGCATTGAGGAGAGGGTAGTGGAACTAGGGTTGTGAGATGTGTTAGTATTTCTCTCCTGAATGCTCTTCTGTTGGTGGCTGGCAGTGTCTTTACTGTGCGTGCATGCACATAGGTACTAGGAACACTTTTTCAGGCCAGCTCCTAGTAGACCTAGGGTCAGGAACCGCAGCAGACTGGCAACTTCACAACCACCTCCCTCCAATCCTAACTCCACACCAAAGCCAGACTGAGGCCTGGATTTAATTATAGTCATAAAAATTAGTCCCTGAAGTATTAGTAATAATAATAAATTACCCCTTCACTGACAAATGCCTAGAGCTTTATCCTTTTGTAAAAGTGCAAACATAAAATCTCATCTCTCTAAAAAATGAGTGAGATTATTCCATAGACTGCAATGGGATGCTAAATTGTTACGCTATTCCTAGTGGCTGTGCAAAATAATATATACAATCTCTTCCAACCTGGTTATTCTGTGATTCTGTGATTATATATGTCTCTTCTATAGCCTGCCAGCTGTTGTCGGATCAGTGTAACTCCAATTTTTATGGAGTGACACAGATTTAAACCTCCTACAGTGGAGCCAAGCGGGTGGTTTTTTCAGCTGCTGAATGAAATATTTTGTAAATGTGGTTAATTTTGTCTGTTTAAGTCATATCCTGAAGCAGCAGGGGTAAATGTTTAGTATTATAAGTAAATATGTCAAGTGGAGGCTAAGTATCCTACCCTGAGATTTTGGCTTCCCTGTGGACTGCACCACAGTTGCCTCAAATTAAAAACAATAAGTAAAAATAGTGTGCAGTCTTGTGAACCCAGGAAGCAGATATCTCTGCCCCTAAGTCTTCAGTTACCACCTCTGTTGTCTACAGTAGCTCCAATTATTTTAAGTAATGATTATCATCTTTTATTGATGAGGTGAGCAATAATGATCCCTAAAGCTGCATAGCTAACTGTGTGAAGAAGCTGCAGTTAACCAAGAGAGATGATGAGAGCATCTGCTGTTGTGCAGCTCTCTCAGGCTGTCTTCACTCCAAATCCTATTAGTACCCTGCTCCTCAGAAGGACAGGGACACAGTGCTGGGTGGAGCCTCTGGGATAGAGGTTACAGACCTGAAAAACCCTTACCAGCACACAATAGCGGCAGCGACATAACAAACATCTCTAGATTAATTTCTTTAGTTTAGACTTTTCTCTTTGGGGAGCTCTAATTTAAGGGGCAATCACCTGGAGTAACAGATGAAAGAAATAAGAAGCATGGACTTTTGACTTTGTTGTTGTTTTTTTTTTCTTACCTCCATTGCAGAGAACATCTGGATCAAACCAACAGCTGGAGTCTGGCTTGGGTGGAGCTCCACTAGGAAAGTGGATGGCCTGGCCTAGAGACTTCACAGAGTCTGAAGACATGTCCAGCAAATGGGTTGGGAAAAGCTGGTTCCCACAACCATCTGTGTCCAATATCACGTAGTTACTCAGCCCCTTCCCATAGCTGTCTGTCTTTATCCTGTGACTAAATCCAGGGAAACTGAAGTTTTTTATGTGCTTAGCTATGTTAGCTCCTGAGACTCTGGCTCCTTTTTTCAAAGCACTGTCTATAGCCATCGCCATGAAGTAAATTGCATCATAGATTGTCCCAAAAAGTGGAGAAACCTAAAAATGCAGGAGAAATTGAGGTCAGGATATACTGTTGACAACACCTGGTTTCAGATTTGTGGCAAGAAATGTCCCACTAGCTAAGCTGTAAAGCCAAGAACTGAGCATTAAGACTTGCAGAGAAATGGGTTTGAAGAGTCTTAGGCTGAAGGAAGCTCTGGATCAACCTAATATATACGTGATGTTAAATACCTCTCTTTTCTTACGGTTGCTTCCCAAAATACAATTTTGAAATATTTTTAAAACCACGTGAAATTTCTTTACCATGGGAAGAGTCAAGGCTCTGAGCTTGATGTTCAGCTGGCATTTTATCACAGCCTGCTTCGAAGTGTTGCACCGAAACATCTTTCACAAAAAGAAGATCAAGGCAATAGGCTTGCCTCCCTACCCAGGTAGGAAAAAGTCATGCACAAAGAATTGATCATCTCTGTCAGAATATTGTTTATTCCTAAGATGTAAAAACATACAACAGAGCCACAGAAAGCTTGTTCTTTTGTGTACCAGAGCCTTTTCTCCTTGTGTTGCTCCTTTCTCTGCCAGACCATGATTTAGGAACCTGTAACATTTCCCTCCCCTAAAAACACACATGGTAGCTTTTGCAGCTACATGGCCATTTACAGCTGGTGGGAGAAGAGGGATTGTAGCCACACATTCATGATAGAATGAGGAGTGCTGTTGGGAGCCACAGAATTGACATCTGTTGTGGGATTCTTTGACCAGATGTAGACACCTATTATAACTCCACACTCAATATAGTTAACGTGGGCACTCATTATAGTGAAGGGAAATATATGAATCTTTCAAGGCATGATTCATCTCCTCCTTAGTAAACGTCCATGCCAATCTGACAAATCATGCCTTAAAAGTACTTATAATCTTTGAAAGCTCACAGTGAGGCTTGAAGATTAACTCAGCTGAATCCTACATCTCTTCACCAATATGACAGATTACCTAATTCTTCTTGTAGTGTCTACAAGGTAGCATCTGACTTTTTACTTCTACAAGCTGCTGGTGACATTTAGATAATTGTGTTGACAAAGAATAACTTTGACTATAGTGCTAAGAGGAATGAGGCAGCAATGAACCTAAGCATTTCCCTCTGGAACCATCCTGCATTTCATTTGTCTGTCACATCCCCCAGGATTCTCAAGCACGTGGATATCTTATCCTGCTGTCTTAAAAACTACATGGACTGTATCTACCTTAGGAAACACTTCTTCACCTCAGGTCTGCTGTAATTAGAATGTAGGAAACAAAATCTGAGAGCCTTAAAGATAATCCCTTTCTCTTGAATTTCCAGCATGATCCTGAAGTTGAACCAATTGAGTTAAATTGTCCAACAATTCAGGAGAAATATCTTTTCCAAACAGATGCAGATCACATCCAACTTTTACCATATTTTTCTCAAAATAAAAACACACATTCTGGGTTGTCTCTCACCTGTGCTCACTTTATAACTATTACTCATTTTATGTTTTCCATTACTAGGTCCAAGAAAAACCCAAGAGAAAGCATATTTACCTGAGTGGCTTCCAAATCCCCAGTTATTTCACCACTTTCTTTAGCTTCTCTGAATGCATCATAGAAAGTCCTTTCTCCAGATGCCAGCGTGATAGTCAGCACAGCATCATATGCTTCCTGGAGCTTGTTGTCATTCTCAAAGACATTGAATGAGTTGTTTTGGTAAGGAAGACTGTACAGTAAAGTGTCATATGGAATGAAGACATATCTTCCATCTGCTAGTCCCATTTCCAGAGCTTTGGTGAGTAAGGTAGCTTGTTCCTTTCCTCCAATGAGCACGGAATGCATGCACAAGAGTATAACTGAAACACAAGAGTTGCAGTGTTGTTAATTCATGTGGTGTTTTCAACAAAAATAAAAAGCTATCTGAACTGCTGTATCAGGTCTGAATCTAATGGACACACACCAATGTGATGTGCTGAGGAATTTGCAGGCTACACTCATTTTGTTCAACCTCTAGAGGTCTGCAGCATCTAGCAAAGGTGTTTGTAAGCATTACTCATTCGTGGAGACATACAGTGGAGAGAAATTTTCACAAAAGTGAGGCACAGGTTCACATGATGGGAAGTCATGGTCCTATGCTGCCATCAACTGAGAGATGTGATCTTTCCCTTTTTGTGCCCTGAGCTGACAGACACCACACGGTCATTAGCAGTGCCTAAGCTCCATCTATTCATCCTGTCATTAATACAGATTCTAGTTCGGGTCCTGTGTTGTGTTTCAATATCTGGTCCATGCTTGGCCATCTCAGAGTCTAGGTCTTTGCCTGCAGAATGCCATGTGACCAACGTCTCCCTGTCGGGTGGGGAGATCTTCATGGAGAGGGTGGTTAGGCATTGGAACGGTCTGCCAAGGGAGGTGGTTGAGTCACGGTCCCTGGAGGTGTTTAAGGTTAGGGTAGATGAGGTGCTTAGGAGCATGATTTAGGGATTGGTGGGAATGGTTGGACTCGACGATCCAGTGGGTCTCTTCCAACCTGGTTATTCTATGATTCTGTGATTCTGTGATCTGAAGTACAGCTGTATCTGTTTAACAGGTTTTCCACAGTTCTCACTGACCCTTCATGAAAGGAAGCACTCTTGATCTTTTACTCAAGTCAGCATATCAAAACTTAGACAGTGAGAGAAGCAAAAGAGGCCAATGATGGAAGGAACGTTGCAGAGAAGACCTGCCTTCTACTAAGAGGAAGGAGAAGGATCTCTAGACTAGCTGTGGTCTCTCCTTAGGAGAAAAAGTATGCTTCGCAAATTAGAACCTGAAGTGAGATAGTGCGTTTTCAGGTTGCTGAATTACAGGGAAGAAAATGGATGCTTCTAAGCAGTGCTTCATCTATAGCAGAGCTCTTAAGCCTGTCAGATGAATCACATTTGAAGAGGGACTAGTTCTCTTCATTGGTTATGAAAGGAGCATATAATCTCTAACTCACAAGGAGAGCTGCGATGATGATATGATGAACTCACCAAAAGTGGATTCAGTCTCAAGCACAGGTTTGAGCAAGGATAAATCTCCAAGTTAGACAGCACCTTGCTGCCCTTGTTAGTCTTTGGTATAAATGTCTTAGCCAAAATGCATCCTTGTCTAGTTTCACAGTTCACCTGACTGCAGAGCTACACATCCACGGTCAGAACTCTATCACAGAATTTCTAACAATGCTCTGATTCAGAAAAACATGACTAATTTCTCAAGAGAAAGCAGTTCATTCTTTACTGCATGTACTGTACATCTACAAAGGCCTTTTCGCTGCTTTAGTAAGTGGCATATAACACTGGATTTCATTTCTGATACCTTCACTGAACAAAGGTAATAAGGTCACAGTATCGAAGCATGAGATTTTTGATAATCCATAATCCAAAACACCATAAATATAAAACACTCCTATGACCCCTCTTTACACTTGATATGGTCAAGCACAGATGTCTGACTACTAAATATCATATTTTCAGGCAAGTTGGATCCAATCTTTCAAGTTGTAGAAGACTAGTTTGTCCTATCTCCATCATATACAAAGTGCCCACAGTTCTTTCACATGAAGCCCTGGCTTCATTAAGGTCAGTAATAAAATTCTCCTTGACTTAAATTACTTCAATATTTCATTCTCTAAACCATGCCAATTGATAACAATGCAGTCCTACACAGAAGAAAATTAAAACAAACAATAAAAAATAATGAGACTCAAAGTACTTACTTCTGAGGCCATGAACTGCTTTAATCTCATTCCAGGTGTCTTCAATGCCTTTTTCTCCTTTACGCATGGTTGTAACAATGCCTACAGGAAGCCCCTGGTTCCTGAGTGCACTCGCTAACTTGTTGGCTGTGTCCATCCAAATATCCTCATTGGAAGCAATGATGCCAACATGAGCCAAGTTAAAATATTTCATTATTGTAAACAATACTCGGGTGGGAGAGGGCAAGGTCCTTGCAAATGTAGGGTGGTGGATGCTGGAATCTAGTTTGTAATTGATGCACATCCATGAGAAGATGGCTTTATTCCAGTTTTCTCCTAGAAATGTAGCCACCTCACAGAAGCCAGGGTTCAGAGGACCTATGAAAGCTGAGGAACGCTTTCCAAAGTCAATGAATTTAATCAGAGCTCTTGATGTCTCACATTCTTCTTGCAGTACCACATAATCCAACCTGTGGCCAAGATTTAGTGAAGGATCTTTGCTTATTCGTCCCACTGCTAACCTAGCAGCCACATGAGGAAAGGCCTTGGAAAAGAAGGGGTCACAGTTCCAGGGTCCGAGCAGTCCAATTTTAAAAACAGAACAATGTCCTGGAGAGCAAAGTAGGATTATTCCCAACAGAAGCCACAAGGGAGCCTTGATAAACATCTTGAATGAGTTTCCAGTGTTAAACTGATGCAACATAATATGCCTTGACAGCACCCAGAACAAGCTTTGAGGACACAGAAGAGGAAATGACATTGTTTTACAGGCTGGTAGATCTGCACCCAGTCCTTCAAGAAGCCAAGTAGTGCATTACCAGCTGCTGGAAGAAAAGTAGATTATATTTGCCTTCCTGTGTATGTAGACATAGCTGAGTAAGCTCAAATTACACAACAGTTCTCAAGGTGCAAGTCCATGAGGTACCAAAAAACCTCCATAGACATGTGGAGATGCACTACACATGTTACTGCACCGTGCAGACAAGTGTCCAACAGAAACTACTATGTTCCTTAAATGCACACTTATATAAACACTTTAAATGCTTTACAATGTATTATGAAACCAGGCAGTAAACCACAAGCCTGGTTTGTTTACACCAGTAAACATAACTTATGGATATACTATAGTTTTTCTTCAGAAAGATAATACTTATATCACGCAGACAAACATGCGTACGAAAAAATAAAAAGGTCAAATGCAGTAAGCCAGCAACATTTGCCTACTCAAAATCCTCAGTGAGTTTCAAATATGAATCATAGCCCATACAAACATAAATATGCACACATATGCACGTGCTTATTTAGACCCATACATACATATATTAGAGATTCACATGCATGTGAATATGATTTTAAAACTTTCTGAAAAGATTTTTTAAAGACAACCCATGGCAGAGTCTTTCAAACATGTAAATATGAAAGGTAAACAAACAGGCAATCACAAAATGAGGGAAAAGAAGGTTTATGATTTGAATTTAGTTGAAGAAATGCTAAATAACTTTGTGTTCACTCTTGGCTTAAAATATTATTGATTAAAGACTAGGAGGACATAGTTGTTTTGGAAATAGCAATCTCACCCTTCACAGCCAGACATAGAAATTGCAAACCCATAACAGTCTCCATGCCATCCACAGTGTCATCTTGTGGCTTAGAAAATTTGCTGATCCAAGCAGGTTTGTTTTCTAAAAATAGCAAGCCCGTTACACCAGCTTACCTGTTCATTACTGGAGAAGTATTTTTATCCTGAATCCTCAGCCACCAAGACATGCAATGCAGAGCACCGCAGTGCAGTGTGTGCTGTAAAATCAACTGCAGGTCCTCTAGTCTGATGGAGAGAAACCTCCAGAAAGGGCCACCCACCAGCAGAGCAGCTTCTCACTGGTGGTGACACCTGTCCTTGGACGTGGGTCCCACCTCAAGGAGACGTGATGCATGGTCAGCTTCCACTGCAAATGCTCATGGGTGTCCACCTCCTTCAATTTCTTGCTTGCTTGAGTCACTCCAGCTGAGTGAGTGCTCTGGGACCCTCCATGCTGTGTCAAAAGCTTTCTGTGTTCCTTTTGGTGAGGACTATCCTACTCCTCCATGGTTGCACAACTTGAGGTACATCCCGCCAAGCCTTTAGTCCCTCAATGCAGGTCTTGCAAAGCTCCAAGGCTACCTCATTCTGAACTGCCTTAGTGCAGAGACGTACTCATATCTAATGTAGTAATTGTAGAGATGGCATCTTAAAGCTCTGCCCTTGGATTAGTGGGATTTAGTCCCTGGGATCTGCCCCTGCAGAACAGCTCCTTAAGTCTCTGTGGATGGCAGCTGGGATAGCTCCTCTTCTGCCCTGTAAGCAGCAGAGAGAAGAGCTATTTCAGGTTTGGGGTCATCAGAATATTTCATTTTGGGCTCTATCACCCTGCAGTTGCGTTACATTGCCCTTTTCCCTATTTCTTCCTTGTACCCATCATCACACACAAAGAACATTTTACATTTGTATCAAAATAATCTCAGTTATTTCCCTAGGTATTCTATATATTTCCCCATAACTGAGCCCTCTAATAACCCTCTACACACTCACAGACACCTTTCTTCCCCAGCTGACCTGGCAATAAAACTGTCATCCTGGAAAGACCTCGAAAGTCTCCATGACTGCCCTAGCTAGTAAACCCCTTGCAATAATTTAGCTGAAGTCACAGGATCAGTGCTTGTGGTCTAGAGGGAACCATTTATAATCCAACACTTTACCAGTATTAACTTTAAATACATCATATAAATTATACACGTCTCCTTGGTGTGTGTTCAGGAGCCGTTCTCTTTTCATGACTAATGATTACAGGAAGCCACAAAGCATTTCAGATGCAGTGGGGAAAGCAGCCTTCTCCATTCATTTCTTTAATTTCCTTCCATTCATTGATTTCCTCTCATGGCCCAGATCTGGGACGATTCCTGGACACATGCTTCATTAAGATGGCTATCAGGAATTACTAAACAGCTTCACATTTGAAAAGCACCTAAAAGACATGGTAACATCAAGCATAAACTGAGAATGCTGCTATGTATGCTACGAGTGCATTAGGTTTTGACACTGGGTTTTGATCAAAGCATGAAATCAAATAAAGATTTTTGCAGGAGTCTGATGTTTTTGAATAGAACTTCAAAGTTTTATTTATCTGTATACAAATATACCTACATACATATCCATACTTCACATGCTCACTGCTGTCTCATTTCTTTCATGATTAACAATGGTCCTGCACTGTTTGATATCACTCGGTGTCAGCAGTTCCAAAATCTCCTGGGATTCCTTTCTAGGAGTTGTTTATAGCATTAAAATCTCCTGTGTTGAAAAAAATGTGTTAAGCGCCCAACAATGAAATACTAAAAAAAAATTGACTTTGAGCTCTGTTTATTCACATAATTACTCTGACCCTTGACAATTCATTTTTTTTCCATAGCCAGGTGAGTAGAAAACCTTGTCACATTCTGCCTTTTCTTTTGCTTCTTGTTTACAAGTGAAAGAAAAAACTCTTCTACAATCAAGTGATACCAGTGGCAGTAATCCACTGTCCATAGGAAAAGCTGGTTATCCCAAATATACCTGCCATGTCTATCCCATGCGTAGGGTATCCAGGAATGGGGACAATATTCCTAGCTCTGCAAAACAAGCTCAAGTCCTGGTATTGTCTGATTTGCCTCAGTAACAAACAAGGGAGATAAATAATGCAGCTGAGGCAAAAAAAAAAAAGTTATTGAAGTAATTCACCTGGTCAGCATTAACATTAAAGTTTAAAATCCTGTGTATGCCACCAAACCTTGCTTTCTTTCCTCACATCTTAAGGTCACCATTACTGCATCAACAACGTCAAAGAGTGAAGATTTCTTTGTAATGCTGTGCTATTTTCACGCCATCAGCTTAATTCTCGACTCTCTTCCTTATGCATGGAAGTGAGTGAGAGATGCACACATTTATTCAGCTCTAACATTTCCCATGGGAAGGCTGAGCCATATCTGTATCACTTTGCTTTAATTTTTTAGGGCAGAAGAGGGTGCTCTAACATCTTGGTCTGACCTCCCACATCAGCCTGGCCAAACAGTCTCCCAGGACCTGCTGCTGCTCTCAGCTCTTTAAGTGTCCTGGAAACAAAACAGGTTTTGTAAATAATTATATCAGAGGGTACTGCAGAATAAAGCTGATTTCTCTGGAAACCCTCCGAAGCCAACAGATAAGAAAAAGGTTTGGCTCCTCTTTTGACTTTCTCTGTAGAATGTCTCATATCTCCACTGGTGACAGAGAAAACCAAAGGAGAGCAGCATGGCAACGCTCGCATTAGCCTTTCTTCATGTCCTCAGCGTCTTAATTAAAAGCTTCAACCTTGGGAGATCTACCAAGTTCCCACATCTATTATTCTAACTGTTAATTACCCTCAATATTAAAAATATCCATTTAATGTATACTATGTCTGGCGTCAGCTTCCTGCAACTGGCTCTCATTCTGTCTTTGCCTGAGAAACAAAAAATCAGGAAGCACACTAAATATCACTTCCCTGTAGACTTTTGCACACCATAATTAACTCACATCCTAGTCATCCTCTGAGTGAAATAAATAAACAGCCCCTTAAGGTTTCTGCTTTCACATGCTTTCATAGTATCATCCCTGAAACATTCTTTTGACATGCATTTTTAATTATCCTTCCCTTTGCTAAATTAAAAATAGTATCCATTACTGAGACTCTCTCCTTAATGCTGAATATATGGCATCTTTTATCACCTTTTTCATTTTTCATCACTTTTTTTCTATAGCTTGGATGAATGCTGTTGCAGCATAATGTTTTCAAGCCCATTTCTGCTTTCCTTAATGCAAATGTCTGCTGTGCAAATGTTGTATGAATTCTATTTTCCCAGATGTATACAAACCCATCTGGTTTTAGTTTAGTGGATACTTTTCAAATATGTCCGTTAAATGAGAGGATCAGACCATTCTGCAAGTTTTATGAATAATGATTTTTCTGTTTCTTCCAGATAATGTGATACTTATTGAACAGCACTGGAAAAATGAGATCCCAGAGGCTCAACTAGAAAACACTACAAAAGGAGGCATCCTCCTCTATTATTTCATTTCATAATATCAATTAATCATTATTCATGTCCTTACAACATGGACACACTGACTATGTAGGGTTTATTTTCTCACTCAGTATCACCTTTCAGTAGGATGACAACCTGTAAGTGTTCAAGAAGACAACGCCACTACTGGAGTTCATGTGCCAGATCTGTGACTCATTTACACTGACAAGATTTATTAACGCTTCAGACTCACTGCCTGGCATTAGTTAACTTCCACCCTTTAATTCTTTACAGGTTCCACTCCATTTTGCCCTTTCCATGACTTTGAGTACACTTCATATTAACTCAGTCCAACATTAATTTCTCGGCCATGCATCACAGGAAGAGTTTGATGTCTCATGTTTTTGATGATGCTGGTTTGGGTTTTGTGGTGGGGGGAGGGAGCATCCTGCAGTTCAAACTTACACAGTTTTCAACTTCCAGTTCAGCATGTGAACTCCCTTTTTCTCCAGATTACCTGGTTCGCATCAGAGCAGCTATATGTCAACCTTGAAGAGTCCTGTAGAGTCAAGTTCAAGTAAGTCCACTTCTTTCCCTAAATGGCTAGATTTATTTGATTTTCTTGGAAGCTGGTTTTGTAGCCTGTGAGATCTGAAGCTGCCGGCACTGTCATTACTGGAATGTATGACACTGCGGGTAGTTTGGACAGTTAGTATTAAAGCTGGCAGAGAACAGTCTCATAACAGCATATGAGGTATTTATATATGTATTTATTTAGGCATCAGAACCTGAGTGTTTTATTTGACAGTCTTGAGAATCTCATTAGATAGCAATATGTAGAGAAAAGCTCCTCTTCTAGGGGACATTTCCAGACCTCTTAGAATCCAACTACAATTCAACCTAAAAAGTGTCTACTGTTCATCACTTTCTGTACATGAGGCTTAGTGAGGCTGGAGTCTGGACAAGCAAGTTGCAGTCAGATACTGGAGGAGACAGATTGTCTCATGTTGTATTAACTGAAAAAGCACTTGCCCAATGTGTCTAAAATGTTTTTTCTTGAAATATATCAGGCTCAAAAAAACTTCAGACTTGTCTGGATCTACATCTGGAGCCCTTAGAAATTGCCAGGTGTCTTGTCTGGGAACAAAGATATCAAGCAGATCTGTCTCGTAGGCAGGGGACCTGAAAGTGGGTGAGTGTTTGATACATGTTTTGCAAGCCTGGCCTGCATGGAGAAGCCTGGAAAACAGCCACAGGAGCTGAGTGACAATGATGATTTCATTGATAGCCTTAACAGCAGATCTGAGGGGAACAACAAACCCACCCAGTGTTTGTAGAGTTTAGGAAATTTGTAGTTGCTTGGATATTTAAACAATAAATAATTTCACCTCAGTATGGCCAAGAAGCAAAAAGAAAAAATATATCACACTAAATCTTCTGGCAGACAAAGAATGATGGGTTTTGGCCAGCTCTCTTCATGGTGAATGTTAACAAGACTTCCAGATACGTCAATGGGCTCATTGATGTCTGGCTGATGTTTTGCATGATGACTTACCCTATGCTATGTTGCAAACTTTCCCACAACTGAATAACCTCACTGGTGTATTCATCAGATCCTGCCAGATCTGATAGAGAGCATTTATCCCTGAATGACACTGAGCTGCATTTCCTTTATGCTAAGGCTTTACAAACCCCACTGCAGAACTAATCCTAGAGCATCTTCTGTCCCAGTAGGCCTCTGGCATCTTCAGCAGCTTGAAGAAAATAGCAAGTTTTACAACCTTATAAAAGTATCTGAGCTTTTAAAAGTTTTCTGGAAATACTTTAACTTGGATTCTGGACATGCAGCACTGATGCTATATCTTCCTCCAGTTTTCACCTTGCCTATCACAATATCACAGAATCACTATCACAGAATCACTAGTTTGGAAAAAACTCCCAGGATCGTTGTTGAGTCCAACTGCGATATATACCCTTCCCCCTGTTATCAGGCTACCCAAACATTTAGCCAATATTTGATGCAGAACAGCATCATTAACATCATTTAAAGTTTTATAAACTGAGAGCACACAAAGTTTAGCTATCTAGTTGAGACTGCATAGGAAATGTATGTATTAGACCCAAAGCTTTACACTCTTTTTAGTGTGGGATGAAACAAACCCCAAGAAGTATATTGCTTCTGTTATAACTCTACACTGCTATCATGTGGGACTTAGGTCAGCATTTTTAAGATAAGGTCTCTGCATGACCTGCCAGTTGTTACACAGAAGATCATAAAAGAGCAGAGACAGAAACCACTCCAAGCTCCAAGCGGTATGTCCATGCAGCCCTAAATGACCTCTCTGACAGCATCTGGTCTCTCCAACACCCAACTTCCACTGCACAAGAGTTCTAATGTCAGAACACGCTTTATTAATTTATCAGCAGTAATAATTTTTTATATCCCAATTTTCTAACATCACTTCATCTATAATGAGAAGTTACAGGTAATTAATTACTTTATTTATTAACTAATATGGAGCAAGAGTTAGGTCTGAACTTTCCTGGGTACGTGGAAGGTTTTAGCAGGCAGCAGCCTCCAACAATCTGATGACTTCATCTCTCCTGCTTCAGTTACATATATATATAGTCAGTTAAATATATATGTGTGTACATATATATGTACACATGCAAACTGGGCTCCCCTGGCAGTATCTGGCAGCTGCTTTGCATTACTGTGTGGCAAAAGTCACTCTGTTGACTTACTTCAAAACCCTCTTCCATGGAAAGCCCGTGGTGTGCCAAAGCCTTCCCACTAACCTCCTTTGTGCCAACAAGACTGGGCAAGTGCCTGCTTAATTTACTGCTAATTAACTGGCCCTATTTCAGACTGCCAGAAAAGTTAATCTGTAGAAATTTCTACTGACTTCTAAAAAAAATGTATTTACCAGCCTTTCTGAGAACCATCTCTGGAGAAAATATTTTGATTGCATTGAATTTCCAGAGCCTGCATAAAATTTAACAAAGGTCAATGTATCCAGTTTCAGAACACACCTACTTTATAGTACCCTTTAATTGCCATTCCTAAAGATGGCCCTTGAGATGACTATTTCCGAGGGACATTCAAACCACACAGACTGTTGCAGACGGTGATTTTGTAGTGCTGCTCAAACCCAGTTAACACAGTTAGAGTGACACATCTGTTAAACACATGCTTTAACTCTACAGTAAATCTAAGACCAGACATAAAAGAACAAAACACCCCAACCCTGTTCAATGTCTTTATCAATGACCTGGATGAAGGCATCGAGTGCACCCTTAGCAAGTTTGCAGACAACACTAAGCTGGGTGGAAGTGTGGATCTGCTGGAGGGTCGGGAGGCTCTGCAAAGGGATCTGAACAGGCTGGACCGCTGGGCAGAGTCCATTGGCATGAGGTTTAACAAGGCCAAATGCCGGGTCCTGCACTTGGGGCACAACAACCCTGTGCAGGGCTACAGACTAGAAGTCTGTCTAGAAATCTGCCAGGAGGAGAAGGACCTGGAGGTGTTGGTTGACAGTCGACTGAACATGAGCCAGCAGTGTGCCCAGGTGGCCAAGAAGGCCAGCAGCATCTTGGCTTGTATCCAAAACAGCATGACCAGCAGGTCCAGGGAGGTTATTCTCCCTCTGTACTTGGCACTGGTGAGACCGCACCTTGAATCCTGTGTTCAGTTCTGGGCCCCTCACCACAAGAAGGATGTTGAGGCTCTGGAGCGAGTCCAAAGAAGAGCAACAAAGCTGGTGAAAGGGCTGGAGAACAGGCCTTATGAGGAGCAACTGAGAGAGCTGGGGTTGTTTAGCCGGGAGAAGAGGAGGCTGAGAGGAGACCTCATTGCTCTCTATAACTACCTGAAAGGAGATTGAAGAGAGGAGGGTGCTGGCCTCTTCTCCCAAGTGACAGGGGACAGGACCAGAGGGAATGGCCTCAAGCTCCACCAGGGGAGGTTTAGGCTGGACATTAGGAAAAGATATTTCACGGAAAGGGTCATTGGGCAGTGGAACAGGCTGCCCAGGGAGGTGGTTGATTCACCTTCCCTGGAGATGTTTAAGGCACAGGTGGACAAGGTGCTAAGGGGCATGGTTTAGTGTTTGATAGGAATGGTTGAACTCGATGATCCGGTGGGTCTCTTCCAACCCAGTTATTCTATGATTCTATGATTCTATGATTCTATGATTCTATGATTCTATGACTCTTTACCTTTCCCTCCTAGAGGCATAGAAACCAACAGTCCTAACTGCCAAATAACAGGCAATACCTGCAGTTCAACTAACCACACAAGGTGGGCAATGGGTGGAAATAATCAATCAATCTTATCTATCTTCATGCCAACCACGTGGCTTTTTTTCTAAAGGAACTATAATTGAATGAACATGTTGACAGAAGTAGGACAAAGGATAAATCCTAGTGTAAACATCACTGTATTTTCAACCCAGAGTCTGCAGGAGTCTCAAACAAGCCTGCAGATATTAATCCCTTCATCTGAAGCACACACATCTAGGCTAAGACCTGACCAAGTCTCCATTATCTGCTGCTGCACAGCATGGTACGCTACAGCAGGGCAAGTGTAGCATGCCTGGGAGAGAGGGAGAGAAAAAACAGATCAAAACTACTAGTGAAAATAAGCCCTGACCCAGAAGACAGCCAGGCTTTTTCAGGCAACAGCAGCCTGCTGTGTCCTAGTATGGATTTTCAGGGTGGCTATCATGAAGGATCCCTTCTAAAGTGGTGAGAGAAAGAAACAGCATGCTTCTTATGGAAAAGAATATCCTTCTGAGAAATTTAACTTTTGAAGTACATCTGCTGCCAAAGATCTGGAGCATTAGCAGTTGGGAGCCAGAGTGGCATCACTTCAGTTCATGGAACAGTTTATGTAAGCTGGGATGAACAGGGAAAGAGTCCCAAGAGCTGCAGCTCAGCTCTTCTGGTGCCTGTTTAAGGGAATTGATAATATCTTCATCTCTTTGTGTGTGAAAGTGTCTCTGCTGATTAAAATTCCCAGAAGACCTACAACTCGAAAGCTGATAATGGTAATCCTCTCAGCCTGACTGTGTTTTGTTCTGTTATCTCCAGCATTGCTGTGGATGGGTAGGAGACAAGAAGTACAAGTAATCACTGCTGAAAGCACTGCCAACCAGAATGGAAAACTTGGATGCTCAGAGCTATGCGATCAAAAGGGAAGAGTAGCACCCATGTCTGGGGAAGCAGCAAATCTGCTGACCTAGGAGTCACCTGGTTTGCAAGTGGCCAGGCCAGGCTGCATGGGTGTCTGCAGAGATAGTTGCAGAGAGATTTATCAAAGGTGGGTCAGAATAGACTCTTCCCAAACTGTCATTGGCTCTGATGTGCTGGGCCTGACTTGCCATGTTTCCAGGTTCATTGGCCTTTTCTCCCCGTCAGAGATCAAGAACCACCACATCTGACCTGAGCCCAGACTGCAACCTTGGCTTGGCTGGTTCTTATCTGACCTTTCAAAATGACGTGGGCAAAACAAAGAGGTGTGATGAGAAACAACTTCTCCAGGTCCTAGGACTGCCTGCTTCTCAGATGTTTTTTGTAAGGGTGTGGTTACGGGGAGGGTAGCTTGCCTTTTCCCATCATCACTACCAGATTCATGCTGTGAAAAAGGAACACAGTCGTTGCCCCCATTTTTCTATCACTTTACCTTCTGCAGCTGTTACTGAGGCAGATCATGTAGACCTATATAGTAAGACACTGGAATGTGCAATACCTTTCTTGTGTTTTAAAGAGCACAAAACTCTTCCAAGCCTGCATCTACATCAACATCACTGTGAGTGACTGAAATACTGAGTAGATAATGCAGCAGGTGCAGCAAAGAGCTTTCATTTCTGTTTCTTCCCTAAGACCACAGACATATGTGCAAGCCACGTTTAACTCCATGGTGAACACTTCATGCTCTTTTTTTTGAGTACTAAATTGTTTAGATGAGGATCTGCCAAAAGATTTCATATCTGGCTGACTGAGGGAGGATCTCAAAGAGCAGTATAAATGCCCTATAATGTATTCAGCAGATGAAAGTGAAGACGCTCATCTAGAGCAGTATCAAAGTATGGTTCTGGCCCTATCCCAACTTCTGGCCATTATCCTTTAGGTGGAAAGGCCAAGGGGGAGTTCTCCCGGGCCAAGAGGAACCTTAGTCCTATAAAGCAAGTAAGGATATGCTTAACTGTAACATTAATGTAAATAAACATTTTGAATGTTAGCTCAGCTCCATGTGTTGCAGCTGGTCTGGAAAAGGCTCCAGCTGTCTTCCTGGGCGTTTCTGTTGGCTATTCTAGTTTCTGAAACCTCCTGTGTAATGAGATGCAACACAGATGGGCATGGGGAACTATGTGAGCAGAGTAACTTGCGTGTTTTTCATGCGATACCAAGGCAGGTCCGAAGAGGTGGAGAGTACTCCAGGAGGTGGGACAACTCTTTTCAGGGATTCCTGCTTTGCCACAGGCTGCTTTATAAGACCATAGGCAAATCATTCCGCCCACATAGCAAAGATAAAAATCCTGGTTGCAAGACTTTAAATGGGAAGATATGAGTCAGTGTTGAGCAAACCACCATGTACCAATAATTCTTCCCATCCTTCATCTGTGTTTCCTCTTCCCACTTGAGTTCACCATCTTCTCACCAGCACAGGCAGGACACCTACCCAAAATTTCCTGCTCCTGCTGCCATCCTCTGGTGCTCACTGCTTTGCCAAAACCATGTCATGGGGGTTGTTAGAATGAATCCAGCATGTCTATGACTTACAGCAAGCTGTCCTGTATGCTTCTGTGGTTCACAACCCTCAGCCAGAGGCATGTGACACATTGGACCTTCCCTTTCATGTCAGCTGTTCTCAAGCAGCATAGCCAGTGCCAAAAATGGCTGTGACACTGGGAGGGCTTATTTGTCTTCACTCTTCCTTGGTTCTTCAAGGAGAAGATAAAAACAACCTGACATCTGGTTGCACTTTACCACTCTGCTGGCTTATGTCATGGCTTTCTTCCACAGTCTTTATTTTCTTTATGAATCACCTCTGAGCCAACATAGTTAACACATACTCTGCTCATGCCCTAGGTAGCCCACAAGAGAGTGTTCCCTCTCTAGTAGACTGCACAATTTTCCAGCTGATTAGGCTGGAAAGCAACTTTGCTGGAGTAGTTTGGTCCCTGGGATTCCCTCTAATCCCCTGGTCACCCCCAGATCCCATCAAAGTAAATTCTCTGTGAATCAGACACGATGCATATGTACCTGGTCTGTCAGAGGGTTTTTCTTTTCCAGAAAACTTGCTGGTAAAACAGGAGGGCAAAACAAAGGACAGTGTTTCTATTCTCCCTAACATATATTTTACGGAACATAAGCATAATTTTTTAGTTCATCATCCAGACTAAAGTGTTACCAGCAGAATTTTGATCCTTAGAACAAATTGAAATCAATGCTGGTAAAATATATTTCACTGCCCTCCACCTTTCTTTTTATATTCAGGGAACTCCTGTTCAGTAAAGTCTCGTTTGTTCCACTAAGCCACTGAGTAACGTTTGTTTCTCCAATTAAGCAGTGAGCTGCTCTGGAGAGGAGAATTGTGAGGCTCTTTCAATGCTTCATTTTAATTAAGTTTTTCTCATAGTGAAGTTCTGAGGGTGACAGATGGTTCAAAGGGCTCCCCAGTTGCCAGACTTATAACCACTCCTGATTTTATGTTACTCTGAATTTTTTGCTGCTCAAATGATCACTGGGTCTCATCAAGCCATGTGTGTAAGAGTCTCTCCTGTTAATGAGCAAGTCAGAGCTGCAGTCCCCACTTACCGCACCCTGCAGCTGCAAAGTAACGTTATAAAAACATTTAATGAAGCATGATGCCTGAAAACACCCAGCTCATTCCTCCAGGGAATGCGAATGCCCTCAGCCATGATTAAAGTGATGCTTGGGCCCAGTGGCAGGGGACAGGATGGTGCTGCGTGCCTGGTGTGCTGTGTCTCTCACGCACTGCTCTGTGTTGGACAGAAGTGGGGCATGCAGTTGCTCCACTATCCTTCTGCACTGGGAGAAGGGAAGAAAGGCTGCCCTCTTCAGAGCAATAGGGCCAAGACACTGTGGATGGCAAGATGAAGCCTTTCCTTTAATACTGGGGGATCTGAGTGGCCCAGCACCCCAGAAGTGGGGCTAGGGGCTGGCTCAGGTACCAGTGTCTTTAGATGAACAGCAGTGGACACTGGATGAGAAGCTGGGTCCTCCAATAATGCCTTGGATACTGAGTTTGTCCCTCATTTCATTACATCCTTTTAAAATTTCCTTTCCTCCCAGCAGTCTTTCTCCTCTAAGAATTCCCTGCTGTGCCTGGTGGCAGATGCATCCCCTGCAGTGGCACTGGCGTGTCTTTGAGCCCTCCAGTCAGTGCCAGGACTGGTTTCCATATTCACAGTGTACCCAAGCTCCCATGGCAGTTAGTGAGTATGGAGCCAACAGGGAGCCTGGAAAGTAACTCAGACTCCCCTAAAACACTGGAGCAGCTGAGCAGCTCCATTCATCTGCTCTCCCCAGTATACAGTGACATATAAGATGTCCTCTAGGCCTAACACATCAGTGAGGTGTCAGACATGCCTCAGGTAGGAGCTGCATGCTCTGTTGGAGCTGCGGTGTCCTAGACCATCTCCTACCAGGGCCTACATGGTTCTTTAACACCCCGTGAGATACCCTCTGGCATCCTGCTCGGTTTCCTATTGACTCTTTACAAAAACCCCAGGATTCTCCAATAGACTGTCATAACTACCATCAGCCCCTGCAGAGAGAATCAGAGAACCACAGAATTGTTTAAGTTGGAAAAGATCTTTAAGATCATCAAGTCCAACCCTTAACCTAATACTGTCAAATCCAACACTAAACCACATCCCTAAGTGCCACATCTACATGTCAATTAAATACCTTCAGGGAGGGTGACTCAACCATTTCCATAGGCACACTGCTCCAATGCTTGACAATCCTTTCAATGAAGTAATTTCTCCTAATATACAGTCTAAACCTCCCTTGGTACAGCTAGAAGCCATTTCCTCTTGTCCTATCATTTGTCAACTGGGAGAAGAGACCAAAACCTGCCTTGCTGAGAGTGACCAACCACATTGTTTATATCCCAACATAAACACTCAATTGCCAGGACCAGGGTTATAAAAGAGATGTTCTTTCTGCAAATTACAGCTGCAGCAGCCCGACTGTGTGTCAGGGGGATCATCTTCAGATTTTACCAAAACCACTGTTGTGGAAAAAAAAAAAAGGATGGGAGAAATGCTAATTGCTGAGTTTTAGATGGCACAGGTTTGGACACCAAGGGAATTAGTTTAATTTCCTGCTCAGACAGTGCATTATCTTGTCCTTTCAAGGCTGGGGCTTTGCGCTTGCCTGGTAATCAGTGTTCGGTTACTGCTTTACAGCAAGAAGGTGAGATGGGATAGTTGCCCAGAAAGAGGGGGCTTAAAAGGAAGATTCTGCTGCATCCCACCTTGAGTGGATGGGAGCTAATGGGGAGAAATGTCTCCTCAAGTTAATTTCCCGGAGAGAGTGCCTACAGGTCCAAGTACACACAGTCATACTATATCTGAGCAATCAGGGATGTGCTAAGAGGGATTGTTTTGGATCAGTATTCTGCTTTGTGATCTTCCAGAGATCTCCCAGCATCCTCTGGCCAAAGTTTTCTGTCTCTCAGCACTGTACTTAAACTCTGTTTAACTGGTAAAGCACCTTACATCTGCAATTACCCCTCCTCCCAAGTAGGAAGACTGGGATACATTAGGGTTAGGGTACTGTTTCCCTAGATGTTGTGGGCATGGTTGTCAAAATGAACCCACCACTTTAATTAGGTACTAAAAGATGAAGATTAAAACACTTCCTGCCATGTCTTGTTTCCCTATCTGTAACACGTAGACAATACGTCCTGAACTCATAGAGGTGTCACAAAGAAAAATACATGAAAATGGTGAGGCACTCCATTGCTATGGCAACAGGAGCAATTGAATTATGGGTGGATGGAGTCAAGTTAAAATGATAATGGAAATGCATTTGTATCTCTCATCCTCTCTGTTTATATATAGGTCTCATTCAATGGTGCTCCCACCATGCATTCATCCACAAAGCACAAAATGTAGTCGCCACTCCCTGGCCACAGGACGTGGTCTCCTGCAAGGATTTTATAGAACTTGATCGACATTTTTTATTTCTGAGGTCATGTAAAATAGACACGTCTCTTCTGGAGTTTATTTAGCTGAAACTATCTTCTTGTAAACATCCAGCCAAGGATAGGAGTACTAACCCTTATTATTTCATTGTCTGGCAGAAAAACAGATAAATAGAGGAAAAGCAAATAATTCCCCTGAGTGGACATCTGTGCTGATGTAAAAGGAGCTCCCAGCAAGAAATGCAGAAAGGGTCATGCTTTACAGTGATCTAACTTTTGCAGTAGGAGAGAAGACAATATTGCAACATCTGTTTTGGACAGAACTTGTCCAGCCCTCGACCTTGGAGCTGAATCTTCCAGCAGGGTGGGCATTTCTGCTCACAACATCCATCTCTCCATGAGATAACCTTGTTCCAGGGCAGAAGACATATTGTTCCAGTGCATTGAACCCCTGACACCAATTCAAGCAGTAACTAAGCAGAGCTGAGGCATGGTGATGAAGGAGGATAAAGTTTATTGCTAGCTAGGTTTCAGTTTGTACCATTGCAGTGCCAAAAAGCTATGTACTTAAACTCAGTGTAGTGACACTGTTAGTTTAGTTCCAAAGGGGACCAGGAGAGATGACTGGCTGTACAATGGACAAAACTAAATGTCTTCATGAACTGTACAGCCTGGAGCTCAGCATTATTGGCTTAGACTTCTGTGCTACAGTGATAAAAGAAGCTAACACATCAGGCTGAGGTCTTTGGGTCTGCTCTCATCAGTGCTGGAGGCATCAAAGGCAGATTATGGCTCAGGGTTCCCAGCAAAATTGAGTCTTGATTAAGAGTTAGAATATGGTCCACTCTGGATGTAGGAAGTAGAAGACGAAAGGAAGAACAGATCTAGAAAAGATGGAGAGGTGGCTTTCCTGGCATCATTGTCTTGTTTCCCTTGGCAGTCTGTGACAACAGATAACTGATGGCTGTACCTTAAGAAGCCAACTTCAACAGTTATTCTTGATGACTTATGCCTACTTACTGTCCTGAATTAGCCTGCGCCAATGTCACAGCATGATGTTTTGCATGCAAAAGGATGACTTACCTTTTACTCACCATCCCTCTTCCAAGATGTGGCATCCCTCAGGGTCTTTGTTAAAGGAAACTGCTTCTCAGAGACTTTGCATTGTTGCAGGTCTCCCCTGTAGGGTTACAGGGTTACAGGTAAGGTGTTGTCTTTGAGAAAGGTGGAGTGCTAAGCAACTGCCATTGTGAATGTAGGCAGGAATGCCAGGAGCAGTTGTCCTGAATAGCAAGATCTATACCAGCAGTCAATTACCTAACCCACTGTCAACTGCTATGGAGGGCAGTCCAGCTTCATGTTTGCTGCCAGCTCCCCACAGGGCAGGGGGAGGAAGGCTGCAAATACCAGCTCTGAATTCAACCGTAGGGCAATAAACTCTATGTACTTCAGCTGTAGTTGTTTGATCTCCTCTAAAGGTAAAATGTGCCCTCAGATACATGATCAGAGGAGTTTTTTCCAGATTTGCTTTAAAGTAACAGATATCAGGATCTGGTATTATCCTTTCAAGGATCAGCTTTGCATCAATATCTAAATTTATTTGGATAAAACAAGAGCAACATTAGAGTGGAAGGACTGCTGGATAACACACTGAGTTCATCCAGTTCATACATCTACAGCAGGTGAGGTCTACATCTATTCCAACAGAATAATCCACACCAGGTCATTGACTCTAACACAGTTCTGAAGTTGTGCCACCCATTTTAGTGCTGACATGAGTCAGTGATGTGCTGTCTCGGGCCAGCAAACAGATCATGCAATGCTCGAACAGCCTGGAGAAGAGGAAAGGTCAAAGGGGAAAGTCATGGAGCGGGTGATCTTGAGTGCGATCATGAAGCACTTGCAAGAGAACCGGGTGATCAGGCCCAGTCAACACGGGTTCATGAAAGGCAGGTCTTGCCAGACTAATCTGATCACCTTCTATGACCAAGTGACTAAACTCTTGGATGAGGGAAAGGCTGTGGATGTGGTTTTCCTGGACTTCAGTAAAGCCTTTGATACAGTTTCTCACAGCATTCTGCTTCGGAAACTGTCAGCCTCTGGCCTGGATGGGCGCACACTCTCCTGGGTGGAAAACTGGTTGAATGGCCGGGCCCAGAGGGTGGTGGGAAATGGTGTTAAATCCAGCTGGAGGCCAGTGACAAGTGGGGTTCCCCAGGGCTCAGTGCTGGGTCCAGTCCTGTTTAATGTCTTTATCAATGACCTGGATGAAGGCATTGAGTGCTCCTTAGCAAGTTTGCAGATGACACCAAGTTGGGAGGAAGTGTGGATCTGCTGGAGGGTCGGGAGGCTCTGCAAAGGGATCTGAACAGGCTGGACTGCTGGGCAGAGACCAACGGCATGAGGTTTAACACGGCCAAATGCCGGGTCCTGCACTTGGGGCACAACAACCCTAAGCAGAGGTACAGATTAGGAGAAACCTGGCTGGAAAGCTGCCAGGAGGAGAAAGACCTGGGAGTGTTGGTTGACAACCGACTGAACATGAGCCAGAAGTGTGCCCAGGTGGCCAAAAAGGCCAATGGCATCCTGGCTTGTATCAGGAACGGCGTGACCAGCAGGTCCAGGGAGGTTATTCTTCCCCTGTACTCGGCACTGGTGAGACCGCACCTCGAGTCCTGTGTTCAGTTCTGGGCCCCTCACCACAAGAGGAATGTTGCGGCTCTGGAGCGAGTCCAGAGAAGGGCAACAAAGCTGGTGAAGGGGCTGGAGAACAAATCTTACGAGGAGCGGCTGAGAGAGCTGGGGTTGTTCAGCCTGGAGAAGAGGAGGCTGAGGGGAGACCTTATTACTCTCTACAACTACCTGAAGGGAGGTTGTGGAGAGGAGGGAGCTGGCCTCTTCTCCCAAGTGACAGCGGACAGGACGAGAGGGAATGGCCTCAAGCTCCGCCAGGGGAGATTTAGGCTTGAGATTAGGAAGAAATTCTTCACAGAGAGGGTGGTTAGGCATTGGAACGGTCTGCCTAGGGAGGTGGTTGAGTCACCGTGCCTGGAGGTGTTTAAGGTTAGGGTAGATGAGGTGCTTAGGAGCATGATTTAGGGAATGGTGGGAATGGTTGGACTCGACGATCCAGTGGGTCTCTTCCAACCTGGTCATTCTGTGTGATTCTGTGATTCTGTGAAAGATTATTCCCATTAGACAGCATGGAGGTGACCTCTCTCTTCTGGGGTAACAGAAACAAGCAGTATGGACGTAGCCTGATGAGTATTATTTGTACCCAGCCTTAGAGAATATTCTTTAGCAGAATGAACAAAGCCATATAGTACAGAGAGATTCATGGAAAACCACCAAGAAGATGTCACAGCTTCCCAGAAGCATAAAGAAGACTCAGCTCTTCAGCAGTAAAGCCCCAAAGCCACAGGAACTAGGAAGTCATATAGCAAGAAAGCAAGAAGAATCAGGGACACACATATGTAGGAACCTGGCACTGATTATGGTTTTTAATACACCCCCTTGCTTGTAGCACTGGTTGGATTTCAACTTAATGTTGGTTAAAGTGGGTCACATCTCTAAAGAACAAAGGATATCATTGCCCCATGCTGAGTGTTGTTTTACAGTCAGTATAAAACTTCGCAGCAATTCGTTATGAAGTGAACAGTTATGTTTAACTTTTAAGCAGCATAGGTCTCCACATGTGTCTATAGCACATGCAGAGGATCATTAAATTTTTATTGTGCAGTTCTAAAGGGAAAGAAAACCCAAACTAAAATGAAAAAACCCACAAGCTAGCAAGCAAAATTTTGAATATAAATGGGAATGTTTACCTCACGTGTGGTATTTTGACTACAGATGAAACAGAGTTGTTCTGGAGGTGATTACCCAAAAAAAATTTAAAAAGGCTTGTCTGAGAGGAAAAGGGTGAAATCTCACAGGTATTTGTCAACGCTCTTGATTAATAACTTTCTAGATGCTTCTAATAAGCCTCAAGGTACCTAATGAATACAGTTCTGCAATAACACCATTGACAATAACAGAGAACATCATCAGTTTTGGTCTGATGCATTTTCCTATGGATACAGAGGGAAGGAGGTACAGCATAGCAGCAGTAATGAATAACAGAGATGGAGATACATGGCAGCAACTGGAGTTCACATTAAGTATTATGCAATGCAAATGTTGGGCATGATTTGGCTTTGTGGCCTGGCCCATTATAAAGAAAGGGATTGTTTGCAAAGATTCAGTGTGGGATTAGATTTCCAAGCTTTTCAAAGTGTGAGGGATGCTTGGATGGAGAGCAAAGCTTGGATGTGTTTGCTAAATAATAATAACAGCTACTTCTGGTTGCTATGATTGACCCAAATATTTCCTTGGAAACAAAGCACAACAGAAGCTTTTGCCAAGTCAGATGAAGCAGATTTGAAACCAAAATCAAAATGTAAATAACAATAACCATTTAGAGGGGAAGAGAGTTACCAAAATCCCAGTTAAGTAATCCGCAAGTGAATCTACTAGGGCTGCTGCTTAGATCATGACCTGCACAACCATGAGCAGAGCAGGGAAGGGGAGGATTATTCACTATTTGGAGATGAAGCAACTTCTGAATAAGATCCTGGTTTCACATTTAAAAATGCAGGAATGGCATATTCTTTTTTCACTTGATGTATGGAAATTTGCTTCTAGATGGTGTTCAAAAATGTGTATATATATAGTAGCTGCACAGAAAATATAGTCTACATTCAAGCTTTAGGTCAGGAAGTCTCCAAATTACATGCTACTAAAAGCTAAAAGATCTGTTATGAAAAGTTCACTTTACCTATGTCTTTTATATCTTTTCCTACAGGTTCTCAATTGACACATCAGAGACAGGACACTCTGACCCTGTAAAAAATGTTCTTGCATTTTATTCCAATTATTCACATTTCTCTAACTGATAGATTTTTTTTGTCCAAATTACTACTATGATATTAAAAAAAATAAATGTGTTTATCTGAATAAAAATAAATCACTGCCTAATATATCCTAAAAGCTGTCATCACAACTAATATTTGTCATTTTGTGTCACGATGGTTTTGTCTGAAAGCTCTGCCAAAAAGTAATAGTATGGGAAGACATGACCTTAGTGGGGACTTGCCAAAATCTGGAAGGGTGAATCTGTAGTTAACATACTTTATAGTGTAAATTATTGCCTTCTTTTATGAGTCTGACTACACAATACAGTTCATACTTTAAGATGAGAACAGCTAACATTGCAGGAAAAAATAAAGAGCAGGTGTATTTTCAATTGTAATCAAAAATGACATCTTGATGTGACTGGCAGATCACTAGTCAAATTAGGTTCTGGTTCACTCTTCCAGACCATCACATCCACAAATCAGCCCACATAATCCTCATTTTTGTCTTTTTAGATTGTCTGCCAATATATTCTTATCCTATTTTGCACACCAAGATGTTTTCTGTTCAATTAGAGGTTGGTATAATCAGTGATTATTATTAATGATGGCCATATGTTTACAGTAGGAAAGCCAGGAAGCAAATCATATTCTCTGCAGCAAAATGGCCATGAGCTATTCTGAGCCTGGCCATCCTCCCAGCCTAGTATGGCTAGTGTTCGATATTTTCTGTAGCCCACAGCACCCACAATAGGAAGGTGACTATGGACACGTTTCCCACTGCTGCCCCTGAATAATCAATGTGCAGCAACAGGCAGTCAACCAAGGCACAGCTGCAGCACTTTTATAGACCAGATTTATAGTTATCTGCACCGTTGGGAGTTGCTTTGATTGCTTTCAGACTTCAACCTTATCTCTGTAGTGTTCGTAAAAAATGGATGCATGTTACATACCCCAGCCCATTTTTAACTGTTTCTAGCAGACCTTATCACTCTCTACAACTACCTGAAGGGAGGTTGTACTGAGGTAGCTGTTGGTCTCTTCTCCCAGGTAACAAGTGATAGGACAAGATGAAATGGCCTCAAGTTGTGCCAGCAGAGGTTCAGGTTAGAGATCAGGAAAAAAATCTTAACTGAAAGGATTACCAGTCACTGGCAGAGACTGCCCAGGGATTTGGTTGAGCCGCCATCCCTGGAGGTGTTTAAAAGACATGTAGATGAGGTGCTCAGGGACATGGTTTAGTAGTGGACAGGTATGATCCTAAAGGTCTTTTCCAAACAAGCGATTCTATGATAACTGAGGAGAATCTACATCACTTTCAGCCCTAACTAGATGAGTCTGTGGTGACTTGCCTCACTTTGTGACAAACCCTATACACTTCCTGAAGTCAGCAGCTTTAGTTCTCTGTGTATTGACAAGGATCTCATCTTGGCTACTTGGCTTCCTCAGCTGATGGAGGAAGAATCTTCACATATGCCCTTTTTCTGACAGAGCAACCTAATTGCCTTCATGTGCAGAGCCCTAAATTGGTCAAATCAAAACCAGTGACAACCAGCACAGGTGACTGTGCAGATTTCCTGAGGTTAAATGACACCTAAAATTTCAGACGCTAACCAATGGGTGAACATTCAAACTTTCACCCATCTCACCTAAGAAAACTATCTCTGCCACCAGGACATTTGAATCACACTGAATAGACAGTGGATGGACTGTCCTAGCAATGTGACTATTAACTCACATAACCCTCTGCATGGGAGCCCCTCAGTTTCCTCTGGGAGTAGCATGGAGTCTTTCAACCTTTCAGAAACAACAGAGCCAAGTGTCTCTGTCCTCACATAGCCTCTTCAGCACTGGTTTCCATAAGAAGATTACTGTGGTTTAGTTTCTTTCTAAGGGAGAAAATCATTTCTCAGGAGGTAAAAGACAAATAGACTTCCAAAATAATTTGATTTTTATTTGAGCATTAGGGATATCTCTCATTACCAACATTAATACCAACAGGTGTGAGAAGGAATACTAACTCTTGGTTTTAATCCTCTGGCTTCTAAATAATTTTTTACATCACAGTCCAGAGAGACCTTCTCAATTATCAGAGACCTGAGCTGGTAAGTCCATGTCCAGCCCTTATCAGTGCAGACTGATTCCAGAAACTGTACATGTCCAAGTTTACACAAGGATGCCTGGGAGCTACTCAGCTGCATCATTGGGCACACAACCCCGTGGATCCTACAAGTAGTCACGGTTCATGCTGATGCTGCAATATTTTCTCACCGTTCCAGCTCTGGGGTTTGCACAGATGTATTTGCAGCTGCACAATCATCTCTTCCAAGTTTCCTGATGGAAACCTTGTGCCTTTGTGGATTGTCTTTCATCTGATGACATGACTGAGTCTTCGATATTTCGTTGAGTATCTCCTGAGCTAAGGAGAAATCTGAGTAAGGACAGAAATGGCAGGTCTAACTGCAACTAACAAATGATGCAAGTGGAAAGAATTTGGGAACTGGGGAGAAGGATTTGAACACCTCTCTCAACAAGGTTGCTAGTAAATGAGAACTTTGCAAAATCAGGTTTTCCAAATTCAAACCATCACAGTATCATAAAGCTGTGACACTCATCCCTTCACTTCTTGTAGAGGCAAGATCTGAGATGATACAGCAAATATATTGTATCAGTTGTGCTTTTCAGGAACTCACCACTGTTTCTCCCATTAAGGTGGCACTTGCAGAAAATATTTTTGCATATCTATACACAAGGAGATACAGAAGTACCTAGGGAACTAGAGAGTTCATAGTCTAATGTTTGTGACAAGCAAACTTGCATGTAGCAGGCCCAAAATATATATCCCTCTGTAACACATCTTCTTTCAAAGAAGGACTTCTATGACATCATTTCTGCTACCTTGACATTCTTTTTAGCAGTTCCACTTCATGACGCAACCCAGCATCTTACAGGCTGCCTGGTTGTATAGTGATACCTAGAACTAATGTGGGGTTGTCTAGGGACAAGTCTATGAAATGTCACCATCCATTTGTTACATCAACTATCCAGTATTATTTTGTAGGATATGACCCTGTTGTTCAACCCCATGTAGGTGGAGGTCTCAATGCAAACACCTTCAGATTAATTCAGGCCATAATACTTACCTTATTTAACACTTATTGTGTTTTGCTCTGAAATGAGAACATTTCAAGAATGATGGCAATTGTTAGAGAGGAATGGAAATAAATTTTTAGAAAATATTTTCTCAGCTTCACATTATCTTTTACATTTTATAAAACACTTTTTTAGTGTTATTGCCTGGGAAGTTTAGATAGAAATAGGTCCCTTGTTACCATGTATTTCATCTCCTGCTCAGCATCAGATATCACATGTGGATACTACAGTAGTGGCTTTTTTATGTTAGCAGACTAAAGATGACAATGCACAGCAGGACATAATCAAAAGCAATGAAAATGGGGTTTTGTCCTAGTTTCCTAGGGAAATGAATACTATGCAATCATACCACCTTTGTGATTGCCTCCCTGTAAGTGTCTCTGCCTGCCTAACCATGCAGTCCTTTTTTTTTTTTTCTCCCAGGTATTTTTGAACATGCTGTCCAATTTTGATCACTTGACAGAAATGTGGAGGCTTTGGAGGTATTCTACAGCTAAAGATTTTCTGCTCACAGTTAATGGAGAAAACCTTTACTGGTTGTTCAGAGGGAAAGTCTATAGCAAAACCTCAACCTTTAGTAGACAGCGGAGAATCTACTACAAGACACAGACCCATAGGAAGGCAGGTCCTGGTAATTCCAGTGCTCAGAACACCACACATCAGAGGGAGCCATCACTGTAATGAATATGGGTGAGGGACAGAAATACTGTGAGTTCTTGTCTCAACTGGTAAAATGTTATGTTCAAGTTAACTCACCTCAGGCAAAATTCAAAACTTTGCAGGCAGACTCCCAGATTTTGGCTAAAGTCCTGTTTTTTGATGTGTAAGGCATTACAGAGGAAAAAAGCAGGATCTGGAGGTGTGTGGAGGACCTTTTGTTCTTTGCTCATTATCAGTGTTGTAGCAGTTGTAACGAACCCCTGCCACCCCAAGAGAAATGTGGTGCAAAGCAGAGAATTGACAACTTAGGCTTCAGGCAAAAGGCTAGAGATGAATACTACAGGGAGGAATGATATTAACTTGGAGCTGCCCCAGCCAGTAATAAGCAGGTAGCTTATTATGCTACCTTTAGTAACACTCTTTGAGGGTGCAGTTTGACTTCTACAGACCAAGCTGATGTCTCCCTGCAATGCAGGCATAATTTCTTGTCTATTGGTCCCAGCACACGACGTAGAGACTAACTCCAGCCTTCAGGGATTGCCGTGAGTTTTAGTTTCCATAAGCCATTCACAGTGTGTGTGTGTGTGAACTTCTAAAAGTCAGTCTTCTTATTGCATCTCTGTCTCTTGAGAGTAACGCATTGTTGCTTTCCTCATCCCATGCACCAGGTCACAGACAGAAGACGTGGAAGTCACATGGCAGAAGGGTGTCCGTAAGGAGCACGCTTTCTAGCAGCAACCATTTAAGCACTTTCTGAGGACCCATCCTACACAGGACACCACCTTCTCATGGATTTTGCCTGCTCTGTGACCCCTCAGCCCAGTCCAGCTCCTCAGATAGCTCTTTCTTTGCGTCCATGCAGAGTCTCTTATTTCTTAGAAATATCCAAGAGCTTTTTTTCCAAACCTCTGCAGGCAGCCGTAGGGCCACAAAGATTGTGAGACATCTGCAGTGGGCCATTCTAGTGCTTGTATCTGCAATGCTAGCCTGAATCCTCCTTCATTAAGCCTGGCATATCTCTGGCCCTGGCTTTGCCTGCCCACACAAGGCATCCATTATTCAGTGTGTTGATATCACTCCCCCCAACACACCCTCACAAGGCTTTCTGGAGCTCTTTGACATTTTCCTGCTATGGGATAACCGAGCAATGACAAGTCTCACCCAGGAGACATGACTGCATGTTGGAAAGGTTGTTAAAAAGTGCTTGATGCAATTTTACTGCCTAAGTAGGACAGGACAGAACAACTCAGAGAAAATTAAAGAGGAAACATTTCCACCCAAGAAACCTTGTTAAATATGATGGTGAGAATATGATGTCAGCCTGTTTAAATTTCCTTTTCTGACAATTTTGAAAAGATTGTACAAAATTTTTCTCATCTCCTATGCAATTTCCTAAGAGATCCTTTGTAGAAAAATGTTTTTGTGTGGTGCCTTAGTCCTCTGCCACACAGCCTGTACTAGCTCTAGGTGACAGTCAGGAAACTGTAGAAGGAAAGCCAAGGGACCAGGCACAAAACCTGAAGGTGCGATTCTTTTTCTATAGCAGATGTGATTTCTTCAGATGTATCCTGTAGTAGAAAGAGATTATGGACCCAGGTTTTTTGAACCCAAATTTCTTGCCCACTCCACTGAGACATCATTGTTTTGAGAGGCACCAGGAACTCTAATTTTCTAAGGTTGCTTAAACACCTGCAACACAGACCAGAAGAACATCTTGGACTGTAGCATTCTTGATCATCTCCTACAGCACAGGAGGGAGGGTAGGTGGTATTGGCTCACAGAGGGCTCTTCTTCTCTTTGCAGCTGCACACACTCAGCATCAGAGGATTTTCAGGATCACAGTTACCTGCAGTGGAAGAACAGAGCCTCTGGGTTGAATTTCTGCCCACACTGATATTGCTGCACATCTGTTCCTTCATCTGTTCCTGCAGACCTCCTGCAGGCCCACCAGGATCAGGAACAGCTCCTGGGACATTCCCAGGCTCTCATGCATATACTTGACAGGTTCCTCTGACATCCAGGTTAAGGGATTTGTCTCCAGGTAGACAGATTTAGTAGAGCACTTCGAGGAAACTGGTTTACCATCTGTCTACGTCTACCTCTGGCAGCTTAATAGAGAATAATGATCCTCCATGAACCCTCCAAATGAAAACCATTAACCAAACTGATGTGAGAAATTGAATTACTGTCTCACCAAATATTTCCAATTTACCTGCCAGTTCATCTTGTACAAGATGTGCTGAACATGGACATAGTTTCTGTCAGTCACCAGGTCACAAATGAGAGATCAATCCCTCTCTTGCTCCCCAGGGAAGTTAAAATGTTCTAACAAAGTCCTTGGTCAGTTGTTGATGGATTTTTATAACTCACTTTTTCTCCCTGTAATCTGAAATAGTTTGAGGTTGGATGTTTTCCTTGAAATTTGTTCAAACAGTAAGTGTGTCCAAGTGTTGCTTTCCCCTAACTCAAGTGTGTCCCTGCCTGAGGCTTGGACCATGAAGAGGGCACATTATCAATGGTCACATACCCACAGTGAATCCATGCTGCCTTTTCAAAGCCAACCTGAGGCTTCCACCGAGACCAAATTTAGTGTTCATACAAAAACTATACGTGAAAACAAAGATAAATATGAATGCATGACTTTAAAGATGCATACCAGAAGAGGACCCTAAGTGCCCTCAAAACTTAGCATGTTCCCAGCCCTCTGGCAGGAAGTGCAGGTGACTGGAAAGGAAAGCTTGCCTGTTGATTTTCCAGTCTGAGTCAATGTCTAACACATTATCATCCCTAAAATCAGAGTGCTGGCAAACCAATTTGATGTCCCGAGTACAGGGGTTCTTTCTGACAGCTTATGGCAAAACGGTGTAGAGTAACTGAGCAATGTGTTAGAAGTGATACATCTTTTTCTTTCTCATCATGTATTTAACTGTGGGCAAAGGGGACATTTTGTCCTTGATGATGTTTGATGAAGTAGATTTAATTAAGCAGGACATTGGCCCTGATAACATTGTGTTATCCCAGCTATTATTCCCGTTTTGTATGTGCTGGTCCCCAGATGGATTAGTGTGCCTTCACTATTTGTGTGATGTCTTTTTGTTTTCGTGGTCAATAATCTTGTGCTTGGTGTGTACAAATCTAATTCTATTTTGGTCTAACAGGAAATGTCATCTTGCATGTATCTCCAGGAATGATGGATATCTTATCCCTGGAAACAGCAGAGTCACAAATGGGAACTTTACTAAATATGAAGTTAACAAAGCCTATTTGCAAAATAAAATAAAATAAAATAAAATAATAAAGAGAAATAAAATAAACCACAACATACTTTTATTCTTTGCTTCTATGGATCTGTAACAACAAATGGAAAATGGCAGTAAAGAAGGAGAGAATAGTGTATAGATGATCTGAGCAGGGAACATGAAGATAAATTCTCTGGTTTGACTTCTACTGGTTCTTGCTCTGTGATCTTGATGACAGCTCATTTTAACCATCTCTTTTCTGAGCTGGCGCTTTCCTCTTCTTCCTCGCCATTCATTCTGAATGCATGCTGATCTACCACTGCTCCTCCTAGCCTCCTAAAGAATATACAGACCTCCATCAACTTTCAAATATCAACTTTTGCACTGCTGACCGCCTCCATCAATTCTCTGTTATTTTAGCCCAACAAAGACCTTCTGTTGGGGCTGCTTGTGCGTCTAAGGCACATGCAGAAGTTCTTGCAAAATTGAGGGCTAAGGACATCAGGAGAACAAGGGAGACATTCCAACACTCTGGACACACAATTCCTTCAGCAAGCTCAGCCTGCTTCCCCAAAATCTGCACAGAGCTCCCTGAATGTGAAACTGTAAGTTTGCTTTAGGGAAACTGTGAATATATTTGGGGTATTTTTGACGTTCTCTCTGCAGGAGATGTTCTGATGTTGTGGTGGCTGGAAAGGCTCTTGATGGCAGCTTGTGTTGGAAAATGCATTATATGTAAAATGTGATGTTGTTGACAGAACTTACAGGTGACTGAAACTCATCAACAGTAGCAAACAGCTGGTGTTAGTCAAAATGCAAATTATTTTTCCATGGCAGGCAGGAAGGCACCAATAATCGTCCCAAAACCTAGTAATAAAGATCTACTTCTGTCTACAGGATCTTGTACATCTTGTACATCTTGTTCATCTTCTATGAAAGAATGACTAGACTCTTGGATGAGGTAAAGGCTGTGGATGTGGTCTTCCTGGACTTTAGTAAAGCCTTTGATACAGTTTCTCACAGCATTCTGCTTCAGAAACTGTCAGCCTCTGGCCTGGATGGGCGCACACTCTCCTGGGTGGAAAACTGGTTGAATGGCCGGGCCCAGAGAGTGGTGGGAAAAGGTGTTAAATCCAGCTGGAGGCCAGTGACAAGTGGGGTTCCCCAGGGCTCAGTGCTGGGTCCAGCCCTGTTCAATGTCTTTATCAATGACCTGGATGAAGGCATCGAGTGCACCCTTAGCAAGTTTGCAGACGACACTAAACTGGGTGGAAGTGTGGATCTGCCGGAGGGTCGGGAGGCTCTGCAAAGGGATCTGAACAGGCTGGACTGCTGGGCTGAGACCTACGGCATGAGGTTTAACAAGGCCAAATGCCGGGTCCTGCACTTGGGGCACAACAACCCTGTGCAGCTACAGACTAGGAGAAGTCTGTCTAGAAAGCTGCCTGGAGGAGAGGGACCTGGAGGTGTTGGTTGACAGTGACTGAACATGAGCCAGCAGTGTGCCCAGGTGGCCAAGAAGGCCAGCAGCATCTTGGCTTGTATCAGAAACGGTGTGACCAGCAGGTCTAGGGAGGTTATTCTCCCTCTGTACTCAGCACTGGCAAGACCGCTCCTTGTATACTGTGTTCAGTTCTGGGCCCCTCACCACAAGAAGGATGTTGAGGCTCTGGAGCGAGTCCAGAGAAGGGCAACAAAGCTGGTGAAGGGACTGGAGAACAAGTCTTATGAGGAGCGGATGAGAGAGCTGGGGTTGTTTAGCCTGGAGAAGAGGAGGCTGAGGGGAGACCTTATTACTCTCTACAACTACCTGAAGGGAGGTTGTGGAGAGGAGGGAGCTGGCCTCTTCTCCCAAGTGACAGGGGACAGGACGAGAGGGAATGGCCTCAAGCTCCGCCAGGGGAGATTTAGGCTTGAGATAAGGAAAAAATTCTTCACAGAAAGGGTGGTTAGGCATTGGAACAGTTTTCCCAGGGAGGTGGTTGACTCACCTTCCCTGGAGGTGTTTAAGGTGAGGGTGGATGAGGTACTTAGGGGCATGGTTTAGGGATTGGTGGGAATGGTTGGACTCGACGATCCGGTGGGTCTCTTCCAACCTGGTTATTCTGTGATTCTGTGATTCTGGGTAATTCTGTGATTCTGTGATTCTGTGATTCAGGACTGAAGCCTCCTGGCCATATGGGAATGTCTTGCTGGAAACAACAGCTCAGTTATGAGCCCTTCGGCTGAGGCTTCCTTCCATTGGTTCCTACCATTAGGATGAGGCTAAATCAGTATAACTGAACTGCACAGGTCTACATAGTGTGAATCTTTTATTTACTGACTCACACAAGCATATCAAATCTTCATTGGCCTTTTTGGTTCAGATGCCATCAGAAGGCAGTGCTGGACCCTAATTATAGACAACTATGAGTAATGTATTTCACAGCTGTTGTGCTATAACGGGCAGGGAGAAGCTTGGACAGCAGCCAGCATTTTCATAGAGTGATGGATGCCAATCAACAGGTCCCTGATTGGTGCACAGCTTGGGGGTTGCAGCTGCTCAGGCTGGGATGCAGGCAGCATCCTTGGGAAAGCAAGTCCCACAGGGTAGCCTAGTGCTTGCAGAAAGACCAGCTGTACCTGGAGTGAGAAGTTGACTCCTGTTTTCTATTTCAGGGGTCAAAGAAGATTCTTCCCATGGGGCCACCAACACAAATATCTCCAGAAGCTGCATAAATGAAAAGAGAAGAAGTTTAGTCTGAAGTAAGAAGTCAGGAGGCAGAGAGAATAATATTACCAAAAAAAAAGACAAGTCCCTGGGAGTTATACCAGGGTCAGTTTCTCTCTTGTCAGCATGGTCAGACTATAAGCCCCATGAGGCAGGAATGACAGTAGGTCATCATAGGTATCATATAGAGAGATATACTCTCTGGTAGGTCAGTGATGATCCTGGAATACTTTATGGCCTGTCTGCCCTCTCCATCTGTCTTTTGTGTCAGATTTTCTTTTCTTTTGTCCTCACAGATGTCACACTTCAAACATCCCTGCCAGAGACTTCGGAAGCAGTGATGCAATGCAAGTATGTCTGTAGAGTTAGAAATAGGTGCTAGCTGTAAATGTGTGATAATGACCTGCAAATAAACTGAAGGGCCCAGCTGTAATGGCAGGGGGGGCTGTCATCACGTGTGGAAGACATCGTTTTCCCTGCTGCTGACAGCCCAGGAATGATGGCTTTGAGCCGTGGAAAGCATCCAAGTCAACATGTGTTCAGATGAGGAAGAATGCAAGCTCAGCCTCCATTCCTCACAGACCCTGCTATTTCTATCTCCCTTTTGTGTGTGTGTGTGCATGTGTTTTAAATATATATGGTCTTTAAATAGTCATGACTTGGTAGTTTTCAAATAAAACCAAGGGATAGACAGGTGTCTCCAGCCTTTGGAGTCCAGACTGCCATTAACCAAGAACCCTGAGGCAGGGTCTGGCCTGTCATCTTAATCTTGGTCCTAGGATCCAGGTGGATCAAAACCATGACCCTCAGGATACAGCACCTGAATTATTTGGTGTCAGGCTTTGTTTCGCTTTGAGTGGCTGGGTTACAAAGTTGTTCCAAATTTCTGCCCAGGCAGATGAAGAGTATAATTTAGGTGAAGCACAGGCCTCAGTGCTGGGTCTAGCCCTGTTCAATGTCTTTATCAATGACCTGGATGAAGGCATCGAGTGCACCCTTAGCAAGTTTGCAGACGACACTAAACTGGGTGGAAGTGTGGATCTGCCGGAGGGTCGGGAGGCTCTGCAAAGGAATCTGAACAGGCTGGACCGCTGGGCAGAGTCCAGTGGCATGAGGTTTAACACGGCCAAATGCCAGGTCCTGCACTTGGGGCACAACAGCCCTATGCAGGGCTACAGACTAGGAGAAGTCTGTCTAGAAAGCTGCCTGGAGGAGAGGGACCTGGAGGTGTTGGTTGACAGTGACTGAACATGAGCCAGCAGTGTGCCCAGGTGGCCAAGAAGGCCAATGGCATCTTGGCTTGTATCAGAAATGGCGTGACCAGCAGGTCCAGGGAGGTTATTCTCCCTCTGTACTCAGCACTGGCAAGACCGCTCCTTGTATACTGTGTTCAGTTCTGGGCCCCTCACCACAAGAAGGATGTTGAGGCTCTGGAGCGAGTCCAGAGAAGAGCAACAAAGCTGGTGAAGGGACTGGAGAACAGGTCTTATGAGGAGCGGCTGAGAGAGCTGGGGTTGTTTAGCCTGGAGAAGAGGAGGCTGAGAGGAGACCTCATTGCTCTCTATAACTACCTGAAAGGAGATTGAAGAGAGGAGGGAGCTGGCCTCTTCTCCCAAGTGACAGGGGACAGGACAAGAGGGAATGGCCTCAAGCTCCACCAGGGGAGGTTTAGGCTGGACATTAGGAAAAGATATTTCACGGAAAGGGTCATTGGGCACTGGAACAGGCTTCCCAGGGAGGTGGTTGATTCACCTTCCCTGGAGGTGTTTAAGGCATGGGTGGACAAGGTGCTAAGGGGCATGGTTTAGTATTTGATAGGAATGGTTGGACTCGATGATCCGGTAGGTCTCTTCCAAACTGGTTATTCTATGATTCTGTGATCTTTGTTCTTCAGGGCACCTGGAATAAACTCGGATACAAAACTCTGGACAGCATGGTGCCTGGCTGGAAGCAATGGGCAAGCAATAGGACATGAAGCAGCACAGAACTTGACTGCTGGTTTCAAGCACAAACAGTGGATTGTGGTGCTTGTGGTGTTTTACAGTCAAATGAAGAACACTCCGTCCTCCAGCAGCTCTCACCCAGTTGTAACTGCCAATTTACCCTGAACCAGAACTTCATCCAGAGAAACCTTCTGTGCCAGCAAGAATAAATCTGTTTATAAGAGATCTGACCACACTAGTACTCTTAAATTAAAACTGAGCTTGTTAAACAGACCAGGTCTGTGTCTCTTCTCAATCAGTCAGATTCTGCAACTACAAAACAGGAAAAAAGTGAAAACAGAGACCAACAGTTCCTTGAAAGCAAACCCACTGTTCTGTTAGACCCTGTCTCTAAGTTGTAGGACCTGCCTGTTTCTCACTGACAGCATCTTCCTACGTCTTGGTCAGCCACTGAAAATACATTTGAAACAAAAAGATAGCTCATCCTCTCTGTTAGCTTTGCTAGCCAGATAACTGAGTGATACAGGAACTGAATTAAAGGATAGATGCTGGATTTAAAAGCTGCAAAATGTTACAGCTGTTAAAAATATCTGCAGTTCTGCACACTAAAGGAAAGAGGATCCATTTTTTCTGGGCAGAGTGTGATGCTGACTGGTCTCAAAGCAAATTTTATCGTGTCTAATATTGTCCAATGCAATGTTGTGCTGAGCTGTCCATGCACAAAGTACATTGAGCAGTGGCTGACCCATCCTCCTGCAATACAGCTAGTCCTGAACGTTGCTAGAAGTAGGATTTGGACTGAAATAATATGTATAAAGTCCATGGGACTAACTTCTTGCCGTGGTTTGACTATAACCCTGCAGGGCTGATTCAACAGTTTGGTTCCTCTGGACTTCATGCAAAGTACCTCAAGTCTCCATGCCAGGGTGGGGCAAGCACATACTTTTTAGATGATAACAAAGAAAATGCAGTCCTCTGGTAATTCGTAAAACAGGGGCAGTGCAAAAAGTACTGAAATTCTTGCCTTCTGGCAGAGGTACATGATAGCATCATGCTGCGTAACTTTATACAGCAAACCACATCTTGGCCCAGCTTCCCTGTGGGGAGGGCTTTTAAGGATGGTTTGGGAAATCCCTAGCTGCCAGCAGCCGGGGGGGACACCAAGGCTCAGCATCTTTTCCACATAAGGTCCATGAGAGCAGACATGTGCCTATCTATCTACATATTAGTTCCCTTCCACAGGCAGAATACTGGCTCTCCAGCGCACAAGGGCAAGTACGAGACAGGGAGTACAAACAGCTCATTCCTGTTACACTGGCAATGCAAGGCAGGTGAAGGCAAGCCCAGCCAGTCCCACCAGCATTTCCCTGTCCCTCACAAATCCACCACACAGTGCGACCGGAGGTTTTCTTCACTTTTAATAAGGGAATGTCTTGGATTTAATCACTGAGTCCTAGAAATAAGCATGGGTGTGAAACTATTCACATTACCTCCTTTCCAGGATGGATATCAGTATGTGCTCAACTCACAGAGGAAATGAGGATCATAAAGAAGCATATAAGACCATCCTTTACTCTGGCCAATACGAATGGAATGATTAAAGCCCCTGTGGCCCCATACCTGCAAGACAAAGGGATTGTTTTCATGCCATAATATAGGTTTCACCGCAATATATTCTGTCTCACAGAAAACTGCATTGCTGTTATTGGCCTTCTGCTAGGGGAGTTTTGCCACCTCAGTACTACTGGTGTGGTGAACACACTGGAGACTGCAATGACTGACACAGCCACAGACAATGCGAGTGACATCAGGCAACCCATACTGCATACAAAAAGAGTGGTCTGCCCCTAGCAAAGACTGATCATGTGACACATTTTCAAAGAAGGATTTGGGAGGGGTGCATTTGATTGAAAAGAAGATTTTAGAGTCATCCTGAATGTAGAGGGTCTATCAGACTAGCCTGGCTAATGCATGTGAGTTTTCCACAGCCATTGGCTCACAAGGCAATAAGAGGCCATGATTCACTCTCATCTCTTTCCACTGGTCACTCCAAACTTTCTGCAATACCAAAGTGTTCCACAGAGCCAGATTTCAGTGCAAATCCAAAGACAAGGCTTTGAACATCAATCTGCTGACCCCACAGTTCAGCCTTCTAGCTCTTCAGAGCTTATTTGCGCAGGAACAGAGACAGTGAAGTGAGATGTTTACTGCCTGCCATTTACTTTCAGCCACAACACTCTCTGGTGGAGCAGCAATGACTCACTCATGACGCTGTTTGCAGCTCAGGAGAAGGGCTGGATGCCCTAAAAAAGTGTTAGGTCATTCATGGGCTGCCTTCTGATTTGCGTCCTTGGCTGACCGTGTTCTGCCTATGTATCCTTGCAGCCCCAAGAAGGCCTGCTCAGCACATCATCTTAACACAGACAGCAGTTCTGGAGTCACCATGGATGCACCTTCCTCATCACCGGATTATTGATGCCTCGCTGAACATGTCAGCGTGGCTGGAGACATGCAGGACAAAGTTGCTCTGCCAGGATCTGGCAGGTTTAGGGCAGCCCTAACTCAAAAGCCACACGTACAGTACTGTGCTATAGCATGAGAGCAATGTATCAGGGGCATAATCAAGCTGTAATGCCCCAGCCCTGCCTCTGATCTGGTCCTTCTTGCAGCCAGAGAGCTTGGTATGGGCAGAGTGACTTCACCACTGTCTCCACACACCACATAGAGACAACCAGAGTCATTAATTGAGGTTTAATTCAAGAGAGCAGTGTAGAAATTTTCTTTCTGATATCTTTACATCTGTTCATGCTCTAGTTCACTTCCATTCAAATGGAAAATGAATCATCCTTCCCTGTTGCACTAGAGGACTGCAAGAGATTAATAAGGCACCATGCAGGACACGTCAAAGCTTTCAGCTGAAAATCCTCTCCCCCAGCTCCTGTTGAGCTGCATCCCCTGCTCTGTAGACACATGATGGAGAGATGCATCACTCTGCAGAAATGGAGACATCAGGCCCCCAGCATAAGGTGGATTGGAAATCCTCCTCCTGAGGGCTCAGCTAGCTTTTCCCATAGGAGAATATCAGCTCCACTCAGTTAAATAATTCCTGCTACCCAATGCTGCAGAGGTTTGAAAGCCCTGCATACACACATTTCACCTCCCCTCAGGTCTCAGATCTTGTGTTGCTGGAGGCCCCTCAGGACTCTGATTAGTTTCCCGTTATTAAGGCCTGATGTACAATGAGGGACTTAGTAGTGAAGTGACGGAGAGCAGTCAGTTCATGTGGGACCCTCTGTCTCATGTTTTGTAAGAGCTGGTATTGTGAAAGCATTTGACATGCCCACCAACACAAATATATAGGCAATTTAATGACACACTACTTTTAATTGGAGGTGTGGAGGGGGTAAAATAAAAACAGAAATTCCCTGGCTGAAATGGTGCCAGAAAACTCAGGTGGGAATTTATTGTAGCAGCTCACCAGGTTGCCAATTGCCCATAGCGATGTACTGTGTAGGAACCCAGCATCCACCACACAGGTGATTAAAGGTCCAGAGGTAAAGGCAGAAGAGTGGTTGCATTGGTTGGGGCAAGGATAATAAACTCCAGGGGTGGCTCAGATTCACACACAAAGCTTTTTAGGTCAATTCTGTAGCACATCAGGGCATAACAAAGGGGTAGAGTTTTTTTATGCTCCCTTAAGCGAATGCTCGGTCTGAAAAAGTATGAAGCACATGCCTCTAAAATGTAGGTCTCTTCCAACTGTACAAACTTGAGCTACACAAAATCACCATTGATCTTATGTTGGCCAACATATAAGGAGCCAAAACCTGTGTATTCAGCTCTTGACTTCAGCTGTGCCCTGCCTGTAGTGGTAGTTTAAGGCCTGAGATAGGGAACATCAGCTATATAAGTTGGAAAACACAGTTGAATGCTCAGAATCCCCTCTTCCAGCCTTAAAAGGTGTGGTCTTGCAGGTGACTGAGCACCATGGTAGCCAACCAGAGGCCAAACTGCAGGCAGAGGAGAACTGATTCATAACATGCAAAAAAAAGCACAGCCTTGTTCCAAGGCAGTTCTTGTGCTGATGGTGATTTTCATGGGATAGGAGATGGCAGTGTAGAGAGATTCCCAGGAAAGCAAACATATCTCTCACCAGTGCTTCTTGTACAGAGGTGGTTGATAAGTGTGATATGATCTTCACTTGCCTAAAATAAGTATGAAGTAAACTGGATGGGGCAAAGGAAAAGAAATTATTTAATGCCTGCTTCTTCACCTAGACTGCCCCTTAAAAAAAGAGGTTTCCTGTGACTTCATTTCAAGCCTAGGAAGGGAAAATACTTTAAAATAGTCTTCCTGGGAGGTCCTGATGAAACAGGGCTCTCAGAGAAGGCAGCCAGTTGCCCTTCTGATTTGAAATCCAGCTAATTAGCTCTAAGGCACAGTGCTTCAGATCTGAGCAAGGCACGAAGCTGCCGAGTTTGATATTTCCAGGCCTGTCAGCTAGTGCAATAAAAATGAAACTAACTCCATCACAAGGAGGGAGCAGCAGGCTTAATGAGGCACCCTGGGGCGATTTGGCAGAGCTGGGGAGAAACAGACTGCCTTGATGGCATAGCCCTCCTCACCCACCTCCCAACGGGAGCTTGGGATGTAGAGTGGTGTTAACGGGAGTGGTAATTCCTCCTCCACCCTTCCGAGGCCCCTGCTGGGATTCATGAAGACTAGAAGGAGACAGCAGCACGAGGAAGAAGGATGGGAAGCAGTTCTCTGAAGGAGCACAAGAGCAGAGCCAGGACACTGGCTTGAAGCAGCAGCCTCCTCCCAGCATCCCAGGGCCTTGAACTGCAAGGGAATGCAATGCGGTGGTCTTGTGGGGATGCAAAGTCAGACACAGCTGCTGCCCCTGTTTCTTGTGCTGGGCTTGGGATAGGAGCGGCTTTTTTGCCAGCCTTTCTGTGAAACTACCCAGATGTAGTAACAGCCTTGGGGCAAATCCCTGAACGGAGCCACACACAGTGCCCAAAATCAGGACAAAACCTGGGCACAGCTACTGTTGAGTGAACTCAATGCAAGACAAAGGCTCATAGGGTCATACCACCTCTGAGCTCTACCCACAGAGAAATAATTGAAGAAATGAGGTTTTCTAAGATTCCAATGGGAACTAGCCTAGAATCAGACACTTATGTTGGTGTGTGATAAATATTGGCAGAAATACTTCAAGGCTGAACTTAAGCAAGATGTGTAGGGAGGGAATGTATCTTTTATTAGGCGAACTGCTTTAGCTTGAAAAAAGGGGAGTTCCCAGGCATATTAAACATTTGAACCCATGGTGGATGTAAACTGAGTTACCAGCAACACATAGAAGCTACAGAGGCAAACATAGACCTACCCCAGGGCACATAAGAAAGACCTGGAAAGACACATAAATTCATCACATATTTTAGAGATGGGTAGACTAGAAGCAGTCAGTCTCTAGTTCACAAGTAATTCTAGTGTGACTCACACATCATTGCCATCTCAGTATACTCTATTTCTGTGTTTTCCAATATACCCCTGGCACAGAAGCCCTGATAACAGGCTGTCATTTGCAAAGGTTGCTTTAAAAAGTGTGTGCTGTGATGAAGCTGTGCTAGGAATATGTGAAGAAGAAAAGGAACAGCGCAGTTCACTACAGCTCCTGCTACAAACTAAGACTGTATGCACAACAGGCAGACTGTCTGGATTGTCATCACATTGTCCAGAAAAGGAAGAAACATTTGGCAAGAGGAGAAGGCAGGAAGAGGGCTGGTGGACCCAGTGAATCCTTCATATTTCTTTCAGGATTTCAGTCCTAATAATATGATCTGGCTGAGGATGCAGGAACAGGAAGGGTCCCTGGAAGACAATTCTAGTCCCATTTTCCTTGTCCCACATCTGACCTCTTCTCCTAGTAAAGGCATGTAGAGCTTCAGTTATTGACTGGAATGTGTTCTTTACCTGTAGTGCCTTGGGGTCTGGTGGGATGGAGTCCTGACTTCACATAGTCATTTGGCTTATATAGTTGAAAAATTCTCCTTCCATCACTCTGTTTTGGATAGCATATGAATATCCAATATGGAAATATCTCCCAAACCTTGGACTCCCACAACCACCATTCAACAAACAACCCTATCCTAGCAGGTTGCCTCCCACAATAGTCAACTCTTAGGAGCATCTCTGCCTGCCCATAATCTCTGCAAACAGCTTACCACATGGTCTTGCATGATGGGTACATCCTGGAGACCAGACTCCATGCAGTAATGGATTAGCAGCAATTAAGCTGCGCTCATCGACCTAGTCCTAACTAGACCTCCCCTGAGCTAAACAGGAGCCACACTGGATCTTTCCTCTTTCCGTTTCTGGGGCTAATTATTACCAGCTAAACAGTACCAGGCTTTTCTTTTTTCTCTTTGCCATGCTTGTTAGCATTGTTTCTTCCAGCGGCTTTTCATCTCAAAGGAGGCTATTGTGCCTAGCTGACATTTTAATTCTTTCCAGCTGCATCTGAACAAAATGGCACAAATTAAGTGGAAGGGCTTGGGGAAAAGAGGAAAGGAAGCTCCCAGCCCCCACAGTCTGCCACACCAGGAGGGTTCTGTGCTCAGTGCAGCAGACGCTCAGAAGGTGACATGAAGAAAGGTTTTGATCCCACATTGGCAGTATGATCTTGTCCCACACATGCTGTGTTGCATCAACACTACTCTTCTGAACTTGTTCCCCTGAAAGTAGTGGTGAGGAGACTTAGAGATGAAGTATTTGTAAGGCCTCCCAGCAGAGCAGTGGTACACTTTTGCCTTTACTTACAGAAAGTTTCCCGAGGTCATCTGTTGTAGTGTGTCCATAACTTGCTTTAGAGACCCTCTCCACTCAAGTAAGTGCAGTTGAGTGAGCTCAGCCCACTCCATGAAAGGTCTGCAGATGATCTATGCTGGTAAAATAGTGATAAACAGAGATAAAGAGACTGGAAATCTGTGAATCTCTTTAGCAATACGCAGGAATCTCAGCCACAAACTAATGGTTCTCTGGGTAAGATACTGCATAAATGCAGAATAGAAAGCTCCTCATACCTCATAAGGTATTAAGAGGTCCAAAGAGGTCCATTGAAACTATTGTACTTAAATATTGTTTTTTTAGGTCTCAGGATGCTTTAGAGATACCCAAGTTAAATGTTTCAGAGGATAAGCCCATCAGCCTAACCCAAGTCAAAAAGAGATGTCAAAAGAAGAACTAAAGGCAAAAAGTCTTAACAGCTAGCATCAACCACAGGGAACAAGATCAGACTGGTTTAGTAAACCCTGGGGCAACACAATTAGACCAGTGCTGGATTAATCCTGGTCTGAAAACAGAGTATGAAATTTGAGACATTTGCTTACTACATTTTTTTTTACTGCAGCATTTTTTTGTTACTGCAGGCCTTTCAGTAGTTTCTCATTCTAGCACCATGCCTCCCAGCTTCAAGGTTGATAGGAGCCTTGCCTCCATGCTTGCTGCTTGGACACATCCTAAATACATTACCGCTTTTTTCCCATTAAGGAAGGATACAGTTTTGATACTCAGCTACTTTCTTTGTACTACAGTTTTATAAGGTCTTGTAACTATTCCTTGGCTGCTGTTCCACATCAAGATTTTTTTAAAGCCCTCCTGGGCTCCAGCTCCTGTCTGAGGGCACAGTGTGTACTATGGTCTGATGGTGCAGCTATTGTTGTCATCAGAACTAGCATGAGCTTAACTAGCAGTAGCACTGTAGCCACATCAACTGGATGGTCTAACTTCCCCAGGAGCTCCTAATTTCAGCACACAACAGGAGACAGAAGCTGGTGCAGGAGACAACAAGGAACTGGAGACCAAGGACAGTGCAAGGAACTGCAGGGAAATCAGATGCAGGAGGTGAAATAAAAAGGTGGAAGAGAAGTGACAGACATAAAGACAGTGTCCAGTGAGCTGGCTGCCATCACCTGAAAGGCATCTGCTTTCTGTACCACAGCCTCCAAAAAAAAGGAAGCACCACTGGGTCTGGAGAATCCATCTCAATATGTGACACCAGACCAAAGTGCCTACATGGGGAAGCAAAATGCTTAAAGTCCTGCTACAGTCTGAGGCAACTCAGAGACACCGCTGAAAAGTGACGTGGGCTTTAGCAGGGCCAAATCATTTTCCAGAGGCATCTATTTCCCTTCACTAACTGCAGAATCATAGAATCATTTAGATTGTAAAAGACTGATAACATCCAGTCCAGATATCAACCTAACAGTACCAAGTCCACACTAACCCATGTCCCTAAGGAAAACGTCCACACATCTTCTAAATATCTCCAGAAAGGGTCAAGCACATCTGAAGTTGCAATCCACATGCCTCAGGAACTCAAGTTCGTTTTAGTGACAGAAGAAACAGCCCAGGGAGGGCCATGCCAGTGAAGGAGAAGTGAAGAGCTTTCCAAAAAGTCTCAGTACTGAATTTCTTATCTGCCTCTAGAAAATAATGTGCAGACTCCCGCTTACAAAAAACTCTTCTATGTCTTCCTTCCCCACATAATGTCCAGTGCAAGATCCACTTTCCTAGGTGATAAGGGCTTCTTTCAGGTGATGCAGATGGTGCCTCTAACATCAAGAATGAATAACGTGATTCTGGCAAAGTTTCAAAGCACCCATCCTAACACCTGAGAAAATATCTTTGGGACTTGCTGGACCAAGAAACAATGAGTGAGAGGGTGGAAGAAATTTGATGGTTTCAGCCTTTACTATTATTTTTTTTTAAAAAAAGAAAGATGTGTTTGAACAGCTCTCAGCAGGGATCTGGAGCTACAAGTGCTGCCAGGCTTCCATTCTGCTTTGCAGCTCACAGTGTCTCTGCAGATCCATGCAGAACTAAAATATTTGCCATCAAAATTGAGCTCCAGAGCACTTATTTATTTACTATGTTATTCTGCATCTCTGTATATCTTCATGACTCTAACTTTGAAAGGAGAAGGCACAGAAAAGAGCAGAGGGTGAAGGAAATACTAAGCATTTCCTGATTTATAAAGGGCAGTTTGGGGTTTTTCGTGCAACAAAATTCCCTGTCCAGTAAGTCAAATTCCTTGAGGGATTTAGAGGAACATTACACTAGTCCTCTGCTATTTCACTTAGATGCCTTGGACCTCAGGCTGTGGTTTCTTGACACATTTTCCTTTGCAGCAGCACCAGCTTAAACCATTGCCTCCCAGTCCTTGTCCTTTACGTCCTCCCAAGTGTTTGTTCCTGTCATATCATATTGTAGTGCCACAAATCTGTGGCTGAGTAGGATAGGATAAAAAGAATAAAGGAAGTAACCAATTACCTTAAAAAAAAATGTTTTAGCTATGTTGCTTTTGAGCTGGGCCTGTTCCCCAAACCAGCTTTCAGCTCTCTTTTTTTTTTCCACAAAGGAGATGGTATTTTGCAACATGAGTGAAGGAAGGAGAGGCAGCAGAGGGAGGGAGAGCAGAAAAGACATTCAAAGATAATGTACTTTGAAGCTAAAGACTCAGTTAATGACTTTTCATGTATCTATTCCATAAGAAAAAGATGGTAAATCACAAGTCTTGCATCCTCCTGCAAGCAGCAATGCCTGGAGCATCTGCAGTGTCAATGTGGAGTCCTTCCCTACCTCAGGGACCCAACAGGAGAGGAAGAAGCACCAGAGTACTCAGAGACATACATAAGAAGAACGTCTGGAAAGACTCAGCTCAAGACCCGTGCACCTCTAAGCCACATCTGTGCAATACCTACCCTTGGATTTAAATAATGTGTGTGGGAAGGGCAGTGGAGTGAGCACTGAAAGGCTTCTGGAAATGTTTCCAAGATCTTAAAGTCAGCATAAAAACAGGCTTGGCTATTCAAGCAATTTGGTAAGGAGGAGATAAATGGATGGTAGGAGCTGCAGGGGAGAAAGTTCTCATGCTGCTACCTTGAGGTCCTGTGAAGGGCATCAAAGGAGCAAGGGATGGGACAGAGTGAAAAATAACAGTGTGCAGCAAGCACACATGAGTAGTTCTGATTTAGGTGCTAAGATGAACAAGGCAGTGGTGGAGCTATTAGAGGAAAGCAAGTGCTTTCTGTCCATCTTTTGGTGAAGAACAGAAAGGGCAGGAGGGGGAAGGGAGTGTGGCTTTGCAGAATGCTAATGAGACAGAGGTGATGTCGCTTGATGTAGAGCTGAATGGACTTAAGGGACCCTTCGGGGATGATTACTCAAAATGGCTTTCAGAAAGCGCCACTGGGACACTCCCAGCTCTGCAGAGAGGGAGTATACAACACTATCTATCTTTGCATGATGAGATTGACACATGGATGATGAATGTCAACAGTGCACGAATTCTCTGAAAGGGGAGAAAGTTAATCAACTTCAGAAACAAGGACTGGGGCGGAATGCACATGGACATGTTTTGTGCAGGACTGAGTTTGAAAGGAGCTTGGTGAGATGGGTGTGCAACACTCATGCATATGACTTCCAGTTCAGTCCCAAAGCCTGCCATGTGATGGATATTTTACACTTATGTTCAAGGAAGTCCCCAAAGTCTTGTTTCTGACCCCAGCAGTGAAATGTAGAGATGAGGGTTATCAGCTCTGAACTTTAAGCTCAAGCCCTGAAGTTGCAAAGAATGCAAGGGGAAGGAGGCTTAGCATGGCAAGGGAGACACTGCTGTGTGTCTTTGCCTTCATAGTATCATGCTCAAGACTGTGTTTTGCAGTTAACACTTCCCTAATTAACACACACAAATACAGAGGAAGGGAAAATACATAATGCTCTTCCACTTTACCAGAAGGTGATCCAGACAAGCTGCTTGTTTAGTGGGTGTCCCAAGCTATCTTGCATATTCAGGCATAGTTAAGGGTGCCAGAGTGGGGTTTGTGCCTGTGCTAGGAGAAGAGTAGCCTCCTCCAGGCTTAACCAAGCTTTATCAAAAGCTGCAATTTGGTTTTGAGACTTTACTTGAGCTGCAACACCACACCTATTTCAAACCCAGACCATTTCACTTCCAAATCCAGTTCAGTATGCCAAGCACCAGCAGCATTCATACATTCATCTGAGGTCCTTCACAAAACACAAGCATTTATCCAAATAAGTGGGAATAACCTGATGTATTTCCTTACCATGTCAGAAAAAAAGAAATATGTTCCCATTAAACTCAGAGAAGTATGTTTTGCTGTGATGCAAGACAATGACTAGAGAGAAAAAAAAAAAGGCATACTGGGCAAAAATGTACAAAATTTCATTTCAGGGCTCATGTTTTAGCATCCTGAAACTTAAAATGCCCTCATTGTTTTCAACCTGGTTTGGCACCATGATTTTCCTTCACCTACTGTTTTCAACACAAATTGATTTTGAAGCTGAAGCTACAAAAAAAAGGTACTAATGCTGGGTTTTGTTACTGAAAGGTGATTACAGCTTTGCTCAAGGGGTGTTGTCACTTGTTCAAGGTGCCAGGCTGCTTTTGGCAGGAGCCCTGACATTCACGGTGGTGGGTCAATGTGAGGGAAGACACTGTTCCCATCCTAACAAGCTGAGATTAGTGCCTATCATGACAGCCCTATTCTGTACACCTATTGTCAAGCTAGTTAATGTTCCTGCTCTGAATTGCCCTCTGAAGAAGTGTATATCTTTTTCTCTCCACTTGCTATACTTTACGTGGCTAAGCTCATGACCTGAGCATAGAAACAAAAGCCCCGAAGTAGACATGAGAGAAATTACCAGGAAAGGGTTTGTCTTTCTGTACCTGCAGGACTCAGAGGCAGCTGCTTTGCTAACACACTTGGAGATTTTTCAGTGTTTTCTGCAGTCACTGTTGTTTATCTGAAATTGGTGCCAGGGTATGATTCATATCACCTATGTATATATATTTCAAAAAGATCAGCATTTAGTTTAAGTACTCTCTTCATAGACAAGGGAAAGAGATCCCCAGAGGGTAAGACAGCCACTCCACTTAGCACACATATATTAGGGTAGTTTGGATCGATCTGTAAATGTGCTTTTCTCTTTCCACCTACTAGAAAAGCAGCCTTGGACAAGTTGACTACTGGCTTCCAAAGACAAAGATATTTTCTATTCCAGTATTGTACATTTCTGCAGATCTTTGTTTCCTGTGAGTGCTTAGAAAGATATTACTTTACCTTTCAGTCTAATTCTCCTTTCCAATTATTCTGTGCAGAAATGCAGAAAGGATTTGTTTTTAATGATGGCCCAAAAAAACGAAAGACTTTGAGGCAACAGCAGGGGTATTGGTTTAGAAATACGGAAAAGACAATAGATTTTCATTGTTCAGAACAATTCTGCTGTAAACCTATGTTTTTGTCAGCTTTCTGTTGTGTAGTTCATCATGTGGAATTCATTAAGAAGTTATTTGCCTTTAGAGAGAGAATGACTACACTACAGTAAAGGTCCAAGGTTATGGTCCTGAATCTTAACTAGATTCAAACCCTCTCTGAAGGCTGAGGCAGTTTATATCCGTCAGGAAATGGTTCTAGCTCATATACCTCAGTTAGAAATCCATGGCAGGTAGGAGGAACTTGGGCTCTGCTGGCTATATTATCTCAGAAGTGTTTGACACAAACCCATCAGAAGAAGCTGCTAAGAAATGTGGCTGAATTAAAAAGCCCTGGACTGGTCTGCAAAGTGCTGCCTCCTCATCACAATTTAAAGAATAATAGCAGGGCTGCAACGGGTCAATGCAGTCAAGGTTTACAGAGCTGTCAGTGGAACATCTCTGCAGTGACAGTAAAGCCACATTCCATCCTGGCATCTTAGTAGTCCCAGGGGAAATTAATCTCAGATGGATGTATCTGGGATTTCTGACTTCAAAACGTGACTGTCCAGTGCCTGAAAAATATTTGAGCAGGAAGTGATTAATTTAGGCTTACCCGTCCCTGGATGACTACCCTCAAGGGGATGGAAGCAGAATCCTCTGTTAGCTTGGATTATTCTGGTCTGAACTTGAAGTGACTCCAGTGACACCAACATTACTGGTATAAAAGTGACGAGACTCTGGTCAGATCCTCATAGTTTCACATGAGGAACCACTTGCATGAGAAAATGAGACCTATGTCCTTAAGAGAGGCCCCATTCAGTGTGACCTCTAAGTTCAATGCTGGAATCACAGTCCCCTTATCCTCTTCTTCATGAAGAGTTAAATCCTACAACATGCTCTACACCATGCAGCAGCAGCAGCCACACCCTTTTCTCATCCCCTTATCTGCCCCCCTGGGTCGTGCACCATGAAGTTGTTTAGTTGTCCACTTCCTATTCATTTCAGCCTCTTGTGTGGCTGCTTCTGAACAGTGGATATTTCTCAGTTCCTGTAAACTGACTGACATCTCCTGCTTTCATAGTATCCAATATCAAACCAATGGTCCCCAAAGTTGCAAAAAACCCAAATATTTAATTTTGAGCTAAACAGTAAACTTTTCCAGGCAGCCCCTTGTACGGCACATACCCTCTGTGGATAACCAGGGATATGCTACACAGAAAAAGGACTCACCATGCCCTTGGAAGAGGGAGACAACAAGGACCACACACGTCTTCCTTTGAACCCTCCCACATGCAGGTATCAAAGGGAGAGGGCGGGGGGCACTAGGCTCTCCATGTGGCCAGTGTTGAATGACTGGCTCTGGCAAAGCTGGGTTTCACCAGAGCAAGGGCTTGCTTGTTGCAGCTACTTTTGTTTATCAAGTTCCTTGTAACCACATGAATTAGAGATTGGATTATTAGCTTCACAATGAACCAGAATGTTGATTTATTTAATGAATGTAAATGGTATATTGCTTGCTAATTAAATTAGGGAAATGAGAACTGTCATTAATAAAATGGATAACAAGGACAGAAAAAGCTTCTGTACACCAGTGACAGTTGTAATATAGGGCTTTCCATGTCCCCTCTCCTCTGTAAAAGCTTCAAACCACTTTTCTGTCCTTGAGGGCAAGGTTTTACTACATGATCTGTGATTCGCCATGGGTTCCTGGAGGTCTGTAGAGGTCCTGAATCAAGGCAGGTCATGGAGTAGACTTCACTTTCTAGTTACACCTGTATACATCCAGATTAAGCTGAGTGGTCTCAAGTTCTTATAACTGTAAATACAATCCCTTGCATAATCAGTGCAGTGAGTGAGTTACAATCATTTTCATTTGCATCTACTAGGAGTCAGTTTCTCGGTGCTTTGAAAATTCCCTCTGTTGAAAACTCTCCTGTGCCAAACCATCTGCTTATGAAAACATACAATGGTCCTTCAGCGGTCAAGTACAGCATCCAGTAAGTCCAGTCTTGACCTTATAATACTTAATGCAGAGGTAAATAAAGTACCTTCACACAAAGGCTCACATAGGCAGTCCCCAGCCATGTATTTCAGAACTGTAAAAGACTCAGCACTGTAGCAAGAGTGAACTCTGTTGTAGCAGTATTATGAGCTCTCATGCTTTGTGACAACATTGTGGAGGAGCTCAAGGTGCCAATGACACCAAAATATCTCTCACTAAACAATATTTGGCAAAAAAATTCAGTTTCACAATGCTGAATTCACAGAGAATTCCTTATTCTATAGACACTGCTCATCTCAGGAGCCCCTTCTCCCACATATATAGCCACAGCAATGGGACACTTCTCCAGGTATCACAATGGATAAACACTGAGCCATAAATCTTAACAATTCCTTTCAGATGAGGCATGGGTATGCTTAAGATAATAGATCTTATAGAGGAATGACGTTTGTTTCCTGCCAAAGGACATAACTAAAAGCCAAAGTGCCTTTTGACAGCTTTATAATCCACTCATGGATTGCCACCCGTGTAGCTCATACATGAGTTAAGCCATATATTACTCAAGACTTCTCTTAATAGGCAACTTAAGAATTTTAACAGCCTTTTTGTAGACTATTAGGAAGTAATGGAAATATCACAAACCACTGTATATCCAGTGAACACCTACAAATAGTATTTTCAGGAAATAAATCAAATATAAGTCTTCAAGCTTCAGGGAAATAATATCCATCAATTAAACCACATAAATGACTACGGTCTTCAAATCAAATAACTCATCACAAACAAAACTCCTTGCCTAGAGGTTATGGCAGAAGTCGCCACATCTGTAACTGTTATTAAAAGGAATAAGTCTGTAAAGATGTAGATGTATGCATGAATTTACAGGCCTATATATCTACATGAAAGGCAATAATTGGAAAGCAGTGATGATTAATATGCCTGCTTAATTACACTATCAGAACATAGGCAATACAATTACAGAGTCTTTCAGACATGCATGACCCTACACTCCATCATCAGCTGAATAAGACAAACACAAACAGAATTAATCAAATGAAATGGGAAACCTGTGCTTAAGTAAACATATGCAAAATGTCAGACACCTCTATTCTGAATAACTCGCAATATCACTAAGAAAAGCCTAAAACTAAAAAGCTGGCAGAGGTAAATGATGCATCCCTAGCAAAATCAAGGGAATCTTCCAGCACAGGATCCTATGGGTCCCTTTGGTTCACAGTCTGGTGGTGTGGAGGGAATAGAAAGTAGGTAAATCTACCTTTGGGGTGGTGTTTCAGGACAGGCTGCAAAATGCTTGAGAATGTTACCACTGGCCACGACTAACTCAAGACTTCTTCTGTTTCCGAAGTTCTCGTGGGTAGATGAAAGGCAGGTCCTGTTTGACTAATCTGATCTCCCTTTGTGACAAGGTAACCAGCTCAATGAATGAGGGAAAGTCTGTGGAAGTTGTCTAACTAGTAAAGCCTTTGCCATCATTTCCCACAGCATTCTCCTGGAGAAATTGGCTCCTCATAGCCTGGACAGGCACACTCTCTACTGGGTAGAAACTGGCTGGGTGGTGGAATTGTGGTGAACAGAGTTAAATTCAGTTGGTAGCCAGTCACAACCGGTGTTCTCCAGGGCTCAGCACTGGGGCCAGTTCTGTTTAATATCTTTATCAATGATCTGGACACAGGGATCAAGTCCATCCTTAGAAGACTTGCAGATGACACCAAATTGTACAGGAGTGTTGATCTGCTTAGGGGAAGCCAGGCTACACAGAGGGATCTGGACAAGCTGGATCAATGGTCCAAGGCCAACTCTATGAAATTCAGAAGGCTGTGTTGGGTGTTGTACTTGGGCCACAGCAACCCCATGCAGCACTACAGGCTTGGGTCCAAATGGCTGGAAAGCTGCCCATGGTAAAAGGACTTGGGGGTGTTGGTCATGCTGAATATGAGCCAGTAGCGTGCCCAGGTGGCCAAGAAGGCCAATAGCATCCTGGCTTATAACAGAAATAACATGGCCAGAAGGACTAGAGAATTGATTCTACCCCCATACTTGACCGTAGTGAGGCCACACCTCAAATCCTGTGTTCATTTTTGGTCTCTTCACTACAAGAAAGATATTTTGATGCTGGAGTGTGTGCAAAGAAGGGCAAAGAGGCTGACAAAGGGTCTGGAGCACAAGTGTTATGAGAAGCAGCTGAGGGAATTGGGGTTGTTTCTGAGGGAATTGGGGTTGTTTAGTCTGGAGAAAAGGAGGCTGAGGGCAAGCCTTCTTGCTCACTACAACTACCTGAAAGGAGATCATAGCAAGGCAGGTACTGTTCTCTTCTCCCAGTTGACTGATTGATAGGATGAGAAGAAATGGCCTCAAGGTGTGCCAGGCTGGGCCAGGGTAGGGGTTAGACTGGATATTAGAAAATATTACTTCATCAAAAGGGTTATCAAAAATTGAAACAGGCTATCCAGGAAAGTTGTTGAGTCACTTTTAAATACCATAGAGGTATTTAAAAGACATAGATGAGGTGCTTAGGGACATGGTTTAGTGGTAGACTTGGAAATGTTAGGTTAAGTGTTGGACTTGATCATCTTAAAGGTCTTTTTGTGTCTAAACAATTTAACTACAACTACCTGAAGGGAGGTTGTGGAGAGGAGGGTGCTGGCCTCTTCTCCCAAGTGACAGGGGATAGGATGAGAGGGAATGGCCTCAAGCTCTGCCAGGGGAGATTTAGGCTTGAGATTAGGAAAAAATTCTTCACAGAAAGGGTCGTTAGGCATTGGAACGGTCTGCCAAGGAAGGTGGTTGAGTCGTCGTCCCTGGAGGTGTTTAAGATGAGGGTGGATGAGGTACTTAGGAGCATGATTTAGGGATTGGTGGGAATGGTTGGACTCGATGATCCAGTGGGTCTCTTCCAACTTGGTTATTCTGTGTGTGTAATGAATCTATGATTCTTAGATTGTGGTTTACCCTGTTTAGTAAGTCAACACTGCAATTTATTACTATTGAAAAGGGGTTGCTTCCCTTCCATCTTCTGTATTTTCCATCCATCTCCCTTGCTCCTCACCAGCCTCTCCCAAGAGGGAAGAAAGACTTCCATCAGCAGCAACCATGTTCCCTCAGCTAGTGGTAAAACACCAGTCATATTTTTCTTGGCAAAGCAGATGTAACTACTCTCTCCCCAGCCCCATGTACTCACCCCCATTGGATGCATGCTGCCACTTTGAGTTGTTCTCATGCAGCAGACTAGGGGTCTTATGCTGAACCTGTGAATTGATCCAAGTTAAATATAACTTCACCAAAAGGAAAATAGAGGATGTTTTAAAGCTGTGGGACAGCAATGGGGTAGCCCAGGGAAGGGAGTAGCAACCAGAGGCAAGGTAAGAGCTGCTGAGGCAAATTTTGGCTCCACAATAAGCCATGGAACCACAGTTCAGCCATGGAAATGTGTTTCCATGTGGACTAAGGGCTCTTAGGACTAAGGACCTCCGTAGGTCCACCTCTACATGATCTGTTGGGAAGTCACAGCAAAATGGAGAGCAAAGACAAAACCTCTTAGCTACGAAGAGAAAATCTTCCCAAAAAGACATGCTACCAAGAACCTTTCGTGGTGAGACAAAGCAGCATGGCAGATTTCTGACCTGATGGAAACTACTCCTCCTTTGACAGAAGCTTTGAGCATTTTTTTCTGCTCTAACACACAACCTTTTTCTCCCTGTTAGTCTGTGCTATCTTTCCACCCCCCCTCTTCACTGGAGACAGACCTTGACCCTGTAAATACGGTGCTTTCCAAGAATGTATCAACATTTATGTATTTTTTGATTACTTTTTAAAAAATAGTTTTAATTTTTTTTGCCCTCAGGGTTCATTCAGGAAACTGATTAACATATTTCAGCATGTGATCACAAGCAGTGGCAGCAGCTCTCAACAACTGATTCTGGTACTTCTTTTTTGTGTGTTATTTTTTCACAGTAGAAGTTGAGTGCCAGCTCATAGTTCGAATTTAAAAAGAGAGAGAGAAAGTGAGAAGTCCTCAAATGCTCCACTTTCCCGGACAGCCCATTTGCAAAGGAATATTTCCACTGTCAACCTGATGGGTTGCCCAGCACAGGGAATTGTTTGCCTCATGTTCACTCAACATGTTCATTTTTTCACTTGGAAACAAGTTCATCTCTACTGTGGTGCCCAGAGTTCACAGAAATGGACCCAGGAACAGGAAAGTGACCATCAGAGTGACCTTACTGCTGCAGGGTCTCAGGAAATGTAGAGTACATAGAGTGGGAGCAAATCGTAACAGCTGCTTTCCCTTCTCCCTTGAGAAGCACAAGTTCCACAAGGTGCCTCAAGAGGAACTCAGTGTGAAAGCCATTGAGGAACATTTATATTTGCTTCTGCATGTTCTCACAAAACCTGAGATGAACACCAGAGCACAGATCTGGATTCCAGTGCAATATGACTTTCAAGATAAACCTAGGGAATTTGGGGATTTGGAGCAATTAATACTTGTGAAAACTAAAAATAGCTGTTAAATGTTATGAGTGGGACTCAGGAAAAGCTATAAATTACCTTTCTGTTGATTCATTTGGGTGTGTTTAATGCAAAAAGAAAAAATGTCAGCAGGAAGGATTGCATGAGCTGCTGATGGGGACAGCCTATGATGCTGAAGGAGAAATATATATTCAGATCTGCCATTCCAGGCAGCCAGCTGGTGTTTCTGTCACTTTGGAATCAAAGCCCAAGAAAGCAAAGGAAGACTCAGACCTGCTGCCACCAGTCTAGTTACCCTCCAGCCACATGTCATGTCCCTCAAGCAACCTGATGGTAGCTGGGCTAAATGCAGTGTGTTGTGCTGTAGAGGTCTCAGTGAATTCGATGTAGAGTGCAACTCCTTGGCAGCAGCAAGCTCAGTGCACCTGAAAAGCTTTAGTCCTGCTACCTGCATATCTGCCAGGGTCCTGGACAGACAAGAATGCCCCCACTAGCCACACATTTCTAACATCATCACCGCATCATCACCAACAATTTTCTCAACAACCTTTGCTACTGAGAAGACCAGGAGGCTACAGCTCCTCTGTGGCAATCTGGGAGATAAGGACGAAATAGTATTGTTAATGGCCTTTGTTTCTTGTGCTCTGACCCCCAAGTACAGTTTTCCCTCATAACAATCCACCCCATCTCTCTGCAATGTCAGGAGCAGCCCAACCACTGCAGCTGTGATATTTATACTTGTTAAGAGGTCTGGATTCAACCAAATCATGTACTTTCCATAAAAAGAGCTTTTGCCAAGTGCTTGAAACCCAACACAATTCAGATTAAGTAAGGATCTCCTAGGGCATGTTGCTGGGGACGTCAAGGGATCACCGTCTGTTCGATTATATTCTCCCATGATGCCAGTATCAATGGATTTTTTTTAGGTGAAAAGATTTAATATTAGTGAAACAAAAAGAAGACAAAGAAAAAAGACTAAATGAAAGGTGTTCCCACTAGGACAGAGAATCTGTTTTGTTCAGCAAGGGTAACTTCACAAGCACAATTTACCATCTTCCTTCCCCTGTCCTTCTCATATACAAGACAAAGGTTTCTTTATGGGATAAACCAAGAAATCAAGAAATTTTCCACTTGTACAACATTCAAGCAAATTAATTCCTTCTCTATCTTCCACCAGAAAGGTTCTAAACACCACCAGAAAGGTCCTAAACACCAAAAGGTCCTAAACACTGCATGTGGCTTCAGCCTCTCACAGATATTTCTGCCACACCCAAGTGATGTTCTAACTGATGGAAAAGCCATTTCCACCCCAGAAATTGCTCCTATTTGCTGGCCAACTTGCTAACAACCCATATCCTATATCTGTGAGCTTCAGATCCGTCCACTGTTTTCCCAGGAAGAAAAACCTCATTGGCAAATTAGAGCTACAGAATTTCCCTAGTGGAAGTATTAAACTGAAGAATAGATCCAAGACAGAAAAAAAAACATAGAGCCTGTCTGGCCTCAGTGATTAAATAAAATAAAATAAAAATACAGGAAATGGTAGGTTCACAGGGAAGTTAACCCTCATCTCCCCTTCTGCTTGTGAACATAAAAAGGCTTAACAAGTGGGAACAACAGCTGGGAGGAGGGAGATTGGTGCCAGAAACTGCAACACTGTTGGCTTTGAAGAAACCAGAGGAGAAAAGCATTGGATTTGGTGGAAGAAGAAGAGAAGCCTGAAAAATGGATGGAGAAGTGGGAAGTGTGTATGGTAGATGACTGGTTGGAGATCACCAGGAGAATGGACAGGAGCAGGTCAAACAACAGGGAGTCCAAGGGGCTGAAGATTCTGCCCCTCCATAAATTGAAGCTGAGGAATCATAGAATCATAGAATAACCAGCTAGGAAGAGACCCACCGGATCATCGAGTCCACCCATTCCTATCAAACACTAAACCATTCCCGTAAACACCTCATCCACCCATGCTTTAGACACCTCCAGGGAAGGTGAATCAACCACCTCCCTGGGCAGCCTGTTCCAGTGCCCAATGACCCTTTCTGTGAAATTTTTTTTTCCTAATGTCCAGCCTAAATCTACCCTGGCGGAGCTTGTGGCCGTTCCCTCTCGTCCCAATCCCTGTCACTTGGGAGAAGAGGCCAGCACCCTCCTCTCTACAACCTTCTTTTAGTTAGTTATAGAGAGCAATGAGGTCTCCTCTCAGCCTCCTCTTCTCCAGGCTAAACAACCCCAGCTCTCTCAGCCACTCCCAGTAAGACTTGTTCTCCAGCCCCTTCAGCAGCTTTGTTGCTCTTCTCTGGACTCGCTCCAGAGCCTCAACATCCTTCCTGTGGTGAGGGGCCCAGCAATGAACACAGTATTCGACATGCGGTCTCACCAGTGCTGAATACAGAGGGAGAATAACCTCCCTGGACCTGCTGGTCACGCTATTTCTGATAGAGGCTAAGATGCCATTGGCCTTCTTGGCCACCTGGGCACACTGCTGGCTCATGTTCAGTCACTGTCAACCAACATCTCCAGGTCTCTGTCCTCCAGGCAGCTTTCTAGACAGACTTCTCCTAGTCTGTAGCCCTGCATAGGGTTGTTGTGCCTAAAGTGCAGGACCCGGCATTTGGCTGTGTTAAACCTCATGCCATTGGACTCTGCCCAGCAGTCCAGCCTGTCCAGATCCCTCTGAAGGGGAACATCTAGGCAGAAAGGCCATTAAAACATGTTTCCTTTTTGGAACAGATGGTGTATTGTTCTCCTTCACACACTCCAGATATTAAAGCAGAGGAAAGGCCATGATGGTATGATGCTGCTTGACACATTATATATGCTCACAGAGCCACACCAAAGAAAACTGCTAGAAACTGTGAAGTAGCCTCTTAATTGATGATTCTTAGTAGTTTCAAACCAAGAAGCATCTATAAACTGCAACAACTGTCCTGTGTTACACCATACCATGTTATTGTTTTGCAGCTGAACTCAGAACCAAAGTTCTCCAGACTAAAATCTAACCTGAGATTCTTGCTAGCATAGACAAGAACAAAATTATAATCCTAGAATCATAGAATCACAAGGTTGGAAAAGACCTTTGAGATCATCAAACCCAACTATACTTGTCCACTACTCAATCATATCCTTAAACATTTCATCTACCTGCCTTTTAAATACCTCCGGGGATGGTGATACAACCACCTCCCTGGACAGCCTCTTCCAGTGCTTGACAGCCCTTTCGGTGAAGGAATTTTTCCTAATGTCCAGTCTGAACCTCCCCTGGTGCAGCTTGAGGCCATTCCCTCTCATTCTATCACCTACCCCTTGGGCGAAGAGAACATCACCCACCTTGCTGCAACCTCCTTTCATATAGTTGTAGACAGTGATAAGGTCTCCCCTCAATCTCCTCTTCTCTAGGCTAAACAACCCCAGTTCCCTAAGCTGGTCCTTATAAGTCTTGTTCTCTAGCCCCTTCACCAGCTTCGTTGCTCTTCTCTGGACATACTCCGGGACCTCAATGTCTTTCTTGCAGCAATGGGCCCAGAGCTGAACACAATATTTGAGGTGCAGTCTCACCAGTGCCAAGTGCAGAGGCAAAATCATTTCCCTGATCCTGCTGGTCACACTGTTTCTGATACAAGCCAAGATGCCATTGGCCTTCTTGGCCACCTGGACACACTGCTGGCTCATGTTCAGTTACTGTCAACCAACACCCCTAGGTCCTTCTCCTCCAGGCAACTTTCCAGCCACTCTTCCTGAAGCCTGTAGTGTTGCATGGGATTATTGTGTCCCAAGTGCAGGACTCAGCACTTGGCCTTTTTAAATCTCATCCCATTGGCCTCAGCCCATCGATCCAGCCTGTTCAGACCCTACTGTAAAGCCTCTCTACCCTCCAGCAGATCAACATTTCCTCCTGGCTTAGTGTAATCTGTGAACCTACTAAGGTTACATCCTTTCATCGAGGTCATTTATAAAGATATCAAAAAGAATTAGACCCAGTACTGAGACCTGGGGAACATCACTTGTGACTAGTCTCCAACTGGATTTAATTCCTTTTACCATAACTCTTTGGGCCCAGCCAGCCAGTTTTTTACCCAGCAGAAGGTATGCCTGTCCAGGCCAGTGGTAGACAGTTTCTCAAGCAGAATACTGTGAGAAATGATGTCAAAGGCTTTGCTGAAGTCCAAGAACACTACATCCACAGCCTTTCCCTCATCCATTAAGTGGGTCACCGTGTCACAGAAGGAGATTTTTCCTTACTGCAGCAGTTTTGAATGTACTTTTCTCCTATTTCTTCACCTGCTCCTCTTCTTTAGACTCAACAGCCCTTATTTTTCATGTTTTACCCTCGAGAATGTGCTCTTACATCCTTCTCCAAGTCATGGTTGCTTCAGCTCAGGTAGAGCTAAGTTCAATGCATATTCAATCAATGCTGCATCAGATAACTGCAGCACAGCCCAATAACTCTCCTTTGGAACATTTGGCTTTCTTCTGTGCAGTGTTTTCTGTTCACGCCAAGAGAGCAGGAGTGTGGAAAAGGTTTTTCTGTCAGGCAGCACATGAAGAATCATAGAATCACAGAATCACTAAGTTGGAAAAGACCCACTGGATCATCGAGTCCAACCATTCCTATCAATCACTAAACTATGCCCCTCAGCACCTCATCCATCCGTCTTTTAAACACCTCCAGGGAAGGTGACTCAACCACCTCCCTGGCAGCCTGTTGCAGTGCCCAATGACACTTTCCATGATTTCTTTTTTCCTGATGTCAAGCCTGAACCCCCCCTAGTGGAGCTTGAGGCCATTCCCTCTTGTTCTGTCCCCTGCCACTTGGGAGAAGAGGCCAGCTCCCTCCTCTCCACATCTTCCTTTCAGGTAGTTGTAGAGAGCATCATATACAGCCTTTAGAACATCATACACAGTTTTTAGCTCGGACCACTAGCTTGACACTACCATCTCAGGCTCCCAGTGTATGAGAAAACAAGGCGAAGGAGCCTGCTACAGTAAACTCACATGCCCAGGGAGAACTGCAGACTTGGAAAGTCTTGTGCCAAGTCTTGACTTGTCCCAACACCACATTATAGATCGAGTAGACAAAGACACCCACAGAAATGACTGAGGTACAAAAGAAAAAGAGGACAAAAGAGGAGAGATCTGGTTTGACAATATCCCAGAACTGCTGATGAAAGACAGCAAAGACTCCATCCCCCAAAAATAAAGAGGCAACCCTCATTTTTTTGTAAATCAGGCTCTGGTAACTCACTCCTCCAGTGAGATCCCTGAAGGCCAGGAACAGTATTAAGCAATAGCAGGACACCAGCATGGGAAATATCAGCATAGTTGTAAAATGATAACATGCAATGGTGGTTTCTAAAATGTATCCTTCTGTTCATTTCAGAGAAATGGGCCTCAGGAGCACTTATTAAGGCAAAGAAATTAATTTAATAGATTAAAAGTTGAACATGACTCCCGTTTCAGCAGCTTTGATCAGAACTAATTCTACTGCTTCTGTGAAACTAATCCAGGTTTGTACTAGAATTGCCAAGGTGGACCTTGGCCCTAATCCTTTAAAAGCATTTCCAAAGAAACTTAATGACATATGTGGAGAACACATTTGCAAACATGACTATGTTTAAATCAAATTACTTTCTGCCTTACAAGGAGCTATTGTTGAACTTAAGTGATTTGCTCCTCTTTGTCAACAAATCACAAATTTCCAGTGGAAATAATTTTATACAGAGAGTAGGAGGAAAATCAAGTTTATTTCCATTTAGAAAAAGCTCTTGTTACACTTAAATGATTTTAAATGACATCCATCCTACTCTGCCTTTTCTCCCAAGACCATAGATCAGAGAGGCTCATGAACAAACTGCCAGAACAAGGCACTTTCTGACCCATAGGATGGATATTGAAATCAGAAGTCTGAACACAGTGAAAAAAAATTGCGGGCTAAATAAAATAAAACCCATTTGCCAAATGGACTGAGACTGTTGGATTGAGCAGCCCTTCAATTTTGATGGTCTTAAGAATCAAAATTTCCCAGCCATGGTATTCATTAGTTATAACTGAAGTTGAACCCATGAGCAAACTCCTCTTTGCACCTGAGGAAGTCAACCCAAGGAGCAGTCAGTAGGTGGCTTGCTCAGGACAATGCAAGGAGTTAGTAATGGAGCCTGGAGACTCCAGAGCCCTGAGATGATCTATGGCAGTGTCCATAGAAAACTACACTGTGTCACAAGAAAGGAAGCCATTCACCAGTACAGTTGGCATTCATGAAATTCTTTAAATGCTTTGAAATGCACTAGATAATTGCATATTGCTCCTTGACCTTGTTTAACCACATGGTCAACAGGAAGATGGGTTCCTGTTGTTAGCTGGGCTTGATCTGGAAGGATATTGCAATAATAATCATCCAGGGCACTGGCCCAAAAGAATATGGTAAGTCAAGAAAATTGGGACTTTTCCCATCCTGCAGCCATTCAGGCTGAATCTGACTGACGTTTTCCTGACCATAGTGTTTCATCGCACGCCATGCGCGGACAGTTGTGCTAACTTTGCTGATCTGGAGGAACTCTTCCCTGCATTCTCCTTTTCCTCTCCCCAGGCTGGATATAAAAGCAAACCAAGTAAATGAAACTCTGGACCTTTGGAATAAGTGAGAAATATTTTCTAGATATGGGAAATAGGTACATCAAAAAGAGGTCAGATGGGGTAAATATTATGCATGATGTGGCAGTACAAGTAGGGCTGAGGAAAATGAATGGAAATAAGAGCTATTCATACGGAAGGAAAGTGTTCACTGCCAGCAGGCATATGTCAGAGGAGTTCTCTGTTTAAAGCCATGAAGAGGTTTTGCCTCTTATAAGACCTCTGTTCCTAAAGAAGAGATTTTGTTTTAACCAACAGTGATAAAATGGATAGGGATATTAGCATAAAAAAGATAATTTTCTCAACACCTCACTGGAGGTGGGCCACACTTTGCTGTGCTCAGTTTTCCCCTTGAGCACAGCCTCCTCTCTGCAGGGATGTGGTATGTCCTGAGCTTCTGTCATTCCCACAGTATTCTTCTACTCACATTCTTTCCATGTTTTTAGCACAGGATTATTAAATCACTCACTTAGAAACTAGCAATGAAGACAGAGAGAGTCACATATTTGTAAGCTTGAATACAAGTTTCCAGCTAATGGCTTGTACAGAGGTATAGCAGTTAGGGAAGGTCCCCTGGAGACTGATGATGAAACAGCAATGGCATTCAGCTGGGAAACCAAAGATGTGAAACAGCAGTTGAAGTCCACCCTGATTAATCCCAGTAAGCAGGCACTTGGCAATGAAGTCAAGGAGCCAAAGATGTTACATTGCACATCCAACATTTCCATATTGTCTTGGCTGCTTTTTTTTCCCTTAAGGAGATATCCTTCACAACTGTATTTGGGAAGGATGTTTCAGTGCACAAGAAGATCTGCTGATCTAGTAGCAAAGGGTGCACTGACTTGAAGCAGAGAGAGAAATAACAGAAAAGTGATTAACTGTTGGAATATACAATCTTTTTCTTTTGGAAATTAAAAGTTGATACTTTCTCTGAAAATCTGCTTAGGTCAATAACCACTTACTGGGCTCAGCAACTGCATGATATAACACTGACTAACGAATTCCCCTGAGATGAAAGCAAAGGAAAACAGGATCTGATTTCCTTTCATTTCCCTAGCATTTCCCTAGATCAAGGGAAGTGTGTGATCTTGCTTACCTGAAGGACAGGAACTACCAAAGGATGGGGACAAATCTATACTGTCGTGAAGGAATATGGTCACAAATGAAGATAGTCATGATGATAAAAGGGGCATCATCACTATTTCCTTTTTATTAGTAGCATAGGATGCAGGCTGGATTTTTTTTTGGAGAGAAAAGGTCAGGTAAATCTAAGGTCTGGACACTTTAACACAGATTTCCTCTGACTATCCCCAGCAGTCATAAGGGCTAAAAATCAATACAGTTCCAAGCTCTTCCCACTGCATTTGCAACAAGTAGTAACCTCATATCCTGGTGATGTGGCTACCCTGGACTAGCACAATTCACAGTCACTTAGGGTTTGATTTTGCAAATCCTCCTCTAACACAATGAATCCTTTGACCTCATTGGGCTCAATGACGTGTATCTGGCCAATTTTTGAGGCCTCAGCTCCTGATCTGCCAAAAGCATGAGAAAGTAAACGCTCTCTTCAAGGGCATTTCTGCATATTAAGACCAATGGACCTTGAACACTACAAGAAGGCCACAACTTTAACACTGTGAGTAAAGTCTCTATCAGCAGTCAGCAAAGAGCAATCTAACACCTCAGGTCTTTGCTGTCGTCAATGTAAAATTAACAACTTTGTCAGGAGAGAGTACATTTGTCCCTTTTTATTTTTCTTTTTTCCCTTCCAAGTCCCCACTGGGGAGATTTCATTAAAGCAATGTTAGAACACGAGTGTTAGCTGCATTTACAGCATATAATTAGCTGGCAAGGCTGAAATAACGTATCTGCTGTAACCTTGGCTGCTGAGCTGCAAGGCACTGTGAGCAAATTTTAAGGGATATGCCACATGAGCTGTGGAAATAATTGTTTTTCTCCTGAAAGCCTATGGAAGCTGTTCTTTGCTTGCACAGGGACTTCTGGAAATTACAGGCCTTTAATGAGCAGATCCCAGGTAATAAATCAAATTGGGATCTCCCCATCTCACAGCAATGTGGGCAGACCATCTGCTGCATGACTGATGCTTAAGTAAAGGAAAAACAAGGGGCTAGCTCTGGGGACCGAACTTCATGGGGAGGGAAGGATCTCTGACTGGAATTTGGGAAGATTTAAGACTCAAGGGTATGAATACCTCTTGGTTGTATTCATAGAAACATCGAATCAGAGAATAACCAGTTTGGAAGAGACCCACCGGATCATTGAGTTCAACCATTCTTATCAAACACTAAACCATGCCCCTTAGCACCTTGTCCACCCATGCCTTAAACACCTCCAGGGAAGGTGAATCAACCACCTTCCTGGGTAGCCTGTTCCAGTGCCCAATGACTCTTTCAGTGAATTTTTTTTTCCTAATATCCAGCCTAAATCTCCCCTGGTGAAGCTTGAGGCCATTTCCTCTCATCCTGTCCCCTGTCACTTGGGAGAAGAGGCCAGCACCCTCCTCTCTGCAATCTCCTTTCAGGTAGTTATAGAGAGCAATGAGGTCTCCTCTCAGCCTCCTCTTCTCCAGGCTAAACAACCCCAGCTCTCTCAGCCGCTCCTCATAAGGCCTGTTCTCCAGCCCCTTCACCAGCTTTGTTGCTCTTCTCTGAACTCGCTCCAGAGCCTCAACAACCTTCTTGTGGTGAGTGGCCCAGAACTGAACACAGTATTCAAGGCACATATTTTGGAAATCAACCATTCTTCACAGCCAGGGATGATTCAGACCAGACTATTTGAGTCTGATGGCTGGGTTGAAACTAGTGCCAGCCATAAGCACTTCAGAGGGCATTTATAAGAGTACATCCACAGGCTTGTATCCATCCTCACTTGGAGCAGCAGGTTGGACTGGTACCTCGCCGAAGTCCTTTCCAGGCCAGATTATCCTATTGTTCTATGAAAGATGGGACCCTCAAGATGAACTTCTCCCTTTCACGTAGACAGTCAGTGGAAAGCTACGCATTGTCCTGAAGACTCCAAGAAGGGAAGGGAATTTGGGTCACCCAGTGTTAACCCTATAAGGGGAAAAAAGCATTTATTTCCATGAGATACGGAGAGAAAATATTGTGTGTGGAGGAAGGCTGAGGTCATGCATGTATCCCAGTTGAAAAAATGACTTTTGGACTGGCAGAGCAGCTTGTGTTACATGAAGTAGCATGATTGGACAAGACATGTTTTCACAGGAAATCTCAAGACTAAATCTTGCTTTTTAATTACTTTATTTCCTTCATAAAAACTTGGTCTCCTAAGAGCCAAGGGTGTGATGCCAACACTATCCTAACATGTATCTTTATAAACTAGGTAAAACGTTCTGTATATCTCCGCACCTATATTTTCTTCCCTCTCTCATGACTATCTACGTACTTACATGACCTTTATTCCTCTATTACAGAAGTATTTTGCAAGTGTTTACAACCATACTGATAGTAAATTTTTATCTTGGCAAAGTGAGCACAGCAGTGAGTTTGCATTCTGCTTTTATCAACTGAGCTCGCGCTAGAAACTTCACAGCCCAGAGTTAATCTTTCATCTGATGAACTTTATAACATACAGGCAACAGGTCAGAAAAGTTCATAACCTCTTTCACTCATGCTGGTAAATGCAAAGTTCATTGCTGGAAAAGAATGACTCCAGCTCTCCCTCTTCAGTCACCTACAAGCTTTCTCAGGGAGAAGACAAACCCTTCTCCCAACAGGGTTGGGGAATAGCACAGACCTGCAAGACACAGGGATGTGGCAACATAGAGGTATTTAGAGGCCAGCAGGACACCACTCATTGGGAAACTAGTTCTATCAGGATAATACAATCATCTGAGCTCTTTTTCCTCCTATTTGCTCCCAAAAGGAGAATCTACTGGGCTGGTCGCATATGTCCATTAGCTGGAAAACAATAATTAGAAACTTCTTGGAAAGGAGCTGGTGGAGATTTCAGTGTAGCGTAAGTGAGGTGGCTACATGGAGTTTTTAGGACATGGGCTGCATATCAATGAACAAGTATGTGGACCCTGTCTCATGGAGCTGTGGCAAAGGATACATTTGGCAGGGCACACTGGAGCAGACAGGATGGAAAGGCAACAGAAACTGGCCTCTCAGCCAGTCCCAAGCCCACTGAGATGCTTGGCTGAACCCATACACTGGTTCTGCTTCTGCTCTGTTGAATAGAGAAAGGAGGGGCAATTCAAAAAGAAGTTCCTAAAGATGCTTGGTGTTGCAGGATGTGACACACTGAGAAGCGAAACTCTAGGGCAAACCTGGGGAGTAACCTGACCATGTGCTGCAGACATAGCTTTCCTGGAATCTGTTCATGGCCAAGGATTATGTTGTAAAGGCTGGAAGGGGGCTGACTGAGTGGAAGTTTCTATTAGACATTGTGAAAACCAACTGCCTTTTTGCAGTCCTCCTTAGTGGCAGATTGGTGCAGGCATGCCATTTTCTCTCTGAGGGGACAGACGCTAGGAGCAGAACTCCTGCCTTTTTTCATGTGGCAGCTCTCCAGCAAGCTGCATGAACAGTTCTTTCCTTATTCAATGGCTATAAAATATGAATCCATCCTGATGTTCCAGATAATTTCCCCTAGCATACACTTATCTTTTAAATTCCTACACAGCATACACAATAGGAGAACCCCATCTGATCCTTGCTGCAGTGATGCCTCAGCCTTGCTCCTCTCTAGTACTGAGTTCTAGCAGATACAGTTAAGGATCATTATCTTCTGCAACCCCAAAATATGGACTTAGTAATTTTGGATTTTTCTCTGCTGTTGTTTTCAAGGCTCGTAGGAATGCCTTGCAGTTGAGAAACTACATGGAAATGTTCCTGACATCTACTGACTCTTTGAGGAGAGATACCCCACCAAAAATATTTGTAAACTCAAGGTGGTGGGAGACTAGAAGGGAACAAGAACTACTCTTTCAGCTTCTGTCATGACTTGTCACTATTGTTGTGCCCTTAAGCTTGCTCTGTTCCAGCAGTGCAAACTTATTCAGGAGAATACATGATGTTTTATTTAAAGATCCAGCCTCCTGATCATCTGCAAACATTTACCTTCCACTTATAAAAAAACTCTTAAGGCTCAAGATCTAGGTGAAGTTTTTAAAAGAAAATCTTTTTTTTTTTTACATTCTGGGTTTTTTTTTTAAGGTAAATCTGGTTTGTAGCAGCCTGACAGGTGAGTTCAATGCACTTCAGAGCAATGCACTTGATTTTTGGATATAGTCTTCAAGACTGCAGAAAGAAATTCAAATAATTCCAAGGAGAATGAGTTAAGGATGATGGTTGCGACTCACACAAGTTCTAGAAAGTAATTTTGCATGTTTGACCTAGAGAAAAAAGAGCAGATAACACCATATAATTGCTTCATGTATAGAACTGTAAGTGGAGGGAGAAGGACTGTGCAGGTTTGTTGGGGTGGACTGAGTGAGGAAGAGAAGATTAAATTTAGCTGGCTATTAGGAACAATTTCCTGAGAGTGAAGACAATTAGGCAGTGGAACTGTTTTGCCTAGTGAGGTAATTACTGCACAAACACTAGGTGGATGCAAGCCAAGATTAGATAAGTATAGTGGAAAATGTAGTACAAGTTCTTTTCTGATGAGCCCAGAGGGGCTGGCTTTGTTGGCAGCATGCCCAGCCGAGCAGTTGGAGGAAACTTTCCCTGAAAAGTTCTAGTGATAACGAGGGCTTTGCTCAGGTAGGGACTTCAGGACTGGTGGCAGTGGTCTCGTCAGGGCAGAAAGCATTGAACCCTCTGCCACAAATGCCTGCAAAAGGAAGTCTGAGGCAGTTGGGAAATGAAAGTAGAAGCAAAAAAAATAAATAGTCACTTTTGTGGGGAGATTACTCTTATTTAGTTTCCTTAAAGCCCCTTTTTGTTCTGCAAGGGGCTTGGATGTTTCTGCAGTTGTGATTCTTGGTTGGTTTTAATCTGTTCACTGACACCTGTGGAGTGTTTGCAGTGTCTGGAGCCAGGAGAGCTCCCAGAGCGAGGAGAAAGGGTTTCAGAAGAGGTCACAGTGCTGAGAGATTGTGCTTGAAAGTCTGAACTGCTGCAATATCTCCCAGGAGAAGGGAACACAGCTAGCCCACATTATGGCTATTAGAGAGCTTTTCCATGTAGTGATGTATGCACTAACACATAAGGGACAAAGACTTTAAAATAATATTCACACCCACCATGAAGCCTGCCTGCCCATATCAACACCAGCACATTCCACTCCCAATATATAAACAATGCAAAACTTACAGATCTCACAATTTGGACACACTCTCTCTGCTTGGCCCGTATAATACCTGTTTTCTATGTCAAAATGAAAATATCCATAAGAATACATTATTGAAATGATTTCCTGACAGGGCAGGACTGCTTTTAATACATCTCAGTTGTCCCTGGGAAGACCCAGAAGGGCATCAGTAGCTCCATTTGTGCAGCAGCTACTCTGTTACTAGGGCATCCCTTGACCTCACGGTGATATAAATCAGTTAGAGGTTGTTCCAGCCCTAAATATGTAGCCATAAGAGTATATGAAAGACAGAGGGGAGAATGCAGGTGTAGGAAATCTGACAATTGTTGAACTGCAAGGATGAGAGCAGAGCAATTCTTATTCTCAGCCCCAGGTTTTATCTGCCAGGTGATCTCAATAATGCAGTATAGTGTCAGGTGCTTTACACTGCAAATTAGGCTACTTACCTGTAATGTCCAAAGGTTTATAGCAGAGTATTTACGCACTGTATGGTTAGGAAAAGTTCTGTATTTATTTATCTCTTTAAATAGGTGCAGCCCTTTTCAGGGAGGAATCAGAAAGCAACCACCCCTCAAGACTACCACTGCTGGTATTAGGTAAACTCCTCCGAAGTGGAAAAAGCCATAACTGAGCAAACATGATAAAGGGTGCAGGTCAGCCCAGGACACAGGCAGCTTAGCACCACCCTGCCTTTATCCCTCCATGTCTGACATGGAGTCAGGAAGCAGAGAAGCTGAAGCCCAGAAGGTGTGGTTGGTGAGATAAATACACACAAGATGCTGCAACACAGTTGTCCCATTGGATTTTCCCCCAGAAGGGCAAAGTGAGGATCATGCCTGTCCAAAGAGCATCCTCTCCCCATTGCGGCACGGAATGGTGCCTAGGCTCCTCCTGCTGCCCAGTTACCCTCCCCTGCTTTGCACAGTAGACAGGCCAGGGAGGCTAAAGGATGCAGCAGCACACAGCTCTCAGCACTGCAATACAGGCTGAGCTTTGCAGGCAGACCAAGAAGTCACAGAACTGCCGTTATCCATGCCAGTCTCCGTTGGTTGGCAGGAGTTTTACTTGTACCAGATGTTCCGGCTCTCCATCAGGTCGTTGCAGGAATCATACCAGGAAATAAGGAGTAAAAATCATCCCAGAAGCACCAACATATGTCCTCAGGCCACATGAGTGGATTGGCTTCTTGTCTTGGTGAGGGTTCCCCCATGTGCAGGACCTTCCTGGGCTTCCAACATTACTAGAAGGACGGAGACCATACTTGCCCCATTCCACTGCAATGTAAACCAGGGAGAGCATCTACTTAATTAATTTAAGTTGTTCAACTAACATATTTTGGCAGGTTTTTGCATTAATTTATTTGAAGGAGAGTCAGCTGTGAAAACAGTCTCAGACTGAGGCACTACACTGCTGAATTTTTTGTGCAGTAGCATCCAAAGACTGGGGGTAAAATTCTCCCTGTAGACTTGGAGGCTGCATTTAGGCAACCTTCAGGTTAACTAGAAGTAGACTAATCTCCCCAGCTCCTAGCAGTGCTGGTTTAAACAGCAACAGGCTGTGGATCATGTCTGACTCCAGCAAATACTCTTCCCCACAGTCCTGACACCCCTTTGCGTTCCACCCTCAAGCTTAGAAAAAGTTGGAAGACTGTCACCACCTATGGTGCACTCACACCAAAGTTTCTGGGATGTCAAATGGATCCTCCAAGCACATTCTAACCAGCACTGTTTGCACCAAATATTTAATGTACACTATGCTAGCCTAGGAATGCAAACCAACCTCATCTCTGCTATCTCTTCTGTTCCTAACTATGGTTTGTTCTGACATTACAGAGGTATTTTTACGATAATCCCAAATTCATTTCCTGGCTAGTAGCCCACTTTTGATCTTTTTTCCTGTAAAGCAGATGTTTCCCTCTTGGGTGCCTTAGCCCTAGCTATTTCAGGGGCTGCATTAATTCAATTTGTCTGTGCTGGCTTTCTGCTGGCATGCTTGTTTTGAAATCAGTGATGTTGCTCCTCTTTAAATTACCCAGTCAAGGAAGAATTATGTTATTTCTGTGGAGTTATATCAGGCTGAACACCCCATTGTAAAATGTTGGGTAACCGGAGCTCAGCTCACACATAACCCTTCAAAATCCATACCAAACCACACATACACGCTATGCAGCCCCAGTGCCTCCCCTCTGCCCATGACCCTGCCGTACCCTGCCTGGGGTACCCAGGAGAGGGCTGCATGAAAGGTCCAAAGGGACCTGCAAGGCCTAAGGTTGTTCTTTAATCATTATCTCATAAACTTGCATTTGATTTCACTCGTGTGACACTCATAATATATGCCTAGCCCTAATGTCTGGAGCATGGTAATGAGTCAACAAGACACTGTTTAGGCAAAAATTAAGAACAAATTTTATGCGTGCTTTGAAATGCTGTGAAGTCATCCTGAAACTGTCTAGAGAAGGGGTCAGGATGCGCCTGTTCATCACGGCCACCTTTCACCAGCACTGCCTTGGCTTTTGCTAATTTACAACCCAGGAAGGCTATATTGGGCAGGTTAGGGGAGTTCATGATGTGAACTGCAACCTAAACAAACTCAGGCTCTGATGAATAATTAACAGAACTCATAATATTGAACTGTCCTATGAAAAGTGGGAAGGAGCAGGAGCAGAAAGAGAGACTAGCAGGCGTATAACAGAGCAGTATTTTCTGACCTTGGATCTAAGTCTACACTTATTCTGCTTACCTCTGATCCAAGCAGAAGCAAAAGCTCTCCTTGCAGGGATATGATTTGAGGACAGAGGCAGAAGGGGTATTTTTTGTGACATGCTTTACAGGGTATTCAGTGTGGTCTGCATATAGCCAGGTTTGCCTTGTACAGAGAGGATCAGAAAGGGAGTGGAAAGACTTGAATAAGGCACCCAAGTTCCCATTTACCGACTGCTGGCAGGGCCAAATGCCTCCTTCATTCTTCTAGTGAGCTTCTTCCCAGAGCTGAAATTCCTGTTAAGATATGGGTAGCAGGCACTTGCTAAACTCACATGTGAAAGGCTATTGGCATGAAAGAAATGGTCCCTGCTCAAGCCAAAACCACTGAGTTGAAAATTTTCCCAACATGTGCATTTTGTCTTTGCTCCATTGACTCAGAGCCATGTTTCCCACTGCAGCAGTAGGAATAGTGTCCATCTACCACTTTAGACCAGCCTCTGCGCCCTTAATGAGGTGTCTGCTACAATTTGGAGAGTCCCAAAACTTCCAGAGGTGCTCACACCAAGAGTCCAGTGTGGTTGAAAGAGATGCCTACCCACCCAGCAGATCACACTAGCTCTCTTGGTGCTAAACAGGAGCTCACACACTTACCCACCCCGATTCAAACTGTCAAGGGTGAAGATATTTTCCACCTATGGCCTCAAACACTGTGTCCTGGGGGACTGAGGAATCATGGAATAGAATCATAGGATCATAGAATCATAGAATCATAGAATCACCAGGTTGGAAGAGACCCATCGGATCATCGAGTCCAACCATTCACACCTATCTCTAAACCATGCCCCTCAGTACCTCATCCACCCACACCTTAAACATCTCCAGGGAAGGCGAGTCAACCACCTCCCTGGGCAGACCGTTCCAATGCCTAATGACCCTTTCAGTGAAGAATTTTTTTCTCATATCGAGCCTGAACCTCCCCTGGAGGAGCTTGAGGCCATTCCCTCTGGTCTTGTCCCCTGTCACTTGGGAGAAGAGGCCAGCACCCTCCTCTCTACAACCTCTTTTCAGGTAGTTATAGAGAGCAATGAGGTTTCCTCTCAGCCTCCTCTTCTCCAGGCTAAACAACCCCAGCTCTCTCAGCCACTCCCAATAAGACTTATTCTCCAGCCCCTTCAGCAGCTTTGTCGCTCTTCTCTGGACTCGCTCCAGAGCTTCAACATCCTTCTTGTGATGAGGGGCCCAGAAATGAACACAGTATTCGACGTGCGGTCTCACCAGGGCTGAGTACAGAGGGAGAATAACCTCCCTGGACCTGCTGGTCACGCTATTTCTGATAGAGGCTAAGATGCCATTGGCCTTCTTGGCCACCTGGGCACACTGCTGGCTCATGTTCAGTCGGCTGTCAACCAACACCCCCAGGTCCTTCTCCTCCAGGCGGCATTCCAGCCAGGCTTCTCCCAGTCTGTAGCACTGCACAGGGTTGTTGTGCCCAAAGTACAAACTAGAGGTACAAACTAGGAGATGAGGTTCTTAGCAGCATGATTTAGGGATTGGTGAGAATGGTTGGACTCGATGATCCAGTGGGTCTCTTCCAACCTGGTCATTCTGTGAAAGTGCAGGACCCGGCACTTGGCCTTGTTAAACCTCATGCCATTGGACTCAGCCCAGCAGTCCAGCCTGTTCAGGTCCCTTTGCAGAGCCTCCCGACCCTCCAGCAGATCCACACTTCCACCCAGCTTAGTGTCATCTGCAAACTTACTAAGGGTGCACTTGATGCCTTCATCCAGGTCATTGATAAAGACATTAAACAGGGCTGGACCCAGCACTGAGCCCTGGGGAACCCCACTTGTCACTGGCCTCCAGCTGGATTTAACTCCATTTCCCACCACTCTCTGGGCCCGGCCATCCAACCAGTTTTTCACCCAGGAGAGTGTGCGCCCGTCCAGGCCAGAGGCCGACAGTTTCTGAAGCAGAATGCTGTGAGAAACTGTATCAAAGGCTTTATTGAAGTCCAAGAAGACCACATCCACAGCCTTTCCCTCATCCAAGAGTCTAGTCACTTGGTCATAGAAGGCGATCAGGTTAGTTTGGCAAGACCTGCCTTTCATGAAACAATGTTGACTGGGCCTGATCACCCAGTTCTCTTGCATGGCCTTTATGATAGCACTCAAGATCACCTGCTCCAGGACTTTCCCCGGTACCGAGGTCAGACTGACAGGCCTGTAGTTCCCCGGATCCTCCTTGTGCCCCTTCTTATAGATGGGCACAACATCAGCCAGCCTCCAGTCCAGTGGTACCTCCCCAGTCATCCAGGACTGCTGGAAGATGATGGAAAGGGGTTTGGCCAGCACATCCGCCAGTTCCTTCAAAACTCTTTAGTGGACTCCATCTAGCCCCATAGACTTGTGGGTGTCTACCCAGGTCAAGCAAGTCTCTAACCCCCTCCTCTTGGACAGGCTTTGTAGCTAGGTAATCACAGCCCTGAGCCTGAGGCTTGTTTTACATTTTTTATGCAAAGAGTTGCTCATCCAGCTCCATCGAGGTACCTGCTGCAGCTACTTATGGCCATTTTTACCTTTTGAGACTCCTTCTTGTGCCTTGAGCAATGTGTTAAAAATGAATCTAGAGACTCCAGAAGCAGTATCAGCAGCAGCCCATTTTTCCTGCCCAGAGAGTGCTGCTGATGTTACACGGCTTAACTCCTCTCAGCTCCAGGGCAGCCACAAGCACAGCCAGAGCCCCTGTGTGGTGAAAATTGTTCCTTTGATGCTTTAAAATCTATTTATCAGTATAGCTGAGCAGCAGTGTTCTTAGCTCGTGACTACTCTAATGCAGCAGGTAGGTGTTTTCTTACTATTTGTGCCCAATTGAGCCTGCATTTCACAGCGTACACTCTTCAGGGCTAGTCTGCACAAGATGCACTTTGAGATGGGATTTGGGGAAATCATTCTCATAAAAAGAACATAAGTCTGTAGTTTAGTATTTTTGCTAATCATTGCTGCATCAATTAGTATTTGCTAGTGAAAAGCACAAGGTACCCAAAACATGGGAGTCAAAGATCTTTATACTTTCTTTGCAGTATTTTACCCATAAGACATATTTAACCTATTTATTTCTTTGTTTCAGTGATAGGTTATTTCATTCCTTCAGGCTAAAAATCCTACCCCTTCTTCAGCATTTGGTGGTGTATGGTTTCAGCTTGGGTATCTGAGTCTGCTCCACTGCCCAGACAAGACATCTTTCCTTTTGGGCTGGGAAGGACCGACCACGGTTCTTCTCAGATTTAAGAATTTAAGATTTTCATATATTTTCTATTAAGAAAAAAAAGGACTGGTGTAAGGAGTTTTCAGTCCTTCTCACAATGCTTCTATGCATGTAGAGCTGTATAGATTAGTGAAGTGTTTTGATTTTGTATTACTCAAACTGTAGTTTATACAGTCAAAAATAAATGAAATCACTCTTCTTCCCTCCCTCCATCCATCCACCTCTGTATCTACCAAGCAACTGTGCTACCTTTGCAGTAACCGAATACATTCCACATTAATTCAGTGGCAATTCAGAGCTCCCTAGTGAGCTTCCTAAAGTCTGTGGAATGACTGACAAGGTTAAAACACTTTCTGTGGTCAGGTTCAGGGCTTAGATTTTGAGATTTAATCTTCACTTCTTGATAGGTATTTATTGGGTAAAATCAACATGGACAGTACATGAGATTTTTACAAAGACTGTGTCAGTCCTCAGCATCATAGAGGTCCCTGGGGGATTTTATCCAAGATCCTAAACCAAACTCACTGCTATTGGCTGGATGAAGTTCTCTCTGGTGGGAAATCCTCTAGTCCTCCTCTTGAGGACCTCTTATTCCTCTCTGTGATCCTGTTCCCTTAGGAATTTCCACAGCTCTTCTTACTTGTTTCTGGTCTGAATTTCTTAAATTTCTATTTGGCACACTCAATTCCTTAAGCAAGAGAAACAGCTTGCTGTGATTGGTATCAGTTTACATAGAGGTGTCGGGACACACATTGTTTGGAGCATTGGAAATAACCAGGACTGATGCATGAGGGGGGTCAAGGCAGGGTCTAGCAAGGAAAGATGAACACCAGGTTATTTTTCTTTCTCTAACTGAGCAATGGTACTTGAAGGAATCAATCGGGGGGGATGTGACCCAGAGAGCTGCACCAAACTTGGAAACAAAGCCAAGGAGGTCAGTCTCAGGGAGCTGGGCTCTGACTGTAGCTGTGGCTTGGGTCTGGAGCTCAGATCTGGAGTGGGATCCAGTTCTCATATAGCCACCACTTAGGGCTGCATGGAGGGATGGGAACCACTGAAGAGGTCTTCCAGCAGCTACCTCCATCACAGATAATCACCCTCTTCTCTCTTCTGCTGTCCTATTGGCATAATAGCTATTCCCATCTCTGATCTTCCCATCTCTTCCTAAATCCAAACCAAAGGATGGAGAAGGCAGAGGAAAACAATGGTGGGAATGGTATCACTACTGGGATGAAGCAAGGAGGGAGAGAAGTTGAAGAGTTAAAGTTCTTTCAGCCCTCTCTAGCACACAGGACTGTTCTGGATTTAATAACGTATAACCCCTGCTCATGTGGCCTTTTCTCCACATATGTCCACAAAAAGCCAAGGTACACATCTACATTTCCAACAGGGTTCTGGGGCTTTGGTGGGGATGTGTTTCACTTCTGCTGCTTTTCTCTGGAGCATGATGGGAGAAGGTTTGTAGGACAAGGTGCAGCACATGATGAGCTAGAAGGACATAAGAAGAAAAGAGGACAGGCAGTATTAGGGGACATGCAAGAAATTCTTTGTAAATCACAGGATTTTGTGGTTTCAAAAGCAAAACATCTTTGTTTGCTTTTGTCTTGCAAACAAAATATGTATGACTGTTTCTCCTTTATTCCTGATTCGGTGTCCAGTGGCAGCTCTGGCTCTGTGAAAGCTGGGAGCAGTATTAGTGCTCCTGGTATGCAAGGATGAACTTGTGGTCAAGGACCAGGCCAAGGAATCTGGCTCCTCTGCCAAGCCCTGCAGTGGGCTGGTTACCACAGACACACAGCACGGCAGCGAGCACTGCTGGGACTCAAAATGCTTAACCATCAAGCAGTCTCCAAGGACATCTAGCTCCAAGAAGAATGAGAAAACTTGCCCCTGTCAGTTTGGAAAATGTTGAGGAACAGCTGAAAAAAAAGCATTTTCCTGATGAGGTGGACGTCTTTTCATAATGAGGTTTCACAGCACCTTCAGATTAAAATCTTAACTAGAATATCTGCTGAAACTTCGAGCATCATTAAATTTAAGAGAAGACCCTCTCTATGTCCTCTTTATGAAATTCAGAGTCTAAGTGCTGTCAGAGACATCAGGTACCTAATTCCCTTAGGTGAGTCCATCATTTCCTAGAACCCAGCCAAAGTCTTCTGGCTGCATCCTGGTGCTTCAGAGATGTATTAGATCTTCTGCTGTGTGATTCAAGAGCTCTCATTTCCATCACATTTGGAGATGAGCTGAGATGGCAGCACATCCCAGGATCACAGGTCATTAGCATATTTTAGTTGGTAGCCCCTGTATTGTACTTTATGTGTTGATGTGTCATTTTATCATGTTAATGCTTGCAAAGCCCTTGGGACACTCAAGAGTAAAAAGGGTTTGGGATCAAGAGATTGTACACAGTGCATATATCAATTTGCTGAGCAAGAAATGGACTTAAGCCCATGTTTAAGGGAATTTTAGGCTTAAATGCACCCTGAAGACATCCCAGTTTGTTGGTTTCATGCAGGTCTGCTTTTACAGCACCTGCTGTAATATTATTCATTGTATTATTCAGTCCAAAACTTAGGAGATCTCTGTAACAAAGTGGATATTTTCTTTCTGTTTTTCCATTTCCATTCCTCCCTCCTTACACAAGCTGTTACGTGTGGGCTGTAAGCTGCAGTCTGCATACCTTCTCTTGCTGAAAGTATCACTGAGATTCCAAGCAGAGTTTTTCTTCCATATTCTCCATTTTTATTCTATGTTAGCAGTTGGGTTAATTTTTAAGAGTTTGATCTGCAGGGGGATGTGAAAGCAAGCAGCCCTCCAGATAAGGAGACTTCTGAGCCTGGCAAACTAAAGTGATCTTTCTGTATGCCTTCCCATGGTTTTATTGTCTGCATCAGCCAGGCTCTTGGTTCCAGCTGCAAGTTTTTATTATTCCAAGAATAATCATTTGACTAACAGAGATCTCTCCCTGCAGACAGAGGGAAGCAACAATCTAAACTGATATTGCAGATGGAGGTTCACTTGGATTCATTCACAATACCAAAGTAAAATAGAGAAAGCAAGGCTTTTTAAGCAGAAACATGTGCTTTTTTTTTTCTTTCACCCAGTTAGCTTTTTTCTTTCTGACTCTCTCAAAAAAAAAATGGTAACTGGAAGAAAAGCAGCAGAGGGACAGACTTTCAGGTCCCCTGACAGGCAAATTCAAATCCAGTGGCTTATAGCATATTTGGGTCATGTCCTTTGGAAGAAATGGAAAAGATACCTGAGAAACATCTCCAGCATCCAGTTACCATGGGTTTTTGTGAGTCCTGTAATGGCTGAATGGCTCCTCACTCCTTGAACAGAGGCATCAGAAAAGGGCACCTAAAATGACCTTTTTTACCCAATACCTCACCTATCAGACAGGAGTGATTCTGAGTTATCATCACCACATGGCAATAGGCACAGGAGGTAGGGAAGGCACCAGTTACTATGGCAGTCAGGTGATACGGGTGCCCAGGACTGACAGTAAGAGCTGTCCTGGATACAGAAACATCTTCTGGTCTTGCTTCTCTTTGGCTGAATGCCCAGTTCTGTTGACCAAGTTCATTCCTTTCTCTGTGCAAGTTTAGCAGTAAACCAGAGCTGCAGTGCTCTCCTGCACGATGCACAGCCAAACCTCTGCCAAAGTACTGGGGAGCAAAATCCACATCCAAAGTGCAATGCCTGTTGGTATCAAACACGCCACTCTGCCCGTAGAAACACTCAAGACTTCACTTTTCCTAGACCATTCTATAGTGCTGAGGTCCCCAGTGCTCAATCCTAAATTATTGTTGCTAATATGAACTTTATAATTAATCCTCAGATCCCCGTTGCTTTCCACAAGTGTTCCAGATGTATTCCCAGCCTCCACAGACTTTCCTTTTCCATAGTGGCAGCTGCATGACTCAGTGCTGCGCAGCAGTTTTCCTTTCCAAAGCTTTTTGCAAACACAAGCTGATTAAGGCTTGCCAGACCCCATCCTTTGCCAGTTGGACTGAAGGGGCCTCTGAGGAGCACGGCTGCAGCTCAGCCTAGAGGTGCAATTTCATTTTCAATTGTATAAGCGTTTAGGGGGGAGGTTGAGAGACAAAGGAAACTGTTCAGTCACTGCTGAGATATTATGCCTATTTCTAAAATGCATTTGCCATGTCTATTTGTTTGGAATGCAACAGCATCCTAGGTTCTGGTAACAAGCTTCCTTCAAAGCAGGGGAATTTCTGGGCCCCAGAAGAAGTAAAAAAAAGGCAGTATTTAATGCCTCTCCAGTTTTAAAATCTGTGACTGTAAGAAAGCTTGTATCTTGTTTCTAAAGTTGTAATCCATCTTCCTCATTCCACCTCTGCCCCTAAGGCTTGAAGGAATTAGAGCTAGGGTTGCAATTTGTGCAGATTAACAATTCTGGTTGCAATAGATCCAGTGGAAAAGCAAGTTCTGGTCTTTCAGACTTTTTCTGCCGTAGCCCGCTCCCCTCATACCACCTGGAGAATCTCCCAATGTTGCATTGGTGATGGCATCACATAGTCAGATGAGTGATATGAGCAGCATAGCATGGGGAGAGAATCTCCATTATGTGTCCTCACAACTATTTAATGATTTTATTCTTCTAACAACTAATAGGATCTTGCCACTGAGACAAGAATTGGGACAGTGGTTTAATGCATAAAAATGTGGGCCAGTCCTAGGGATTCTGAAACTGAGATAGGAGAATTAAGTGCTCAACTCCCAGAGAAAGAAACTCCTTATTATGACTTCAGATCATTTGCCTTGCATCTCTGCAAAAAGCTGGAATTTTCTAAGTGGCTTTTGTATTTGGAGGTTTGTTTTAATAGGAAACACACATCCAGATGCCCAGAGGCAGCTTGAAAATGTCTCTCCTGTGTGCTCTAATCTTTATTACTTGTAATGTGTTTTGATGGAAAAAGGAAGCAGAAAGTGTCACTGAAGTAACTTCCAGTGGAAACCATTAACCTTCCTCTTCTCACTGTCACAGACATCACAGAATAGCATCAAGTAATGCTGAATTATATTCTGGCTTTCAGTAACATTCCCTATGATGTGATGAGGCATCCTATGCGTATTGAAATCTATCTGCCAGTGCTTTGAATATGGGAAGCCCACTGGTCTGGACGCCACCACTACCTTCAGCTCTCCCCTGCGTCTTTTGGGATGGCTCAGTTTTAGGGTCTGTGAACTGCAGCCCAGGAGAAAAGAAGTCTGCTTAAAGCATCATCACAAGATGTAAATCTATCCGGAAGAAAACCGGAGTTTCATCAGAGAAGACTTGGCCTAGGGAAGGGCAAGTCTAAGCAAACCATGATCTGGTCTGTACTATCTTGCAGTCTAAACCAATGAATGTATCTATATCTTGGCTCTGCAAGTCAACACTCAGCTCAAGCCACTCAGTTCAAGCCACAAGGCACAAGAAAATGATGTGTTGGCAGCTCTCTGGTCTGACCATTGTTTTACTGATCATTATGTCCTGTAAAATAGTGTTGGCAACTCAATACATGTCATTGATTTTTCTAAATGCAGCCTCTGAAATGTGCATCTTTAGGAATTATCACTTTCTCTCATAACTAAGTGTATATTTCTATTTATGTATTCAATATTCTTGTAAGAGGCTGTGAGTCAAGAGTGGAGGTCTCCTGAGAAGATGTGCTCTGGCATAGTCAGTCTTATATTGGTGAACTTCATAGTGAGTGAAATGTTGTTGCTTTAATTATGCAGCAAGTCAACTTAGATGATCATGCTGGTTCCTTCCAGCTCTGCGATCTCTGAATAATTGTTGAGGCTTTGACTATGGCAGGTTAGGGAAAAATATCAGTTACAGATTATTTTGTCCTTTGTTGTCCTATTCCAGCCCTGGTTAGGTCCAGCTGTGCTGTATATTTTATCTGTTGAGGTGGGGAGGGGATACACAATCAATACACACATTGGCATTAATGGTTCACAGAGGGGAACAAACTCCATGATCACAGAAAGATCACAACTCATCTGCATTTGCACGACTCACCTTAGATGTATTATCTGGAGAAACCAGTTGCATGTCACTTCTTCTCTACTGAACACGATGAAGGATGCACCAAGCTGCTCTGCTCATCACATCACAGCTCTTCATGGTTGGACTGGATGATCCAGTGAGTTTTTTCCAACCTAGTGATTCTGTGATTCCCTCCAAGCCTATGCAGTGTTTTCTGGTTTGCTCCTGTTATTCAGAAATGCCATTGGAGAGGGCTACTTTTTCTAGTTTGCTTTATTCTTTGAACCCTACAGTGTGGAATCCTACAGTGTCTGTCTGTGGGACACCAGCTGTGGCTAGAAGGAAATTCCTAGTGAAATTCTTCAAGAAATGTGCTAGACTTATTCTTTGTACCCCACAAAATAAATGTCAAAGAGCTCCATTCTGGCCATATCAGATACTATTTTCCTGTGAGTTAAGTGACAAAACTGAGAACAATAGTGCTTCAGGCTTGGCTGTTTCTGGGAGGATTCTACAACAAACTACTAAAAAAATTGCATTGAGTGTCCATTATTAATTCAAACTGTGGATGTTTTGAGGTGGTCATAGAAGGATTAATTTAAAGTGATGACAACATTCCTTGAAGTAGCTGACTTCCCTGCTGCACCTTGGTGATGCACATAACCATAAGTGTCTCTGTGGGCATCTGAAACTATCACAAACAGCAGAGTTTCAGTTGATAGGGCTGCAAAGGGATTTAGTTGCCTCTAAAACCTAACACCTGTGTTTGCTTAGCTGAATCTGAACTACATTGACTGTGTTCACTAGAGGCTCAGCTACTGCAAATGAAAACACTGACTGCCTTTTGAGGTGGCATCAGGTGTCTGACACATCCGCATGGGGCTGGATGATATGACACAAGACCTGTTCACTCCTGTGCCCTAAGGGACTGGCAGCTGTAGGCCAGCAGGAAAGCTGGGCCAGCATCTCAGATAGCACTGGATGACTGTATTTAGGCAGTAGCCACGTTTCCATTCACTGCTGTGAGAGCTCAGATGCATCTCTCACATGCAGGCACCTAGTGCAGACACCTAAATGTAGGTACCCTAATTTCAAACTGAATTCCATTCTTTTATGTCCTTTCTGTTCACTGCATCTTCTACTTCAGGATATTTTAATAAACATCTTACCATATATCCTGAAACTTAAAAGAAGACGGGTCGCTCCTATACCAGGATACTGACTCTTTGCAGCTCCAGCCTTAGGTGATGGATAAGAACGACTCAGCAATGTCTTATCAAATATTACAGAGCAAAATGTCGTGAATTTGTCTTACCTAAAGCAAAAGAAAAAAATTCATCTTCTACTGAAAAAGCTCACTTCACCTTGTCTAGGCAGGCTGTACAGGCAGAGGAGAACTCAGATTTTACATAAAAGCAGACCCAACTTCAGTTACGGAAAGCAAGTTGTGAAGGTGGCACTGACACGTGTGCCAATGAGCCCAGCAAAGGGCAGCAAGGCTTTCACATAAGCTAGGCAGGCATAACCACTCATTCTATAGGGAACTTGTTGAAGAAGGAGTTTTGCAATTCAATCTGACTGATAAACCAAACACATGGAAATGAAGAATGGCTCAACACACCACACGGCTTCTGAGATGGGCTCCCAGACCTGCCTCTCACCCCAGGCCAGTGAGCAGCACAGCTGAGCTATACATGTGCAGCTGCCAAACTGGAGACACCCTGGAGTTACAGGTAATCAGTAGATCTGTTATTAGAGCTGTTATTTGGGTATTATGTTCCTTCCCCCCTCCAGATGGATAATATAGCCTCCATATGCAAAAGGAATAAGGACTTATGTGAGCAACAGGAAACTAATGCCTAATGCCTGAGAATATGATCACAGCAATATTTACTGCAGCCTGCAGTAATCTCTGCCTAGTTGTGATTTGTTGTTATGCACCAAAACAAGTTGGAGAGTAGGACAAATATAAATTTTATCAATACAGCACCTGAAACAAGGCTCCGGGTAATGAGGGAGTTGTGAACATGAAAGATGAAAATACAAGGGATGAAGGCAGAAACAAACAAAATATTATGCTTGGCCATGTGGGACTGAGAGAATTTGAACTGGTGAGAAGTTGAGAAGTTGCAGTGAGGTGCACAGTCTGATCACTGGTGGCATTTGGTTCCCCCATGGATTTACAATGGGTCACCAGATGGTCAGATGCAAAAGCAGATGGACCACATGATTATCTGCAAAAGGCACAACAGAGTCACTGCTGGATGTGAAAGTCTATAGCAATGTTTAAGGGCAGCAGCAATCATGAATTACTTATTGGAAATATGACGAACACATTAAAGCCCAAGGGAAAGATGGGTGACACTGGAGCTAAATTCGATCCTGCAAAGTTCAAAAGCAAGTCTTTGAGAGAGAGACAGAGAAGGTAATGCTTGGAGAGTGTTTCAGGCCATTAATCTGGAATGATAAAGAAATCTCAGTAGGTACCAGATGGGAAATATTTAAGGAAGCAATAGAGAACACAGTAGGGAGCTTATTGGGAGGCCTAAGCAAACAAGGAGGAGCTGGACAAACATCAAAACAAAAGCATTAGAGGGAAAATGCAAACAGAGCCAAGGATTATGGGAGAGTGGAAATAATAGAACAACACAAAGCAGAGGAAAAATTCCAAAGGCAAGTAAACCTTTTCAGGGTATAGAAAGGCCCAACAACTAAGAGAAGCGGCAGGAAAACAAGATGTGAATTGAGATGGAAAAAGATCCTATTCCATGGGAACACCAGCGTGCCAGTGCTAGGAGCACCTGGAGGACTCTCAGTGGCCTGACCACAAATGAGAATGAGAAATTGAGCAATGGAGGGAGTCTTTGGCTGAACATGCTTATCTACTTGGATATATTCACGCCATACAAACATCAAGAACGCAGCTTGAAAGAGAAAAAAGCTGTCAACTCTGAGATAATGTCAGATGATGAAATAGGAAAGACTATATAGCAGCAACAGCATCTTCCTAACTTTTAGCAGCATATCGCAGACACATTAGAGATCACGCTATGCCTAAGGAAAAGAGGAGGTATCAAGCGATTGGTTAAAAATATTGCAGATGTTACTGCTGGTGAAACTATAAAGACATACGTTACAGGACAGTAGGAAAATCACAAGGGAAGTGATTGTTGTCTGATTAAGGTAAATTACATAGGCAGTAATAGGTGAAAAATGCTAAAGAATGGGAGAAAGTTAGACCAAATATCTGTGTTCTGACTGTGGGTAGAAAAATAGCAAGGATGACGATTAGAAGTGCTTTTGAGGATATGTTTCAATTTTGAGAGAAGCACCAGAGAAAGTAACAAAATCAGCCACGTTCCAGTTAGAAGTATTGCAACTATAATTGCTCTGTGGAGCAATAAAAGCAGGGAGAATGTTAAGTAACAAATTCAAGTCAGAAGGCTGCACAGAGTAACTGTTAACGTTTCATCATCTTCCAGCACAGTAAAGTAACAGCCCAAGCGAGATGAATCTCATGACAACAGATGTTATACTATTAAGATCCTTATTTTATGTAAATGAGACTGAGCAGTTGCCAGACATATCTAAATTGGTGATGATGGTCTTCACACGTAGTAAAAATATGTTTGTTAACAGAAACTTTGAATGAACACTGAAGTAGCTAGTGCAGGAGTAGCAGCAGAAGAGAGGAAAATGCAGGAAGAAAATAGAAAGGTTAACTTGTATTTCTCAGGCAGCATAAGCATATAAGCATACTGCACCTCCTTCAGGAGTTTTTAAAGACATAGTCTTTTAGTTATGTTCTTACATAGAAGCTCACAGCCTTAGAGACTAATGATGCCTTCCTGGAACTATATCACTATGAGGCACCTTCATCACTGCCCTGGGCAACTGGATCACCTGCCTGTAGTGGAGCAGGTATCAAACAGAATGATCTATGGATGTATTTGGGCCTAAGCAGATGGAAAGTGGAGCAATTTTAAGATTAATGGAGTAGCAAGGGAAACTGGAACAGAAAGATGGTGAAGGAAAGACAGAAAGCAAAGACAGGGCAGAAGACCATAGTGATACATTCAAGGTTGACCAAAGCGGCTTAACCAAGAGGTCATCAACCTCTAGCAAGTATGCACTCCAGCTGCTATAAGTGACACGGGTTAATGGCTGGGAGTGGACCAAATGCCAGTGTATATAAAGAAGCAGAGAGGTCTTGGTCTGCTCCACTCTTCCTTTGGCATTTACTTACTCATGTTGTCTACAAGGGTAACATTAACACTTTTCCAGGCATTTAAGAAAATGCACCTGATTGATTGAGTTTAAAAAATAAATTTTCATGTATCATTCTAATTGGAGCCTACCTATGTAAACCCTGAGGAGACAACACACATTCATACTCTTCTAAGAGCTGCAGCACCAAGTATCTGGGTATTGCTTAATAAAATGTGCCAGTATAGCTATCTTTTCTCATTACTGACCCCAGAGAAAGGTATATGGGTGGGAAAAAAACAAAAAAAAACAGGCTGTCCCAACTGTGGCTTACTCACACCAGGAGGAAGAATGAAACAGAACTCTTTGCCACCAGATTAAGGAGCCTCCTCCTGTGATAATGTGGCCAGCAGGAGTAGGGAAGTGATCATGGCCCCGTAGCAGGTTCTGGTGAGGCTGCACCTCAAATACTGTACTCAGTGTTGGGCCCCTCACTTCAAGAAGGATATTGAGTTGCTGGAGTTTGTCCAGAGGAAGGTAGCCAAGGTGGTGAAGGATCTGGAGCAGAAATCTTATGAGGAGCTGCTGAGGGAACTGGAGTCGTCTAGTCGGGAGAAAAGGAGGCTGAGGGGAAACTTCATTGCTCTCTACAACTACCTGAAAGGAGGCTGTAGTGAGGTAGATGCCAGGCAGCAGGTGATAGGACAAGAGGAAATGGACTTAAGTTGTGCCGGGGGGGGTTAAATAGAGTATTAGAAAAAATTTCTTTACCAAAAGAGCAGTCAAGCTTTGGAACAGTCTGTCCCCACTGACATATAAGGTATTTGCAGAAGTCATCATCTCTTACTAATCCAACTATTGTCTCATCAAAGGCTTTTGGTGCTCTCATCTTGTGCAACAGGAATAATCCTGGGCACTTGTTTCTGAAGGACTCCAAGGGAGGAGACAGGCTGTGTTAGCAGCAAATATCACTCCACATATTCTTCCTTGATGAAGACCAACTTCATCATTAAATCTCAAGCTCTTTCTGTAGCTGACTCTTCACAAGATGATGTAAATCTTCTAAACACTGCTGACAACTGTCTGCTTGTTTCATTATGACCATGTCCTTGGGTTCACAAGGCTTTTGGGTATTGATGGGCATGTATTTTGGAGCATGAACAAACAGCCAATGGATCAATGTCCACTGATGCAAACTTGCTGAGATAAAATATTGGCTTAATTTTTTAAAGTTTAATGACTGACCTACTTGACAAAGTCAAGAATGCAACAACTCCCATTTCTCTAGGCATGTTTAGTTATTGGGTAATTAATAACACTGTAAGCTCAATGAACGTTGTTTCTTTCAAAATATTTTCATACCACTCAGTTAAAAATATACGTAATTATACAACAAAGGAATGCACCACAAATTTATGTTCCATGCAAAGCTGGTTTGAATGACAACCAAGCAAGCTTCACAGCACGATTGGTTCAGTAGGTGAGTGTGGCAGCTGCCCACAAAGAGATGCAAATCCATGAAGTCAGCATACATATGTCCTTTGGGGAACTTGACAATGAGGGAGAGTGCAGCCTAAACAGAGGAGCTATTAAAGCAGGAAAAGATGCATATGTCATCTTGCCTGTGATACATACCATGCTCGGTTACCATAGCAATGGATATTATAGGTAGCTTCAGAGGAGGGAGAGACTGATTAGCAGACAGATGAGAGAGAAGACAGTGCTGCACCCTCTGCAGTCAGAGTATTTTCATTAGGATTACTAGAAACAAGACCTAGATATTAGAAAGTAAGTGTTTTCGTTCTTGCCCTAATCTAATTTTAAAAGTGTCAGCAACAGGGGCATCCTTTCCTTCCTTCAGCAGGTATTCCACCAGATGAAAGATTTTCCCAGTATCTGGTGTCCTGTTGTCTTCATTTCCCACTATTTGGTGCTTAATCTTCTCTCAAGTGGCAAGCAAAACCACCCCAAGTCAATGTTTTTTTCCTTCATCGAGTAGTGATTTTGTGCTTTGGGCTAAAAACTTGCTTCCAAGGCTTCACTGCACAGGTGAATTTTATCTTTCAAGTTAAAAGAAGGAAAAAACTTGCTGAACAATTTTATCTTAGACTGAGAAAAGCAGAAGAATGGAAAAAATACTTGGTTTTATTCGCTATGGAATTATTTTGCTCTGTTAGCCTGGTTCCTGAGGAAAATAATGCCTGGGTGGTCACTTTGCCCAGCCATTAACCATCAATATTTATAAGCCTGTTGGCCTGTATCACTCCACTTTCAGAAAAGGATCTTTGCCACTGTGTGGGGCTACAAAGTTCCTACAAGTTTCATTAATATCAGTAACCAAGGAAAGGAGAATTGAAGGCAAATTGAGGGAAAATAAAATGCAAATTCATCTATGTTAATGGGCCCACTAATGGAAAGGCAATTCCTTATTCATCCTGCAAGGCATCAATCAACTGATTAGTCAGAAATGCCTACTGGTCAGTCACCTGATACCCCAGGGCCCTACGAGCAATACAGTAGGTTGCCCTTTCCTGACCACAGCGGTAAGGGACACTGGGAAGAACTGGGAGTACTGCAGGATGTAAATGTGCAGGGTAATGAAAACATGTTTCATCACTTAGGAAGCAAGAAAAGTGTGTCAACAGCTTTCTCCAACAACAACATTTTTAAAAAATAGCTAAATATCATCTATTGTTTCCCTTTTTTCCACAACACACATTGCTGCAGGGTTTGTTTCAACAAGGTACTTGTAACCATACATTTAACAAAGGCCACAGGTGTTTAGTGAAACCCATAATCCTCTGCAGAAGTGAAATCAATGGAGCTTCAGCAAATGCGGAATGTTGAATGAGTATTATAGGTCTTCTTAGGATAAAAGCTAGACATAAATTTGGAGTTTTTGATCAAAGACCTCCAGAGGTCCTCCCCAGCCTAAATCATTCTTTGAATTTGCATCTTGAGAGCTGTCCCTGTAGTCTGCATGCACAGTATACACTTTTTACCTCAATAGTTATCACCTTGTTAGTGTATCTTGTTCAGGATGAGATAACCAAAGTAGCTTGCAGCATTCAAGTAGGGTGCTGGCTCCCTAAATGCACCATGCACACTGTTTCAGTATCGATCGATAGGGTAAATAGTCTGACTTTGACCTTTGAATATCTCTGCATTCTCAAAGACATTCTGATTCCATCCAATTTATATGGGAAATAAAGATGAGGAAACCTCTGAGAATTTGAGGATCTAAAGACATGGAACAGAGTTGAAACCCCGACATGGTGCTAGAAAGATGTCAATACCCCTTCAATCTACATTTTGGCCTGCTGTTGCCAAACTGAAGATGTTTAAACAAAATTGAGGGAAAAAAATAAAAATCACGGTGATTACTTCCTTCCTTTAGTGATTTTATGAATGAAGATGACTCCAGGTAGCATTCAAGACAGCTGAGGAAGTGATGTCTCATGAAAAGAATAAACTCCATCTATAAGCAACATTGTAAAAATGGGTCTTGAAAGCGTGATAGGATTTTCCCACCCACTGGCCCTACTCATGGCTCAGCCATGAGTGATAGCAGAAAGATCTCAGGACATATTGATTTTGTCCAAGTAAATCTAAATATTCATTAACTCAAGACCTAAATATTGACTGATGTCAAAGGAAAGTCAGTATCTGCAAGAAGAGGCTCAAAATATATAGAAAGAAAACAAAATTCTAGTGAGAAGCTTGCTGGGCAACAACCACTCACTTGCCTGGAGCTGCTAATACAGCCAGATGGATCAAAGCACACACTTTCGTTGTCCAGGCTATTTAGGCTCCTTAATAACTGGGAAGTAGATGCTTGGCCCCGTTGTGGTGACAAAACTATCATAAGTGCCCTGTTCTCCTCCACTGTCCATGGAGAGAAAGAATCTAGGGGTGATTCAGTGGATCTGAATGAGACCCTTTTCTCTCCCTCAGTGAATGGGACCTTGGTGATCCCACGGGAAACTCAACGCTCCTGCATGGTATGCTGTGGGGCATGCTACTGAACAACAAGAAAAGGGAGATGCACTCCCTTCCTGCAGCTGTATTTTAGTCAAAATGCCTTAAAAAAGGCCTCCTCAGACCACAGGAGCCAAAAACCATAATTCCCACCAATCTCAAAAAAACATGCTTTCCACCAGTGTCAAAACCACCAGGCTACAGAGCAATTGGAGTAAGGGGGCAGCAGGGACAGGGTATAAACAGTGAGGAAGGGGATTTCTTCTGTCCCTTTTGCTCAAGCTGGGTCACCAGGCACTAAGGAGAGCAAAATTCATGTGGCCAGGCAGGAAGAATGATCAAGAGGAACCTTGACCCTTGCCAACAACCATGGGGCTTCCACCAGAAGAAGCTGGGTTCTGCCTCCTTTCAGCAGCAAATATTCTTTGTGCATTTCACTTTGTTTTTCATTCAAGAAAAATATAATCAATGCTGTGAGCAAAGAGGTGGCCCAGTTCTCCATACAAAACCATTGGTTAGCATAGACCAAGTGAGTTGACCCCAGTCACTCACTGAAGGGTGGACTTCCATAAGACATGTCCCAGTGGCAAAGGGTGATGGTAGATCTTCAGAATAACCTGTATTTTTGACCAAGACTGTGTACAGTAAGTAGAGTGGAATATGTTCCCAAGTTTGGCACAGTCACAGCTTCAGGTGTTTTGGGTTTCTTTAAGTTTTGCTTGTTACGTGAGGAAAAATGAATAAATAAATAAATATTTCTAGTTCTAACTTACTACAATACTCCCACAAGGATAGGAAATATTCCCAGAGCAGGCAGACAGACCAACCATTTTTGTACTTCCCTAGTGGGAACTGGAGGTGATTGTTTGCTATTATTGTGGATGGCTATTTTTTCCTAACTACTTTCAGTAACTAAACTCCTCCAGAAGTAATTTTGTTGGCTGCTGCTGTGGGTACTTCCTTCTGAGAAATAACATCAAATGTAATGGAGCTTGGACAACTTCCTAAGACATCTGCTCTATATCTACCACAAAAGAAAGAGTTCATGAGAGTTCATGAGCAATCCCTTGCACAGCAGAAAGGGAAGACTCCTTCCACTGCAGAGAAACACTCAAGGAACAGGACACGTCAGGGAGAAGACCAGAGCTGAAGACTGCAAGGCACCCATTAGGCTTTGTGGTTTTTTCCAGCAGTTTAAGAAATCTCCTTTCCTGGGATTGCATAAGAAAAGAGAAATGAGATCTCAGGGAGGGGCTCAAACACCATAGGGCAAAACTCCAGCAGCAGCTCTTCTTACTAATCCAGTTTATGTCACCCTCATTCACTCTTCAACAACTTTTACCCAATATGCATCTATTAGAACTCATTCAGGAGAAACTCAGAGTGACTCAGTGTTCCTTTGGCTTAAGAGTTGTCTGAATTTTAAGAAGTCAAACCAGCATGATGTTATCAGATGCTGAGAAAACAAGGAACTTAGCCGGTGTGGAAATGGAAGGTCAGAGACAAACTCAGCATGGCCCTGCAGGAAGTGAGCTGGGAGACGACGTCTTATGGTCTCCAGACCTGTTACAGTCTCTGCCACAGCTATTTGGCAGAGGGCTATTTGAGGGCTATTTGGAGTGATGCCTGTTCAGGGCCACAGGGACAGAGATAAGACTGAAGGTCTCTCTGTGCTGGTGTGGAGCAGAGCAGAAGAAATGGGATGTAAATCAATTGAAACCCTCACACTTGGAGGTAGCAAGAGAGGAAGGAATCCGGGCTGATGGACAGGATAGAGATCCAGCTCTCAGCTTTCTGATGTTTAAAGATGGTGCTGGCAAAATTATGTTATATGTAGGCCTTAAAATCTGGGTGAAATGAAGTAATTTTAGCAGAACTGCCCCCATTTACTTTTCCAAATTGAAAAAGGAGGGTAACTCATGGCTTCAGCAGTGCCTAAAATCCCAAGAGAAGTCCTAGAATCATTTGGTGCTGCATGACCTCTAGCAAATCCCTTGCTATTTCCATCTTTCATCCTACTCTGGTGTATTCAGGCAGAGAGCTGCCTGAGATAGGTAGGGGAATTTGTCCAAGCGCAGCTTGACTGGCTTTGCATGTGAAGGTTCAGCCCATGGGACTACACAGCTCTGGGAAAACCCTTTTTTAACTTTAAGAAAATGTGTTCCCATGTGGCAAATATATAGAAATAGTAATGGTAGGGAACAAGACCTTAAGACTAAATGCCCTCTAATAACGATCTTGGTATTATGATAATTAACTGAGTTTGATCTGCTGGGGGAACCATCCATCTGTGGACTGTCCAGCCAAGGTATTCTACAATAGGGGGTTTCATGGTACAGAGCTGCAGATCATGGCAGTACAAGGCATCACTTTGTCATCAGTCTCCGCAGGGCATGGGCTGAGAACCAGGAGGAGGACACTGCACTTCTAGAATCTCAGTGGGAGACAGCTGCAGGATCTAAGAAGCAGAGATGGATACATACCATAACTAACTCTGTGTTAGCATCACACCAGGGCTAATCTCTAGTCCCAGATCACCCAGAATTAAATTGTCAGCCCTCTCCCCAGCATGATTCTGGCCAATTCCATCAAACTGGGGAAATTTTATTAAAATCCCTCTTAGCTTTAGAAGTTCAAGCCAGAACACCTCTCAGCTGATTATTTTTTTCATTTGAGCAACAAAACTTCTGAATGCATAATTTTCCTTTATCCATCTATCAGCTGCTATTGCAAAACATGCTCATTTTAGGCTTCAGACAAAGAAAAAAAACCCCAAAGATCTTTCTTTAGCAAAATCCAGAGGTTTTAAGCTAGATTTTTCAGTTTTTCAGTTCTTCTTTCCAAATCATCAGACGCAGCAGTGGTGACTGCTGGACTTGATCTCTGCTAGAGAGTTTAATTCCCAGTTCCTCCAGCTTCAAACTGGGATTTTGCTTTACCAAGGTCAACTTTGATATGGCAAAGCCTAGCATGAGGCATGGAAAAATGAACAAAATGGAAAATTAAACAAAAGCTTTCAACTTAGCAACTTCCCCTTCCCAGAGCTATAAAAATGAACCATACAAAGACCTGTGTGAATGGATCCTTACAGCAGACTTCTCATGTCTGGAGATATCACCTTCATCTTTACATGGAAATTCACGACTCAGATTAAGGGATTTTCCCAGGGTTTTCCTGGGGGAGTATTTGGCTCAGCTGTGATTCCTGAGCACAGATTTCCTCTGTCTGGCTCCCTGGGGGCTGCTTGTCCTCTCCTTGGCAGAGCTTTCCAGAGTCTGATGGTGATTCCTAAAAAGCAGATCCTGAGACATAGGTGTGGAGTGAGCACATAACACAGATAAGCCATGGTGGGAAACACGGAAAATAAACATTGTGATCTGCACATAATGCCCCCAGTATCCTCTGCTTCAAACCTCAGCCCCTCTAATCAGAGCTGTGTTTGTTGGGGGGGTGTCACCCTGCAAACCTTCAGGCAGGTTGTGGAGCAGCAGACTTCAAGTGCTTGTAGAAAGCAGCTGAGCAGAGTGAAAAATTGCCTTTTCACCATCTTTTCATCACAAAGAGATGCTAAATGTAAATCGCAATGAACCACTTGGGTGAGGGTCATGGTCAGAGCAAACTTTGATCATTGCTATTGGGCATGAGGCATATTTCAAAGCATCAGCACTACTAAAAGTAAACACGAGGAGCCTGATTGTGCCTCCTTAACCTAAACTTTTGTAAGAAACAAGCAACCACACAGCTTGGGACCTGTCACAGGCCATTGATCATGTCTATCATGAGGGGTGCGGTGCGGGAAGCTGCAGCCAGTCGCAGGATGAGTCCTCACTGACTCACGGACCCTTGAGGACCTTTTTGCCTTGTTCAGTGCCTCATCACCACACTAGGTAAGCTTCTTATTCTTTTTCCAGTACAAGCATCACCACTCGAGCCACCAACAGGCCATTACATGTAATAGTCAAGAAATTCGGGTGTGTGGCTGCTCTTTCACAGCTTCCTTGGAGAAGCCCTTAAGGCTGAGAGAGCTGGGGTTGTTCAGCCTGGAGAAGAGGAGGCTGAAGGGAGACCTTATTACTTTCTACAACTACCTGAAAGGAGGTTGTGGAGAGGAGGTAGCTGACCTCTTCTCCCAAGTGACAGCGGACAGGACGAGAGGGAATGGCCTCAAGCTCCACCAGGGGAGATTTAGGCTGGACATTAGGAACAAGTCTTTCACAGAAAGGGTCATTGGGCACTGGAACAGGCTGCCCGGGGAGGTGGTTAAGTCACCTTCCCTGGAGGTGTTTAAGGCATGGGTGGATGAGGGGCATGGTTTAGTGTTTGATAGGAATGGTTGGACTCGATGACCCAGTGGGTCTTTTCCAACCTGGTGATTCTATGACTCTTCATCTTGCAGTGATGGGGTCCAGCCTCCGTTCCTAAACGATGGATTACTACTTGCTTATTTTTTTTCTTTATCCTGTATCAGAGATTGCACCATAAAATGTATAAGCCTCATCTTCCTGCCTGCTGGCATTGCTCACATCTTGGTCCTGCCTTGTCCTACTCTTGACCCTGGGGTCCTGAAGCTGACCTCGGCCCTATATCCCTGGAAAACTGGGCACTGGCAGTATTCAGGAACAGGATTCAGGGCTGGAAACAAGGCTGTCCTGTGAGGGTAACCGGAGTGATTCCCAAGAAAGCAAAGGAATGACAAGGGATTTAACCCAGAGGGGATGCAGAGCAGCGGGAGGGGGCGCGTGTGTGCATAGCTGGCTAGACACCCCCCCTTTTTCCCCCGTAAGGGGGTCTGCCAGCTCAGGAGTGGCACAGCCGAGCGCTAGTCCTGCCTCCTTCCTCCTCCTCCTCCTCCTCCTCCTCCTCCCAGATGTTCCCTTGTGTGCAGCCATCTGTTGAGCTCCCTCCTCCCTCCTCCTGCGGGGAAGGGGGCAGCCCGCTCGCCTGGCCAGCTGCACGCCTTGGACGAGGAGGAGCAGGAGGAGGGAAGAAGGGGACACCCAGCCCCAAGACTTGCTGCTGGTGCTGCCGGCGATCGCTCCCCGCCTCGGGAACCGGCCCCGGTGAGTCCGTCCCCGGGCTGGGGGCGCGGAGCTGGGGGGGCGCTCCCACCCCCTCCCCTGCCCCCTATCCCCACCCCCCTATTCCTGTTCATTCGGGCGGGGGGGGGGGGGGGAACTCGCTGTACAGGGATGGGCTGAGCCCCCGGGGGAGCTGGGGGCGTGCAGGGCCAGCGCTGGGGGGTCTGCTGGGGGAGCAACCCACCCCAACTTTATTTTTGGTGGGATGATTTTGCTGGGGCATCGGCTGCGAAACAGCTCGGGGAGGACAGAGGTCTCGGGTGGAGGTGAACTACTTTATCCCCACCTCTGGCTTTCCCAAAGGAGGGAATTTTGGGGTGGGGAGAAGCCGCCGGGCTGCAGCCGGGGCGGGGTGAAGCTTCTCCAAGCCGGGATCTCCTCCCCTCTCCTTCCCCGGTGCTGTGGAGGTTCAGCAGTGCGCTCGGGATTGCCACGGCTGCAAAGTAACCCGAGCGGCAGCTGGAGGCTCCGCGCCGCCTCCCGAGCCCGGCTTCGGGGCTTTGATTTCACACAGGGCTCCCTGTCTCGCCTCCTCCCCTCCTTTTCTCTGGCCCTCCCTTCCCAGCGCGGCGGCCGGGGGGAAAAAAAAAAAAAACAAACCAAAAAAAAGAGGCTTTTTGGTCGGGTTCTGGTGCTGTGAGGCTCGCAGCTCACCCAAGGTAAGGTGAGAAAGGAGAAGGGGTGGGGGATAAAGCTTAGAGGGGGGTCGACTGAATGGAGTGAAGAGGCTCGAAGGTGGAGAAGGGGTGGGGGATAAAGCTTAGAGGGGGGTCGACTGGATGAAGAGGCTCGAAGGTGGAGAGGGGGCTCCTCTCCCCCGGCTTGCAGAGATAAGGGCAGCGTAAAGCTCCCTGCCTGGGAATTTCCCATGCCTGTAAGTGGATTAAGCTGGAAGGGAAGGTGTGTTTGGGGGGCAGACCAGGATTTATTTGTTCCTTTATTTGGGAAAAAAGAAAAAAAAAAAAAAGGATGAAAAAAAAAGAGTTACTGGTTGTGAATTTTGGAGGAGGAGGTCAGAAAGCACGGAGTTCCCCTGATAACAGACACACACCCTGTAAACTTTGAAGCAGCTCCATGGAAACTTGTTATTAATGCTGCAGTCATTGAAAGGCGCAGACTACGGCAAATTTATCAGCCCAGCAAACCACAACACGTGCCAGCTCTGTGGAAACAAAAGGGTCCACATCAACTTTACTCCTCTGGTCGGGATTTGGGAAGGCTGTGAGGAGAGTTGTGAGGATGGAGCTGGTGTCTTGTCTCATAGGGAAGCGGCATCATCTCCGTTAACCGACAGTCTCCCTCGTGGTTTGCTCGTGTAATTCCGTGGCAGCAAAGGCATTCGAGCTCGGGTGTAACAAGAGCACGACCAAGTCGAGCTCACGGCATTCATCGCAGCAGCCGGGCAAGGAGTCTCCAGTCTCCCGAGTCGAAAGATTTCTCTGGGTGTCTACCATGATAAATCAGCTGCTGTTAGCCTGAATAACTGCATTCACTGAAGTTACAGTAGGAAACTTGTCTGGGTGGACACTGTGCCATTACTCTGCAGAAAGCAGCTGGTGCTGATCGCTGGCATTGCGCTGAAATATTGCATTGATCGCCTCTCCAAAGCTTGCCTGGCAGCGCACGGGGCTTAATCGCAGCATCAAAGAGCAGGGCAAATGCTGGGAGAAGGGGCACTGTGGAAGGGCAGGGTTAGTCCAACACCTCACCAGTCTCTCCAGGAATAAGGAGCACGCTGGATGTGTTAGATGCTGAAAGAACCAGAGCGAGCCTGGTATGTCCCTGGGAGAATTGGCAGTTGAAACTTGGCTGGCTACTTGCTATCGGCAGCCAGGCACTGCAAAGGCAAAGTGGGTAGTGTCTGCCGTCGTGCTGGCACAGAGCAGAGTTTGTGCCCTTCTCCACCCACGGGAGCCAGTCCCTGTCCTGAAGAGGACATGGGAGGTGCTTGCTTATGATATAAATGGCCCGGTGAGGCCCTGAGCTATGCTCAGCCATCGCCAGTCCCTGCTCCAGTGCAGGTTCCCTCTCCAAAAGTGGTGGGTGTGCAGGGTGAGGGATGGGGACTGGAGTAGGCAGGAGCTTGGCTGGCAGGCTCCGGATGGGTTTTCCTTTGCAGTATTCTGGAGTGAGAGTGCTACAGGGTGATGCTGCTGGTTTGTGAATGAACTTGAGCAGCTGCTGGCAGAGGCAGTGGGGAGTATTTACAAAATGCTCGGAGGGAACGAGGTTGTGACAGACATCCCAGGGGACATTAATTTCTGACAGGAAGATGGACTGGAGGGAAGGCTGCAAGTTAAGGGTGAGGGTCTCCTGCACCCCTGTTCTTTAAGGCTGAGTGCAGGGAATAAACCAGGATCGAATGGGTGGGAGGGAATTGGGAGAAAAGAGCTGTAAAACAAGAAACAAGCGTAAGTCGTTAAGTCATCCTTTTTTTTTTTTTTCTTTTTTTATGTAGGAAAAAGCATCTGGTACTCCCCCAGCCCCACAGTGAAGAGCAGTGTGTGCCACTCCAGTGGAAGACACAGCAGGGAATAAAAGGTGAGCCACCATCTTCTGAAGGTTTAGAGTTTTCCCTCTATCCCTAATTGCTTCTTTTCTCCTCTTTCAGTCTCTTCTCCCTCCTCCTCCTCCTCCTCGCTTGTCAGCTGGTTGGTGGGAAGAAGCGGAGGCTGGAGGGTGAGATAAGACAAGGCATCCTTGTCCGGCAGCCCTCCTGACCCCTGGCACTCCCCCCAGGCCTGCACGGTAGCCACAGCACGGGCCGCCTGGCAAGCTATCAAAAGAAACTTCCGAATGCTGAGATGTTGAGGGATGGGAAGAGATAAAGGCTGGCTTGAGCAAGCTGTTTCTTGTCTTAAAACTTGGCACCTGGACCTATCAAGGGGAATGTATGAATGGCTCAGACGTTCATTACCCGGAAGCATTCAGATTTTAATTTGTATTGCAATTTTTTTTTTTTTTATGTATTTCCTGGGAGTTTCCATCATTGCCTCTTGGAGTATTCATGATGTGCAGCAGGGGGAAAGAAATATGTGCTCTGAAAATCATCCCAGCTTTCCCTTGACCCCGTTTGCAAAGCTGCAAGAGATTAAACCAACCTGGCTGCCTTAGCATGGGACATTCCTGAGTTGCATTAACCAGGCTGGAAATCTGCCTGTTGGAGCAATAGCAAACTGGAAAAAAAGGACTTTATCTTTGTGTAGCTGAGCGGAGGGCCATGTGCTGTGTGTAATATCTGAGTGCCCATATCTGTGGTTTTCTTTCCACCCTCCTGCTTCTTTTTTGCTGTCCATGTGTCTGTGATGCTGACTCCTCTCCCCTGGTTCATGACCGGCAGCTCAGACTCTGGGGTTGGGAGAGAAATAAGGACTTGGGTTTGGGGTTTTTTGGGGTTTTTTTGTTTGTGTTTTTTTTTCACTTTCAATAAGGAATCCTTCATCAGGAAAAAAAAGAAACTTAAAGACAAAGTCCTGCTGTGGCAGGTGGGTCAAAACACATGTGATTCCTCAGCCTCATCACTTCTGAAGTGACAAACGTGCACAGAGGTCTCCAAGTCAGGCAAGGCACATCTCTGACCCCAAAATCACCTTTTTTCCTCCCATCTTGGAGAATGAGATGTCAGTAGCGAGGGCCACAGCAAGGCTGTTTCACACAGCAGGATGGAGGAGGCTCTTCCTGCAGAGCCCTTTAATCCTGCTGCAGAGTTTCAGTTCCCACCCAGCCTTCAGCCCCTGTATCTACCCAGGACCAGAGCATTGCAACCTCTTGCAAGAGACCTCCAACTCAAAGGATTAGAGGATCACAGAGTAATTTTGGACTTGGCCAGTATCCTCCACAGGAGGAGCATTATTCTTCTGGGCTGTTCCCAAATGTCCCTTGGTTACGTCCCCTTCTCATGTGTTTGGAGCATGGTGGTTTCTCCTTGCTTATGGGGGAGGAACAGTGTGCAAGGGGCTAGCACCATGGAACGCATAAGGGAGACACATATGAGGACGCTCTAATCAGGGAAGTTTTCATCTTCTGGTCAGCAAAATCAGGTCAAATTGGGTTAGGATGTGGCATAATACAAGGTTAAATGGTAAAGGAAGATGACTGTGTGTGTTCTGAGTCACTCCTGGCACCTCCACAGCACACTAAAAGTGCCACATGGCTGCATGCAAAACAAGGGGATGGGGACAGGATGGAACCATAGGAGATGAGCAGCATGGGTGGGCAGAGGTTCCTGGAGAGGCAGGCCTGCTGTTGGCCACCAAGACTGTAGCTGTGCTCTGGAGCCCATAAACACTGATTTGAGAGGCTCCACTTCACCACAACCATCTCCTCAGATGCTCCCTTCCCTGTCCCCCAACCTGGCTGCTCATTTTGCAGAGGGTATAGCAGAGCTGATGTCCCTAGAGTGTCCAGGCAAAGCAGGAGCTGGACCTGGTACCTGAGGATAGTGATGGCATTTGGCTAGATCAGTTTTGGCAGCAGCAGTGTTGGATAGAAGCTTCTGCATGAGGTGAGACCAGGGCATCTTAGCTTATGTTCCCTTCGCAGTTAAATGGTGGGATTTGAACTTGGGGATGGTACTCTCATCTCCACATGGGAATGAACACCTCTTGGACTTAGAGTTAATCATCCTTAAGGTGTCAGGAGGGAAACAGGCACATGAATGGGGACTTGTGGTAACAGGTGAGAAACAGGCCATGCTGGTGATGTTGTCCTCCCAGTCTACCTCAGATAACCCTTCTTTCCAGGACCTTGCAGCAGCCAATAGGGACTGGAGGCTCCTTGGGCCATGGAGGGAAGGCAAATAGTTAAGGAGATGCTACACCGTATCCCAGCATCACTGGGGTAGGGAAGCATCTGAGCTGGGAACTATGGTGGGGACAGCGTCCTGCTGCCAAACCCTTTGCCAGCTTTATCCAGATCGCTTTCCCCTCCTCAAAACCTGTAGGAGTCCTGCTAGATGTAGAGAATGTCTCATGTGCTTCATTGGGTTGGAGGCAGCTCCTGAAGCCCCAGCTCATGCTCTACTGAGTAGTTTCACTGCCATTCACTGTTTGCAGCCTCACGTTGCAAGAATTATTGAGTGGGGGAGGTGGTAAGAAAAGGCAGGAGGAGAGTGAGACGGGAGCCTCCAGCTGTGCTGTTTGCAACAATAACGGCCAGGATTGTATTTATTATCTCCTTGGTGGAGGGTCTGCAGCTGCACGCTGAGAGCCACAAGCAGCAAAGAGGTCTGGAGATTATTGTGCATGAAAAAAATAAAACCAACCACAAAAATAAATAAAAAGCCCACAAAGAAGCCCTGGGCTGTTGCAGTACGGAGGGGCACCCAGACTAATGTCGCGTCCTTGCTTTGTACTCTCTTATTGAAGCCAGCAGCCCCACAGAGCTCTTAGGAGAAGGGATGTTGGGAGTTACTGCCTTTCAGAGAGCTAAAGCCACATGGGGATCTCCTATAATCCTTCTGCCAGGGTTGGAGGCATTGCCCAGCTGAAGTCCCACTGGTGCAAATTTCTTTTCCCTCTGTGTTTTGCATGATTTTGGGTCATGCTGGCCACCTCTGCTTGTTGGAGCTGGACAGAGCACTACAAAACAAGGCACAGGCGCATCATTTGGACAACTGATTTGCTGCCACCTCTGCTTCAAGGAGAAAGAGCTGGAAAGCCCTTAGAGATACAGGAAGATGGGGGTGCTGGTGAGCTGTGTCTCATCAGAAGACAAGCTGGGCAGGAGGAAGGGAGTAAGAGAGAAAAGGGATGTTGTCAGGGGAAGGTGATATCTCCCACAATGGTGATGGTGAGCTGTGTCTCACCAGAAAGGGCAGAATCACCATCATGGGAGGTATCACCTTCCCCTGATACCATCCCTCTTTTCTCTTATTCCCTTCCTCCTGCCCAGCTTACCTTCTCCAGGAGTATCCGTCCATATCCATTCATGCAGCATAGTCCTTCTGCAGCTCAGGCCAGGGAGGTAGGGTGTCATTAATAGATGTCATGCCTCTCCCTCATGGACCAGACAGCTGCTGATGGATCCTTGCAACCTGTACTTTCCTGAGGTGGAAGGTTGTATGTGCCATTCCAAGAACATGCATAGCATGTGGCACTTCCCATCTTATGCACAATGATGTGGCCAAGCAACAATATTAACAGTTAAAACCAAGAAGCATCCATTGTGGGTAGGTTTCCTCTCCCTGTAGTGCATCTCCTAATGTTTCTTGCTGGCCTGGCATATGGTGTTTGTCCTGGAGTGCATTCCTCTTGAATTGTATCACATGTCTGGGAACCAGAGTGCTATGCAAAAGCATGGTTGTAGCAGGAGCTGGCACAGGAACTGGTTAGGGTTTGGAGTTAGATGTGGGAGAGCATTATCAAGGACTGAAGCTGCAGGAGAAACTTGCTAGTAACATTATTGCTTTCAGTAACTGACCAGCTAAGAAGTAAGGTCCTGCCTCAGGTGTTTTATGCTTTAAAAAATTCATGCCAGCTTGTTGGCTTTCTTAGTCTGACACCAGGAATGGCTGGAGAGAGGGGAGTGTGTGCAGCCCTGACATTGCAGATGAAGCTGTGATCCATTGTTTTTAAACTGATCTTTTGCAAAGGGGGATGCAGCCTGGAAGAAGGAGGCTTTAAAACTCCCTGGTTTACTGCTGTAATTTGGGTAAAGCCTGTGTGCTCACAGCCTCCCTCACCATGGTGAGTCCTTGAGAGCTGGAGATAAAAGGACAGGGGAATCTGTTGGTCTCTTCACCAGGTCACTCTACAGCAAAATGCATTAGAGATGGTGTAAAGCTAGGTGTAAACCTCTTCCTTTGCTATGAAGTACCATGCTGAAGGGCTGGTTCATAAACCTATTTGTGCCCAAAAAACTCCTCTGCAACAGAGACTTCCTATTCTGGGATTTGTCAATGGATTTATCATAAAGATCCTGTTCCAGCTGAGTTGGAGACGCTTAAGAAAATATTTTTGTTCCCAGCTGAGATGAGGTCTCCATTACACTCAGCAAGTGCCAGGATAGCAAGACCTCCTGTTCCTGGAAATGTTCATGGTTAAAAAGCCAAGAGGGAGAACAGGAAGCAGGGACTGTCAGGGCTTAAATAGATTTGGGGTGGTCACCCCAGGGGGTTCATGCTGGAGCAAGAGAAAGCCCTGAATTCCTGCATCCCTCGCAGGCATCTTGTTTGAACCCGTGTGTCCTTGGAAGTCGAGGCGATGGCGGGGCCTCATATCCCTTCTGCTCCCTGTGAGCTCCATGAATCCCCCCTTGGTGTTGCCAGGGGGTGCCATGCCACAGCAATGCCTGCCTTCCCCTGCCCACAGCTACTCCAGAGGCTTGGCAAACTTCATTTCCTTTTGGGAACGCCTCCTCTGGGCACAAATACAGCTCAGCATGAGCCTGGTGAGCAAAATGGCTTCGAAAAGCCATGGGAGGCTATTTCTCCACCCCTGAATAAAACTGCTACTAAGATGAGAGCTTCCTGGGCTAAGTGGGGAAGTGGAATTTTTGTGCAAAACTCTAGCACTACTATGATTTAATTCCTAATTTACCCATGCTGGAGGTAGCACTGTCTTTTTCCCACTTGAGGCAAATTTCCCAGGAGTCATTTACTTCCAAGATGCAGTTTTTGAGGCACACAGCTCTTGGGATGGCAGATATTGTCTGTATTTCAGCTGCAGATACAAATCAACTGAAACTTACTGTATGGGCTGGCAGACCTGCTTGCACAGGTTTCCTTTTGTCAGAGCCCAAAATACATCACACTGCAACTTGATTTCCTCCTTGGGAGGGATGAGGGATGCTGGGGCCAGGGTGGCGGGGAGATTGCAAGTGGAACAAATTATTAGCTGTTTAAACACTAGGGTGATAAATTACCCATGGCCTCTTCCAAAGCAGATGGGATTTGTATTAGCAGTTGAAGCAAAGATTATTTTAATGGGTCTCTCCTTTTATAAAGAGAGGGTTATTTTATTTATTTACATTAAAGGAAAAATAGAGCAGAGGCTGTTTCTGCTCTGCAAGGGACACCACATGTTTGAAAACAAACCCATAGTATGAAGCTTTAGGGTGTGGAGGTGCTGGGTTCCCTCTCAATCAATCCTGTATGTCTTTTCTGTGGCCCTTGTGGTGGCTTAAAAGGCTACTTAGTTTTGGCTTTGCGGTTATGAAATGTGTCTGATGCTTAACAATTTGGCTTTGCTCTGGCTAATCGTATGTTTTCCATACCCTGTACAATCTACAAAAATCCCCCTGAAGGATGGAGAGTATCAGTGGGATGCTAGTTATTCACTGAAGTTTTGGCTTAGCAGTCTCTGTATGTGCGGAGCTGAGCAAAGAGATAACCAAGACATGGGGAAAATGAGGAATGGTGTCTTTGTTTTTAGCTTCCTCAGCCTGTCTCACTGCCCAGCCCCCAAATTCCATGTTTCTTTAGTAAGGTTCAAGCCTTGCAAAGCTAGACTTGATGCAGAGCAATGGGATTCTTGTCCAGATCTAGGAGTGGTATCTCATCTCTGTTTATGGTAGATTTGTCCCCTCTGGAAATCAGCCAGATGTGAACAAAGCTCCCTGCAGAGCAAAAAAACCACCAGCTCAAGATCTACTTGTCTTGGCTACTAGCTGCAGTCGCCAGGGACCCACAAGTCAGAGGATAAATCCCATCCTGAGCCCACCCATCCCCATCACACCACCCACCCACCTTTAATACAGCCCCATCTTTGCATTGCTGGAGGAGAGCTGACTTTTTCTTTCCATCCCTAGTTTGAGGCCTATTGTATATTACTTTTCCATAGCCTGGTAATGTAGATTCCTGATACCACTAGGTTAATTACTTGCTAACAACTCCCTCTTTGGCATTGGGGTTCTTATCTAAATGCAAAGGAGGCGCTTTTACATCCATTATTAGAAATCATTAAAGCAGAAATGAATTCATTAAAAAAAATCTTTTTTTTTTCCCCCTTCCCTGCATTTAATTCTGATTTTCCCCAGGGAGTAGGAAGATGGAGCAAAAAGTGTTCAGGCACCTGTATGATGACTTTACCTCCTGTTTAGACTCTTGATGTCTCTTTACATTAAGCCATAAGGGCTAAAGCTGCCATCTCAGTGGCAGAATTTCTTCCCACCCCGATGTTTGCACGCGTTGGTGGATGACAGAGTGAGGATGAAGAGAAGACTGGGTTGCACTTCCCCTTCTTTATAACCTGATGGATGATTGGGAATTTAGTTAAGTAACTTTGTACTTCCCACTGATAGAACCATCAAGGTGAGGTGAAAGGTGATGATTTATCACCTAAGAGCTACTTGTGCAATGGTTTGTGATGGAGGGTTGCCTGAAATCAAGCTGAATTTAGAAAAGCGAAGGGACTGCTTCTCATGCTGCTGTGACTGACACCTAGAGTAGCTCCATTGAACTCCTCTAGACCCATCTAAGCAAATGGAGTATCAAACCTTATCAGCAGATACTTCTTGGAGTCTCTTTTCAAGAAGCCACGAACACTAAGGTATTTGCAAACTAAGGTATTTGCAAAGCGTAGCCCAAACCAGCAAACAACAAAAATTAACAAATGGATCAGAAAGCCCTGTTCCCATTTACATGAAACACACTAATTGGTTTAATAAGCTTTGTAGAGAGTGTAAACAAAGCTTTTATCTGCATGCATGTGGGAACTCCCTCTGCAGGGAAGAGCCAGTCTGAAGCAGGCAGACCAAATGCCTGGATGACCTTTACTTTTGATGGATTCACACAGAAAAGGAAAAAAAAAAAGAGTAACCTTGTCAGCAGCAGTTTCTTTATCATGTGACGGGTGTGTGCCTGTGAGTTAAGGGATTAGTAGTCTCTGATTGTAGGCTGGTTTGAGCCAGTTTTGCTGTCTGATGCATGTGATCTGGAGACTGGGCTGTGATTGCATCTGTGGCGTCATTTAGACTCAGCCAGGGAGAGTCTACACTGGAAAAGTGTAGCCATTGCTAGTGCTGCACTTCACGTGATAATTATTCTTATTTTCCAGATCATTTTCCAGATTAATTCATGGGAAAGGGGCGGAGGAAAAGGTCTCTGAGCAATTTTGTTGTTGGAGAAGGAACTCGGGAGCCTCCTGATACTCTGAAGCCACCATCCTAGCTGTCTGTCAGAGCTCCCCAAATATTTAAAGCAAGAAAGGGCCAGCTATCTTTTTTTTTTTTGTTTCAGTATGGAGGATTTAAGACAGCTGTCATATTGTATGCGGTTTTGCTTTCCAATAATGTTCCCTTTCTCCTGCCCTCAATTACCAATTGTAGCCAAGTGGGCCTTTTGGGCCTTGCTATAGACTTTGCTTTTTCTTCACTTGGCTGATACAAGAGGCAGAAGACAATTTTCCTCTTGATGAAATACTGTTGCTAATCCAGCTCCTCCGTGCTTTGCTAGTGCAACAACTCTCTTTGGGATAGGCAGACTCCAGCCCTTCCTTTTTGCCTCTTTCCTTTAAATGTTACTCTATTCACTGTTAATTCAAAATTAATCCAGCAGCACATTGGCAAAAAAAAAAATCAAAATTACTGGGATCTCAGAGCTGGTGAACCTAGTGGCTGGGCAGCCCATTTTGCTGGAAAACTACCCACTGAGGGGGGAAAAGGAAGATTAGAGGTTTTTTGTTGGATGAATGAGCTGAAATGGTTTATCCTGGGTACACCTGGTTGGTGGGTGGGACTTGGTGGGAAGATGCAACCAGGGATGGGGTGGGAACCAGCAGCTCAAGGAGAGCAGGCAACCTGTTCCACCATGGTCAAGGGAGACATGGGGTGTCTCCAAGGATGGGTCTGGACTTAGATGAGTTTCATCTCCTTCTCTTCACCCTACTGTAGAGACAAGCTGGGGTTTTTCACTTCTCACTTATGCACCCCAGGCTTCATTGGGTGACTCTGAGTCTTCAGCCCTGACTCCAGCTGCGTTTCACCTACGCTTTGCCAAATGACACATTTGAGGAGGTCAAGAGGTGCAGCATGAATAGAGGGCCTGTTTCCTGACTCCATCAAACAATGAACTTTCAAACACCTCTCCCTTTTATTGTTTTTTAATTAGTCCTTCATTTTTGTCTATAGGGATTTCCCATTTAGTGGTTGCCAGGGCAACTGGAGACAGCCTAGGCAGCATCCTCTTCATCTTTGCATTGTCAAGGAGCGGAACAGTCCCCCAAGCAATGGGCTTCCACCCAGGGCAGGATGTGTTAGGACATTTCCCTTGAGTGGGAAGAAGGTGGCGAAGTCTCACCTTGGGGGAGACTAGTGAGAAAGGAAGAGGAGAAGGAAGAAATCAAGTGCAGTGAGAAGAGTGCATTTGTAACAACCCCATAACAGGGCTTTCCTCTTTCACATTCCTCAAACTATCAGCTGAGACCTGGAGTTCTTCTGCAGTCTGGTTTCAAAATCAGTTTTTAATGTTTTTTTGGCAGGGAAATCTGAGTGTGAGGTTTCTGCCTGGTCCTGCCTTGTGACATTGCAGGGGATGAGCAAACCAGGGAAGAGACATCAGGGCATCTGCAGGCTCAGGGAGAGATGTGGGATTTCGGGAGAAGGCTAGCACCCTGCTAGGAGCTTGGTCCAACCTTGGCTTCAATACCCACCCCTGAGTCTTCTTGGGGTTGTCTCAGGATGTTTGCCACACAGGAAGGATGAACAAGATACAAAGACCAGAGCCCTGCAGCCACTCCAGGCTCCCAGAACATGGGGGACGATGCTGCGCCTTCAGCAGCTCCTGTGAAATCAGTGGGTATAACAAGCCCCTCAGAGCTATCAGGTGGCCAAAATTTATCTCTGGGATCTCTCCACACCACAACAGCCATAGAAATGAAGAGGTCATGGCTGAATCAGGCCGAGAGGAGACTGTTTTCTCCCAATGGCTTTCTCCTTGCCATCCCAAGGGATGGGGCTGCTGGTTTCTGCATGTGATGAGTTTCTCCAGGTGAATCTCCCACGCATGGCAGGAGAATAATTCATCTTCCTTTTACTAGGGGATACTTTGGCTTCCTGCCTTTATCAACAGAGCAGCTCATAGGCAGCAATCCAAAGGCAATTTGATGTGGTTTCAAATGCACGCTGTACATTGATGAACATGCCTGAGGCATGTTTCTTTCCCCATTTCAAAGAATGCCATTGATTGCTCTGTGTGATAATGAAGTACACCTGTACCTGACTAAGTTCTTCATTGATTATCTGGCCATGCAGGGGTCTCTTTCTTGGACTGGAAGATGAACAGTACCTTTATTTCTTCTGTCTTTTGTCAGAGCTATTGGCCAAATGGCTTGTTAGCCTATGAGTGCTTCATGCTGCTCCATAAGGGAGTTTTTAGCTGGAAGTAATGGATTGCATCCCATCTGCAAAGCAATTGCAGAGCCAGTAAGGGAGAATTTGAGGCAGTGCTGAGAGGAGCAAAGAGACAATAGATGCTGTGCAAATACCTGAGCTGAGCTTTGTGTACTGCATTTCAGCTGGGTAACATTTCATGCTTGCTGCCAGTTAGAGCCATGGATGTTGCAGTGAGAGTCACTGTATGGGCCCACTTCTAGTGATCATTTTTGAGGCTGATCAGGAAAGGAATTTTCGTGTCAAAAGGGGTTTGAACAGCCACATTTCAAAGCCTGGTGTTGGCTTTGATTATTCTCTCAGTTAAAGTAGGACTTTGGAGATTGCCCTCTTGCTTCTCTTCAGGTGGCACAGCAGGAGCACACTAAGGTCCTGCCAGTGCTCAGAAAGCTAAGTCTCACACTGATGTGTCCTTGGACTTGCGGGGGTCTGATCCATCTCCCACTGGAGCCAATATTATGCCACGAGGAACTGAGCTTCGCTTCTGAAGGAGAAGTTAGGAGGCATTTTCTCTGTTGAGACACCAAGTGGAAATAGCCACTGGGTGGGATTTGGGAGGAGAAATACCCACAGAGTGAGCTGACACTAATGCAGGCACTTTCCTGGACATGAGAAATTTAACACTTGGATTTTGCTTTTTAAGTTTCCAAAGAGCTCGCCACTGCTGTAATTTCCTCAGGTAATAAAACATTTCAGTGTGCTCTAAATGCAGCTTCATAAAAAAAGAGTAGTATTTAGTTTAGAAGGGACTGCAGAAGGAAGCAAGCTATGGTCTGTCTGCACAGAACCAGAAGGGACCAGCTTTGATGTCATTAGAAAAGGGACATCTGGAAATGTGTCTCCGGAAAGGAGCTCTACCCTCTACGTCCCCTCTGCAACTGTATGTGTTTTCTCAAGAAACAGTCAAGATAGGCTGGGACTAAGGTTCATCTTACCGATTTTCTGTTGTTTCTATAGAATAACGGACCCCAGAGGATTGTGTGTTGGCCTTTAGCAATGCTTTGTTTCCAGGCTCTTTGGTCAGAATCCAAATTTCTGCTCTATATTTGCAGGAGGTCTAAGAGTTACCGCCAAACAAGTCATATAATTGATCAGAACAATATTTTTGCAACGCTTTTTCCCCTTTACACTTATTTTGCACGCTAGCAGGTAGTCCCTGGTCAGTCTTCTCATAAAGGATGTGAGGCCAGAAAGACCATGCTGGAAAGGGAGACAAACTGATGCCCAGGTTTGAGTGAGGGAAGGTGAAGTGTGAATTTCTAAGAAATGGTCCTGGGAAGGTGTAAGGGCTTGGTAACGCACCTCAGCCAGATCAAAGAGTGTATGTGAAAGATGATACTGCAAGGAAAGTAATAAACTACTTTTAAACAGTAGTGGGAAAAGTGAGAATAGAAACAAGGGGGGCTGAGGAGAGGATGGGAACACACATTTAAAGACAAGGATTTTTTTGTCTTTTGCTAAATGAGCACTTAGCATATGAGCATGTAGCCAAAGAGCAGTGCTAGTGGATCTGCTTTCCTAGTTTGATGGGAGTTTTTGTTGCTGGCCTCCCTGAGACTTTGTAAGGCATTAGGAGCCATCACCCACGACTGCAGTCGGAACCAACAAGAATAGCCCTTGCTGCCTCTGCGAACCTGCAGGATGCTGGCATGCTTCAATTTACCCTCTCCAGAGATACTGATACACAGCTAAAGCTTTTCTAGCTAAAGCTAAAGCTGACTCTTGAAATCACACAGCTGCTGTTGCCCACAGTTGTACAGAGTATCTGAAGAGGTCCAGCAAAGCTGGTGAGGCACAGATCAGTTCTTTTCTTCCCTTGGCTGCAACAATAGAGGGACAGAAATGTCTCAGCTAGAGGAGAGTCAAAACCAGAGGGGTGGAGAGAGCTCCTTTCTCGCTGGTTGGTATTGTTAATCAGAGAGAATACTTAATGTAATTAGCAAAGACCTCCTAGAGGATCTATATGAAAGAAATTGTCTCTCTCTCTACTCCATTCTTGTTCAGGAGGTGCAGCCTGTTACAGCAGAGTCTGAGTTAGACTGAGCAGTCCTTGGTTCCTCTACTGTGGCAGGTGAGGGGCCAGATGGCCCTTGTCTGTCCTGCCTGCCACCAGCCTGAGGAAGGGTAGTTTTAGCCTTCTAATAGAAAGCAATGGTCCTACCTACCTAAACATATCTAAATTTTACCTGAAGTCTAAGTAAAGGAAATGTGCTGTCTATTTGGGCAGTAGGCAGCTGGTCTTTCTAGCTGTTCATCCTGGATGATGTTCTGATGATGTCATTCTCTCTGTCATTTATAGGAAATATGAACGGAACTTTGTTTTCTTTCCCCTGATATGGGTTTTTGACACCTAAGGCTCCCACTGAGTGCATAGACTACATAATTTCTCCAACCTGCTGAGTCTTGAACCTGATGCTCTCAAATTTCACAAGGATGCCCTGACATGAATACCTCTGTGTGCTGAATTTTGCCAGGCTGTAAAATGACTCAGTGTTTAAGCTGTCATTTAACCTCTTCCATGGTATAGTCTAAAGGGTGTATGGGGCATAGATCTTGCTTTAAGGCATCCTATTGTTCTTACAGCTATCTTCCAGTTGTATCTTAACCTGCAAAGACTATTAACTGAACATTCTTTTCTCCATTAAGTGGGGCTCACAATATGAGAGGGAAAAGTATTTTGGACATCCATGCTTGTAGGTGTACTTAATTTATTCATTTGGAAAAACACAGAAAACTGCATGACTCAAGCTGTTATACATTTTCAGTAAAGTAATTTCTATGGCAATTACATCTGTTTTCTTATTGTCTTGTTTTCCAGGTCAACAATGCAGCAATTAGCCTGGTTCAATCTGCTGCTTCTCCTTCCTTGTTTTGGGACCACCAAAACCTGCTTCCCTGGCTGCCACTGTGAGGTGGAAAGCTTTGGTCTCTTTGACAGCTTCAGCTTGACCAAGGTGGACTGCAGTGGAATAGGCTCACATATTGTTCCAGTCCCAATCCCATTGGATACCTCCTACTTGGATCTATCATCAAACAAACTGGAAACAATCAATGAATCGATGCTTACTGGCCCTGGATACACAACTTTGGTGAGCCTTGACCTGAGCTACAACAAAATAGCCAAGATTTCCTCCACAACCTTCTCCAGGCTTCGGTACTTGGAATCCTTGGATCTGAGTCATAACACTTTGGAAAGCCTTCCAGAAGACTGTTTCTCCAGTTCTTCTCTGAGTGACATAGATTTGAGCAATAACAAGCTGTTGGATATAGCTATGGACATTTTTGCTTCAAAAGGTCAAGGAAAACCCCTGAATGTTGATCTGTCCAATAATATGCTCAGCACAATTATGAGGCACCGTGAAAAGAGCATCCCCAACATACAGAACTTAAATCTTTCTGGGAACAGGCTAATATCTGTGCCAAACCTTCAAGGAATTCCTCTCCGATTCTTAAATCTTGATGGGAACCCTATAGTCAAAATTGAGAAAAGAGACTTCAGGGGGTTGAAAGATTTGATTCATTTATCTCTTAGTGGCTTGCATGGCTTTGGAGTGTTATCTCCCTATAGCTTTAAGGAACTACCAGCTCTCCAAGTTCTGGATTTATCCAGCAATCCTGATCTGCAGTCACTGACTGCTGAAGTTATCTTTGGTCTGAACTCCCTACAAGAACTCAACCTCTCTGGGACAGGCGTGTCAGCCTTGCCGAAGACTGTACTGAAATACCTGCCTTCCATCAAAAGCATCACCTTGGGGAAGAACATACAGTGTCTTAAGACTATCAAAGAAGGACAGTACCACCGACAAATTGGGCTGACCAGAAAAGAGGTCCTCAGTTGCCACGACAGCCATGGGTCCATAGCAGTAGCACCTTACGTTTTGTGATGAAAGCTGGGGAGAAGGGATGGGGAAGGGAGGGCAGGGGGCTGTGGGGTTTGTACAGGGGTCGGACTGACATGGCTTGCAGTGTGCCTTTTGTAAAACTGTCAATAATTTATATATTTGTATATGACTTGATTGTTTGTGGATTTTATACTCTCAAATCCTGGTCCACATTGTTTGCAGGCTCCAGATTTTGCCTGGTGTATCGAGTTCCCGCATGCTGCCTACTAGCTCAAGAGCAGCAATGCTGAACAACAGGGACCAATATGTTCTGCAGGTCCTGGGGCTGAACAGTCAGTCTGGAGCAAAACTTCATGCACCAGACGTGTTTGTAGGAGCAAAGCTACATCTCTCCAGAGTACACACCAAAAGATATCAATTCTGTAGCTGCTTGCTTACAAACTCATGCATCATCTTTTTAATTATTACTCCCCAAGAAGTGCCTTCTGGATGTTGCCTTCAGCAGCAGCACTCTGTTCCCTATCACGCACTTTCAGTCTTGAAGAAACATTTCCAGACAAACCTGAATACAGGGAGCTCCTAATGTGCTGCTTTTAACATGTTTGTTATTTGTATAAGTGTGCAATGAACACTGAGTAAGTCGATAACTTTTTCCACAGTTTTCTCCTTACTTTCCCATTTTAATCATTTTCACATCAAATTACTTCAGGTCCAGCCTTGGCAGCCTCCCGTCTTTCTAACCTTAGGCAGCCATTGCTCAGAGATGATGTGAAGCGCAGGGGTCTAGGAACCAGCCTCGAATGAAGCAAATTAACTGAGCTGCAAAGTGGAGAGATCATGTAGCCTACCTTAAAAAAAACCCCAAACCTCCTCCCCTTCTGGGGAAGCTTCTTTTCTTGATGACCTTATCAAACCAAGATTCAGACCCAGGGGATGTGAGAGTAAGCTGTTTCCATGCTGACATCCCTCATGCTGAACAAAACATCTGTGAGTCAGCTGGGCTCATGTGAGGCAATTTCCAGCACTGAAACACTTTCTGGAATGTGCCAGGGGAAGAATTAACACTGTCGCCTGTGACCCTGGAGTGCCTTGCCTATCAAAGGAAAGATCTTCAGGGTTTTTTTTTAGAGTTGTGTCTTTTCCTTCTATCACACAGATCCTTGGCTGCCAACTGAAATTGATAAAAAGCTTGGTCAACGGAGATATAGTCATTTTGCTGAAATGCTGGTGAAGCAAAAGGGAGCCCCTCTCATCCTTCTTCTCCAGGCCAGAAAAAAGTTGGGGAAGGCAGCACAGCATGACTCAATGCTGTGTGTGAAGCCTTCAGTTTGCTTATAGGAGCTCCTGGAGCATAGGTGTCTGCTGAGGTCTGGTCCACATGTGGCACACTGTCCTGGGAATAGGAAGGGATATTGTGGATGGGGTTCCTGCTCAGATTGGTCTTGGTCTCTAAACACAGCCTTGCATCAGGGCAGCCTTCAGTGTTTGAAGCTGGTTTAGGGAGGTCCATGCAATGGCAATGCATTCCACAAACTTCCTTAGGAGTGTTGAGAGTAACTCAGCCTTCATTCTCACACTCCCGAAGTTCTTTGCAAATTGAAACCCTATTGCTGAAAGCAGCTGTCTCCAGGGATGGGTGAAATCCACTCAGCCCACAGAAAGCAGAGTCAACATCTCACTGTGGATACTGAAACCCATCTCTCACTTTCATCCATCTCCTTTTCAATTTTGGATTGTAAAGTAGGATTTTAACCTTTTCTTTCAGTGCTGGGGGTTCTTCCTCTCTACTGAGCCTTTGCAGTGCTCAAATAGCCTTCGCTGTCACAAGAAACATTGATTTTCTTAAAAAGGCAATGGGATTGCCCACAGGCAGGCATCTGGAGGGGAACAGCAACCAACTGCAGTACAAGATGGAGCAGTTTGCAGAGGGAGGAGATGTTTTTTAGTGGAACTTGTCTTTTTAAAAGAATTCTTTCCTGCTGGCAGAAAATGTAATTTTTTAAAAAGTTGTTTAATTTTGTAAATCTGTATGTAGATTAAATGTTTAGGGGATCATGTACTGTCAAAGTTACTGTCTTTGCACCACTGTGGTAAGTTTAAAACAATGTGACAATCCAGTTGAAGACTGCAAGATTTCTTTGTGTAATCTCCTGCTAGATGCTAGCTAAACAAATCTCAGCAAAAGCTGGCAAACACCATCACTATGTTAGTTTGTTTTTTTAAAGAACCTCTGCAGCATTGTAAAGCTTTGTGATTACTCACAATATAATAAAAGTGATTTGGAGGAGAATAAACCTAGATTGCCCCGGATTTGTTGCCTTAGTGCTGGGAGGGTGACAGCTGTTGGGTCCAAAGTGCAGCACAGGTCCTCTCCTTGCGCTGTTCGACCCCGTCAGCCTCATGAGTATGCATCTCCAGATTGGGAGCAGGATTTTTCCCACTATGTTTGGCTCTCTAGGCTCCTCACTGGCAGAAAGGCTTGAGACCTTCGCTGACTAACTATAAGGAAATTATGGACACGTGGCAGTGAAGCAGTACAGGACTATCTGGAGCAAATTTCCTGTTCCAGGATCTGTTCCAAAGCTTGTCAGAGATAGTGGGGATCTCTTCATGGATTTGGACAGTCTGGGACATGGTCTGCTTGGGTTGAAAGGCTGGATTTGCAGAACGGGTGATGTGGGGAGAGCCCACAAGCTATTTTGCAAGACCATGGCAGTGGGAGGAATTTAATGGTAGCGGGAGCAATGCCACAGCACGGCAAACCACAAACTGCCAGACGGCAGAACTTTTGGCAGTGAGATATACATGTTCCAGCCTCAGCACAACTCTCTGAGGAGTGGGGGCTACTACATGGAGGGCTAAGAGCATGCAGAGCTAGTGCAGCTAAAGAATAAATAGAAACATCTTGGGAGAGCTTTACCTGCTCTTAAAGAGCAAATTTAATTTGAAACACTTCTCGGTTCGGTGTCTAGAACTGATGTAAACAGAGCCCCACTAAGGAAACCCCCTCTGGGAAGCAGTAGCATTCCCAGTACTGCCAAGCCTGAAGGAACAACTGCATCTTCCATCCCGGGAGGCAGAGATGGAGACTGCCTGTAAGATGATTCTCCATCTGTGGTTCCAAACTGCCCTGTCCTCCAGCACTACCAGGTTTGGTTAGACCATACCTTGGGGGTAGAGATATCCCAGCACTTTTATGGACATTATGAAGATGTAGAAGAACAGTTATCACCAGTCCTTAGATATGACTGGTCCTCTGGTGTCCAGAATTGTGTGCTGTGAACATTAAGGCTACACCATGATGCTCTTTCTGGATGGATCCCTTCTTCCCTGGGACAATAGGCTCAGCTGGAGCAGTGGACAGTGTCCTGCTGTTCCAGTCTGCCAGGGGATGGACGCTGTCCAGGGAGAAACAGGTCCAAAGCTGGCTTCTCTCACATCCATATGAATGCCCCACTTAAATAATGCTCCAGAGCTATGCTGGACCTTGTCCCTTCCAGTGTTCCTTTGCCTCCTTGCCCTACCTTCCTGTCATTTTGATAGTAATTTTTATTATTTAAATAGCCTTTCTGAAGCCCTCTGCATGAGAAGAAGCATGCAAGCCTCCACCAGCAGCATAAGCCCCTGCATTGCCCACACACATGTCCCTCTCCACCACAGGACTCAGACACCTGAAACACAGCAATAATTGTCCCCATGGAGGAGAAAAAGGCACATTGTGGCTTCAGGCTCAGTAAATCAGAGAAGGCTCTCATGCCGACTTCCTAAAACTCTTGTCAGCTTGATAACACAGCGCAATGGAATAAACTCTGGTGCCTGACATCACGCCAGCCACCCATGCCAGGAAAACCAGCTAGGCTGGTTAGCTGCAAGCTCTGGCTGTCTCCAGGACCAGCTCTGTGGCCACATACGTTTGCCCTGGCAAACAAGATGGGCATTTTAATTAGAGGCTAAATATTTTTAGGGTAGAATAACTACTCAGGGGAGGCTGGGCAATAAGGATAAGTGGTGTTAGGGAGGGGAAATAAGGGGCTTAGTTGGCCTTTGCTTGCAGCACTGTCTCCTGGAGGATTATCACATCTCATTCCACTTTCCAACATATTGGAAAAGACACCAAGGGTTGCTTCTCCGTATCTGCCTCATGGCCAGGGCAGCATAGGACAACTTTCTTCTCTTTATTTAAAAACTTGTATCTCTTTGTACCCAAAAGCTCCCATTTTCTTCTCACCAGTCTGCTAGGGCTGTTTCTCCTGGCTGTCAACTGCCAGCCTACAGAAGTCCCTCCCTGACTGATTATGTGACTAACTTGATAGCAGAAGTAGGTGCCATCCCTTTTAAAAAGAGCCACTCCTCTGTACATTTTCCATTTTATAGGATGTTTTTATTTCCAGCATGTTTTTTCCACACACCCTGGCTTGGTCAGGGTGGAAAGATTCGCTGCACTCTTGCCGCTGCAGAAGAGTGGCAAAAGTGCCTTCTGAGAAAGCTTTGGGGCAGCAAAACCCTCTGCCCCTTGAATGTTTCTAGAGGCAGCATAATTCCTGCCCCATCATTCCTGAGACATCCCCTTTGTTCACTCTTTGGGTGGACAAGAAGACCTGGGAACCTGATTAAGAGGTGGAAAATCGGAGCTGAAACTAGGCCATCATATAAATCCTTTCCTGTGATGAGCAGGGAGTCAGAGCACTGGTTCTTAATCACAGTCTTTGCCTCCTAGCATTTGTACACCTGTGTGCATGCACCCCTCAGTGCCAGAACAAACATATCCCCCTCTTATATCCCAACCCCACTCTGCACTGCCTTTGGAATTAACATAAAAGTGGTTCATTCTGCCACAGAGGATTGTCCCAGAGAAAGCAGTAGCCTGCTGTTCCAGGTGCTGTGCATCCTTCAAAAAACCCCTGTGAGCTGCAGGGGGGTTTGGTTAGGGGGTTGTGCTGCCACCTTGCCCAGATCCATCCCCTCCAGTGGTCCAGCTTCCACTCCGTGTGCACCCCAGGGTGATGAATCAGCCTGAAAATAAAATGTTTTGCCCCTGGAAACTTTCCCACCACCATGGTGAAGTCCTTTAACCCCCCACCACTGCGTGTCTGGACCTTTGCGCCATGTGCCTCCCTCCTCTTCCTTGTTAGCAGTGGATATGTCCCAGAGCTGGCTGGTAATTGACTGGGGCCGTGCTGGGAATTTGAACCTACATTTCAAAGAGATTGTTAACCTCATTTTCCTTCTCTTTGAACTGCTTCACTTTATTGTAGGCTAAAGGAAACATACGGTTTCTTCCTCCTGGAGCCCCCTTTGATGGGAGCCCAGCACTTTAGAGCCAGTGGTATTTTACCAGCAATTATGTTGGTGGTGGCACACTGTTAAGCTCTGTGTGATTATGCGTTTTAATGGGATCAAGCTGCCCCTTGGTTTTGGAAGGGATTGGAGGTAAGGAAATGGTCCAGAAATGCCTAAGGGACTGGCAGAGGCACATAACATGACTATCCCAGCAGCACATGGTGGGATCTCAGACCACAGAGGACCAAGGAAGGCCCACAGGTTATGGGTTGCTCCCCCAGAAACTAGGTTCAAGCCTAGGAGCTTAGATACATGAATGAGAGCTTTTCCAAACTGTTTCCATGGATTGTTTATGTTCCTCTGTGACTGCAGGGCAGCAGAGAGAATTTGTCCCAATCTTCCTTTCCATTACATCAAAGCCAGTATTTGCACAGCCTTTCACTGTATCAAGAAAAAGAAAAAAAAAAAGAAAAAAAAAAAAAGACTGGCTCTGATGGAAGCTATAAATCTCAAAGCCCTTTTCAGTCAGTGTTGTTTTCCACCTAATTTTTACTTCATTTCAGGTGTCCTTGAATTCAGAAGGCAAGGCTTCCCCATCCTTATGACTCCACTCCTGCCCCTAATTCAGCCACGCTCATCACAGCTCAGAAAATCCCAAGAGTTCAACTGAGCCCCACTCACTGACCAAATCTAAGCTCTTAGCTTCAGCTGTTGTGAGGGAAAGCATGTCAGGTTAATCTTCAGTCAAACATTGATACTAATATGCCCTGCCTCATGGTTGCAATGAACTGAACACATAGTTAACACGGGAACACCAGCATTCATAAAAACCCATTTCATTGATCAAACATCTAAGAACTGGTATTAAAGCATAAATCAATCTGTGCAGCTCCATAAACTTTAGGATATTTCTGAAGAACAATACATTACAATCTTTTATTTCTTTACCTGTACACACTGCCATCATTTCTTTTATCGCTTCACTGATTACAAAACCTGAAATAATGGATAGATTTATTTTATGGAAGAACTAGGCATCTCTGGAGGTAATTCTCAGATCTGCTAATCCACTATCTCTGCCTAAGATAGAACTCCTGAAGAGGGAGTAGTTTTTCCTGTGAGATACGCCAAGGAAAAAATGATTCCTGTTTGATCCTTACCCGCAGTCTCTTTTTAATCAACACAATGGGCAAGATTTGTCCCTTATTTTGCTACTAATCCTTATCACCAGCATAAAACTTCTACATTTTCCCCAGAAGTATTTGTTCATTGATTTTATTTCATTTAAATATTTTGTGAAAGGATTACTCATCTAAAAAAAAAAAGCAACAAACCAGCCAACAGCTGTCTGTTTGTCATAGTCCCGTCTGAGACCCACATCCTAGAGACCACAGAGGTGAAAATCCCCTTGAATAAACAGGAAAGGAGGAGGACTGAACACATCCCTGTGATATCCCATGGGAAATACCTGGATAATCCATGGTGGCAATTGCACCACAATGCCATTTTTACCACTGTTTCTTATATGTCCTCTGGCAGGATTCTCAGCCTCCCAAGACCAATGCATGTCCACAGCTAAACTGGGAAGAATCCTGCCCCAGAGATCCTGAAACTGGAGAAGATTCCCAGTGAAGGCACCATCACATATATATATGAAGATTAGGACTGTGTTTCAATCAGTTTTACCAAAGCCTCATCACAATTACTTTGTGATGATTTGTTTACTGTGATTATTTTGTTTATTTTTAGCTTGGTCACTTTAGGAATCCACACTGACTCCATCTAGTCCATATCTGGCTTGCTGTAATACTGCCCTAATGGTATGTCAAGCCTTTTGACAAGTCCAGTGGGTTTCTCCTTTTGGAAACTACTTCACAACTGGATTCGAATTCACCAGTGAGACATTTTTTTCACTCAAAAATATTCCCCATAAGAATATTTTTGTCTCTACTTTTCTTTTCTGCTATTTCTACATTCACACATAAGCAGTCTCAGCTCCAGAGGAGGAACGTAGACGCTTGGTGATGCCAAAGAAAGAGGTACAGTTCTGGGAAAGAGCTCACCAGGCTCACAATAGTTTTGAGTTTTATTGCTTTGGGAGGAAAATTTTGGGAGGAAAAACTCTTCTGGGTTTCAGCAGATGCAGAAAAGCAGTGCCAGGTCCTCTGTGCACGGGGAACATCCCCCAGTCACAGCCAGCAGTCCACTGGTAACCAGTTTAGGCAGAAAAAGCTGCGTCTGTAATTGCTTCTGCTTCCCCCTTCCTGAAGCTAAACTCAGAGCTATACAGCGTGCACTGTGCTGCTATCCCATAGCAGAGCAGAAGTGCCATAGCTGGCAGGGACTCCCTCCTAGAATCACCAAAGGAATATCACAATTACAATGAAAGCCCCAGAAGCCCGATGGAAAAGAGGTGGAAATTTCTTCATTTTCTCTCTTCAAGTCACAGCAGAAGAGAAGGGGTCCAAGACAACCCTCATGATAGCACATGTCCCCGTTTCAGTGCCACAGATCCTTGTCTTACCTGCTGCAGCAAAGGAGCCGGCCGTCCCCTCTGATGCAGCAATTTCACATTGCAGAACAGATCTGTGCAGTTTTGAGGAGACTCTGGAGCCAGCCAAGGACCATTAGCCTAGTTTTTCATCCAAGCAAGAAAGTCTTGGCTCCTGGCAGGCTTATTAGCTTTGGCACTGAGTTCAGCTGACACTTGGCCAAGGCATTCTGGCTGCAGCTGGACCTGCCTGGCTTGCGTCCCACCAGCTTGGGTCTCTCCCCATCACACTTCCCTGCCCTCCTGATTTAGCATGGACAGAGCAAGCTTGTGTGCCTGAACAGCTGAACAATGGGGATAGCTATGGACTTGGAAGATAGAGGGGCTGTTCAGACTCCAAACCTATTCTTTGTATATCCAAAAACTCCTGAGATTAAAAGGTTTCTTTGTAAAGTACTTGGTTGTCCATGAACAGAGATGTCTCCTCCATCTGACAAAGGTGGTGCTAGGCAGCTGGGCAGAAGCAGGGATGAACAATTTGTAGTATTTGCTCCTATTGCTTATCTTCCTGCCTTCAAACCCAAGGTATGTTTGAAAGCCTAGAAGAAAGCTGCATGGCTCTTCCCAGAGACTGAACAGATATCATAAGCAGTTGGAAGACGGGAGTACATCCCAGAGGCTGACAGGCTCTGGAGATACAGTATATGGTAGATCTTCCTTAATAGTTGAAAAATCTAAACTATTTCTTAACCTCCTTCATGACTGCTAGGGAGAGAGTAAGGCAGCCTGTGCCCATGGCAGTCCTGCTGCACACCCACTTCTTTTCTCTCCTGGCCTCTTCCACCAGAGTAGGGCTAGGCAGAAGTGCCCCTTGGGTGGCAGAAAAGATTTTTTCTGCTCTAGGACCCCAAACCAAGGTATCACATTGCTACTCATATCACAGCGTCTGTTCCATTGCTGTCTCCATCAGAGCCAGCAACTGGCTAGGCAGAGACTCTTTCCAGGGCCGATTCCACCCCATGCAGCAGAGACACTGAGAATATTCCCTATCCCTCAAGCCCTAGACTCTGTTCACAGGCATATAGTGTGTAAAGGCCATAATTACATGGGAACATTTGCTTTTGGCACAGGAGCTCTGTGGAGCAGGGGAGCTAGAAGCTAACAGCATACCTGGCGCTGTTTGCTGCATCCACATTGCTCCAGTATAGATAAAGACCAGCATCTTGGCTCACATCCTAGAACCAGGGGCCTCAGCAGCCAACTCACCCCTGGCAACAGCTTGGCAACATCCAGGTCCACCCTTTCTGGCAGGAGAATGCCTCCATGGCTCTTGCAGATCTGCAGCAATGGAGACATCGTATCCTCTCTAAAGAAGCAAATTTCAGCTTTTATTTTGCCTTTCCCATCACAGAATTATAGAATCATAGAATGATTTAGGTTGGAAGTGACCTTTAAGGACCATCTAGTTCAATTCCCCTGCAATGAGCAGGGACACCCTGCACGAGATCAGGTTGCTCAAAGCCCTGTCGAACATGACCTTGAACACTTCTAGTGATGGAACATCCACTGGCAACCTATGCCAGTGTCTCACCATTTCATCATAAAAAATTTCTTCCTTATGTCTAATCTAAGTCTGTGTCCCCAGAATCTAACTTGAATCTTAGCTAGCTACAGCCTGAGCAGGTGACTCCTTGTCCTTAATCCCACAGATGTGGTGATGAGGTGATGAAATTAGCAAGTGACAGGCAATTAAATTGCATATCGGCTATGTTCAAACTGCTGAGCCCCTGCTGAAGGCTTGCTTCCACCTTCCAGCACCAGGCACAGCCTGGGATGCAGCAGACAGACAGCTTTTCTACCACCTTTGCAAGACAGTAACAGGAATGTTATACATTGCAAATTAAATAGGGAGAAGATAGCATGCACCAGAAACAAAGGGGGTACTCTGTTGGGAGGATATAAAGACAGAAAATGCCCCATCACTAGATTAATAGTGCCAGCAAGAGGCAGGGCTTCTTCTAGCCCCAGTCAGAATCTCTTTGGACTGGGACAGATGAAGTGAGGCTCACAAGGGATTTGGGGTCTGGCTAGGGTGGCAGCCTGTGTATTGACCCACTTCATAGCCACTGCAGCAAAGCGGTGCTGCCAACACACTGAACTGCCAAGGGGGACATCAGGGTGACACAGTTTACTGCTGTCAGTTTGGAAGTTGCATTCATTCACAGGGGAAAATAAGTGATTAGATGCCACTACTCCCTGTCAATATTGCTATGTCCTCTGGCCTTGAGATAGTTTTGTCAAAACATGCTAGTGTACCTCCTCGTGGAGGTGGATACCAACTCAGGTGCCAGGAGGAGAGTCCAGTGTTTCATCATCAGGAATGTAAGTCATTGCAATACACAAAGTACAGCAAGTCTCTGGGCATTACGGAAGTAAATGACTGGGACATATAGTTTGTGATTCTGCAGATCACTTTGCCAGGCAGTGCCAGCAAATTTCCTGTGACACATGTATTGACAGGAGTCAGCTGGATTGCCAGAGAAGTAACATAGCTGCCAAATTCATCCGTGTAAAGAAATAAGACTTCACCAGAGAAGAACACATCCATCAGATTATAAAGACAATGGCACCGGGAAACTAAAGGGACCGCATACACTCATTCTGCTCTGACAGCAGGCAGAAGCCCTTTCTTCCCGATCTATTTTGTTCAGGTGGACTGATTTTTCTGAGAATAGAGAATGAGTTGCAATTAAGATTCAGCCTTTGTCTTAGGTTAACCTGCTTCTAGAAGAAAAGGTTAGGTAAGCATGGATGTAAACCAGTTTAAACATTCAGCTCATTCAACAGATCCTCGATGGGGCATGAGTCTGGTTCAGCCTCTGAAATCTCCAAGTTTGAGGTTCTGAGGCATCTTTTAAAAATTACATACGTACATAAAACCAGAAAGTCAGAGCTAGAATGATTCCTGGGTGCACTCAGCAGGATCACAGCTTGTGACTCAGAAATCCCTCGTAGACCTCTCTAGTCCCTGTTTGGAAGAAGGCACCATGACAAGGTGGATGGAGCAGAAAGCTAATCATCTACAGCAAGGGAGAATTATCCACTGTACTGATCTTTCAAGTCAATAGGACTAGATAACTCACTGCCAATAGCCTTGAAGAAATTACCTAAAGGGCCATTACTATTAAATATAACAAGAATTGGGGAACCTCAGGGAAGAGGAACAGGATGGCATAGGGTCTAGGTCATGGCAATATGGGCAGAGGAGAAGGGAATAACCACAAGGGTGAGCACCGTCACTTCTTAACAAAAAAAAAAAGACAGCAGTTAATTTGGAATTTCATCAATGAGTTCGTAATCTGGACAAGTACACATATGTCTATAAACACAGTCAGATGGCAGAGCAAAAAACCTTCATCAGCATTCATCATGCTTCAGCCTATGAGCTTCTGCCAATAAAGGCATCTGTAGAGGCTCAATATACTGCAGTTGCTCCAAGGCAAGTTGCTTTTTTCCCTTCTAAACCAAATTAGATGAGATTAACAAAACATGCATTAAATGGTGTCAGAACTACCCCCCTGACAGATCTTGAAATGTGGCTGTAAAGGGATGGAGTTATATCCCTTTTCTTAACAGAGATGGCTTAATGCAGACAGCAGTGGAGAAGCAGATGGAAGCAGGTCCAGGCATGGAGGATTATAGGGCTCAAAGCCCACTGACAGGCTCAGAGGGGTGGGCCAGGGAGGAGGCACTGGAAGGAGCTGCAGAAGGATTGTAAGGGTACTGAGAAGTGGACAAGGGTTTGTGGGAGCAGTTCAAGGATCTGTGGGATGGGAAAGATACCAGGTTGATATATAGATGCATCCACAGAAGGAGAGAGTGTCAAAGGAGTGTCAATCTGGAGGCCAAATACCCCATCAGAGCCCACTTAAAGGGTGAGACACTGCACTGATCTCCAGTGACTGAGGGATAAGTGAGAGCCAGCCAAGCTGATGTGCCAGGATAGGCCCACAAAGGTCTTGGGCAACCAAAATTATGAAAGGTTCCACAGAAGGGACACCTTGTTGCCTCAGTGGACAGTAGGCTAGGGCTGCTAGGAGGTGATGAGGCAGTTCTGCTGGCTACACAAGAGGCTGGGAAACATCAGAGGGCCAAGAATTAAGTGCACAACCTGCAGCATAAAGATTTAGGAATGTAACCTCATTCATCAAAGAGAAGGCTGAGAGAAGGCACATAGGTATTTACATAGGGGAAAGTAGTCTGACAGCAAGGCAGAGAAGGGGAGGTTCTTCAGTCATGCTGATAAGGGGAATAAGAAGACACAATGGGTGGAAGATAGCACTAGATTAATTCAGTCTTTGAAGTGGACATTAACTCACTGCTCTGAAGGTAATTAAATATTGGAACAGCTTATCAGAGACACTGCCAAGTCACCAGTGTTTCTTATGTTGAAATAAAGATTAGGTATCTATGAAAGGAGATGCCCTAATCCAATTTCTGGAAAAATCTATTTTCTGTATAAAGATCAGATAAAATGATCATCACGGTGCCTTTTGACTGTGCAGTCTGTGCATGTAGGAAGAGTAAACTCCCCCTGTGTAAGTATCCATCTTCATGTGGTACCTGATGTGTCAGGCAAATCAGGGGGAAATGCATAACACGTTAGGAGATCCCAGCACAAGATCCAGTGCTGGAAAGAGAGCTCAGAAATTCCTGGCTCTTATCCCATTAGGCTATTGGAAGACAGATAAGCCTCCACATTTCTTCAAACTTCATATGAATCACAGAACTACTTAAAAGTTTCTGGATTTGCCTAGTATCTATTTTGCAACAACAATAAAGAGATGCAGTCTGACTGTGCTAAATTTTTAGAGAATGGAAAGATGTCCTCTGCCCAACAAGGCTTAAAATCTTGCTGAGGACACAAGGCAAACAAGAACTAACTTCCACGTGGCAGTGGCAGCCTGCAAACACAGACCTCCAACAAATTAATATAATCATGTAACCCATTTCTTCATGCTAGAAATAGGAGGAAGAAAAGCAGCAAAACTTGGGAGTGCAGATAGAGTGGTTGTGATCAAGAAAGGGGTGCAAACCCCAACAGGATGCGGACAAAGTTGGGATCTATGCAAACAAGGCAAACTCCACCAAGAATAAAGGCTGGGAGTCATCCAGTCACATGGAGAAGTGCCAAAATATGCCAGATGAAGCAGTTCTTAAAGTGTCTGCTTCTCCCTGTTGACTTTAAAGGGAGCCAGGAGTGATTGGCCCAGACAGAGACATTAGCACCTGAGACACCAGAAGTCACGTGAGAACTCCAAAAGCCAGAGAAGGCACAGATCAAAGCAGTCACAGCACAGAGATATTTCTCTAAGACAAAGGGCTCGCTCTGAATCAGCTTCTCAGCTGTGAAACAGAACTCTCAATATATTCTGTCTAGAATTATCTACAACTTGTCTAATGTGGTAGCCAAAAGCTAAATGATCCAGAATAAAACAAAAATCTTCCATGATGGACAGAAGGGGAATACTGAGTGCAGAGTCACAATGAAGTCACTTCAGGTGGTTTTTATTATTTGGTTGCTTTTAAAAAATCAGTTTGCTGAATCCACCTTGGAAGACTCCTTTTGTTTTAAACAGAACTTATAATTTTCTTTTTATCTACTTGATTTTGATCATTGAAACACAAAATCCAGTTTGAGTTCAGGTCTCTCAGAGAGCCTCGGCTATTAATGGTATGGAGGCCCCTATTCACCATGTGTCCCTTTGCATGCAGGAGCACAGACAAGATCACAGAATCAAAGAATCATGAGGTTGGAAAAGACCCACTGGATCGCGCGCAGCCATTCCTATCATTCACTAAACTATGTCCCTGAGCACTTCATCCACTCGTCCCTTAAACACCTCCAGGGAAGGTGACTCAACCACCTCCCTGAGCAGCCTCTGCCAGTACCCAATGACCCTTTCCAAGAAAATTTTTTTCTTGATGTCAAGCCTGAACCTCCCGTGGTGGAGCTTGAGGCCATTCCCTCTTGCCCGGTCACCTGTCATTTGGAGCAGTCGTAGTGAAGACACACACACACTTACACACTGTGGGAATATGTTTGCAAGGATCAAACCACAAGAGGTTTCCATCTCTCCTTTTTCCTTTGCTGCCTCAGATCCCTGCTCCCAATGGGAACAGGATCCTTTTAACACCCTTTTGCATGATGCTGCATGGACTGTGTCTCCAATTGGCTCAAACAACTGCAGAGTGACCCCTCTGCCTACAAGGCCTGATCTAGCTCTGCAGGAACAGGGTGAAAGGAGTCCTGCAAATGTTTAGGGGTGACCATGCCATATGGCCAAGGGTGCGCTTGGTGTGTGTGGGATAAATAAAAACATGTATTGGCCAGATCAAAAGTCCCCCTGGGGAAAGGAGGCAAGGAGAGGAGAGAAAAATCCTAGCCTAAAGCACTGCCCCTGTAACTCCCTCTCTGTCCAGGGCTTTCTGCCGCAGCAGAGATGGAATTACAATGCTGAAGGAAACTCAATGAAATAATGATTACCCTTTGTATTTAATTAGCACAGAGCTGGGGTGGTGTCGAACAAGCATGTCTGTGCATCAAAACATTCCTTCTGGTGCTAGGGAGCTCAGATCCAAACTTCTCAGGTGCAGACTGGGCATGGAGGACAGAAACTGGGCTGTTTGGTCCCTGCCTGTGGTGCTAAGTCAGGCAAGGGCACGTGCACCAGCAAAGACATGGGGTCAGGGATGCTCCTTCAGCCCTCAGATGGGTCCATGGCTGGAGGACCACGGCGGATCCTCCAGGAGAACTTTGTCATGCTGTGCACTGCACAAACCTACCAAGGGAGACATCCCCTATCCCAAAAGACCAGATGGTGATGGAGGGAAGATCATCTCATCACTGGGCTTCATGTCCTCTGTCTTACAAGGTACAGCCGTCTCTCCCCTGGGAGAGATAAATTTCCTCCAATGTCAAAAAGCCACCAGTTTTCAACATTTCACAGTAAATTGGGATGAAGTAAGGGAGTAATTCCGTGCTTCAGACATGGGAGAACCAGCCCTGACACATCCAGCCAGGTGGGGAAAGGGCAAAAGGTCTGTGAGAGCTGGGAGAGCTGGCTCCAGAAATGGAGGAGGGCTCTGAGAGATGCTCAGGAGGCAATCACAGACTCCATCTTCTCTCAGAGGATCCCTCTGTGTTTGCAGAAAAGCACGAGTGGGGAGCTGATTTCCCCCTTCTTTTGGCCACAGAAATTTTGTTTCTGGTACAGGAAAAGACCGAAGTGAAGAGCGCTCAAGGAGGCTATGAATCCCAGCATGCCCAGTGAGTCCACAGAAGCAGTTATCCCAGGTGCTTGACTTCCCATGTTCTTCAAATTATTGTCTTCCTTTTTCTGATGGGGAAACTGACGCAGAAAGCACAGAGCTAGATGTACCCATAACACCTTCCACAACACAAAGCAGCAGCAGGAATAAATTCCTGCCTGTTCATTTCCAAAGGACTCCCTGCAAGACCAATCGTATAATTACAAGGGTAATGGAAAGATGTTGAAGGTGAATAAATTAAGGTGGCCTTCATTTACAGGCAGAAAAAGACCCTCAGAGGAAATGGCAGGTCTTGGGTTTCTAAGACAGGATGCTGAGACCAGAAAGAGAGACGCAACTCTTTTAATTTTAATTAACTCCTTTAATTTTAAAAGATCACATGCTAATAGCTATACTTACACCAAGATCTTCCTCTCAGACACAGTCAGAGAGCATTTTTACTTCTTTCATGCCCGTGGAACAGGAGCTCAAAACTGATGCATGACCAGAACATAATCAATTTTTACCTGATTTTCTGTCTTTTATGCTCCTCTTCTTTATCACAGTTATATTTATTCTACATGTGTTTGGTATTTATCCTGCATGTGTTTGTGATGACTTAAGGGGCAGCAGCAGTGTGTCAGTGCCATCCCCTAAATCGTGAAGCTTCCCACTTATTCTTCCATCACTTGGACAAATTTGTTAACAATTGTCCTTAGCAGGGAAATTGCTGTACAAATTATGCTGCTTAGCTGCATGTGCAGCTCTTGAGATCCTCACACCACAATCACAACCCCAGACAAAATCCAGAGGACACAGAAGCTGCTTCTTCATCCCTCTCTACAAAGATTTTCCTAAGATTGCCCAGAAAAGGAAAAAAGTTAGTTCCTACAGCTAGTTAACAGAGGCCTTGCAGTATAAAGATGCACAGAGTATCAGGTTTAAATGAATAATGCTGTTGACTACAGGGTCTGCTGAGTGTTGGCAGCTGACCTCAGATGGCTCATAGCTGTGGTCTGAGGAAAGGGCATTAAAATTGGTTGAAAAAAATATAGCTAATTGCACTGTCATGACATTAGCACTGAAGTTTTCAAACACTGGCAACAAAAGAGTATTGTGACTTCTGGCAGATCCCAGCATCACCAAGCAGGGTTGAAATTTTCAAATTCTCCCATTTAATGGGGATCTACAGAATGTTTTCCACATCCTGGTCAAGCATGACTGTTTTGCTGGCTCAAAGCAGCCAGTGCCAAGCATGTTGCTAGGAAGACCTTAAAAGTGGGAAACCAGCCACACAGTTTCAAGCAGCTTATGTGGGCTAAAACCATTGACTTTTTGGTGAGTGGGAAACTAAGAGATTAAAGAACCTAATCCATTGTCCTCTCACTGGCATGGTCAAGAGTTGAATATCTATTAAATGCATCCCTATACAGATGATTTTTGCTCTGTCCCATGGTCTGTAAGCAGAGGGATGGGGGCTGGATCTGTTTTTCTAGTATCAGCCATGAGATGGACTTCATCCCTTTTTAAACAAATAGCTGCCATGCTCCCTCTTTTGCACTCTGAAGAATAGGAGTCCACTCTGAAGAATAGGAGACCTCAGTGTGCCACTCCTAATTAGAAAGGTGTTCAGGAGAAAAGAGGAGAGAATAAATAAATCATTAGCAATGAAAGAGGTGGGGAGATTTTAAATGGATACTTTGGCAATTCCTTTAAAGAGAAGAAGCAGGTAATTACATTGACCTTGGTGATTGCATTATTTTCCTTGGGCCAGAGAAGGGAAATAATGAAGGATTGCCTAGTGCTAGCTAAGCAAGGGGTGATGTTACAGAAGACTGACACAGCCAATAGCTAACCAGAGAACAGACATCTTCTATGTTGTCTTGTTCCTTTCCTACCTCCTAAGTGTTTGTTCTTGTGCCTGGTTTTCCTGGTCTTTTTTTTTTTTTTTCAATAAGTTAGGCTCCTTGACTTTGATTACTCATCCCTTCTTGTGGAGGAAAACGCAATGGAGTGAAGGCTGGGTTCTGAGCTGTCTTTGCATGCAAAGTTTATCCAGAAGCCAATGGGCTTCAGTGACACCTGCACAACCCAGAGCTAAAGAAATTATGACCCCAAACCAAACTACTCCTAGAAAGTAGCTTCACACAACCTCACAAAAAAGGAAGAAAAACTGCATTTTCCCAATGAAGCAGAGTAGAGAATTCCCCGAGGTTCACCTCTGAACCTGATCCAGTGAAATCATGTAATCCCAGAGCTGCTTTACACCAAGCTGAGGTCTTTCTGATTTAGAGCCTATTTCCCTTAATTGACTATTAAGGAAACCTATGGTGATCAGCACTATGATAATCTAGACAGTTGAAAAAAGTCTTTCAGAGAAGAATTTACCCCCGTTTTCCTTCTGATTCTACTTAATTTACAGACCTTTTGCAGTGCTACTTTTTTTTACTAAGGGACTCGCTCCAGAGCCTCAACATCCTTCTTGTGGTGAGGGGCCCAGAAATGAACACAGGATTCAAGGTGCGGTCTCACCAGTGCTGAGTATAGAGGGAGAATAACCTCCCTGGACCTGCTGCTCACACCATTTCTGATACAAGCCAGGCTGCCACTGGCCTTCTTGGCCACCTGGGCACACTGCTGGCTCATGTTCAGTCGCTGTCAACCAACACCCCCAGGTCCCTCTCCTCCAGGCAGCTTTCTAGACAGACTTCTCCTAGTCTGTAGCCCTGCACAGGGTTGTTGTGCCCCAAGTGCAGTACCTGGCATTTGGCCGTGTTAAACCTCATGCCACTGGACTCTGCCCAGCTGTCCAGCCTGTTCAGATCCCTTTGCAGAGCCTCCCCACCCTCCAGCAGATCCACACTTCCACCCAGCTTAACGTCGTCTGCAAACTTGCTAAGGGTGGGTTAGGAGGATGCTGTCATTCATGTGTTTTAATGGTTAGGACAGAAATTCTCCTCTAGAAGAGCCATTTGACAGCTTGTCACACTGAAGTTTTGCTCTTTCGCATATCACCTGGCTAAATAAACAGACTTCAGCATCATCTGCCACCTCTGTTCATTAAAATATCATACAGACAAATGAGTTGTAATAGTTGGGCACCAGTTAGGTAGCACAGTAAAAAGCTGGGACTCTGATGGCACCAATGTCTGCTAAAAGAAGATGGAACAGGGTTATGTACAACCCTGTTTGAATGCCAGATACACTTGAGATATAGGGAAGTCTGTTGTTAAAGGTGTGTGAAAACAGGTAGATCCTTGCTCTTCTGTTATTTATTTCCCTCTAGATTGCCCTAATTGTGTCACAGAGGCTTTCTAAAGAAAAAATCCATTCCAGACTGCTATAGCCAGATTCTATGACTGGCCAGTCCAACATTTGAGCTTTGTCTAAATTTGTGACATGTACTCTGACTGCTCATCCAGACAAATTAATTCTTTGCCTGGCAACAACCCAGTGGGCACCACTGCTGGCTCTAAATAAAGTATAAAGGAAGTTTGTTAAGAACTGGAAAGGGAAGGTTAGACAAAACTAAGTTATACGAAGCTTGTGAAGTTTGATGGGATAAGGAAATTATCTTAAGGATAAATTCTGCAGTGGATGCAGGATGAGGCTTGGCCCAGTGGGAATGCAAGCATGCCAGCTTTCTCCTTCCATTTTATTCATACCAACTCATAAGTCTCAAAACTCATAAGTCTTGCTCAGGAAAGGCTCCTGCTGCCAGATGTAAAAAAACTGAACTGATCAATGAAGACCCAGTAAGACTGTGCCTAAAGCTTTGCCCAAAATATTAACATAATCTCTGCCAGGCTTAGGGAGGAACATGACAGCAGAAATCATGTGGTCAGCTAAAGTGAAGGAGCCTGGATTGGAGAGAACTTTGAGCCTGTGACTAGTTCATTCATATTGTACAGTTTCCTTCCTGCTTTGGGTTGGACTGACTCTAAAAGAATCAGAGACTTATAGAATGGTTTGGGTTGGAAGGGACTTTAAAGATCATCTAATTCCAACCCTCCCTCCCCATGCCATGGGCAGGGACACCTCCCGCTAGACCAGGTTGCTCAAGGTCTCATCCAGCCTGGTCTTGAACACCTCCAGGGATAGGGCATCCACGACTTCTCTGGGCAACCTGTTCCAGTGTTTCACCACTCTCACAGTAAAAAAAATTCTTCCTAATATCTAATCTAATCTAATCTAATCTAATCTAATCTAATCTAATCTAATCTAATCTAACATCTTTTGGCTTAAATTATTCCCCATCATCCTGTCCCTGCACTCCCTGATAAAGAGCCAACTTTCCTGTAAGCCCCCTTTAAGTACTGTAAGGCTGCTATAAGGCCTCCTCAGAGCCTCCTCTTCTCCAGGCTGAACAATTCCAACTTTCTCAGCCTGGGCCATAGTTCAAATTAACTTAATTGACAGTTAACATAATTGCAGCTGCTAGCAGAAGACATTTCTTGGTCTTCCCCTGAAGGTCCTATACACCTCTTTCTGCACCCTTCTTCATCTCTTCTGCCTAACTACTGCTGCACCTGGTTCATCACATCGGTTTACCTTCCCATTGGTCTCCAGCAGAAGAGATTTGCACAAGGGGAATTTTTCCCTTAAACCCACTCATCTGTGAGAATTTTTGCCACCAAACTTCTTCCTGAGAGACAAGAAGATGTGATAGAGATAAACTGGCAGGGCCTGTGAGCAACAGAATGGAGAAAGACCAAAGAGCATATTGTTCAGAGAGAAAGACACCAGCAGAAAAAGGTGTGATTCTGCATATGCAGGAGGAAAAAAGTGAAAGCAAACACAGTTCGGGGGGGGAAATAGCACAAAAGCATGTGTTTGAAGGACAGAATCAAAAAAAACTCATCTCAATTTGTTTCACACAAATTTCTCCCTATTGTTGTTAGGAGCAAGCTAAGAGCTGCCCTTCAGTACACAGAGGCAACCAGCCACTTACGTTGCCTGTGTTCAGCAAGACACTAAACAACTCTCCCGGGGTGGGAAATCATTGTGGATCTAATTAAAACTTGTCACGCAATGCTGCTTCACTGACCAGCCTCTGGGTGAATGAGATGACCTCTGTTAATTTTATCTGACAACGATCGTTACATTAAGGCCAATTCCCTACATGAGACTCAATATCTGCCAAGAGATGGACACAACAGCTGGAGCTCTGAAAGTGCAGGAGACAAGGAGGACCTGCAAACCCCAGCTGTGCACGTGAGTGAGTTGGCTGTGTCTTGTCCCAGTGGGCAGAGGATGCTGACTGCTGCCATGTAGGTCACTTGGTGAGACAGCAGGTTGGCAGAGCAAGGCAGGCAGAAATGGCTGGGAAACTGGGTCTCTTCAATGCAGAAGCAGCATAGCGAAATCCAGAGAAGAGCAACGAAGCTGGTGAAGGGGCTGGAGAACAGGCCTTATGAGGAACGGCTGAGAGAGCTGGGGTTGTTTAGCCTGGAGAAGAGGAGGCTGAGAGGAGACCTCATTGCTCTCTATAACTACCTGAAAGGAGGTTGTAGAGAGGAGGGTGCTGGCCTCTTCTCCCAAGTGACAGGGGACAGGATGAAATGGAATGGCCTCAAGCTCCACCAGGGGAGGTTTAGGCTGAACGTTAGGAAAACATTTTTCACGGAAAGGGTCATTAGAGACTGGCACAGGCTGCCCAGGGAGGTGGTTAAGTCACCTTCCCTGAAGGTGTTTAAGGCATGGGTAGACGAGGCGCTGAGGGGCATGGTTTAGTAATTGATAGGAATGGTTGGATTCAACGATCTGGTGGGTCTTTTCCAACCTGGTGACTCTATGATTTCTCTTCCAGAAACACAGGACCACCTCAAATGTCATTCAACTCCTCTGGTGCAGCCTTTCAGAGAAGGTGGCTGTTTTTAAATGATAAATCTAGTCAGATATGGAACAAAATATGATGCTATTACCCACACTTTGCTAATAATCATTGCACAGAAGTCTGTGTCTCCCTGTCAGCCTCTCCACCCATGCTCCAGGGCTGCAAGCAGGGCAGCTGTGCTAGCACAGTGCTGGGCTGTGCTCCTGTATCTGTCCCTGCACAGGGTTGTGTCAGGACTCAGTTGTGTTAAACCATGTCCTGGTGGCCCCAGCCACCTTGGAGCACCAGAGGAAATAGCAAAAGGCTATTCAGGGGAAACTGTTTAGTATGGACAGATACATCTTGTCCAGAGATACAAAACTCTGTGACACTGTTATATGGTCCCTGCACATCTGTCTGTGTTCCCTAATGGCCATCAGCTTGAAGGATGAGTATTTCTGAACTCAGCAGCCTATCAGGAATAGGTCCTGCCCCACTTTATCCCTTGAAACCTGCTCAGAAATTCAGAGGTGTGAGCAAAGCCACAGACCAGTCTGGCAACGTAGCAGGAGGTACGTGAATGGACACTCCAGGCCCCAGAGTACTAATTAATCCTAAAGGATGGAAGCAGATTTTTGATCAAATTGTACTTCATAAGAACCCTGGGGAAATGAAGCTTGCAGGAACAAGAGAGGAATCTCGTTAAACAATGTTGCTTATTAGTAGCATTTAAATAATCTCTCTGAAGGCACATACACCCCTCAGGAACATCAAAGCACCAGGAAAACTGCTGCACATCTGGTGGCAAATACAGCCTGAGCAACTTCTGGGAATTTGATAGCTCCATAGTGCAGCTGAGGTTGAATCAGTGCGATGGACTTTAAATCGTCATTAATTCCCAAGTAAATAACAGGGAAGAAAAAAAACCAAAAAAACAACCAAACAAAAAAAAAACATTAGCATCTTTGAGAGAGAGGTGGGCACTCGGATTGTTTGTGTGGCACTCATGGCCTGGATCTTTATAACACAGCCTTGAGTATGAGAAACTTAAACAGCTGAACCTTAATTATATCTGTTAGTTTCTTGTGTCCATCTCTGTTTTCACTGCTGATGAGAACAGGGTTTGATATTACTGCATATGGGGTGAGCACACATGATTTAGTCACAGAATCCAGAATACATGGAGATTATTTGCGGGGCTTCTCCTTTTGTTATGAGTAGGCATTCAGAGTGAATTTGTCTTGGAATCCAGGCTGTATCTGGTGAAGCAACAACTGATCTCATCAAAACAGAGCCATCAAACAGCGGAGTCTCCTCCATCTAGGATGGGAGTAGTTCCTTGATTCTTTACCTCATATAAGCTGGTAAAGGAAAATGAGAGCTTCAGGAATCTCTCAGGAATGACATGAAGACTGAAATGACATGAAGACCTTGGAAAAAAAGGAAGGCTATGAGGTATGGAGGAATGCACAGTTGCTTGGCTCAGTCAAAGTCACTTGACTGTAGTAACATTTTTCTGACTCTTAATTGTCTACCTGACAGTGAAATAATGAAATATTTTAAAGTCAACCAGTCTAAGAGGATTCATTCAGATCTAGGTATTTGTGAGGCAGAGCATAGCAATTAGTGGGTACTTTGATGCTTCTGAAAGGGATCTTAAAAGGATGTGCAAAACCTGTTATTGAAGTAGGTTTCCTGAGAAACCATCTTCCAAGAAGGTAGATTTGAAGCTCATTCCTTGGTGATGGTTATAGCCAAGATGGAAGATACTCAAATCAAGTCTTTGATATGAAAACAGGTAAACAATCAAAGGAAAGAATTTGGGAGGGAGGCAGAGGGTTACTTTGTCTCCTTCAGGCTGCTCACTAGGAATTGGTCTGAGGCAGGAGATTCGGGTTTCCTACATTTTTAGTGTAAGGACGCTCTCTGTTTAACACTACCTTTTCTAGTAAATGCATTAACTTTCTGTTTGTATCCCTGAATCTCCACCCCTGAGGAATTTGCTTCTTTTTCCTTGGATTACTTTTTCTTTGCATTGTTTCTTGTGCTAATTGTCTCACTTCGTCCCCAGTGCCTGACAACTTGATTCTAACACAAATAGTCTGCTGCATCACCTTATGATAACTTTACTGAAAATGATGGATTAGATTCTTTGTTTGATCAGAGCAATAGAGTCCCAGTTAAATCAATAGCTTACCTCATCTGCAGATCCAGCCATATGATGCTACTCAGGCAGCAAGCCACAATCCTCCAATGGAAAATCAAGGCCACTTAATACTGTAAGATTTTATTACAGAAAAAAAATGTTTCTTTGCGTTGGAATTACAACAAAGACATTCATGTTCTGATCTGACTCCTCCAGTTCAATGTATTATCTCAGGAAGATAAAAAGATATTCATTCTGTGTGTAAAGAATGTCTGGTAAACTGCCAGGTTTTCTTTTTTTTCTTTTAATTACTCAAAAGGGAGGTGGGGAACTGGCTCCCTACCTAAGGTCTGGAGCTAAAAGCATTTTTTGATGAGAAATAACTTGAGCAAACATCCTTCCCCTTATTTCTTGCAGTTCCTCTAGGCTCATTTTGATATTTTTTTCCTCAAGAGCAAATCCTGTGTGGTTAACAAGCTGAGTGATAAAAATAAATCAATACTCCATATCCAAACTGATGCACTTCTGCTCCAAGTGCCATTTTGCCAGCATGGCTTTCAAGGTCTCAGTTGTCTTTCTCTCTCTTTTGTCTTCTCTTTGGTGGTTGCACATCAACTGAAAAGGGGAGTGGGGAAAATCAGGCTGAAAGGTGGTGTGTAAGATGCTGAGATGTAGAGAAGAAAAGCCACGGGGCATGGTCCCTGTATGTAGGCTGAGGGAGAGGCAGCAATGATCTGCAACAGGCACATGCCTGCAACGGGCATCAGTTTGTCAATGTGAGAATTTCAAAGTCACTGTACTTACCCTCTATCCCACGCAGTCCTGGTGTGTAATGTCTCAGCTTGCCATGATGATGCCCTAGGGGTGAACAGTTTATTTATGTCATTAATGATGCTATTGAATGAGCCCTGCACACTTCAGCTTCGAGTTCCTTTGTCTTTTCAGTGTTTGCATTAATTATATTACTCCCAGGAAGAGGAGAAGGCTCCTGGGTATAAAAGGGATTAGCTCCTATGTGGTGTGGAGGAGTCACCTCCAATTTGCTGCTGGCTTTGTGCTTGCATCTGTCTTTCATGTAGGTTTCCCACAAAGTGCTTTTTGGGCTCAGAGTATATTGAATCATAAAATGGTTTGGGTTGGAAGGGGCACAGGGACAGAATGACTTCATACAACTTGCTGGCCACACTTGTTTTGATGCAGCCCAGGATATGTCTGGCTTTCTGGGCTGCAAGTGCACATTAGCTGGTCATAGAATCATAGAATCATAGAATCACCAAGTTGGAAGAGACCCACCGGATCATCGAGTCCAACCATTCCCACCAATCTCTAAACCATGCCCCTCAGTATCTCATCCACCTGCACCTTAAACACCTCCAGGGAAGGCGAGTCAACCACCTCCCTGGGCAGACTATTCCATTGCCTAATGACCCTTTCAGTGAAGAATTTTTTCCTTATGTCAAGCCTGAACCTCCCCTGGCGGAGCTTGAGGCCATGAGGTTCTCATCAACCAACACCTCCAAGTCCTTCTTCTCAGGACTGCTCTAATCCATTCTCTGTCCACCCTATCTTTGTGCTTGGGATTGCCCTGACCCATTTGCATGACCTTGCATTTGGTCATTTTGAACTTCATGAAGTTCGCACTGGCCCACCTATCAATCCAGTCAAGATCTCACTGGATGGCATCCCTTTCCTCCAGCATGTTGACCCACACCACACAGCTTGGTGACACTGGCAGACTTCCTGGGGGTGCACTCAATCCTACTGGCCATGTCACTGAACAAGATGTTAAACAGCACCAGTCCCAGTACGAACCCCTGTGGAATGCCACTCATTACCATTCTGCACTTGGACATTGAGAGGTTGACCACAACTTTTTGAGTGTGATCATCCAGTCAATTCCTTATCCATTAACTGGTTCATCTGCCAAATCCATATCTCTCCAATTTAGAGACAACGATGTTGTGCAGGACAGTGTCAAATGCTTTGCACAAGTCTGTGGGCTAGGAGCCTCTACACAATGCCTTAGACTCCTGCTTTGGTTTTGCTTTCAATTCCCAATTAAACAAGAGCCATAGATGTCATGTTACTAATGCTTGAAGACCCAAGCACAAGGTCACATTACTCTGTGTTGAGATACTTCTCATCAGCCACCTGCATGCACTTTACAGCCTGTTGATAATGAGAGGTAATCTATTTTATGTTCATGCTCTCCAGTCATGATCTAAGCTCAAGGCAATAACAGTGCTTTTGTACAGCAACGAGTTTACACCCAAGAAATTGCTGTGGCTCAGTTGATTTGCTGTAATCTGCTCATGCAACAACCACCAACCATTTCCAAAGCCATTGTAATAAATTGCTCCAAGGACAGCAGATGCAGTTTAACAGTGAGACCATTTAGCTGCACAGGCTCCTCAAAAAGCACTGCTGTCTTTAAGGCTAGTAGTAATGTGCTCTTGACCTCCATTTGGTTCAACAGCTATCACTGAGAAGAAACAGGACTCCAGTGCAGTCTAACAGCTTGGAGACACTGCATTTAGAGGGTCCCTTTACAGCCAGGCTGTTTCTAGAGCAGGAGGCAATACATCGAAATGTTGCCCCTTGTTTAATTCAGACTATAAAAAGAGAGCAGTTTCCTGCCTGCATTTTCACAAGTAGGCATTTCTGACTCTAGTGAATTAATGAGTTTCATCTTGTTCTCCTGTACATTTGATATCACATTGTCCTAGGGCATTTAAAGCAATTAGGTTGGGTGGCTATTTTTTTTCTGCACAAGAAAGACACGTCGCCTCTTTCTTTAACTTTGATTTCACCAAAGGTTTCCATTTGTTTAGCCTATTAAAATCCAGCAAAGGGAGGCATTTGAAAACCCCGTTGTGCCTTGCAGAGCTCAGCCACGATGGATTTCACAGGCCACGCTGCCTCTATAAAAGAGGAACAAGGCTTAGTCTCGCAAGACCTTGTTGAAATCCATCAGTTTAATTAGGGACTATTTTGCAAGGGCGGAAAATAATTATTGTGCATACAATGTAGAAATGTCCAAAAATTGCCTCATTAACATTGATTCATTGTAGCCAGTGCATAATGAGTAGAGACCAGACCCCTCTGATGAATGGCACTCCCTCCATGACAACACACTCCGCATCCATAATGGCTGAACACTGCTCATTTTATGGGGACAGTGGCAGGTAGAGGAAGCAGAGGCACAAGCAGCCTACCTGCACAAGGATCACAGTGGTACCACCCAGCTCCTTTGCAGAAACCCAGAGGATGGAGCTCGGGGCATCCCTGAGGTGTTGGATCTTTCTGCTCAGAGCTCCCTACTCCAGCCTGGGGTCTGCCATTGGGAAGGGACAAAAGCAGCAAATTAAGGGAAGGGAAAAATTGGGAATTCATAGAACCATAGAATCACTAGGTTGGAAAGGACCCACTGGATCATCGAGTTCAACCATTCCTATCAATCACTAAATCATGTTCCTGAGGACCTCATCCACCGGTCTTTTAAATACCTCCAGGGAAGGTGACGCAAACACCTCCCTGGGCAGCCTGTGCCAGTGCCCAATGACACTTTCAGTGAAAATTTTTTTCCTGATGTCAAGACTGAACCTCCCCTGGCAGAGCTTGAGACCATTACCTCTCATCCTGTCCCCTGTCACTTGGGAGAAGAGGCCAGTTCACTCCTCTCTGCAATCTCCTTTCAGGTAGTTATAGAGAGCAATGAGGTCTCCTCTCAGCCTCCTCTTCTCCAGGCTGAACAACCCCTAGCCCTCTCAGCTGTTCCTCATAAGGCCTGTTCTCCAGCCCCTTCACCAGCTTTGTTGCTCTTCTCTGGACTCGCTCCAGAGCCTCAACATCCTTCTTGTGGTGAGGGGCCCAGAACTGAACACAGGATTCGAGGTGCGGTCTCACCAGTGCCGAGTACAGAGGGAGAATAACTTCCCTCGACCTGCTGGTCACGCTGTTTCTGATCCAAGCCAAGATGCCATTGGCCTTCTTGGCCACCTGGGCACACTGCTGGCTCATGTTCAGTCAGCTGTCAACCAACACCCCCAGGATTGCCTCCAGTGAGGTCTTGGCTGCCATTTTTCCACTGAGACCACTGGTCTCAAACGCAAATTTCTCCTGGGCCAGGAGTCTCTGATCACAATGAGTCTTGGCCCACAGGTCAGGGATGACACATGGTCCATGGCATCTTTCAGCAGCAAGCACAGGTGATAGAGAAGGACACAACACCTTCCCACACATGCTTCTCACAGATGGACAAATCAACATGCCCTGGATATACAACTGCAATGACAGCAAGAATCAGCATCTTCAAGGCTGAATTATAATAAAGAACAGGGTTTGCCAACATCAACTGACTTTAACACAGATACCAGGACAGCCCAGAAGAGATGCATCCTTTGACAGTCATTTTCAGCCTGGACTTGACAAATTCCCCCATGAAGCTACAGACTCATATACAACAGCTGAAATGGCTAAGCCTATTTTTTTATTATTATTTTCCACCAACCCTTTCAGAAAGTCTCATGGAATCACAAGCATCTACAGACCAGAGAATTAAACTTCTATCCTGGTACACTGCATGGGAATGTGACTTTCTGAGAAAATCAAATCACTGCCCAATACATCAGAGCTTAATAGTAGTGTTAAATTGATCTTTACTTACTTTCTTAAATGTTTGGAGGGAAAAAAAATGTTGCTGATTAGGCACATGAAGCTTGGTGAAGTTTCAGTAGGACAGTATCTCAGTCCTTTACAACTGGCATAGGCAATCGAAGTCAGAGACGAGTTGTCTCATTTTATTTTAGAGGCACAATACGTCCTCTGATTTACCCTATGGCCGGAACCCAAAATGGGTCAGGGAATTGCTTTAGCAGTGGCCATTACTATTCTGCAGCTAAAAAAGGGAGCTGAGTTGATTCAGTCAAATGGAGACATTTGCATTTAGATATATGAAGGAAAACTAAGTTAATCATACCTAAAAATGGATGTGGCTTGTGTATAGCAGCACAAGGGTGCTGGGTAGGGTCAGGATAAGGTGACCAACCACACAAAACACAGTCAGTGCTCAAAGTGCATATTTGCTGTTTACCCTGTATGCCCAAGGGCTCTGAAACACACCCCAAAAGAACACAAAATAGCACTCAGACCTCTCCTCCCTGCCTGTTAGACCACAACTGACTCCTAGGGCTGAAGCTTCAAAATGGGATCAAATACCAGTACTTGGGTCTACTGGCACTTGCTGGCTGGATTTTGCCCTGCTGATGAACCTCTGTGTTGTAATGACTACTGCAAACAATGACAATAATGAGGACTTTTGTATTGCATGTATAGGTTGAAGAAGATGTATCAAAGAAGTAGAAGGTCAAGCAGGAAAGAGAAGAGAGTAAGCAGCCTGCATAAGTGCTCATGGTGACCCAATAAGCCCGCTGACTGCAGCTGGAGCACTTTGTCATTCAAATCATTGAACCAGCGCATCTTTATGACCTTTAACAGGTGATTGTCCCCTTTTTCTATGAAATAATGTCACCTTCTGAAGCAGCACAGTAAGGGAAATATCTCTACTGCAAGTGGCATGCTGACTAAAAGTTTTTCTCCCTTCATTCTTCTGAAATTAATTCAGCAAAAGAGACATCCTGGATAAAGACCAGCACAAGCCTTGAGAACAACTGAAATAAACAGTGAGATGCACTCTCCTCTCAGGACCAAAGTTCATCTGTAATCAGAAAAAGCAGAATGGGAGGTGCATTTTCCCGGTGACTGAGTGTGATCTGAAAGCCTGAATCACTCAAAGTACCAAAGGTCAGTAAACATCAGTTTAGTTTGATAAAAAAAATTAATTTAGCAAATAAAAAAAAAAATGCCTGTCCTCCTCTAAGCTAAATGTATCCAAGTAGTAGGCCACTGATTTTCAGGCTAGTAAGTCTTTTTTGTATTTTGAGTCTTGAGCAGTGGCAAGGAAGAATAAAAATAAGGAGACCTTGTTGACTGCACTTCAAAGTGAGCAGTTTCTGATCAGCTCTCTATTTGATGACCTCCTCAGATGGCTATGCCCCTTTGGAAAAAACTAACCTTACCCTCATCTCAAGGAATGATTCGAAACAGGAACTTCATTTTAAATAAAGTTCTTTGTAACTGTCTTCCTCTGGAGAGAAGGAAACCTATTTCCCTCCGTAGACAGGGATCTATACACACAGAGGCATCCAGAGCAGCAAACAATAATCCAGCCATTTCTACATTTTGGGCTCCATATTTCATAGTCACATGTTAGAAAATACCCATAAAAAAGAACAATTTTACACTGGGGTGCTTAGCAAAGAGCTCCCTTTCTGCCCCACTGGGAAGTGGGTGGTGCTGGCAGGCCAGCAAGGACCTTTTCATCTCAAACATCTATGTTTCCATCTCTTTGCACATGTAATTTTGCACCTCATTGCTCCTAATTGAGTGGTTTTGAAAACCCATCCTGTAGAGCCATCCATTACTCTGCCAGGGCCACAGTGTCAAAGAAAATAAGTTCTCATACACTTCTGTCTATAAATAATGCTGCTGCCATGAGGTTATCCACAGGGATTGTTGACAGCTATCTGATTACTGGTGTATTTCTCTGTTTTCTATCAAATTGCTTGTTTCTTCCCCCAGTCTCTCCCCAAAAGTAAAGGTGCAGGAGGACTGCAGAGCTTCCTAAGCAGCAATTCCAGCATCTTTCTCTTTCCACAATGGATGCCACAGCCACGGCAGGAGCTGCCATCTCCAGGATGGGACTCAGGACTGCTCTTATTGGCAGCAATTTTCTGGAGTAAAAGGATGATATCTCTAGTCACACAGACAAACTCCAGCTCTGGTAATTATATCCTGCTAAATAAATTTCCCCCTTGCACTTACAGCAGGACATGCAATACTTCTTGCTAAGGAATTGCACAGCATTAAAACACTGTTGTAGGTTATCTCAGAGACAGCTACATTTTGGTGAGAGGAAAAGGTGATTTTTGTAGATTTGGCCACAAAAAAACAGTTAGAAGTTTTGGAGCTAACACCATAGCACTGGCTTTTCTTCAGTGAGCAACCACAGCTTGATTTCAAGGAAGAGTTCTTACTGAAATGGGAGCCTGGGGGTTTTCCTACAACATATTAAATTTATTCATAGGAACAACTGAAGAGAAGGACTCAGAAGCTGGAAGGGCACAAAACTCACTGTCTGACCTCCCAGCCCAAATACCCAAGCAACCATGCCCCAGGTAATGCAGGCAAACCTTCACCTCTTGCTATCCATCATTGTAAAGCAAATAATGCAGCAAGAATTCAAATTTTCTACACTGCTTTTGTTCCAAGGCATCAAGTACTTGCACCTTCTGGTCTCTACCACTGTTATATTTAGTCCATAATTAAACAAGCAAGGGACATAAATAGCTGACAGCTTAAAAGCACTTTCTTTTACTCCTCTTCTTGCCTTGTAAACACATATCCTACTTCTCCCATAAACTACAGAGCACAGCTATAATTCATTCTCACCAGCACTGCCTTTTTCTGTCTGAATCCAGGTTATATTGTCGTAAGCTGACAGATTTTTTTGCCTTGAAAATTGTCCTTTTTTATCAGAAAAAATGGCTTTGTCCATCTCTGAAGATTACTGGGAACATCTCTGAGCTGAACTGGAGTCTACTCAAAGCACCACCATCAAGTCAATGGCCAATGGCATCTTGAATTGGATCAGAAACGGCGTGACCAGCAGGTCCAAGGAGATTATTCTCCCTCTGTACTTGGCACTGGTGAGACCACACCTCAAATACTCAATTCAGTTCTGGGCCCTTCAGCACAAGAAGGATGTTGAGGCTCTGGAGCGAGTTCAGAGAAGAGCAACAAAGCTGGTGAAGGGGCTGGAGAACAGGCCTTATGAGGAGCGGCTGAGAGAGCTGGGGTTGTTTAGCCTGGAGAAGAGGAGGCTGAGAGGAGACCTCATTGCTCTCTATAACTACCTGAAGGGAGGTTGTAGAGAGGAGGGAGCTGGGCTCTTCTCCCAAATGACAGGGGACAGGACAAGAGGGAATGGCCACAAGCTCCGCCAGGGGAGATTTAGGCTGGACATCAGAAAAAAATTTTCACGGAAAGGGTCATTGGGCACTGGCACAGGCTACCCTGGGAGGTGGTTAATTCACCTTCCCTGGAGGTGTTTAAGGCACGGGTGGACGCGGTGCTAAGGGGCATGGTTTAGTGTTTGATAGGAATGGTTGGACTTGATGATCCGGTGGGTCTCTTCCAACTTGGTTATTCTATGATTCTATGATTCCAAGTCATCAGCACCCACTAGATGAGGATATGCTGGTAAGATGCATGCCACAATTTCTTATGAGTGAGCTAGAGGAATTAGTTGAGCTGCTCTCAAATAGATTGATTCTGAAGCAAGAAGTTAATAGCATGTTTGTCTTAGCTTGGAAATCTCTCCTGCCAGGGAAAAAAGATACCGGTACAAAATGCCTTGGGGGATGGATGGAGCTAGGAGATGTTATAGCATGCAGAACTTTGGCTCTACAGAAACTTTAAAGTGCAGTCTCACTGTGGGGAAAATCTGAACAGAGAGGGTGCTGTGGGGTACTTGCGACAAGGTACTCCTGTCCCGGGATGTGGGGCAGAAGAGCTAAATTTGGGATCTTAGAGCACCATCTGCTGGCACCTGCCCTCAGAAGAAGCCTAGGTGGGCTCGGAGCCAGCAGTCACCATAGTCAGGACTGCAGAGGGGACATTGCTGAGAGCAGGGAAGGGCCTGTGGAGAAAACCCAAGGTCTCCTCTGAGCCTCCAAGGTGGAATTGAGCAAGGGAAACCAGGCAAAATCCGCTCCTGGTGACGCAATTGGAACAAGCACTATGGTGGGGTGGGTGTCACATACCCAGCAGAGAAAGCAAGGAATGATGATTCCTGCACAGCGGGGAGGGCCAGAACAGACTTGTTTGGGAGACCTCTCTGTCCTAGCAAGGATTTCACATTGTTTCAGTCAATGTCTTTGCTGCTGAATTGCTGAGCATCGCTGGGACCTTCGACCCCATCCCTGGGACCAGCAGGCTGTTGCTAGGTGGATGTCCCAGGTCTGGGTATAAATCCTTTCTGGAAGGAGGAGTTGAACTTGTGGCTTTCTGAGGTGTTTCTGACCACTGGTATAGTAGATAAATGGTGGCAAAAAGGCAACAATCTCTCTGCCTGTTCCACTTCAGGAGAGGACCCAGGCACTACCTGCCATGTGAAGGAGACCGCGGTGTGGCACATCTATCCCAGAGACCAGAGGATTTTGCCCAGGGCGTGGTGCTGCCCGCTACCTAGCTTGGTGGCTCCCATATTGTACTACCTACCTGTTCTCCCATGGCACAGGTACCTCAGTTTCCCCACTGTGCCAAGGGGACCTAGGATCTGATCTCTCTTATGTATCCATCTGCATTGGCTTTCCTCTTCCAAGATTTTCCTGTTCAAATATTTAGACATCTAAATTAGGAGTCTCTCTGTGCTGTTTTGGCCATTACACTCTTCAAAGCTGCTCATTCTCCATAGGGCATTCTCAATCATTTCCTCAACAATCCTTTCTCTCCTTTGCTCCATGCATCTCTCCTTTCTATCCAATTTCTAAGACCATGATCCTACAGGCCACAGTGTCTTTCATATATTGTGCACAACAGCTTGGCTGTTTAGCCCCAAAATAGTCTACCGTGTTGCAGATCAGATAGGATAGGTCTAGATGAGGGATTTTCTGCTTTTGGGTCTCAATTTGTTCATACCTGTTCCACCACGCCTCCAAGACAGAGACCTACAAACACCTAACAGTTGAGGTATAGGGTCAAAATTCAGTTCTTACCAAAAGGTTAGGGCTGTGGGAATAGAAAGGATATTTTTGTTCATGGAGACCAATACACTGTTTTCACAAACCACCTTTCCATTAATATCCTTCATAAATCCTTTTCTTGTGCCTATAATTTAGAAGGGGTCATAATGGAGCATTTATTGCATTCATGCAGAAAATAGAAAGCATTCTGCTTGAAAGAGGTAAACTTTTTGCACGTAATAGTAGAGCAGAAGTGTCTGGGATGAGAGTCAGAGAAGATATGTAACTGGCATATTGATTTTTACATGATGCAAATAGCAAAAGGCAGTTATCTCGATACACTTGGATTAACAAAGTGCAGCATTTGACACTGGAAGCATTGCTACCACAAAGCAGAAGAAGGGACAGTAGCCCCCCTGCCTTAGATGCAAGGCAGGCTGATGCAGCTAAATCACTGCAGACCCGCATAAAGCTGGTTGTGAGGCATTCATCAAATATGAGTCATAAAATCATCTGTTGAGCCTTTCACTCCTTCTGCTTTCCTCTGTGCATCTTACAGAGTGGGAAGGTGAGGAGGCAAGGCTGGAAGGGGGTGAGCCCTAGTTGTTTGCATTGTGTGAATACAGGGGATTCTCAGTTTGACTTTTAAGTATATTTCTAATTGTCTTGGCTGGAACAAATAAATCTGAAAAATAACAACTTTCTGCACATATGGGGGGGATGGAGAGAGAGAAAGGAAGAAAAGTCCTACAACATTTACTGGGATTTTAATCTCATAAATGACAAGTAAAAGCATGGCTTGAGCTGAGAACCAGTGAGCTGCTTCAAATATCTCCATAGAGCAGAGATGCAGTAGGCAGCAAAACCTCAGTTCAGCCAGCTCTTCTGCAAGCTGGAAAATTGGTGCCAGCTCCTTTAAGATTAAAATGGTGAGTGAGAAGAACTGTCTCAGGGCCTCAGACTCACATGGTAGCCACCAACAAACCATCCTGAAGGCACATCCGAAGCAAAGAACAGGAAACATGGAAAAGAACATGTGCCATAGATTGAATAAAACTGATTACCAGATGCCTGGGCTGTATCAAAAGATGCATGGCCAGCAGATTGAAGGAGGTGATTCTCCCCCTCTACTCTGCTCTTGTTGGACCCCATCTGGAGTACTGTGTCTAGTTCTAGAATCCCCAGCATAAGAAGGATATGGGACTGTTGGAACGGGTCTAGAGGAGGGCTACAAAGATGATCAGAGGAGTACATTGTGTAGGTGAAGCATACGTAAAGACTAAAGACTATGAATGTACCCAAGGTCAAACAGAAGGTCTTGCAGCTGAGTCAGCAACAAACTCGAAAGCTCCTGACTGTTAGCATTCACTGCATTACTCCACAGTAATCCGAATTTCCCTGTGTATCTGCTTGTGCCCTAATTCACTCCAGTTGTCTGTTTAATTAAAAAATGGCATGTGTAAGACAATTGATTAACAGAGGTTGCATGGCAAAATGGCTGTTCTCCACTGCAAGTTTCAATTTCAAATTAAAAAGCAAAGAAATAGTTGTAGGTTCCCCTGTTTCAGCAAACATTTGCCTTTTCATACAAGGAAATTCTTTTGGAGGACATGCTTCTGGTTCCCCCTGCTGTGACTGCGCTGGTAAAAGATGTTCATCAGGGTTGTTTTTAATCGCCAACTTTGCTATCAGCTGCAGCGCACTGGAACCTATTCTCCATCCATAAGGTAATGAAAATGGAAGATGTAAGTCATCCTAAGAGTCTCTGCTTGATGCTAGCCCTAAGCCAGAAATGGAAGATAAATGGCAGGAGGAATGCAGGGCAGAAGCCTCATTGAGCAATGAAGGAATGACCTGGAAGATGCTCTGGAATGTGGAAGATGTCCTGATATCCAGAAGATGCCAGAATTCAAAGCCTGATCTCTGAGCTCAACTATCTCTACTCCATCTATGCGTGCGACAGGGGCCTCCAGAAATGTGGTGCTTTCTTCTGATAAGGCACTTAGAGTGCCAGCGTGAAAGATAAGCCCCTTATAATAGGAACACATTTTCCCAGGTAGTAAGTGACAGGATAAGAGGAAACTGCCTCAAGTTGCGCCAAGGGACGTTTAGATTGGATATGAGGAAAAATTCCTTCACCAAAGGGTTTATTAAACATTGGAACAGGCTGCCCTGTGAAGCGGTGGAGTCACCATCCCTGGAGGTATGTAAAAGACATGTAGATGTGGTTCTTAAGGTCATGGTTTAGCTGTGCACTTGGAAGTGCTAAGTTAATGATTGGACTTGATGTCCTTAAGGGTCTTTTCCACCCTAAATTATTCTATGTTTCTATAATAAATCACAGTCCACTAGGGCCCCTGGAGAAGGGCTGTAGGGTCTGCGCAAGACCAGGGCCAGAGCAGATCTTACCAGCCAGCAAGGGGAGTACTCTGGTAAAGTAAATACACATGATAAATCAATAGTGAGAGACTGATATGTTCAGTGAGAGATGCTTTAGACTGGTGGGAAATGATCTTCAAAGCCTGAACTCCAGTCTAGACAACCTGTATGCATATCCTTCCCTAGAATTGCATCCATTAACACAGACAAGCTGGTTTGTTGACTTGGCAGCTCTCTCTAACACCAGTGTCACAATGGGCTTGGAAAGAAATAGTTTTCTGAGTATCATCAGATCTTTTTAGGTCTCTCAGATTAGATAACTAACTGAAAAGTCATTCTAACAAATTCACCCTGGTATTAGGAGAGTGAATGTAAGAGAGGGAGTGGCCTCAAGCTCTGCCAGGGGAGATTTAGGCTGGACATTAGGAAAAAAATTTTCACAGAAAGGGTCATTGGGCACTAGAACAGGCTGCCCAAGGAGGTGGTCGATTCACCTTCCCTGGAGGTGTTTAAGGCACAGGTGGACAAGGTGCTAAGGGGCATGGTTTAGTGTTTGATAGGAATGGTTGGACTCGATGATCCAATGGGTCTCTTCCAACCTGGTTATTCTATGATTCTATGATAGTAGCTGTCACTGGTGTTCATAGGTATAGCTATGCCTCTGCTACTCCCTGCCTGGGGTGTAAGCTGCAGGGCACATTCACATCCAAATTCATTTATTTAAATACAAGATCGTGCTCTGGTGTTGGCTTGAGGAAAACTTGAGGAAATCCTAGCTTCTCAAATGGGTTTCAACCCCACTTGTCAGCTGCCTGGTCAGTTGCTTCTGCGTGCCCCTTGCAGCAACACTACATGATCAATGAATCCTTCTCAGAAGGGTTTCTAGGGTCATCCATCCCAAAGACGTATCAAGCCTGCAGCCAAAAGTCAGTGAAGACATAACAGCATTTGCATCTGGGCTAGATTCACATCATTTCAAGACATCTGAAGTCTTAAACCAATTCAGCTTAAGCTAGTCAGCCTGGGTTCTGTGTATAATTAAGAGCAGATAAAAAAGGAGACAGTCTTACAGCATGATTAACCTGACCCCCTTTTAGACTTCTACTTTAAGATTAAATTATAGCTTCCACTGACAATAATGTGCATCTGTGGTAACCAGCTTGGATGGAAATACCTACTGTGTAGATATTTTTATTTCATCCAAAAAAATCAACCTCTGAAGTGGTATAATCCACATGATGTACAGAGGAAAAGAGGAGCCATACATCTACATACATCATGTATGCAGGTAAAGCCAAGAACTTATTGTTAGTATAATTAAAAACTTAACTGTCTAATTTAAGAATCATTATAGTCTTCGTCCGATTATTAAAGAAAGAACAATAATTCAATATAGAGTAATTCTATATAGAAGAAGTTTCAAAAATAGCAATTATACAATTAATATTGCGTTAGTTTAGCTTCTATCCCTTTTTCTGGTATGACACTCTTCTGTTGCTCCATGGGGCCTTAAAATCAGTAACTTTGGACTGCTGGTGAGGGTAACACCATAAATTGTCAGCCTCTGGTACACTTCATTGGGTGGAATATGCTGCTTATGTTACTGGTTTATCCTCCTTTACTCTAAAATCCACTTAGGGATGTTATTATATGCTTGCTAGTATGCTTTCCTTCATTAATCTACAGGTTACATCTGAATTTATATTATGTATGTTATGTATGTTATGTATGTTATGTATGTTAGATCTTATTTCTTTGTTTTCTTACTTACCCCAAAATTGGTTTTGTCCAGCTCAAGGTCTGCATTTCTGTAACTACCCACGAGTGAGTTGTTTATAGCCATGCTTCATCTTCTCTCATCCCACACCTGCACTCTTCTCTGACGCATCCTGTATCTCCACTTCTCAAGGTGTCTGCTCTCATATAAGTCCTACATTTCTCTATACTGCATCATTGTGTTAGAGCTGCATCTCATTCTTCATGGAATTACTGCTACTCATGTAAACTATGGTTATACAAAAATACAGTAAATAGCCACAAGCACTTGGTCAATCAGAGAAATCACAGCTAAACCAAGTAAAACAATGCTTAGGTAGGTTAAGAAAACTTCAGATAGAATAAACTTGGTAAGACTCAGTACTAACATCTTGCAAACTCAGTATAAAGCTGATGGTATGTTACTTCCAATGGCAACACCAGCTCACAGTACAACTTCACAGAAGAAACCCTGGCGGGACTACTATGCCCAGAGTCCAGGAGACAAGCAGGCTCCAGTCTCCTTCATACTGCAGCATCCCAGTATCGGAGAACAGATAACCGAGGTGGACCAAGGCCCCATGATGAGCCAGATCATCTTCCTGGACCACTAGCGAGTGCTCCAGAGAGTATTTCACAAATGCTCAGTTAAAACACCCTTAAGGTAACTCTGAGCATTTTGGAAGACAGCCCATGTGAAAGACTGTATAAAATAAAGTGAGATCCCCTATGGCAGTCCCTTGTTAGCAGCAGTGCATTTTTCCTAATTTGAGACACCCACGCTGCACAGAACAGAAGCTTGTCCTAACTACACTCCCAAGAACAATGATGAGGGCTCCTGGGAACCACTTGTTTCAGCTCGCCTGCCTGGCTGAACAGGTAGCTGCAGCAATTTCCTTGCCTCCAAAAGAAGCTGCTCTCCTGGAGTTCCCCTAAACACTTCCAAACAGCATATTCTTGCCTTTGGGAGAGCTCAGACTACAGCACCTTGCAGGTTTTTCTCAGAAACCCCAGGAAAAGAGGTCTTGCAGCACAAGGACATGCTCCTAGGCTGACCTAGATATAACACTGTTGTATCTTTCTCACTCAGTAGCAGAAAACAATGGGAACTAGTGTCCCTAATAAGTAGTGGAAAAATTAAGAGAAATCACAGCCAAGCCTAGAACAACTTCTTCAATGCAGGAGGCTCACGTCCTTTTCCTTGCACTGGGTGCATGCTCAAGTTATTCTGCTAACACCTAAACTAGCTATTTCTGACATACCTTAGTGTACCAAAGGAATTTTGCGCTCCAGCTGCAGATCTCCCTTGCAAGAAGATTTAAGAATACTGAAGGTCTTGTCTCTACTTTCATTCCCCTTGTCCTGTGTACAGTCCCAAAACCTGTCAGGTTTAAGCCCATTTTCAGGACCAGGCTGATGCTCATGTTCTTTACACACGTGCACACAGCCTGAGACACAGTTGTGAAAGGAAGGTTAGAGTTCATGTTGGGTGTAGGTAATCATGCAGGTCCCAGATGCTGTTCCCATTACCAAGAGGAGGATAGGACCAGCTTTCTCCACATAGCTGTTCCTAAACATGGTATGGAGGTTTTGAACTTCTGCTACCAGTAGGCTCAAGGCCAGCAAAGTGCTCACACTGCAAGACTTAAAATTCTGAATCCTTCTTCACAGAGCAAGCCCAGTTCAGGAACTGCTTCAGCCTTGGAAAAAGACTAGTTAAATACCTCTGACCACTGCTAAATGAACACAGTCAGAAAGCAGGTATCATGGAACATGGGGGGTGACCAAAGTGGGAGTGTTGTTAAAGACAACCGTATCTGTTTGTTTTGTGCAGTGGTGTCCCACCTTTGAAAAGGAAGTAAGACTGTTTGTCTAGTGACACATGTTCATTTTGTGGGGGAATTATAAACAGCAAGATAATCTCTTTTCCTATCTTACCAGAACCTCTAAAGAATTTAGACATTAATCTTTCATCTCAGATTGCTGAAACAGGAGGTTTCCTGCATGCTGGCGGCAATACCTTCCCTCCTATGATCCTCTAACCAGTTTCTCTGGGATAATAAGTAGATTCCATGAAGAATATCCCCAGACTTTGCTTCCTTGATTCCTGCTTCAATGTGTAGCTGAGCTATAAGCACAATGCACCTCCTCCTGCTCAGCCAAGGGCCAACCATGCCATCCACAAACCAAAAATCAGCTTTTATACCATGGCCCCCCCTTTCCCTTGCCTCCCTGTACCCAAGGCTCCTCTCTGTGCTTTGAATTAGGAGACATGTCGGGCTTGTGGAACCAAGCCCAAACTTTTCTCAGAAAACAGAAGAGTCAAAGGCATGTTTTGAAAATAAATATCAAAGCTGGCAAGTGAGGGCAATGGAAGACGGAACTGGCATTGTTAGAACCTGGTAGGAGTGAAATAAGAGGGGCTCTGCATGGCACTTTCACACAGGACTCAGCCTCCTGCCAACAATATCTGGGGAATATTGCTCAAAGACCAAAAGAAAGAGCCTTGAGCCCTGAGCAGGGAAGAAATTAGAATAGTCTGTCTCTGCCACTCTGATAACACAGGGAATAATAATATAGAGGGAGAAATAACTGTGGAGGGAGGGCTAAAAAAAAAGGAGGGGATACAAGGAGAAACTGGGCAATAGAAAAGCATGTCAGATTTATAAAAAGAGACAGAGAAGGGAATTTTATTCATGAGCTTTCCAAATGCATTTGCCATTATCGTAGGCATGAGAATATTATTCTGCTGCTGTCAGGGGGCATGTGACTAGGGCTCCAGCCATCAGAAGAATCACTGCCAGCTGTCAGAGGGCCAAGCCATTAAGGGCGATGGGCCAACACCAATCACACTGTCAAGAAATCCACTTGCTTGTCAAGAGATTAGCTGTCTGGACTCCAAAGCCTTCAGAAAGCATTGGCTTCAAAAGTGGAGATGGTCATGTGAATAGTGCAGTCTTTGGCAATGGAAGCTGTGGGTAGAAATGCTCCTTTTAAAAGGGGAATACAAGAAGGAAGGTGTTAAGCTCTTTCTGGTTGGATCTGGTATATCAAGAGCACTAAACAGTATACTGCATCTTTGCTCTGATGAAATATAAATAAATTAATTCATCCAGAAATACCACTTAGCCTCTGATTAAATGGGCCAATGTACAGCACTGACCTCTGAGAGCATTGCAGCTTTATTTGGGAAAACTGGCATGAAAGAGTAGCCAATCTGAGTGGGATTCTTGTTGAATTTTGTTCCTCGTTTGTTCAAGCATCAGCAGTCCCAAAACTTATGTTAGGCATGCTTGATTGTGGATGGGGCAAAAGCAAAGCAGACATTTCAGCCCTAGAGAACTATAGTTCCCCAGCTTCATTCAGTAATGGCTGTAGTGAAAGGCCAGCCCTGGGACCAGCACTACTCATTCGATGGGTCCTCTTCCCAGTTTACAGAAGACAAACCTAGTCTTGTTGTTTGAAGTATACCCAACAAGGGAGAGTCACTGCATCCTGTTCCTGAGACAGTCATACTCCAAGTTCTACCAGAAAGTTAAAAAGCCATTAATTTGGTTCATAGAAATCATGAAGCATTCACAGAGGGTGCTCTATGGCTCCTGTTAAGCATATTATGACACAGGTATGAAGTCTGATGTGTCAAACACCTGGACACTAACATACCCAGGAGCCAGTCCTCTTTCATATAAGTAAGTGTAGTGTGAGGATCTCATCAAGGTGGCTAAAGCAACACCCTTCTACAATACAAGCTGAAGTAACTCTATTCTCAGAAACTTATTCCACTGAGAAAGTAAGCTCAGTGGTATAAAAGCTCTGAAAAACTTCCTTCTTTTTCTGTCTACAAATAAAAGCTGTCCTATTGAGGCTGATCATCAAATGTTTACTGTGGAATTACCACAGGACACATGTAACCACAGAATTTGCAAGTGGAAATGTATTACCGTGTTTCCTTGCGTTTCTTTTTATTTTCCTTTTTTTTTATTGGTGGGAAATATTCAAGCTATGCTTACAAAGTAAATTGGAACTGTCTGAGCATTCTCCTTTATTACTGACTTGTTAAAGGAAAAAGTTTGGCTGAGGTGTAAGTTGATTAGCTCACTGATAATAAACTGATATCCAGAAATGTAACAGAGGATTTTTGCCAAGTAAATAAGGACTTGATCTCTTTCCTCTACTCCTCCTTCCTGCAGTAATGTAAATGAGAGAAATATAACAATGGTTTCTTTACATGAGAAGAATGTGCTTCATTTCCAGGCATTTGCATACGCTTGGAGTAAGTATGCCATTTTCTAAGAGATCAAGGAGGAAAACTGCAGCTGTCTTCCCTACGGAAAGTGCAGTGCAACTGAAGATATTTCAAGCTTTCACTTTTTAAAAAATTCTTTCAACATATCTTAATAATTCATAGAATGAATCACAGAATGCCTTGGGTTGGAAAGGACTTTAAAGATCATCTAGTTCTAGAACCCCTGGCATCAGCAGGGACACCTCCCACTACACCAGGCTGCTAAAGGACACATCCAACCTGTCCTTGAACAATTCCAGGGAGGGAGCATCCACAACTTCCCTGGAAAAACTGTTCCAGTGTCTCACCATCCTCATCACGAAGAATTTCTTCCTAACTTCTAGTCTTGCGCCCTCCAATTTGTAGCCATTCCCTCTCATCCTATCACTCCATGCCTTTGTAAAGGTCCCTCAGTTGCTCCATTCCTCTGATCATCTTTGTAGCCCTCCTGTGAACATGTTCCAACAGTTCCATATCATTCTTGTGTTGGAGATTCCAGAACCGGACACAGTACTCCAGGTGGAGTCTCACCAGAGCAGAGTAGAGGGGCAGAATCACCTCCCTCGACCTGCTGGTTACACTTCTTTTGATGCAGCCCAGGGTATAGTTGGCCTTCTGGGCTATGAGCACCCATTGCTGGCTCATGTCGAGCTTCTCATCAATGAGCACCCACAAGTCCTTCTCCACACGGGTGCTCTCAATCATGTCATCACCCATCCTATACTTAAACCACAGATTGCCCTGACCAAGGTGTAGGGCTTTGCACTTGGCTTTGTTGAACAACATGAGGTTCACACAGGCCTGCTTGTCCAGGTAAATATCTGTATCTGCTTACCATTGAGACTTTCTGCTTACTCCTGGTGCATTCCCCTTTGTGTTGCAGAGATTTCCAAGAGCAGTGATACAAGAAAACTGCTTTCCCTATCCCTGAGGCCAAGTTCTAAGCAGTGCACAACTGAATGGGGAGGGTTTCATAGGGAATGGGGTGGGATATGTCACCTTCCAGTTTCAGGCAGTAATCGATTCATTATACAAAACACAGTGCACAAATGGCTTGTGGATGCTTTATTCCTTACACTGAAAAACATAATAAAAGGGTGAGACTCTCATAATAGCTAGTTCCTCTAAATACATTCCCACTGGGGCTTTGGGGTAAAAAAGGGTTCATCCCTCACAGACTTTAGATTAGCCTGTCTTCCAGACAGTTTTGTTGTTTCTTGACAATATTTTTACTTCAAAATTTGCTTTAGGTTTACCCTTACATTGTTGGGCTTACATTCCTTCATTAGATGGTCACTGACCAGTCTTTACCCAGTCTCCATCTGACCATACACCCAAAATGGTGTGAGTGGGAATGATACACTTGCAACGTGGCTAGGCACTTCAAACCCATGGTGCCAGAAACTTTAGCAGCATGAGTGTAGATGGGAGAAGGCCCCAGCTTGAGGACCTTAGCTGAAAATGTTAGCAAACTGATACTGACACTCAAAAGCTTGCTGTTTAAAGCTACATGTATGCACAAGGTGGCTGCTGTTACCAGGAGAATCATGTCTAATTCACCCAATGGCTCTGCAGACTGTGAAGTCACAGAAAATGCGGAGACTTCAGAGAAATTCATATAAGGTTGAAAATACGAGTTTGTTGTACAACTACGTAAACTGCAAGCTTCCCTTCTCTTCCCCAAAAGTAGCTGATTCTAGAAGAGAACTAGTGATATGTTCTCCTCCAAATCCCTTCTCATTGAATTCATGACAACGAGCTAGAATAGGAACGAAAAGAAAGGAGCACTTTTCACCATGCATTTTCAAGCATTGTAGACAACCAGTGTTTTGTGGCTCTCATCCTCCAGTATATCTCTCCTCACAGTTTTGATATAGAATCAGAATAGTTTGGGTTGGAAGGGACCTTAAAGATGATCTAGTTCCAACTCCCTGTGAAGGGCAGGGACACCTCCCACTAGATCAGGCTAGGGAGCTTATACTTTGTTCTAAGGATAGGTGACTCTAGTGAGTGGTATAATATCTGAAGTAAGGCTGCTTCCCATAAATGACTCAATTCTAGCCAACTGAGGTCAAAGCACATCCAAGAGTTCATTAGGTGTGTAACATCCATGGATGCTGCAAGTACAAAAAACATAACAGGAACTTAATTGACCTCAAACCAAAGTGGAATGCTTTGCAGGAGAGAGTAAGGCTTTGAGATTCATGACCTCACCCAACTATATCCAATCAAAAAAGCCAGACACCAAAGTTCAATTTAGTTACCATAATATAGACATTAAGTGCTCTTAGACACAAAGCTTCTGAAAGCCATATAGGGTATGACACCAATTTTAGGGAAGACCCAGTGATCCCAGGGCATCCTGCCTGGCCCTCAGCTGCTGCTCTGAAAGAGTCTTCAAATGACACAAGATGCCAGCATTTAAGGAAGTGAACTGAGTCTTTAAGGCAGGATCCAAATTGAGACTAATAGACTTAAATATTGTTATGAAATTCATGCAAGTCTCTTCACATTGAGCTCTATGTATGCAAATTAGATGGCAGAAAAAGACAGCTTGCTATATTTTTCCTAAGGAGAAAGCTGTTTACAAGTGTAAACAATGAATCCTTACAGCATTTGCTTTTGCTTTTTAAAGCATGAGAAGAGTTTCAAAGTACAAATGCAGACCAATCCCTGTTTCCTTTGAAAGTCAATGAGATAGAGGCATATGCCATTTGTGCTTTTGGAAAGCCTCCCTCCTGTGATAGGTTTTCACTTGATATTTAGCTTAAGCTGATATGCATTTACTATTTTGCAGCTGATAAAGGCTCTGATTCACAGATAAAGGTGAATTAAGCTCAGATGACTGGAGAAGTTACTAAACTCAGCTCTCCTTCCACAGTTTCCCCAGTGGCAGCTGCTTCTCCTTTAGGAATGGCTGAACAGCACGTTTATCTCCTTCCATACCAATTTCAGCACTGCAAATCACTGCAAACTGACATCACTTTTATTTCATGCTAATACGATGTGGTGAAAGCTCCAGGTGCTTCGAGACACCTACACATAATGTCTGCTTTTGGGATAGTAACCATTGAGTGCAACTTCAGCTTAATCTAGAAAGCAAACATTCTCATTTTGGCTAAATGGGACCTGCTGTGTATGGGATCACTTGCCTGGCTTTGGGATACATCTGCAACAGACCTGATCAGATAGGCTTGCACTAGCTGGGGAAGAAAAATGCCTACCTAAAATCTACTTTGAGTGTTAGACATAGAACTGAATTGTCTTCTGCATGAGGAAACATCCTCTCCTTGGTAGGTCACACCTCCTTTCATAAATGCCTGTGGCAAACAGTCTTTGTTTTCATCAACTCTTTGTAACGATATTCTGGTTGTTGTATTCATATTCAGCACTGGTTGCACCTCGAATCCTGTGTTCAGTTTTGGGCCCCTTACTACAAGAAAGACATTGAGGTGTTGGAGCGTGTGCAAAGAAGGGCAACAAAGCTGGTGAAGAGTCTGCAGCACAAGTGCAATGAGGAACAGCTGAGGGAACCGGGGTTATTTAATCTGGAGAAAAGGAGGCTGAGGGAAAACCTTATTGCTCTCTATGAGTGCCTGAAAGGAGGTTGTAGTAAGGCAGGTGTTAATCTCTTCTCCCAAGCAAAAAGTAATAGGATGAGAGGAAAAGGCCTCAAGTTGTGCCAGGGGAGGTTTAGATTGGATGTTAGGAAAAATTTCTTCACCAGAAGGGTTGTCAAGTATTGTAACAATCTGCACAGGGAAGTGGTAGAATTCCCATCCCTGAAGATATATAAAAGGCATGTAGATGTGGCGCTTGGGGACATAGTTTAGTGGTGGACTTGGCAGTGTTACATTTACGATTGGACTTGACAATCTTAAAGGTCTTTTCCAATTTAACAACTCCATGATTCTATATCTGAGCTCTTCAGTGCTGAATGCTCAAAGCATACACTGAGCTCAAATCTGTGATTCTGTTATTCACTACCATACCCATTTACCAAAATGCATACGATACACTTGAAAATATGACTGAGAACAGCCACATTACACTGGTGAGTTTATGAATATTTATATGGCTCTAGAACGTGAGTTTCTGATGATGCTTTACAAAGGCAAGGCTCCATTTAACTTCAGTGCAGAAATTTCAGCTTTAACTAACTATGAATAGGAACTTTGTTCTGGTAAAGTCTGCTGAAGTTTCTTGGATCAAATCCTTCTTCACATTAGGAACCTACTTCTCTTTTTCACTCATTCAAGTGCCAATAAATCTCTGTGATATTACTTCAGGCATAATTATCATCACTCCAACAGTGCTCATAAAGAGCCCTTAAACTTCAAGGTACTTTTCAGAGTCTGATTCAGCCTGCTTACTCATGCTATCTGCATATAAATCAATGGGATAAATTACATGTTACACAGGATCAGGCTTGCAAGATCTAGAGGTGTTGAAGACCTTTTTTCTGTAACCACTATGGACCAGACTATTACCAGAAAGCTGCCAACAATGACATTTTGAGCTGCTGTATTTGGAAGCCAACGTTGTCACAGGATGTGAGACTTTAGACTCAAGACCCTCAACACATGCCTAAGATGTTTTATACACTGTGACCCAATAAAAGAAGATTCTAGAGGAGGCAAAGGTTCATAATTAAAATAGAATTTGAAGAGGCAATTTGTAGCATAAAATTTAGCTCTATTTACATGACTGATACCTTTCTTTTAACATTATTAGAAGGAACTAGTGAAAACATCTTCAAGATTTTGTGTTTATTTTATCTCCCCCTTTGAATGCATGTACTGATGAGAAGGATTATGTACAATCTTCTACAACATACGTAGCTGTAATGAGTTGTGATCAATCTGTTTGTTAGGTCTCGTATTATGCAGAAATTAAACAATCAGCAGCACAAGCCAGGATAAAGTGTTTACATAGAGTAGAAAGTGTTGTTTTCTGAATTTCAGGGATCACAAAGAGAAACAATCAACCACGTGCAGTTTTTTAATAGCAGCTGTTTCCCATTCCCAAGCAAAATACTACTGGATCCACATACGAAATTTACAGGACATATCCCTCTAGTGGTGTAAACTGATACGACTGAATCAGCCAGCCTGATCTGTTAAGCCATGTGGTTTCAAGCCAACATAAAACTGCATGGACAGAGGATCCTTTGCCACAGGAAACCGGAGGCCACAGGAAATTACTCCACTGGCACACCAAGTACCTTTATAGTAATACTAAAAATAAACATTTCAGGAGCTCTGTGTTTGTTTTTCTGCTTGCTAGTTCAGAAAAAAAGACATTGCCTCGATAGGTCCTACAGATCACACAAAGAAAATCCAACACCTGGACAGAGGTAGGTTTGACTATCTAGTCAGGCAGACCATGTTTAGATGCAAATAACTTCAGGCTATCACATTATATCCAGTACAGTAACCTACACTACAAAGTGTAGCTCAGGGTTACAGAGGAAAAGTATTGCTTTTAAGATCTATTATTGTAATAGCTGAAATGGTCAAAGTTGTTTCAGATGAAAAAAATGTGTACTATAACAGCCTGTGGCTGCCTCTTCAATACTATCCTTCTGAGTAAAATGACTGTAAGGTCTGCCAGAGTTCAAAGGTGAGGACCAAACCACAGAGTAAGTCAGAAGTGAATGCATATTGTGATGTAGAATACTATAGAAACATGTCAAATAAAAAGTATTCCCTGGTCATTCAAATTAAAGGGTAGCTATAAGTTTTTCTTTTGTTTCTATTTAGAAGAAACAGAATGGATAACAACCTACATTGTTGTTGTTATCTACACTATACAATCTTACATTTATCTTGCCCAATTTTAAAGCCAATTTCATGTCTGACTTCGTGTCCTGCTGCAGTTACACATCTCATGTCCAGCATGTAGAAAAATGAGAAAAGAAGTGAACATCATTATTTATTTATTGATGCTTATTTATTTAAAGCCAACTGTAATTGAATATTATACAAATTGCTTGGTGTTTCATACTGTTCCCATTTTGTGCTCCTCATGGGCAAAGAGGATATTTGACAGTTATTTCTTTAATTTCTGAACTACTGCAATTTCAAAATTTTAATTATTTTTCTGTTAACAACTTTTAATCTTAAAATGGTTGACCATGATGACAAAAGATACATCAGAGACCTACAGAGTTCCTTACTATATAAACTGGACCTTCAAAAGTCAAAAAAACTAAAGTGCATCAATCTTCTTCATTGTTTACAACCATCTTTATGCTTCTGATTCACTGTGTCTCTCTTCCAAACCTCATTCCTGAGAGTCTAAATCCAGGAAGGATAATCCATCTATAGTAAAAAAAAACAAGAAAAAAAAAAAAAAAGACAGGTCTGCATAAAAAACGTAAAATGATTAGGAAGATTTGACAATCTTAGTATTTTGCCATTGCCATCACTAAAATTTGTTTTGCTTTGAAGGCTTTCTATCACCATGAAAGACAATAAATACATCTCTACCTGATGCTGAAAGCAATTATATACCAGTTGAACTGCACAAAGCAGGTTACCATGAAGGATGTATACATCACGAAACATCAGCATTTACACTAGGAAAGCTCTATGTTAGACTGGATTTTTTTAGCTTACAGAAGGGGAAGTGACAAGAAAAAAGAAGTAGAAAGAGAAGTTTGTGTTTTTATATGCAGGTATAACAAATTCTGCTGACCAGCAGGGTATAAGAACTTTGTACAGCCCTCAAGATCTGCCCAAAATTTCTCATTAAGCCTTTGGGCTATTTTCTGAAACATAAAACCCACACAACATTATGACACCTCTGCTTGTGTGTTTTATTCTTTCGCATTGTTTCAAGTCTTTCCCTTTTTAGACTCACTCAATTTGTCTTCGGATACCAACTTGGTTTGAAAGCATTTTCCATGTTCTGGATGTTAAGTATAGTACACATAGTACACATAGTAAGCATGGAGAAAACTAAATGAGGCATCAGATGAGAAAAACCCCTGTGTGTAGGCAGTGCTATAAAAGCCTTCTTCCTCCTCCCAGCCCACCACCACCAGGAATGCTTCTCTCTTAATTTAAAAACACAGAGCCAGCACACTGCCTCACTTGTTGAACAAACCCTCCCCGCAGGGAAAACAGAGAAGAAAAACCCCCTCAATGCCACCACATCGACCTGGGGGGGTGCATATTGCCCAAAAAGCAGGCCAGGAGAGAGCGGCTGTGAAGGTTCACTGTATCCTGGGCTGCATCAAGAAAGCGTGGCCAACAGATCGAGGGAGGTAATTCTGCCCCTCTATTCCTCTCCTGTGAGACCTCACCTGGAGTACTGTGTCCCGTTCCAGAACTCTCAACATTAGAAAGGTATGGTACTGTTGGAATGAGTCCAGAGGAGGCACACTGCAGGGGGGTTGGATGAGATGACCTTCATGATCCCTTCCAACCCAAAGCACTTTACAATTCCCCATGCAGGGCCCTCTGAGACAAATGTGCTCCCAGCCTGCCTTTCCCTGTGGGACTCTGCCCCTCTGTTCCTCTCTTGTGGGACCTCACCCAGAGTATTGTGTCCAGTTCTGGAATCCCCAAGATGAGAAGGATACGAAACCATTGGAACGGGTCCAGAGGAGGGCTGCGTAGATGATCTGAGGGCTGGAGCACCTCCCATATGAGGGACAGCTGAGAGAGTTGGGGTTGTTCAGCCTGGAGAAGAGAAGGCTCCGAGGAGACCTGATGGCAACCTTCCAGTACCTGAAAGGGGCTACAGGAAAGCTGGGGCGGGGCTTTTCACAAAGGCTTGTAGTGACAGAACTAGGAGCAATGGCTATAAACTGGAAAGGGGCAGATTTAGACTAGACATAAGGAAGAATTTCTTCACCACGAGGGTGGTGAGGCACTGGCACAGGTTGCCCAGGGAAGCTGTGGCTGCCCCATCCCTGGAGGTGTTCAAGGCCAGGCTGGATGGGGCCTTGGGCAGCCTGATCCAGTGAGATGTCCCTGCCCATGGCAGTGTGGTTAGAACTACATGATCTTTAGCGTCCCTTCCAACCCCAACTATTCTATGATTCTACAGCTCTACGATCCCGCGGTTTTCCCTAATCCCGGCCCCGCCCCCCCGCCCCGTCCCGCCCCCGCGCTCCGGAGGCTCCGCCCCGGCCTGGCGCGACCCGCCCCCTCCGCTCCTCCCTGCTCCGGCCTGAAGCGGCGCCGCGATGGCTCCAGCCGCCGATCGGGAGGGTTACTGGGGCCCGCCGACCTCCACCTTGGAGTGGTGCGAGGAGAACTACGCCGTCTCCCACCACATCGCCGAATTCTGTGAGTGGCCGCCGCGGCGCCTCAGCCCCGCTCCCCTCGCGCAGGCCCCGCGGCGGGGCGCCCCCCGCCGGGGCTGCCCTGTCCCCCGATCCCCGAGGGAGGGACCTTAAAACCCATCCCGCTCCAGCCCCCGCGGGCAGGGGCGCCCCCAGACCCCTCGGTGGGGGCCCCTCGCCACAAGAAGGATGTTGAGGCTCTAGAGCGTGTCCAGGGAAGAGCGACAGAGCTGGTGAAGGGGCTGGAGAACAAGTCTTAGGAGGAGCGGCTGAGGGAGCTGGGGTTGTTTAGCCTGGAGAAGAGGAGGCTGAGGGGAGACCTTATTGCTCTCTACAGCTACCTGAAAGGAGGTTGTGGAGAGGAGGGAACTGGCGTCTTCTCCCAAGTGACAGGGGACAGGACGAGAGGGAACAGCCTCAAGCTCTGCCGGGGGAGGTTCAGTCTTGACATCAGAAAGAAAAAATTCACGGAAAAGCTCATCGGGCACTGGCAGAGGCTGCCCGGGGAGGTGGTGGAGTCATCATCCGTGGAGGTATTTAATAGATGGGTAGACGAGGTGCTCAGGGACATGGTTTAGTGGCAGATGGCAATGGTTGGATGATCCAAGAAGTCTTTTCTAACTTGATAATTCTATGATTCTGTAACTGATGTGTGGCCTCCCAGGAGGGGATGGCCAAAGGGGAGCCTTCACTCCAGTCCTGCTTGGGGTGCCATGCTGTAAAGCCCCAGCAGCCCGCAGCTCCGCTCCCCTTGAGAAGAGATGGGAGCATCTGCCAGCCTCAGCCCATCAAACCAGGCAAACTTGTTCATCAGCAGCAGAGAAGATGTCTTTGTATGGGTGGAGGGATGCCTTCACTCAACTGTGCTTTGGTGGATCTTGGCCATCATCAGATTGTTCTGTTGCAGGTGGTGGGTGTTAAGGTTGTTCTGTGACAGGTGTAGCCTGTTAGGGTAGCTCAGGGCAACAGCAGGAGGACAGGCTGTTCTTTTAACCTCAAAACTTTATTATCCCGAGGCAATGAGGAATTTAGAATCATAGAATAGTTAGGGTTGGAAGGGACCTTGAAGATCATTTAGTTCCAAACCCCCTGCCATGGGATACATCCCACTGGATCAGGCTGCCCAAGGCCCCATCCAGCCTGGCCTTGAACACCTCCAGGGAAGGGACATCCACAGCTTCCCTGGGCAACCTGTGCCAGTGCCTCACCTTTCTCATAGTGAAGAAATTCCTTCTGATGTCTAGTCTAAATCTGCCCCTTTCCAGTTTATAGCCATTGCCCCTCATCCTATCACTACAAGCCTTTATGAACAGTCTCTCCCCAGCTTTCTTGTAGGCCCCCTTCAGGTATTGGGAGGTTGCTATAAGGTCTTCTCCTTGATATATTGAAGTGTATTTTGGGTGAAGAATGAAATGCTTTGACCACAAGGTCATCCTGCACATGCTTGAGGAGGGGAGTGTATTGTGGTAGTCTTGTCTTGTGGATCTGTTGCCCAGTGTGCAGTATGCCAACAACTACATCACCAAGAGAGACATTTTCTTCAGGTTTGCACATGTCCTGTTTGCTTGGAGGTTTTTCTCGAATCAAAGCACACACCAAGGTGTTTGTCGCCTTCATTTATACACAGAGTTACCCAAAGCCATACAGTATTCATCAACCATGCAATCACATATTTACCTATAGTTACAATTAATGCTAAGTCATCTGTGCATCTTCTGCGCATGCTCCAAAGGGGTCTTTAGGGGTGCTAGGTGGTCGTCACCCCAGAAATTACCCACCAAGTTCACACACTGGTAAATTATCAGTTTCCTCTCAGTTACTGGCAGTATCTCTAAACTGCTGGTTTGGAACTTCTTTATTCAAGTTCCCAGCTCCCCACTCAAAGTTCATGCTAATAAATCGCACCATTATTTAATCATACAGCCGAACAAACTTTACCCCCATACCACAAAAATTACAAAATATAATAATCTTCTGAGACCTATCTTGTGTAAGTCTCCTGCCTGGCTGGTGATCCTAAGATTTTTTTTTTTTCTTAAGATATCAAAAATATCATAGGCTTTTACCTACAGTAGGAGGTAAAGGAACAAGCCCATTATCACTGGTGTTTTGTTGAAAAATTAAATACCTTTGTGTTCTGGGCAGTGACTTTAAAGGATATGGTAGTTGCAGTTATGTGCTGCTACCTGACAGACACTGTATCCTACAGAAAGCTTTCACAAGCAACTGCTGTTCAAGTGTTAAGACCCTAAGAAAAAAGCACTAAAGTGAATTGGCTCACGTATCCTGAAGTGCTTGTAGTGAGCAAACTGAGGAGGCCTTTCACATAGCTGGGATGCTTCAGCAGTGCTTTAGGAGAGCTTGGCATGCGGGAGATGGAGGATTCTGGGCATCCAATGCCAGGCTGTGGCTCCTGGTTACAAACACTGACATGGATGAAGGACCAAAAAGAATAGTCTTGAAAGAGGTTTCAGAGTGTGGGAATGGAAAAGAGAACAGGAGCTGAATAACAGTAGCACAGGCAACTGGAAGGAACTGGAAAGAACTGGAAGGAAAAAGGAAGTTGGTTTATGACTGAGAAGAGGCAGGCTGGCTGAAGAAGGAACAAAGTTGAACACTGTTAAAACAGGACAAACTTAGATATTTTTAAATAGAATAAGACTTGTGCAGAGTGGGTATTTGTGTGTTTTCCTTGTCGCAAAAAGTAATTTGTGAGATAATCCTCATAGGGAAGAGGAGGCTCTGTTGCTTCACCCATGTAAAAATTTGACTAGTATGTAAATTTTTTAAATAGTCCCTCCATTGTTGGCCTTGTGAACTGATACTTTTCATCCACTTCTAGATTATGCAGGAGAACGAAGGTGAAGATGAGGATGAGATTAATTAATAGTGGGAGGTGGAATGGCACATGTCCTGAAGAAAAGGGGACAAACTGTAGAAGGTCTGGGCCCCCCCTTATGTTTTTAGTGTTTGGGATCATGGTTTGTTGGTCTGTCAGTGATGCTGGAAAAAAGTGTGTAAAGGCTGTGCTGTAATTGAAAGTATTTAAATGGCCCAGGTTTAAAAAGTAAAACAGTAAAAAAGCCACTTTATTTCAGATAAACAGCAGATAATTTCAGCAGAGATGTCAAGATGGTTTAGATTTTATTTAGGAATAATTCTGTATCTGCACTTTCAGGTTCAGAGAAAGATTTTTTATTTTGTTTTTTTTTTTTTTTTTTGAGAACATGAACCAACTGCATTTAAATCTTAGCCAGTAGAAGTTGGTTAGCAGTGTATCTTTTATTAAAAAAAAAAGAGGTCTTTCCCAGTTTTCTCTAAAGTCTTTCTCTGAAAGACTTACTGTGAAGCTAATTACTTTGGAATATCAGAGAGATCTTACCTTGAAATCTAGCTGCTTTAGCAGAAGAGCTGAGAGTATATTTGGGGTCTGTGTGGCCCAGCAGTCTTCTATCTGATGCTGTGCCTTTATGGCAAATATTTGTTAGAAACAATTTATAAGAAAAAGTTGGAAGCCCAAAACCTAAAGGGTACTGGCAGGCCCAAATCAAATATTATGTTTTCTTTAGGTTGCAGGCTGAAGTGTCAAGCTGAAAGCTTGTTGTACAAATTAGGTTTTATGCCATTTAGCAATTTGTTTTTAATATGCTAATTTTAGTACAAATTGCTACATTGTGTTCCAGAAGCCTACTGCAGTTCTTTGCCATTCACTCCTTAAAGAACCAGTGTAAATTATGGCAGCTAATCAGTTGTATGTATTCAGAGATATGAAGGTGAGGTCCGGTGTTTTTGTAGCACTTCATATTTACATTCTCTTAATGTACCCCAAACACAATGACCTGCATTTAAAGATTCTTTTTTTTTTTTTTTAAATAATGAAAAATGGGAGGCGGTTGTCTTTCTGAGCCTGCACCTAGCCTGTTTTCCTCCCTTGCGGAGGTGGATGACTAACTGTTCTACATCCTTCTGTAGCGTATTGAACCAATTGAAATGGAAAACCTGTTGAAAAAATTTTTGAAAATGTTGCCAGCTTAACTGTCAAACAACTCTTACATCCCTTGCTGATCAAATGCATGGTATAGTTTAGTAACTCCTTCCAAAGAGCTTCTCAGGAGTTATGGATTGATTCTGTGTGCTGGAGGGTAAGCAGTAGAGATGCCTGCTTTTTATTTTTTAATAAGCTTCTTCAGCTCCCAGTGCTTGTATGCTGAATTACCCAAGCTTTTGTACACCACCTTAAGCAAAATAATAATAAAGGAAACAAAATAGCATCATCCCACCCACACAAAAAGAACCAGTTCAAATAAAGGTAGTGTTGTTTAACACTGAATGCTTAAATGTTACAGTTTACTCATTTTAGTTGATATTTCAGACCAGTTCGGCCCATGTAGTGTTTAGTTTTGGGTTTCTATTTTGATGTGAATACCTGTATGACAAGTGCCTTGCCCTTCTTGCAGTCACTGTTATTCCTGTAAGGAGGTTTTGCCTTGTAGAATGAGGGGTGGATACAACTAATCTTCATAGATTTCCTTTGTTAAAAATATGGAGTGTAGTAGTATAAATAAAAACAAATACTTTAAATACAGAGGACCCTCGGGGGTGCTCAAGTGTTTGTACTTCTCAGGAGAATCACGGGGGTGAACTTCTTGTTGTTATTGACTCAGTGCTTCATTTCAGTTTGGATCACACTTGACTGATGTTTGCAGGTTTGTGAAATATTGCCTTGAGCTATCGTTGCACATGAGTAATATGCATAATCTACAACATGACTGCTTTTGAGATAGTATATCCTTATGCTGGCATTTACAGCAGCAAGCATCTGGAATATAGCTTTGGGCTTCTCAAGAAACTGGTGAAATTGTTTCTTGCTTGGTCCCATCACAGTTCATTCATATACGAAAATGTGGGTGGGGTTTATTATGAGAGTTAAGTCTATTGCTTTTTCCTTTCATTAGAGGTCTGTTAAATAAAAAATTTTGAATGTGCTTTCCTTATGAGACCCCTATTTAGAGGAAAAAAAAAAACCAAACAGATCATGAGTCCCTACCCATGTTTCTAGCCAGTTTTGCTGCTCTTTCATAAGTCCTTCCTATTTTTGCTTCAGACAAGGGAATGCCACTGTTACTTGTGGTGTTAGGTGTGAGATACCTCATTAATCACACAATCACTAGGTTGGAAAAGACCCACAGGATCATCGAGTCCAAACTTTCCTATCAACCATTAAACCATGCTTCTCAGCAACTCATCCACCCATCTTTTAAACACCTCCAGGCATGATGACTCAACCACCTCCCTGGGCAGCCTGTTCCAGTGCCCAGTGACCTCTTCTGTGAATTTTTTTTTTTCTGATGTCAAGCCTGAACCTCCCCTGGCGGAGCTTGAGGCCATTCCCTTTTGTCCTGTCCCCTGTCACTTGGGAGAAGAGGCCAGCACCCTCCTCTCCACAACCTCCTTTCAGGTAGTTGTAGAGAGCAATGAGGTCTCCCCTCAGCCTCCTCTTCTCCAGGCTAAACAACCCCAGCTCTCTCAGCCGCTCCTCATAAGACTTGTTCTCCAGGCCCCTTACCAGCTTCATTGCTCTTCTCTGAACTCGCTCCAGAGCCTCAACATCCTTCTTGTGGTGAGGAGCCCAGAACTGAACACAGTATTTGAGGTGCAGTCTCACCAGTGCTGAGTATAGAGGGAGAATAACCTCCCCAGACCTGCTGGTGATGCTGTTTCTGATCCAAGCCAAGATGCCATTGGCCTTCTTGGCCACCTGGGCACACTGCTGGCTCATATTCAGTCGGCTGTCAACCAACACCCCCAGATCCTTCTCCTTCAGGCAGCGACTTCTCCTAGTCTGTAGCACTGCATAGGGTTGTTGTGCCCTAAGTGCAGGACCCGGCATTTGGCCTTGTCTCAGCCCAGTGGTCCAGCCTGTTTAGATCCCTTTTGCAGAGCCTCCCTACCCTCCAGCAGATCCACGCTTCCATCCAGCTTAGTGTTGTCTGCAAACTTGCTAAGGGTGCACTCGATGCCTTCATCCAGGTCATTGATAAAGACATTGAACAGGGCTGGACCCACCACTGAGCCCTGGGGAACCCCACTTGTAACTGGCCTCCAGCTGGATTTAACACCATTTCCCACCACTCTCTGGGCCCGGCCATCCAACCAGTTTTTCCACCCAGGAGAGTGTGCGCCCTGTCCAGGCCAGAGGCTGGACAGTTTCCGTAGCAGAATGCTGTGAGAAACTGTGTCAAAAGGCTTTACTGAGGTCCAGGAAAACCACATCCACAGCCTTTCCCTCATCCAGCAGCCGAGTCACTTTGTCATAGAAAGCGATCAGGTTAGTTTGGCAAGACCTGCCTTTTGTGAACCCGTGTTGACTGGGCCTGATCACCCCGGTTTCTCTTGCATGTGCTTCATGATAGCACTCAAGATCGCCTGTTCCATGACTTTTCCCTGGCACTGAGGTCAGACTGATAGGCCTATAGTGCCCCTGGGTCCTTCCTCCGACCCCTTCTTGTAGATGGGCACAACATCAGCCAGTCTCCAGTCCAGTGGAACTTCCCCAGTCTTCCAAAATTGTTGGAAGATGATGGAAAGGGGTTTGGCAAACACATCCACCAGCTCCCTCAGTACTCTTGGATGGTTCCCATCCAGCCCCATGGACTTGTGGGTGTCTAGCTGGGCAAGCAAGTCTCTAACCACCTACTCTTGGATCATGGGAGCTTTGTTCTGCTCCTCTAACTTCTGCGTATGTACACAGAGGGAACAACTTTCCTTACTGTTAAAGACTGAGGCAAAGAAGGCATTAAGTACCTCAGCCTTGTCCTCATCATATGTCACAGTTGTTCCATTTACATCCAATAGGGACTGAATTTTCTCCCTGGTCCTCCTTTTATTGTTAGTGTATTTATAGAAAGATTTTTTGTTATCTTTCACAGACTTGGCCAGTCTGTACTCTAGTTGGGCTTTAGCCTTCCTGATTTTTTCTCTGGACAATCTCACTTCCTCCCTGTAGTCCACCCAAGATGCCTGTCCCTTCTTCCAAAGTTCGTAGACATTCCTCTTCTTTTTCATGTCCCTCAAGATCTCCCTACTCAACCAAGCTGTTTTTTTTCCCACCGACTCATTTTCCAGAACATTGGGATGGCTTGCTCCTGAGCTGCTAGGATTTCCTTTTTGAAGAGCACCCAGCCCTCACGGGTTCCCTTGCCCTTAAGGACTCTCTCCCATGGGAGTTTATCAACCAGCTTTCTGAACAGTTCAGAGTCTGCCTTCTGGAAGTTTAATGTGACTGTTCTGCTAATTCCCCTCCTCACCTCACCTAGAACTGAAAATTCTACCATCTCATGATCACTTTGTCCCAGGCATCCTCCAGCCATCACATCCCCCACAAGGCCTTCTCTGTTCAGTCCCACAAGGATAAGAGCTAGCGATCTTGAGACTTCTCCCAGTTGTTTATATAAAAGCTCACTGTTTTGATATGTTTTGCCACATTCATGTTTTTTTTGTTTTGTTTTTTTTTTATTTCTTCACCTTTTTTTTGTCTCATTGTCACTTTCTAATCTATGATGCAACTCTACTTTTCATCTCATGACAGCTTTATTTTCTCTTTTCCCAACAGCTTTCATTCAAAGACAGGGTCAAAGGCTTCTGGGAAGTTTACATTTGTCCAGTGAACAGTTCTCATTTATCCATCACATTATGGATATGCTTAAAACTTGAGGCTGTGGTAATGAATCATGTGTGTTTATCTACTAATACATGTATGGTTATTAAGTGATAATGAAATTCTTAAATATGCTTTGACAAAGCGTTTGATTGCTCTGTAATTAGTGCTTCATATACAGTACTTGTACAACTGGCAATTGGACATCTGCCACTCCAAATAGTAACAGAGCGGTGGCATTTATAAAGTTTAATTTTGCTTATGTGCAGAACTAAGGCAGAGACTTGAGAGTCACAGAGAGGTTTATGGATTGCAAAAGGTTAAGAAAATACAAAGAGTTCTTTTAATTAAAAATATGTATTAAAAAAATGAAACAATGTTAGAAGGGAACCCACTTGCAAGTGGTTATCAGGGAAAATCTACCTGCCATTGATTGCTTTGAGTTTTCTAGGCATGGGTCTCTTTACATCTGCCTCGTTAATTACTACAATTTTTCAGTCTGTTAGCAGAGAAGCTGAACTCCTGCAGGAATTACACATGCTTGGTTATTCTGTGGTTGCGGAAGTAATGTAAAGAAGAAAGGCAGGAAGGCATCAGGAAGAGTGAAGCTTCTAGAAAATGCTTCAGCTCAAAGGAAAAAAAAAAACAGAGCAGCATTGCTTTAGTGTTGATCTTTTACTATCAATTGATCTGAATATCCCCACATAGGTAAGCTCTGGGTCGAGTCCCAGTGATTTTGCTGAACACCATCTAGGTTGAAGGTCTTAAGTACAGACCCTTTTGTGCACTTGGAAATGCAACTCTAAAATACTTGAGGGCTTTGTGCTATACCCAAAAACCTGAAATGTCTGACCAGGATATTTTTTTTTTCTATCTATTTTTAAAAATCAATTTCCTTGAAGAAATATGCTGTGAACAGTGACTGAAAGACTGTCATTTTGTAAGTGATCAGGGCAGTCAGCATCTGCAGGATCGTTATGTCCTTTACAGTAATGTCAGTTGACCTCTGGCAGAGTATGTACTTCAAGCATCTGGAGACTGAGGCAGAAGGTCAGACCAATCGAGGAGATGCACCCTTAGTGCCCCCCTTCCCTGGCTTAAAAGGTTCCTCTCCAGTTCTTTCCCTTTCCAGTAACTGGTGACTCAACCTGCCTGCCACGTTGCAGAGCTTTCCTGAGGGAAATTCCAAACTTTATTTCAGAATTGAGGTTAGTGTCCAGCCGCATCTCTGTTTGCCATCTGTTTGTCCTCGGGCTTCTTTTTATTTGATTTGATTTTGTTGGAGACATTATTCCTTGGTTCTTTTGGACTTGCTTTCAGAATCCAGTATCCTTGGAGTGACCCGGGAATGATGTATGTGCAGGGTGTGTGTCCGTTAAAGGATCTCCATCAGGCTTTGTGCCCAAGATAGTATTTTCCCTTGCAACTTAGTCCATGTGACATTGCTCTGATTCTCCTTTCTAACCAGACAAGCTGGGAAGGGGACAAGTGTGTTTGCTGGTTTAACTGGGCAAAGTTCAGGTATTTGAGATTTGACTTTCAGGTTTGGGGCAAAGGCAAGGCTTGGTCAATTTTAGGCAGGAGAGCAGGCAAGCAGAATGAGAAAAAAGATATGGTGTTGATGGGAGCTGATCTGCCTTTACCTAACAGCATGAGGTGAGTGAAACGAGGACAGTGTACATAACTCACGCCAGCTGTGCCTCCCCCTCCATCCCTTCCTTCATATCTTGCTTTTTTAAGTGTGATGCATGCGTGACACAGGACACTAGAATATGTTTTGTATGAATTCCAACTGGTAGGATTTCAAGGTATCAGCTTTTTATGGTCATAAAACATGACCTAGGAATCTCTCCGATTTATTCAGTGCTTTCATGAGCTCATTATTTGCAGCAAAGGTGCTACTACCCCATAGGCTGGATTTTGAGTAATTGCTAATTCCAGTTGGATAAGGATTTTCATTTGGGTAAGATCCAGCATTTAGGAACCACATGCAATATTAGATCAAAGCAGTCTTGTAAAGCTGTGTACCATAGTTGAGCTTTAAAAATAGTTTGGATGCTGACAGTCTTGGGACAGAGTATGCCTCTCTGCTGTTACTAGACCTCTAAACCTGTAATTTGTTAATCAGATTTTTTTTGTTTTTTATTTTCCTTGGTCAACATCATTTGTTTGTTCAGGCAGTGACCTGCTTCAAACATGGAAGCATGTTGCTGTGATTTTTTTCTAATGGATGTTTTGACCTTACAATGCGGACACTCAGGATTAGTTGAAAAATAACTTGCATGTCTTTGAGAAACAGGATGTGCAGATGTGGCTTCCTCTGAAATCAAATGGGTCACCTACAAAGGGAAGCTAAGATAGCCCAAAGAACTGATTTTATTGTCACAGGTTGAAATTCATGTTTCTTCTAGGTAAAATGGGTGTGGTTTTCCTCTAAAAGTCCTTAACAGGGTGTGCTGTATAGGAAGGGATATATTTGTGGGATTCTCATTATACACTTGATTGTTTTTGAAGGGTATTTCCAGTACTCTCCTCCTGCCAGAAACTGCCAGACCTAGTGCTGGCCACAGACTCTAGCAGGCAAACTGCGGAACTTACTCTGCAGGCTATTACACTCAGGAAGAGAGCTGCAGGGTGTATTCCTACTGATAGTCGTGCATTCCTCCCAAAGGTTACAGAGGTTTTTTTTTCAAGTCTTAAATCTTGTAGACTTAAGGAATTAAAAAAGATACATAAACTCAGAGTTGATCCACGTGATATTTTGGTCATGAATGAAAACTGAGCCCTTTATCTTTTTTGTTTTCCTTCGGGTTTTTACCTTTTCCCCCCTCCCTCCCTAGTCCTTTTCACAGTTGTGAAAATCACCCATGTAAGCAAAGAGAACTAACTATAAGCAAAATACTCACCAATGTATGAGTAAACATCTTGGAAAACCAGAGAGGTAGAACATTTCTTTTCATTTTTTTTCAATTTACTAGCAGAAATTTGGGAAGAAGGTTGTCAATGCACTTTTATTCATAGCACTTTGTACATGCAGATCTGACTTCTGCAAGTGCATCCAGTTTAATACCATCTCTTAAAGCTGCAGCTAGCATCAGCATGGAAGTTCGTGGCTTTCTTTCCGAACAGCAGAGTGAAAACCAGATGAACATTACCAGTTTGTAGGGCTTCAGCCTCTTTTGAGCTAGCGAGTGCAGTCTCTGATAAGAATCAGCTCAACTGAATTGTGTAGATGCCTTGGAAAGCAGCAGAGAAGTGCACCATGGTTAAGTGAAATCATACAGCAGATGTTGTTTTCGTTCACTTAAACAAACTGCTATGGCTTTGTGATTCGTGATATCACAGTTGCTTTCACTCAGAAGTTTGGGCTTTGATGGCTCGTTAAAACTTTCAAGGTATGAGCTTTATCAACCTGTGAGGCCCCTCAGAATATATTCTTCAGTGTAATATCTAACATCAGCACAGTACTCAAATGCAAAATCTGCTCAGTCCATCCCAATTTAGTTTTTCTTGTATTTTTTGTCTTTCTCTGTTTGCGACTGCAAAGAAGTATTTTAAAACTATTTCCTTTTCTATAATGCATTCTTTTCCAAGCTCTTCAGTTCTTTTCCTGCTTTTAAACTCTTTCATGCTGATTTCCACGTGGCTTTTGTATTAACATTTTTTTCACATGCTTTTATTGTACTCAAACCTGTTCTCTGTTAGATTTCCTCTTCCAGTCTTTGGGCTGTCATTTGTGCTAGGAACTTGATTTATTCTGTGTACAGTTTTTGACTGTTTCATGTTGTGTTCAGTAAAACTGACTATTTCCATTGTGCTTGCAACCCGCCTTACGAATTGTTATTGTGTAGTTATTATAAGGAAGATTATGAGATACTTAAGATTTGGACTTTGATCTTACTGTCTTTGTGGAGAAGATTGATATTCCCTAGATAAATAGCTTTTGCCAAGGTTTGTGGGTGGACAGGCAACTACCAAATTTTCTCCTTTCATTTTTCAAGCAAGAACAAGAAAGTTGTCTTGAAATGACAGTTAGACAACGCCTTAACAGTTGAGTTGCAGTTAGAAATTGTGGCCCAGGACTGACAACCATTGAGTCCTGGGTTAGTGAATCAGTTGGGTAGTGTTGAAAGTCCTTACCAGAGGTTGTTGTATTAACTCGAGAAGGTTATGAAAACTTTGGGGAAAAGAAATGCCCATATAAAGGGAAAGTTAGGTATTTAGGAGTGAAAAAGAAGAGTCCAAGGAATTTCTGAGGTCAGGCACCTTTCTTTTATCACATGCTCCAGGTAGTCTTAGGATTTTTCATTTAAGGCAGTCCTGGAAAAAAATAAGATTAATACAGATGGAATTTTCAGTTAGCACTGCTAATAAGAGAATGAATGTCACCAATCAGTGTTTGAATGGTTGCTGTATGTCTGAATAAGGCTGTGGTTGCTGGCTAGTTTTGTTATCTCTGTGTGCGGTGTTTTAGATTTGTCACATAATATCTCACCTTTAAGTTCATATCATACAAGTAGGGCAAAATGCAAAAGAATGGTATGAGTTGTTAGTAGAAGAGACTTCAATCACTCTGAACACCTGGTGGAAATCCACACTGATAGCAAGAAAGGGAGGAAAGCAAGAAGATTTTGAAAGAAGACTACTCAAACTAGTTACACATGTCTGGAAAACAACACTATTATCTGTTATCCAGCATCCAATGAGCATATTGGGCTACCCAGATGCTTAGGTCTTATATCCCACTGCACAGTGCCTATAAGAGTTGTAGAGAGCCTCACAGATGCCCACACCTTGCTATGCCTCAAGTTGGTATCACTATTTGTGGTGAGAGCTGGTATGTGCTGGCCTGAATGCACTCTGGTAGCTCAAAACTGTGAGCTACCAAAACTTGTGCTTCCTGTTCTATACAGACTGTTGGATTTAAAGGAGTTGGGGCAGACACTGAACATGAAGCCAGGATGCTGACACCAGCATTGAAGAAGAAAGATGAACTGGAAGGAGTTAAGTATGATGCAAAGTAAATACATTGGTCACTGCTTAGTTTTAGCAGTGGCTGAAGAGTAAGCTTCCCTGTCTTGGTTGTTTCCTTCCAGTCTGTCTTAAAATAACATTTAAAATACCTTTTGTTTTGTTTTCCAGTAGAAGTTTTAATAGCAGCAAATCTACCCTTCAGCAACAAGCTTATTGCATGTAATATTCTAACTTGACATCATCTCAGCCTAATCTCTTTAGACTCTGATTGCCTTTTGCAGCTGTAAGCACTTGCTTTGGTGAGCTTTCTAGATTGGTATTTCAAATGATCTGCATATGTCAACTGTTTTTACTTTAAAATTTACTTGCAAAATCCTTCCAGGTGTACTTCAAAGCAGTCATCTTAGGTGCACATTTATCAGGGAAACATTGGGTTTTTTTCTGAGGCTTCCCATACTTTAGAAAAGTAACATTTAAATACAATAGGATGGCATATCAGTTAATTTTAGTGCAAGTTTATAGTTAATTGTGGCTATCTTGAATTGGGAATAAAATCTACTGTAAAGCAGCTGTGTACTGTCTTATTTGTGCAGACTCCTTCTTCCTTTCTCAGATAATGGCCAAATATAGATTCTAGCGCTTTTTTTAAATCCTTAAATAGTGTTATTTTTCATGTAACGGTTCTTTCAAAACCGAAAACCCCCATTTATTAGTGCTTCAGAATGTCCTCTTGTGGCAGGCCTATGTGTGATAGCCATAATTAGAGCTACAGCAAGATAAAGAGGAAAACTGGCTTCAAAAGTGAGGAATGTGGTTGTTGTAGCTATCTTTATTCTGATATGTCACATCAGAATATTTCCCTTGCAATTGCATTCATAATTATTTGTTAAACTTCACAGTTGCTCCTCCTCATTTTGTAGTGTGACCTATTAAACCTCTTCTGAGGTACAGCATTTCACACAGACCTCGGACTTCAAGACATCCCTTTAGAAAAAAAACTAGTCATTCTTCCTCAAAAAAATTAAAATCAGTCCAAGTTCTGAGAGCTTAGACACTTTAGTTGTGATAGTCTTCAACAATTCCAGTAGGAAGAGGACTCCATTATGCCAAACATGATAAAAATTTGTAACAATAATGTTGTTTCTGGAAAGTAACCCAGTTTTTACTCTGATGTACTTTGAAGCTTTATTTACAAGGAGTATTGTCGTGAATTTATTGTTGCAGGTAAGAATGGTCTAGTGACTAGAGGAATACTTTCATGTTTGAAAGTCCTGGCTTCAGTTTTATGCAGGTTTGTTAGTGAATCAGGCACCCTCTTCTAGCCTGTGCTCTTCTTGCAAGGATATTGAGAGTTAGTAAATGGAAGACTGGGGTTGCTCTGATACTGCCATAATGCAGACTAAATAGGTAACCAATATGTTGTAGATTTTAGTGGGAAAAGCGAGGACTTCTTAGCCTAGCAGTGAATGTTTTGCCGTCGCAGTTTAAATCCACATGATGAACACAAATGTTGGATTTCTGGTATTTCAAGTGCTTTTGTAAGATGTGCATACCAAAGAGAGGCTTGTGCCTTAGAAAATACACCCACACTTCCCAGGTTGAAGCTGAGCTTTCTTGTGTGTGCTTTGTTAGTCAGGAGTGTCGAGCTTTTTCTTCTAATTACCTTTTGATTGTTTTTAAGAACACATCTTATTTTATTTTTTAAGAACACGGATGTAACACCAAATAGTGTAAACAGTAAGAAAACCTACAAAATATTGTCTGAACTAGTATGGTGAATGCCAAGGCAAGGAATTGTGTATAAATCAGAATGTATCGCTTGACACAGCATGTTGGAAGTGCTCGTAAATGAGCACTGGGAATAAAAATCATATTGTGTTGTTAATAATTAATCTTTTTTTTCCTAAAATTACCTCATTACTCCTTCCCAACCCAGTAAATCTCTGAAATGAAGTGGTTTACCTGTGCAATTTTTGTTCAGAAGGATTTCATCATACATTTGCATGTCCTGGAGAAATGGAGGCCCAGCAAGGGAGAAGCAGCAAAGACCTAGAAGCACTGCCCTGCCTGCTGACTTTAAGCACTAATCCCTCCTGGCTGGCCAGCAGCTCTGTAGCAGCAATTCTGCCTTTAGTTTTTTTGGCTGTGTCCCAGCACTTTGACTTACTGGAGCAATGCTCTGTTGCAGCTGGGGCCAAGACACGTGCAACTGGAACTCGCTGTGCTCACACTGGTGGTATGCGTTTGTGTTGGTGCTAGCACTGAGGAGAAGGGTGTGCTCCTTCCTTATTTTCTTCCTTTCTTTGCCCATGTGGATTGGTATTTTTGTGTATCTTGCAGCTTTTTGTCCACTCTTGTTCAAAACTGTTCCAGGATTCATGGCTTTTTTGGGGAGATGTTGCTGCAGCCAAATAAACTTGATTTCTAGATGTTCTACCAAAACTTCCCATTTCCTTTTTTTTCAGTCTTTAAATGCTGATTAGAATGCTCTTCTTTAGAGAAACAATTTTTTTTTCTGTCATTCTGCTGTGTAAATCTGTTGGCTTCCATGCTGCTTTCTTGTAGCTGAGCTGCTGCCTGGTGAATGTGTAGGTCGTTGGGGTTTATTTAAGATCTTCCTTTCCTTTTCTAGTACTCCTGGTTGCTGTATCTGACCTCTCATTTGTCCCTTACATTTTTTACTCATATTAGTATGCCAGCATCTATACAGAGCTAGATTAAAGCAGCATTCCTTTGTAATGTACTCACATTATCATATTTTGCCATGGTGTTTTATCTAGCTTTTAATTTTATGATTCCTATTAACTTGCTTTTTAGATTTCTGATATTATTTTAAATACCTAGGGAGTTGTAATAGTCCATCTAATAACCCACTAGTTTGAGTTGTTATTTATCTGTACCATTTTTTTCATAGTTCTTCAGTAAGTTTTCATACATAGCTTATACAGTTCAGTAATTGTTTCACTGTTTTGTTTCCTTGTGAATTTTTCCCATTTTTGTTATTAGAAATGTGGTGGCTAATACAAATTCTCACAGAACTGCTAACTTGCACCTTCAGTTCATGTCCAGGTAATAAAAATCAAGGCTTGGTTGGTATTTGGGAAGGAGAGTTACAGGAGGTAAGAAATGGATGGAGTCATTTAAAAATAAACACTCTAAACACCTGAGACTCCAATATTTTTTTTTTTTTTTTTTTTTTTAGTCAGCATTCATCCTGTGCTCCAGCCTGGAGTAATAACTGTGTTGTGTTTCACTGAGTAACCAGAAGTTTATATTGATCTTCCATACACATTAGCAAGTAGGGACTTCAATAATTACATATTGGCAAAATTCTTGTTGGGATGACTCTGTTTTCTCCCCTTGAGGTCTTTCTGAAATACCGAATGGAGACAGGAATTTTCATTTCCTGACCCTCTGAAGTGCAGTTATTGTAGACATGTAAGCAGAAGATATTAGAAATGGCTGATGATAATCTAATTGCTCTACTGATCTCCTGGTGATAAGCTGTAAGCAAAAACACCACAGAATTGAATTCTGTGGCCAAAGCAGCTGATTCTGTGTAGTTGGGTCTTCTGAACAATCATAAAATGTCTGTATTTTGAACCGTCATTAATACAAACCTTCCCCTATGCTCTGGCTTAGTTATTACTAACAGATAATGTATAGTATTTGCTATATGGAAACTTGTTAAACTTTATTCTAAGTAATTCCTCTGTTGACACTTAGAATGCTGTGATGGGTAAGCTATGAAGCACTTCTATTGTAGTGTTGACTCCCTCACTAGAATTGAATGAGTTTCTTATTGTTATAAGGGAATACTCAGTCTTTAAACTATTAAGCTACCTGCTCCTCCAGTTTGAATCCTTTGTGTTTCACCTTATCTGATGCTGCTGAGCCACTGGAATACCCTACTACTATTGTTGTTCTCTCTGTGTGCTCATCTTTGGTGTCATATTCCTAGAGAACTTTCCAAGAGAAAAATCTTTCTTTAAAAGAGAAGGTACCTAATGGTACCTTCGCAATTTCTTTAAAATTGGTAAACCCTTTAGTATTTTAATAATGAACTGTAGTTTGCTCCAGAGCTGCTTGAGATGATTCTAGAAACAAAAGCCATGAGCATAATTCATTGTATCTGGAAGCAACTAGAAGGATGCATCAGTTTCTGTGTGTGTCATCATGCCATCTGAGAGGCTTTGTTTTTTATAATTATTTTTCTGTTCTTCATCTAACATTAGTAAAAAGAAAAGCTACGCAATCCAGGGAGTACACTAAAAGTGACTGTGCAGAACACCATGGTATCCAGACAATGAAATGGATGTTTTCAACCTCAAATTTGCTTGTTTGCTTGTTTGTTTTACTTAAAGGGACATTTTCACTTTATTACAAATTGGATGTCTGTTTTAGAAAATAGCAGCCACTTCCCTTTCTCCCGTTTCACAGTGAGGTGCAGTTGTCCTTAAGGGGAGACTGAAAGCCTTTAATGAATGTTGTGTTTGTTAGTCCTGATTTTAAATGATATTTTTATGTATATTCGGCTTTTTTAGTATCAAGTTTTCTTCTTTATTCTCTCAAGGTAACATATATTTCTGTTGGGTTTGAGTCTTGTAGGAACCATTACAGAGTGAAAAGTTGAAAAGTCATCATTTGTCTGACAGAGAAAGAACATCTTAATATTCGAAAAGGTGCTTGCAGTTGGTAAATCCTGCAGTCAGTCTGTGTACAAACATAAGAGAAACTCTCTTAACAGTCTGTGAACCAAATTGGTCAACTTGCCAAAGCTGAAGATTGATAAATTTGCTTTTTTCTTATAATAGCACTTTTCCTCCCTCACTGTAAACATTACCTGTGTTCTAATTCCCCAGTGTTGTATTGCTGATGTTTTTACATCCTGCATATTATTTATTTATAATACTTTATGATACAACTTATTTACAACTTTACTTGTTTTATCCTTTTGATGCTTCATCCAAATTTGTTTTAGAAATCACTTCCTAATGTAGAACTAAGTATATATCGGGGAAATGGAAATTTTATGAAAGTTAGGTCCTTCAAATTTGTGTACTCTGTACCAAGCTGTCTATAAAAGTAATCAGTATATCATTCCCATGTTTGTCTGTAAATACAGTTTGCTCTTTGAGTTTATATTTGTTGTCTTTGAGGTGATTAGTCTTTTTACAGATCTATGTGGATTTACGATAATCTGTATATTTTTTAGGACCTGAAGATTACTCTGAATGTACAGGCATTGCAAAAAGACTTGTCAGGTTTTGCTGTTGTAATTGTAGAACAGGGTGCAGATGTGCTTTAACACTTGTACAGCTGAATGTCCCATAGACAGAAGCCTGTTGAAATCATGTTTTACGTAAACTTGATTTTGTTCTGGTACCGTATGGCATTATATCAATGACTAAAACAAAATTTTGAAACAATGGTTTGCATTAAACTGTCTTGGAAGAAGTTTATGAAAATTTGTAGGGTCAGTCATACAGTCTGCATTTATCACGATTAGACATTAATTTAGCACTTTACATAACACTGTGTATAATCTTTGTGGTCATTGTCTGTTTTATTGCTATGATAGACTATCGCATCCTGTGATCTGACTTTTGTGCTTATTGAGCTTCGCTCTGAAAGCCGGTAGGGTCATCGTGCAGCCCATTTCTGTTGGGCAGCACGTGTAAATGTCTCCTCTTCAGCATGAAACTTTCCCATTAATTTCTAGCCTGCATTAATTCAGTGTTAGTTTATATCTATCTATTCCTTTGTCAGTATTATGCTTTACTTCAAATAACTCCCTTTCCTCCTTGGCATTTACCCATGCTGTATTTACAGAGCAGTTTTGTTCCTTCTAGCTGTTGTTTTATTAGGCTAGGTGAGCTAGGCAATTTTTGTCCCTTCTGATGTTGTAAGCTTCCATCCATCACTCCGAGTCATTACTGCAAGCGATGCTTCTCTGCACATGATGTGCTTACTCTTGTCTTTTATGTATAACTCTTGGCCTGCGTGAAGACATTACTATCTCCGTGCCATTGCTGGAAGTAAGTTTAGGGGCTTTGGTGGCTGCTATTCGCTGATGGCTTGTGTTCAGTCACCATGAAATCTTAATTCACTTTTCAACCTCTTCAAATAGATTAATCCTACACTTGGAATAAGGATTCACATTCACATTGAAAAACTTTCTTTTGTCCATTGTATTTAATCCTATTCCTGTTATTTTAGTCTGTGAGTGCATTCATTTCTTCCTCTGGTAATATAGTCCTCCTTTCTATTGACAGACATGCTGAAGATAAAATGCTGGGAAGTAATCTTTGGTCACTAAAGAAAAAATAGAACACTCTGGACCAGTATTCAAGGAAACCAGTAATGAAATCCAGTTCCTTGACAATTTAGCTTTTTCCAATTTTCAGCTTCCATGTCTATTTCCTTCAAAACTTGTTTCACTTTCTTGTTCGTTAATTAACTTTAGAGTTATGGTTCTGTGGTTGTATCACCTCTTTCTTCTTTCTTGGTACTGTTTTCTAACCTTCATGCATATCCCATTGCCACTTTTTGATGTGATTAGTAAAGAGACCTTGTAATGAATCTATAAGCTATTCTGTGTGAAGATAATCCTGTAAAGACTAGCTAGACTTGTGATGTTCACAGTCCTAGGGACGTTGGGTTTGAAAGAGGCCCTGAAGTTTCTGTTCTTGAAAGAAGTAATTTTGCTAGCAGCAGGCCAGAGGACTTCATCGTTCCTATGCCCCCATTTCCCTCTTAAAAAAATTTACACAACTTTCTGTAAGTACGTTTTGCAAGTGGGCTTGCCTTATCCATTCTATAAATGTTCTGGATAATGTGGGCCAAAATGTGCAGAGGAGGAGTGGCAGGAATTTACAGCTAGATTAGGTCTGTGGTATTTCCTTTCTCAGCAAGATGGTCCTAGATTAAACGCTCATAAATTCTCAATAATTTAACATAATTATAACTTTACAGGAGGTGTTGAAACCTTTGCTTTCCTACAGAACAATCTTTTATCTGCATTCTTGCATCTATCTGAAGTTAGTTATCCTACTGCAACTCTCTTCTAAATTCATGTGCCTTCCTAGTTGCAAGTAAACATGGTATTTTTTTGTTCAGCATTTTTATATTTGATATTTTGCCAGGTTTTTTGACAGTTTCATAACAAGGTGGCCTTGAACAGCAAGGGATATTTATATAATGTCTAGTAACTTCTCTTGAAAATGGGCAAAGTTGAGAACTGCTTTAGAAAATGGGAGAATCACTATATAACCATTTCTATACTTTTCAAGGCTGAATCTTTGCTTGGTTCATGGGAGGACATGGTAATAGTCAGTTTATCGCACAGTGCTGAGTTTTAGCGGATTTCTTCCAAACCTAGTGAAAGTGAATTGCTACCCATTGCAACGCCGTGGCAATGCAGTGAAAGGTTAATGGTTTCCCAAAGAATTTAAGCATGAAAAAGGCCTCTTGTATTGATATAAACTTGCATGTCTCTGCAGTGCTGTTTTGATTCTGGCTTCTTTTACATAGAGGAACTTACTATAGAGCTGACCAGAAGAGTAAGATCTCCGGCGTATTGCTGTTTTGCTTATTGTAACTTGGTAATATTCATGATTGTGCAGAAGATGATGTTAAATCAATAAGGAAGTGATTTAAAGAAATTCTCATTAAAAAATCAGATGTGATTTTTATCTGGTCAAGAAGACTGTCTCACTGAGACTTGAATCTATTTTGTGAGAATTTAGATGAGCTAATTTGTTAACTAGGTACACTTCTGCTTCATGTGTTCTGAAATAACATTTTTTTACATTTGGATTTGAATCTTCTGTTAACCTGTGAAGTACGGATTTTTGTGCCCAGAGGTTCTATAATACTTCGGGGTTTTATGCTCATTGTTGGTAGTTTTCAGGGGGGTTTTGGGATCAATCATGGGAAGAAGGACTCGTGAAAAATAGGTTCTTGAATGAGGGGAATAATTCAGACATGTGCTGCTCACTTTTGTTCTTTGTTTTAGAAAATAAAAATCTCTGAGATTTTCTGCTGAATAAAAAAGCCAGAAGGGGAGGGGGTGAGGGAACGGGGGTTGCCTCTCCAGAGCCTCATACATTGTACTTTTCATTGAGGTGTTTGGAAATTAGGGTTTCAATTTTATATATATTTAATTGATGTTGTGTGAAAGTGTGCATTTTTAATTTACATGAGCAACATTCTGTCTTTTTAAATAGATTTGCTCTTTTTCTCAAATTGCATGTCATTTTATTCCTATTACATAACCTTTATTCACAAAATTATGGTTTGTGGTTAGGCTAAAAAGCTGAATCTGCATACCTTCTGCTCAGAAATGTACCATTTCCTTGTGCTTCACTTCTCAGTATTTCATTTTGCTTTTGCATAGGCCAGGACAATTTTGAAAAATCCATCTAAATCAGACTGGGAGAGTAGTCTAAAGAAAAGAAAAAGAACACTGTAACGCATGTAACTTCTTTGCATTGCATCCCAGTTTCAACTGCAGGGATGGAAAGCAGCTGTGCCTTCCTGAAGTTCAGGCTCTTAACAAGCTTTGACAGTTGCCCATCGTGCTGATCAATTGTTGCATCTGACTTTGTTATTCATTTTTGTACCGTCTTACAGTCTTTGGTCTTATATTGTGACCTGCAATGTAGCATCATGTCTGGCTTGTTCTATGTGTGCACAGCGACCAGCACACTGATACTAAGGACTGAAGTGGTTTCAATTGGGAAGGAGTCACTTGGTGACCTTAAAGTATGTGAATGGAATGTGGAGGAGAAAGTTCCAAGAACATCTTTAAGAAAAGAAGAAAAACAAACAGTCCTTTGAAAATACTAGTCTGGAACTATTTGGGGCTTGTATCTCCTTAAGGAATCAAGTTTTAATTAATGAGTTGTGCAATCAAGGTAACCCTATTTTTCTGCCTCCTGCAAAGAAAGTAAGCACCATCTAAGCCCAACATTTTAGTTAAATTTGTATTTTTTTTCTGTCCATACTAATAATAAAAGACAAAATAATTAAAATACTCTCAGCATTCAAATAGTTAACTGTGTTCTACTAAAATTTAACTTTGAACTGTGTGTGAAAGCATAAGACAACTTCCAAAAAGGTGTAGTTTCTGCATGAGAACTGTTGAACTTTTGAGTGACTGCAGCTTTTTTGGAAATGCATAGTACCCAGTTCTAAATATCTGCTTTTCTTTTCTATCCTACAGGGAACACAGTGAGTAACCTGATTTTCATTCTACCTCCAATCTATGGTGCGATTCAGACCTATAAAGATGGCCTTGAAAAACGGTATTTAGCTGCATATTTGTGTCTTACAGGTATGTGTAAAACTTAATTTGTTCTTTCATAATATAAAGAGTTCAGATTGGCAGTAAATAATATCCAAGTACTGTTAAAACAAGCAGTAAAATCCAAATACTCTGTGAAAAGTAAAGCTCAGTTTGTTATATTTGTTACTGTTTACAAAAAATTGGTATTTGTTGGAGTGATGAGAAGTTAAAATTCGCCAAATACCTTTGTGAGGTTTTAAAGGGATCCCTCTCTGGCTTTAAGTCCCATTTCAGTGCATCTTAGCTCACTGTGTTCTTTCATGATGATTATGAAGATGGCTTGTGTGTCCTACTTCCAAATAGTTTCACGCTATATAAATATTTTTATGACATTTGTACAGAAAAGTAATATAAGAAATGACCAAGGTCTTGGAGGAACTGGAAAAGCATTCTTTTATGAGTTGGAATTAGTTTTCGGTTTGACTTTGACACATATATGATGTATTTGATAGGAATGGTTGGACTTGATGATCCAATGGGTCTTTTCCAACCTGGTGATTCTATGATTCTATATCACCCAACAACCTAACTGTAATCATATTTGGGATGTTTTGCAAGGATGGAAGAATGAAGTGACATTGGTGCATAGATGAACTTAAGGCCAGTCTGTTTTTCAAAAATAGCAAAGTCCAGAAAAGAACCAACTTCCTTTTAAGTGTTAGTGATGCAACTAGAGGTCACATTCCTTATGAGAAAAGATGATGTTTTTGAAGTTGGGTCAGATTTGGCAGTTGAGTCTCGAGGTAGATATCACAGAATTTCTGTTTCACGGAGTTTTGATGTTTGCTGTAGCTCCTATCTCTGTGGAGGCTATGTTTCCCAGTCTTCTCAGTGTTAAGAGATTGGTTTATTGTAAATGTTGCTTTTAAGATTGGCATGCGTAGGTATTTAGATAACAATTGTTGAAAACCACACATCTGTATGCTAAATGTATTCTTGATGCCACTTAAACTTATGTACACTAGGTAGAGCTTCCTGGATTTTCAGTTATAATAGCTTTGCTGATTAATGTGAAAGGTAAGCGGCAACAATGTATAGCTTTGGACGTTATCCAAACACTTCCCAAATATCCCTTTGTAGGCTCTTTATGGGTTTGAGTAATTCTTCATTTTTGTCTTGGTATGAAATAGAAAGAATTCTTGAAGGTCAGGGTTTCTTTTTAAAAAGACGGGGAAAGATACATTGTGTAAGTGTTTGAAGTTGACTCTGCATGTTCTTGAATCAAAATGTCCTATACTGCTATTCTTTCTAAACTAAAATTCAAATTCAGTCTTCACCATAGCTTGCCGCTGCCTGTCAGGGACACTTCATGATGCACATTGTGCCACTCTCTGACCAGAATGTCAGACTGTCACACCAAGACTGCCCTGAGTGGGCATTTCTCATATACTGTTTAAGGTTTTTAAAATAAAACAAACAAAACAAACAAAAAAAAAACCCCAAACACCCAGGTCTGTCTTCAATCGCCGTGCACTTCAGTTTTGTACTGTTGTTGGTGTTCACAGAAGTGGGTCTCAGCCTGGGGATCTGACAGCAGTGCTGGAGGGCGCTCTTGAGTTCCAGCTGGGCCCTGCTCATCTGTAACTGGGATGCCTTTGGCTTCTGTCTGAAGTGATATAATGTTTGCATGGCTTGCTTTTTATCTTGTGTGTTGGAACTTAATATTAAAGATAACTCCCTCAAGACATTTTTTCTTTGCTACTGTATTTGTAACACTGCACTGTTTTACAGGAATAGAAAGATATAAAGGAGTATAGAAGACTCTAGAGTTTCTGAGTGAGAAACAGGAACAAGATGGTTTGGGATCACAAACCTCTTAACATTCATTCTAGTACAGGATAAAAGCAACAAATGAGAAGATAAACAGAATTTCAAATGTAATTGAAATGTGCCAGGAACGTTGGCATTCTTGCTGTGCACGTGACTGAATGAGAAGCAGACTGAAGTGGAGACAATGTGTACAGAATTTTTTTGTAAGAAAATGCTGGAGAAAATTCTTTCCCTTACAGTAATGTTGTTTGTTACCAGATTTCACTCTATTTAGTTCATTTGTAACAAACAAGTATACTATAAAGGGATAGTGAATTTAACACTGCTGATTTCAGGCACTATGCTTCTTTAAAGACCATGTAACAGAGTTGCTAATTGGCCAGTAGCATCTAAGGATTGTCTTCTTAAAGTAGAAATTCTTTAAGAATTCCTCTGTGAAGGTGGGGGTGGAGGGGAGAGCACTTCAGTTGAGTTTTAAGAACCTAGAATGATAACTGGGATTTTAAAAAATGTTAAAAGACAGGTGGCAAAGTGAACATTAAAATTAAATTTGTTAGCATTTGAGAACATAAGAAATGTTGTGTCTAGACATTATTTTGATCCAGATCAAAATTGTAATTTCTTTTGTGTTTTATCGTGCTATATTTAGTGCTTGTACCCAACAATTTATGTTGTTGATACTTATTTCCTCTTTGAACCAAACTGAATTAGGGAAGCAATGTTCATTTCACATATATGATAAGATCCAAAATAAGCAGGACAAAAAGGGGGATTTCTGAATAGCTATTTAAACAAATTCCTTGTTCGTGCTGGTGCTGAGACAGAGTTGCACTTTTCAGCAAGTTTTGAGATACAACACACTTCTCAGCCCATATTTCTGCTGCCTTTAAGCTCAATAGGCTTGTTGTCAATGAACTCAAAAGGAACTAGATATGATTTTTAAGCTTCAAAGAACAATTTAATCACCCTATAAATCATGAAGAATAATCTTAAACAGTTACTTTAGAATAGTGCATCTCTGCAGTTTGTTTTGGGTAGTTCCTTTTGATGCTGTGGTATGGTATCAGGTTCTGCCGTGTGTCATTTCCTCATGCTTCCTGGGGAGCTATGATTCCTAAGTGTTTCATATTCCAAAAAAAGTCTCAATTTAAAATATATATATATATTTTTAAAAATAGTGTAACTGGTTTGGACTTGAGAAAATAAGAAAAAGTAAAGTCAGTGGAGTTATATACTTTATTAGATGCTTTACTAGGATTTTGCAGGTATTGTTCTGTGTTTTTGTGGCCTGTTTAATAGGGCTTAGTCATTCAAGCTGTGCCAAAGTGGAGGGAAAAAGGCATGGAAAATGTTTTCTACTTTAGACATAGCCATAGGAAGTTGTGAAGAACTCCTGAACTTAATTTCCAGTGAAACTTTGTGAAAAGCGTTCTTAGAAGCCCTGCAGTCAGAGCTAACTCCTTCGTTCTTACCTAATAGCCATAGAGAAGGTGCTTAGACTGTGTCAATGTTAGTAAATCAAATGTGCTCGGCAATGTTCCTGACTGCTGAATCTTGGAATAGCCCATGTCTGTTCGCCTTAGCCTCTGAAAGAAGGTGACCACATACAAATTTCCTGCTGGGCAGGGGCCTTGGACTCTTCTGGCTGCGGGGCTGTGCCTGGGAGCTGCTCAGGGAAAGTGCTAGTTGGAACAGGCTGGGGTTTTGCTGCAGACTGTTCCACCAATTGAGTAGCTCAGACTTTTGCATTATAGTGTCTGGGAACAGTCCCAGCTATGCTCAAATTCACGTCTAGAGCTGTACGCATGGAGTAACGAGAGTCTCTCCTGTCTCTTAGGCTGCAGATGGAAATAATTGCAAAACAAAATAATTCAATAACAATTGTTCATTTAATCCTAATTTTTCATCTTTTTTCATCCTTTGACTGCTTATTATGAAGAATGTTGTTTATCTTTAGTTAAGTTCTGTCATTGTAAGAAACCATATGAGGCATTCTGCTCCAGATTTAAATACCTAAACGTATGTCTGCCTTTGCAGAGACATCGATCTCCCATTGCAGTCAGTAAAGTCTAGAGAATCATTTGACTTATCCTAAAATATGTCTTTATATTTGGCCAACTGAATTACTCTTTATAACGCCATGCTCTTTAGAGGAACCTATGACATCTAGTTCTTGTGTAGATACCTAAATAAAAGTGTTTGTATCTGGAGCATCCTTCCTTCAGAATGTTTCATACAGTGCCTATACAGTTTAAATTCAAACCATGTCTATGAAATCCTACTAAATTGCTTTCTCTGTAATGGCTTTAGACTTCTGATAAGAATTTTGAGTAATAGATAGTCATATCATAATGAATTATCACTGGTTATGTGATACTTCTCATTCTTCCTAAAACTGTTGAAAAATTTATAGGGGATATTTATGTCCTTCTAGTGTTCAGATCTTGAGAGCCTGTTGTTCATATATGGAGCTGAATCTTGTGTATGATGGCAGATTATTTCTAGTGTGCTTATTGTCTTGAAGCCTTCGAACCACAGTGCAATAGTTGTGTATGAAGTCTGCAAATGCATTGCATTTACATCATCGCTAACACAACTATTTTATCAGCCAGCAGTAACATTGTGTTTGCTGCAGGATGAGAAAGACCACGTTAGTCTACATACAGCAGCTAACCTGACTTTGCATTTCCAGTCTTCTTAAGTACTATTCTGATCTCATAATACTGTGGCTTAATGTGTATTTTGTGCTTAATACATAATTTATACATGCCCTGTAACTTAAGAGGTTCATTGATGTAAAAATGCTGAGTGACTCATAGTATCTGTGGAAAGTGAGTTACAGTAGTTAGAGAGGAAATGGTCTTGCTTCCGATGATGTTAAAGCTTCCCAACCAATATGCAGCTTTTAGCGAGTTAAGCTCCTTTGCAAAAGGAAATGCCTAAAATGAAAACTGTAACCCCTGCCTACAAGAGAAGTAGTAAATCTATTGCTCAGTTTGTCAGTGGCACTATAGGAAAGTTGCTTCTGTTGAAAACTAATGTAATTGCAGTGATCGTGTTCACTTATTTTGAAAAGCACAAAGCTGGTAGAACGTCTCATTGCAGTGATGGGTTTTGTGAAGTCAATATTCCCTACAAATGTCTTGATCTTGAAGTTATGTGATGAGAAGCATATCTAAAGATAGCTGCATCACAGTAGATCTGCAGGTAGAAGCTACATGTGAAGACATTGGAGCTTAAGTATCAAACTACATGTCAAGCCCCATGTAAGTTTACATATGCTTTAAATGTGACAAAAGGGTAGCTTGCTGGGGGCATAGCCAAGGAAGTAAAGATTTCCTTGCAATCCTTGACACACAGTAGTTGTCTCCTATTTTTACTTTGCAATGTTTTCAGCACTGAACACTAACCCTGCATTAAGCCAAGAGACATTAACTCTGACTAGCGCACTCTTGGCCCAGTGAGTGTGGGATTAGATATTAATTCCCTTCTGCTGAAGTTTACCAGTTATGTAGTGGTGTTGGGGGAGCAGGGTATGACTGTGCTTCAGCTGCTGCCATTCAGTTAATTATCTCTTAATGCAGTTTCTTTCTTCCTCCTTTGTGAACAGATTTGTGAAGCTTTTTGCATAGTTCTGTGTTAAGCTGTAACATATACCAAAGGCAGCAAACCAGAAACTTGATTCTTAGCTCATTCAATGCCTAGATGTAAAGCATTTTTAAGTCAACCCTCTGCAGTGTAAAGCGTAATATCTTAAGTAATGCCTCTGACATAAGCAGGTATAAATGGAATATATAAGGAATCATGTTTCATTCTTGAATATTGATCTAAGCCATCTCTTCGTAAAGGTGATGTTGTGCATAGTTACCACAATAGTGTTAGAGGAAATGTGTGTCCAATCTTGAGAAGGGAGAGTTTTATGTGATTAATAATGTAGGAATATAATTTCTAGTCATTTAACATCCTGGCTTTTCTGTTGAATGCACTGGTACACCAGACTTGACCATGTTCATGAGCTGCATGAAGGTTGCAGCAAGCAGTGCTGCAGCCATTCCCGGTAGAGGATTTTATTTTGAGGACTGTATGATGATTCCCTGTGTACTTTCCTTGTTTCAGATAACTATTTTATTGCTACATAATATAGCTAACGCCTTGTTTTCCAAATAGTGAACTTTCATAATGAAAGGAACTCCAAGTGTGCTTATTGCACAGGAGCAAGATTTTTTAAAATATTTTGAAATTAATTGTAGTCATGGGATTAATTACCTGGAACACTAATGTCTGTGGCATTCTTGATTTTTTGCAAAGAGTGGAAAGGAATAATAATCTAGAAATAAATGCTTCTAATCATATAGGAGGAAGGGGAGGAGTTCAGGATCTAATTGTTGAGATTAATAACCCCAATAGCATTAACAAAAAAACCCCCTAACAACATGATTTGTTAATTTAAACCCATTTCTTGTTTATTGATTTTGCCCATATTTGAAAATTATATTTGTTGCAAATTGTAATAGTTTGTATCATGAAGATGCTCAAATCACTGTGAGAGCCAGGATAGTCATGGGGGATACTGTTTCTAATGATGATCTTACTTTTTTTTTTTCTTCAGAGTGAACACCAGTTGTAATATATTCTGTATACATAAAAAAATGGCCTTGGCAATTTCTCATTAAAATATGCATGAAGGTGAAAAACAATTGTTGCTTATTGTTTGGAAAGATTTTTCAGAAAAAAAACAGTTTAATCAGAACCTGCAGAAGTGCACAGGATTGTTTGTGTTCTGGTAGACAGCTGTGCTTAATTTTCTCAGAGAATTAATTGAAGTTTTTGGCATACTTTTTTTAAATGTAGCTGTATTACAGTTCTGTTTTGGTAAAGTTACGTGCTTAGGTATTTTATTTCATTGAGTATGTGCAATAATCACAATTCCAGTCTAACAGCATCTAAAGAAATATCGCCAGACACGTCTGTCACCTGTCTTGGAAATTCTTTGCAGAATGCAGTTTGTTAGATAGACGTTTATGCATCAATGAGATCTGGCTGTTATATGTAGGGAAGGTTATAGTCTTGCAGCAAAGCACATCAGCACTACCCAGTGATGAAGGCTTCAGTGCAAATTAGTTGGCTTTCTCTGAAACTAGAGTCTGAGGTAAAACATAATTTCTTGAAAGAAGTCAAGACACCGCATTAATGTGTTTGTTCTTGCAAAATAAAAGCGAACTGGTGCTTAATGAGAGTGTTAGCTGATAACATTTCAAAGTAAACGAATACCAGCTTTGCTCTAAACAGTGGAACCTGACTTCCAAGAAACATTGTCCTTGTCTAACTTAAAAAAAGCTGTGTAAAGGCCAAGTAAGGAATTAATTACAGAAGTAAGTTTAGAGTTTAAAAATGAAGTATTTGAAATAAAAATTTTTGCATAAAAGGAGGGTCTTCCAAGAAGGCTTGGAAATGGGGATCTTGTTTCACAAAACAAATCCATACTCTGTGGGTTTTGTCCATTTATCCTGACTTTCTAGTTCTGAGTTTTAATAGCAATTCATTTATGCTTCTAAAGATGACAAAAAAACTCCTTGTAAATTTCAGCTCTTATAATTGGACAATAAGCAGAAATATCACAGCCTTTCAGGAGCATTAGTAGTTGAATGATGCTTTGTGTTATAGGATAATGACAGGTAAATCTTAATGTACTTAAAAAAATAAATAAAACAAATAGAATGGTGATGTTCCATTTCTTCTGGGTTCCCACTCCCATCCTTATTGAGACTGCACCAGTTCATAGGAGACGGTATTGAGAGGAGAAGAAAGAGGACACCTGCTCTCCAAAAACCATAAAATTCGAGGACTTCACTGATGACTATAGTATAAAGTAGAAGACTGTGGAAAAATGAGGTTTTGTCCTTGAAGTGGGATGCTAGTGATCTTAGTTTTTTTTTCCCAGCGAGCTTTGTTCATTTAAATTAATGCACCTGCAAGTTTTCTATGTAGACTTTTATTAACCATGGTTTTGATTTGCTTTCAGCTGTGGGACTGGGATCTTGGTGCTTTCACATGACCCTGAAGTATGAAATGCAGGTGAGTACTGATAAGTAGCTGTGAATCTTTTTATGTATTTCATTGTGTAGTTAGATTGCCATTTCTTGGCTAGGTGAAACTCTTATCATGGGAGTTAATCTACATTAAGTATCATTGTACATGACTTCTGCTCTTAACAAAATAGCAGCACAAATCTTGTTTCATTAAATGTTTTCCACTGATAGATGCGCAGGAATATATATTTGCATCTAAAACAAGAGCTATAATCAATTGCTTATGTTGGTAGAAAACACTTTATCCTTTGGGAAATCAGACTTTTACTCAAGTTGTTATTTTAAAATTCCTACAGCTTTGGCTCAATAGCAGGCAGTATAGGCTAGAGTTATTATTTATTGCATCTTTTTTTATCTTAATATTTTCTATTATGTTTTCAATTTACCTAGATGTACCTGTAGTGTTAATATTGAAGTCAGTATCTGCTGAGTAGCAGTAGTTGAGTACTCGTCTCTTTCATGTTCTCAAGTAGAAATTGTTTGGTAATAAATCACTGGGCATAAGGATTTGGCCCTGTATTTCCCATTTTCTGAATGGGTACGTAGAGTCTTATCCTGTTGCTTTGTTTTAGGTCAGAGAAGATTAAGGAAAATCATGTGTGAATTAAAGTCAGGGTGAAGTGGGATTCAGTTTGAAGTTAATAAACCTGCATTTAAAACTGTTTGCTGGAAGTTTATGCTTCCACTGTAGTTAATGGAAATAAAGTTAAGTCAGTGGAGTTGGTCAGCTGCGCTGAATCCAGGCTCCATTGGCAGTCATAGCCTAAATAATATTAGTTTAGGTGTTCAGTATAATTTTAGACCCTTTGAGCATTCTGCCTGGCCTCCAGCTGCCATCCCACTGGGGTGCAGGTCTCTTAGCCCCCCGCCACATCTGCCAATCTTGGATGGGTGTGTTGGAGATAGAGTATCTCAGATGGTATTAGGCATCTGCTTATGTCATAGCAACTGGGTCCTGGATTTCTCCTGATCATAACGGGACCTGAGACGCTGCATATATGGACACCAAAACTTAAATGTCTTAAACTTGAACTGAATTACAACCTGTAGTGATGTTTGCCTCCATAATGTTGTGTTATATATCTCTGTTGTGGGCTGGAGACTGTCAGCCTCCATGGAGCATAAAAATACCACACAAGAATATTTGTTGCTTTTCTTTGCATGAAAAAGGTGGTTTATAGATCAACTCCTTCCCAAACTGAAGTGTGATTTACTTATATTCACTTCAGTGGTGAAACTGCCTTGGATTTCTACCTTTTAATCTCTCTGCCCTGAGCTGCTGCTTCTTAACCCTGCCAGTGTTTCAGATCCTCTTTCTTACACTGATGTAGGGTTGAGCAAGGCCACCCTGAAACCCAGATCATTAAAATGATCCATGCTTAAAACATTCTTAGGTGATGGGGGGAGAGAGGTGTGGGGGGAGGGCTTGTGTGTAGAGGCCATTTTAATCTAAGTCACTTTGATGCTGCTTACAATTTAGTTCTGGTGTCACATCATAGCAGTCCAAAGGACCTATGAGCTAGAAGGTAAGCATAAGGATATGAGAGGGGAACAGGAATGTCTTGCGTTTTCTTTCCAACTGTTGTAAAAGGTTTCATTTGAGGCAGAGAAAGTATACTTATTACTTTGGCAGTCAAGTGAAATATGCAAGTGGCTCATAATTACTCTTATTATTAGATCACGAGTTACCATAGAGAAAGCATTTCAACCATATAATAATTTCAACCGAATAATCTTTTCTCATTCACTTTATTTCTTGTTATGATTAAAAGTCAGCATTGATTGCTGTTTGAAGGGATATTTTTTTACATTTGTTTTGCAATCTTAATACCATAAATGGTCAATTCAGATTGCTTAATTAAGAGAAATGTGAAAGCTTCTGTTCTTGAAAATGGTTATTTGGAATGTGTCTGAAGCTATCACCTCTTTTTCTCTTACTTTCCTGGGAAGCTGCTTGATTGTGCATTTCTCAAGAATCCAAAATGTTTACTTAATCAGTGAAATTAGCTCACTGAGTTTCCTTCTATCGATGTTTCTTCATCGTTCAGACATGCTGTTGACAGTATTTCTGGAAGCATTAATTTCTTTGGATATAGAAGGCATTGTCTTCTGCAAGCAAACTCTGAGTAGGATCTTTTGAGAGACTCTTTGATGTTATGATTCTGCCCCTGAGATGCTGACAGCATATGAACTTAAGAGTGTAATCAGCTGTCCAAATTTGAAAAGTTTTTGCTGTATTGTCTTTCTGATTTTTTTTTCCTCCCCTTTTTCTTTTATGTGGTCTTAAATGACTCACACTCTTAAAGAGCTGCATGAAATAATCAAAATTCCTGTCAGACTTGGTAAAGCATATCACTGAACTTATAAATAGTAATTACTAGTGTAAAGCTGAATTCAGCTATTGCTTCTATTTTTTCCCTCTCTAAAACATCGCAGCAAATATAAATAATGTGATGGCAAGGTGCTACCTAAAGCGTATTAGTTTCAGCTCCCATCTATGTTCCTGGTACTTTTTTTGTGCTACCCATTGCAGTCCCTGACCCTATAATCCACAGATTCATATTTAAACCTTTTTCTGCAAGGTTAGTTGTGTGCTGCATCAGCTATTGAAACTGGCTCACTTGAGAGAAGCAGTGGAATGTGGGTGAAGAAGCAAGACATGCCCTTTCAGCGGCAGCTCGTCCATAGATCTGTTTAGCAGTATTGTGAAACATTTCCTGAAGTTTCTGTGACCAAACCCATGAAAAGCTGAGAGCTTACACTTAAAATAATAGATACATCTCCTTCTGTGACAAACCAGGTCATGATTTTTCATAACATGGCCTTTCAAAACTAAACAAAGGTTTTTGCTTCTGCAGTTAGAAAAATTCTCCCAAACCAAGCAGAGTCATGAGAGCTTTATAGAAGGGTCTGTGTAAGCTGCTATTGCTCTTAATGTGTCTCATTATTCAGAATAAAATGGTTGTGAACTTAGGTACCATGTGCCAGTAGAAGAAAGGTAATTCCTGTGCAGGCATGACCTTCAACAGGTTTCATGTTGATGATGGAACAAGTTCAAAGTCTTGTCTGCATCCAGTTCTTGTTTTCCTTAGGAAGGAGTCAAAGCTGATGTAACCATTCTAAGATGCCTAACTTAATGTTTGCTTAACATATTAGAAATCATAGGCAGTGGATCTTCATTGATCTATTTGTATGCTTTTGCATTTTCATGATTTTCAGTTCCTCACAAGATGAGGTAAGTTTAACTATGTATTTATGAGCAGATATTTGTTAACGCTGTTCAATGAGAAGTTTTAGAAGAAAATGGTGCTCTGATCTTTTTCTCTTCTCTAATGATAAATAAACAGCAATTTTGAGTATACCTGCTCTTCAGAAATCTCTCTTGTGCTTATTATTTTAATTCTATCTCCATTACGGTGGCAAGTTCCTGGAGAGATAACTGTTTTAGCTGTAATATACCAGTTTTCTCCCAAAATATAAATATGAAAACCTGTCTCTGAAATAAAACAATGTAAGAAATTTCCAAAAGGAGTAAGCTAACATGCAGACACATTGCAAAATCCTTCCTAATGTGTCAAAGTTCTAGTTCATGTTATGGAAAACATTATTTCAGTTTCTCTGTGAAGTTTGTACAGAAGTAAGAAAATACTATTGCCTATATTGAGCAGGCCATAAAAGGTGTGGTCTTATTTTACCTGACTTTACAAAACTAATTCTTAGAAATGTTCCAGGAAGTATGAACAGTGAAAATGGCATGAGTCTGAAGGTGTAGGCTTTTCATGAACATAATATTCAAAAGATTCACAGTTACAAGCTTATTAATGCAGCAAGCTTTCAGTAGTGGAATAGGATTTGACACTGCTGCATACTGAAGTGTAGTCAAGAAGGTGGCTACCCAAATGACTTTGAAACTCCTGTTTTCTTAAGACTTCTCTCTCCTTAATTAACTTTCACAAGTGTGCAAGTTAAAAGTAGTTTTCATGTTTTGATGTCTCTGCTTTTTGTAGCTGTTGGATGAGCTGCCAATGATATACAGTTGTTGTGTGTTTGTCTACTGCCTGTAAGTATTGTTAAATGTTTTTTTCTGAATATTTATGAAATACTACCTTTTGAAATACAGAATCTGTGAAGCTCAGTCTAGTGTATAGTGAGGTTGACTCTGAAGCTTCTACTGATTTGAGTACAATCTCAGTTTTGCTAGCAGTGCAGCATCATGACTTGGCCATTGGAGCCACCAGGCTCCTCATTTTTACTAATTTAGAGATATTTTGCCAGTGTGCGTTTAGCAGGAAAAAAAAACAAGACTTGTCTACTACATAAAGCCTTTAACAATCAGAGCTCAGTGTTACTTGGTATGTAAACAGCAGACGTAATAGAATCAACTTCAGTAATGCCTACAAAAATGATCACCATTGTAATTTATTTGAGTTGTATTTTTATGATGTATTCTGACTCCAAATGCAAAGTTCAGATTTCTGGCTAAACCTGCTTTCCACTCATCTGTAAAACTAAAGAAAGAAGATTTTTATGAATGTATATTTTGTGGAAAGTGTCTTAGAACAAGGTGTTTTCTCCCATACTATTTTGGGAGCAATGTATCATTTGGCATTTGTAAAGATACTGTAAGTTGGCTTTTTCTTGCCTGTTGCTGCAAGGCATGGATTGAACATGACCAGTTCTGTCAGTTGGAATATCCAAGTGATAAATCAACTTGTTGAAAACAAAAAGACAAAAAAAATCTTTTTGCTTTTGAACATACTAAATTTCAGTATATTTATTGAAGAGTACTAGTAGCCTGCAAGGGAAAAGGGATTCTATAGGATTATACCTCCATCTGTAAAAATTGCCGTTAGGTCATCATTCTCACATTAGTATGATTTGTGCAAACTCAAGACCAGAATCATAATGCTTCAGTTAGTAAAAATATTTCCATTGAATTTCCCTTTGCATTTTTTTTCTAATTGAAATGTGATTGGGGAAAAGAGTGAGAAGTGGCTATAAAAATCTGTTTGAAAAAATAATTGCGCTTATTTTGTGAAATGGTTACTCTGTTATCTTCAAAAGCACTGAAGTCTGCTACTGCATTTGAAGCTCTAATAAGATTCTCTGTATGTGTGTTTGATAATAATTACAGTGTTCAGAAGGATGAGTTAATGTTTAATTTAGGAGGCCTTTAATAATAGTTTAGATTTTCTTGAAGGTAGGGGTGGAGTGTTTCTGCACAGGACATTCCCTTTCACATTATTCAGTCCTGCTGACTCTGGAGCTGTGTAATTACTTTGATTTGCCAGTTTGCAATGTAGCACATCGTGCTGTGTTGTAGAATATCTTTTCCCCAAATATTCCTACATGTTTCTTCTTTGTTTCTTCTTATTCATCCATGATGCTGTTTGTTTCCAAAAGTTTATAAACAAATGAACTAGGTAGATGTGAGTTGGAATTAGATAAACAACTTCCTCTAGTCCAAATTATTTTGTGCTTCTCAAAATTCATTTTTGTTAGGGCTGATTTGACCTTTTTTCTGATGGAGGAGTGGTCTGAGATATGTCTGTGTAATTTCGTCACAACTGTGACTGAAGTGTAGCGTAGAGATTTTGAAGCTCATTTAAATTAGTTGTTTTACACACTAGAAGCAATTGGCTGGTCTTACCTTCCACTTCTACCAGTACTTAGTCTAGCAAATTTACTGCACTCTGACTGTCGTAAAGCCATAAACAATCTGCATTTTAACAGATCTCTCTTTCAGCGTTTGTAAAGCAGCTCCCTTTCCTACACTGCCTTTATCTCACAGATGTAATGTTTTTTGGCAGCTGTATTGCATTTTAAATTAATTTCTAATTTGCCATTGATTATCACCCCTTAAGCACCTTCTGTAAATTTTTCTGCTTCCCAAACTTTTCACTAACTGTGTTATTTTTTCCATATGCGTGAGCTTATTGTTTTTTTCCACTAGATTTTTTAAAAAAACATGTACTGGTAAATTTTTATATTAAAATAACACATCTCCGTTGGAGGTGCTACAATTTCTTGAAAGGCTTAAGACATGTGTGGATCAATTTTCTCACAAATTTTGTGGTAGTGTACCTTGAAAAATGCATCGTTTATATGATAAGTGATGAATGTTATTGCTCTCCTTTATGCTCTGTTACAGGTATGAATGTTTCAAGTACAAGAACACAGTCAATTATCCACTGCTTTTCTTGTTAATAACATACAGCTTCGTAGTCAGCATAGTAAGTAACTTTTTCTAATACGGCAGTTTTGCCTCTCGGTTGGACAGTTTTCTTGTCAGTGAAGGAACATTACACAGGCAGTACTGAATCTCACTCACTTCCAGTCAAGGAGGACAAATTACTCTTTTATTGGGAAAATTATGAGCTAGCAGAGAAACCTGAAACCTTTCTATCTACACCACTGTACAGAATAAATGAAGAAGAAAAGCAGTAATCTAGTTGCTAGCATTGGTATGTGAGAAACAGTCACCTTTGACTTGTTATGAGACCTCATCTTCCCTCACTTTAATTTACCTACAGAAAAGAGAATAATCCTTTTTAACACAGTGCAAAGAGTGAGCTGTGATACAGAGTCCAGAATATTGGCTGGTGTTTTAAAATAACAGCCAGAATAAGAAAGGAACTTAACTGTTAGGAAAAAAAATATAAAAGAATTTTAACTGTGTCATGACTAACTTGGATACCTTTCTTATTACGTTCCCTTTATGAACACAATAAGTTCTGTGCTGGCTGTCAACCGCAGGTGGAGTCTCCTTCATTATTTTTATTGATAGCCATTTCTTAATAAAAAAGACAAGAAGTGTTGTTGGTCATCTTCTCCCTTCAAAATACTTGCAGTTCTCTTCTGTGCCTCTTAAACTTTTTATGTGTTGCATGTTATGTTTAAGATCTGGTGGCCTTCTTCAAAAGCAGAAATTAAATGAACTGCATTAACAATAGGAAGAACTACTGGCTTTTTGTAAAATTAATTGAAATGTTAAAGCATTGTCAAAAACATTAACAATAGCAAATCAAAGTATAGTATGTGTTCATGCAGTGCATATTGAAAATGTGTCTGGTAATTTTGTGTATCTTAATTGTTTTTTTAATATGTTGCAACTCTCAGAAATGAGGAGATTTTAGAAGTATCTGTTTGGGCTTCTCAGTTTAAAGTAATTCCACAGTTAACCTCAGATTTTGCCAGAGGAAACTTCAAATATTTCCTCAGCTTTAATGGTACATGAATAGACGCTTGTAGCTTGTATCTTTATTCTAACAGAACAAGTCTTGGCAATACTTAGATGAACAATGTTATGGTCATTCTCTGTTGCAAATTATTTCTCTCTTTTTTTTTTTTTAATCTTTCCAGGTTTACTTAAATTTGAAAGAGCCTGTGTTTCATCAGGTAAATCTTGCTCTGTTGGAGAAGCTAATCTTGTTTTTAAACTATGCTGTTTTAATGGAATGTTTTACAGGATTTTATAGCTGGAAGGAAGATAGAAAACCAAGCTAAATTTGCCCTTTGTTTTTTCTTTAAGCACTATTGCTGCCTCTCATTGCCATCCTCTTACTTGGTGACCTGAAAAACTGGAATGGTTTAATGCATATTGTGTTTTAGCATTTCACCTAATATTTCATGTGGTTTTCATCAATGTAATGAGTTGACCCTGGCTATCGGTTAAGGGGTGGAGGGGAGTGGGGGGTAGAGCTTAAGGAGTCCTCCTTGTCAGCTCCTTTCCTTTAGCAGCTACTGTGAAACTATGACCTGACGTCATAACATGGCGTGGGTGATAGCATCATGTTGTTCTCTCCAATTTAACATATTGATTTGCACTTTTTTAACTACTCAATTTTACTTTGTGTAAATTCAAGCTGAATTTAAACAGAATGTCTTCTAGGCTTATGTAGCAGACTAGTTATTATGATCTGGCCTGTTTGGTTCAGGTTCCTTTTGTAGCAGCCCAAGAGTATTAATATGCGTTCACTGCCTGTGGGGATAGGACTTATGTCACTTGCCTCTTCAAAGGACCTTACAAAGCATACATAAACGAGCATGGTATGAGTAGTTTTCCCTCATTTATGATACTGTGATTAGGGACAACAGCTGAAAAATTGCCAAGCAAAAGCCCTGAGCTCTTTGAAGGACAGAGCTTTAAAGCCTTGATTTCTGAAATTGGTAGTGCCATCAGATGTCAAAATGTACCTGCTGCATCAGCAGCTGTAAAAATGATATGTGATTCCCTTTGGTGGATTAGTGAAGCACTGATGAATAAAATAAATCCCCAGCTCCTCCGAATAATCTCTCCTAGAAACATGACTTGGTTTTTTACCTGTAGATAAAGAGAGAAATGTGCAGGTTTGTGGGGTTTTTTACAATGTTAATTAATTCCTTTCTTTTTTTTTCTCCTTACTTACGTTTCCAGCAGGAAGATGCTGGTGGGGATGAAAGTGGCAATTCCCAGTGCTTTTACTGAGCTGGTTATAACTGATTTTGAATTAAATTGCTTGAAGTAATGTTGTTGGCAGCAGGGACAGAATTTGGAATTCTATTTCTTTTATCAATGTACAAACCACATTTATTCTCTTTGGATGCATTGGCATAGGTATTTTCCCATATCTCAAATTCTAAGACAATAAATTCTATGGCTTGTTGGGAAAGAAGGAGATAGGGCAACTTCAAACTATTGTCACAGACCTTTTTGCATCTGGTTTCTCCTAGGTTCAGAGTATGAATTCTCTGTTATAATTTATACACAAGGAATCAATGTAGAAAATATGTAGGCACATATAAGCGCTAGACTTTTTACTAAATTGATTTTTATGGAGAACATGCAGCTATGGCCAAATTCCAAATGCTCAAGTACTGCCCACATTTTTTCACAATCTTTGGCAAATATGTTGTAAATCCAAAGGAAACATTTCTCTGACTGCACAGCTAAGCAAAGTTATTTTCTTAATACTTGTTCTTTAGAGTCCACCAAAAAAAACCCCTCAATATAATTTCAGTATTTTCCAGCTGAATGGGTCACACTGACATGAAGTTAATATGCTCACACAATCATAGTTTAAATCACAGTCTCTGTCCCTAGCTATGTTAGAAATAGCATCAGGACATAAAGCTGCATTTGATTCCTCTGCGTATTTGTCTGTGACCATCATAATTTGTCAGTCTTGCAACAATGGGAATAACTACATGGACAGCTTTATACTGTTAATTGTTTCAGTATGGTTTTTTTCCCTGAAAGGAGAGCATTAAGAAAGGAAAGGGGTCCTATTGTATTCAGTAGCAAGGATCCAAACCTCATTTTTCAGTGAATTACATTCTACTTCCCTTCCCAACTTAGGCTCATAAATTGCTTACTGCCAGCAGTAAGCAAGAAGGGGATTTTAGTTTGTTATTCTTGGCACAGTGGCAACAGAGACCAACTCTTTTTTTTTTTTTTCTTCATCCACGTATTGCAGATCTTTAATGGTCTTAGTGCTTTAACTGTAGAAGGGACATGATACACGTTTTGGTCAGTTGTTGGAGGCTATAAATCATTAGAAGAGAAAAAACACTACCCTGCCTGACAACTGACCTGATATATTTTGCAGCCTTATCAGTTAAGTGAAAGATAGCAGTGGCCTTTACAAACATGTATTGTCATGTTTATGTCAAAATCTCTTAGGCTAGAGCATTATTATTACTTATTTTTTGTGATGCTAAACAAGCCTACATCCCAATTTCCTAGCTGTTTTTAAGACAGCATCATTGTCAAACAAAACAGCTACACCTCTCCCCTTTCCCATGTGACACACAAATTTACTCTCTGCTTGTGAATTTGATAGAGGAACTGAAGAGGTTAAAGCTCTCCCCAGAATTAGTTTTAAATCAGATTATTGCTTATCCCTATTTACCACATGTATTGTTGTGTTTGATCAAGGAAAGGGGTGGGGGAAGATAGGCTGCTGGTCTGAAGTGATCCATGGACAGACAAATATAAGACAGCCCTGGAAGTAGAAGAAATTACCATGGCAATTAAATTTTTAGACTCAAGTCTTAGAAGGAGCCTTCTTTCTGATATGATCTGACCTAGAAAAGTGTCACCTGCAAAGCACTACTTTCCATTCTGATTTGTTTACTGACTGTATGCTGTATGCTGGCTATAGACTTGTAGAGATCAAAAACATCATTCAGCTAGCGGGCAAGTTATATGAATAATGAAATAGATCTAAAAACCTGTTCTATTTTAGCAGTCACCTGGAAGGGGTTGAAGCAAATTTTGAGCAAACAAATAGTTAGAAGGTAAATAGCAAAAGAGATTAAATGTTCAGGCTAACCTGATAGGGTTTTTTGGTAACTGCTTCTTCAACATTAGAAAATATGATTTAAAAAATGTCTTGAAAAGGCATTCCAGAATGTTGTTATGGTGTCCCATGAGAAACTGAGTAGAGGCTGGAGAAATGGATCAGTATGAGAATTCCAAATAGGATAAGAGAGTGACAACTGGAAAATCACTTAAGGAGATAATGAAAGGCATTCTCAGTCTGGATTTCCTGGGGATCAATAGTGGGACAGTTTTTATTTAATGACCAGTAGTAGGAACAATGAGTTATGTACTGATGATACTTGTGGTGATAAAAAATTCAGAGGCATCACTGGGTGTAGAGGAGTAGATGAAGAGAGAGCTAGGAGACCTTGAGGACTAGGATGACAAGTGAAGTGATTCAGAATAGAAGAACATCCACTGATGGGCAAATACCAACTATTCTTGTTCTAAACTGCACACAGATCACCAAAGGAGGGAGACAGGGAGTGCCTGGATGTTTTCTTTGATCACAGCATAATTATATGACCAGTGAATTTTCTGCAACAGTGCTAGAAATAAAATACAAATGTTGGATTACCTGTTAAGGTGACTGGCTAAGAGGAAGAGAGAGAGCATGGGAGAAAAAGGTATTTCATTTGTCTCAATGAAAAAATTAATAGAATTGTCTTCCCCAGATGTTTAAATATACAAATGCAAAGGAGGGGGTGAAATCACCATGAAATGTGTATGTAGATGTACATATGGGCGCCTCAAACTGTGTGAAGAACATGCTCTGTTAGGGCACAGCCTGTTCAAGCATACAGGACTCCCCATTTTGAGGCATCTGTGCAGGCCCACTCCGTGTTCTACAGCTCATCAGATTCCCTCCACTGCTAAGGCAACAGTTTGTTGTAGGCTTGTGGCTTAATATATTGTGCCTTCTAGTGGAATGTGCTCTTAGTTTCTACCTGTTCAGGTTGACAAGCAGTCTGTTAAAAATTAACTTTTTCAGGGCATGTCTTTACCACAGTACTTTTTCTACTTGGTTATTGTCCTGATGAAGACCATGTGTAAAACAAATTAGAGCAACATTTCACTCTATTACACAGCTTGTTTAGGATTATCTTCTGGAAAGCAAGTACAGCTTTCATTCTGGCTAGTACTTCTATCTGCACAATAGCTGAGGGAATGTGGAATAGTATTCAAACTCTCCAAAGGACCAGCTGTACAAGTTTTTGAAGGGGAAATTCAGTTTACAGCAGTAGACAGTGTCCCAGAAGCTCTTGAGAGCTGCTCTGTGCCGTGCAGCAGCAGTAACTTTTGTGTCACTTTGCCATCATGTCTGTACATCTAAACAGGACCAAAACACATGAATCTGAATTAGAATTGTAGAATCAAAGAATCACTAGGTTGGAAAAGATCTACTGGATCTGTCAAGGCAGCAGGTAGTGCTGAACAGCCTTTCCTCTGCTGCATTGCTCAGTGTTTCAGTGTCATCTCGATGATTGTCCTTCCTTTTTAGCTCTACTAAGATTTCTTTTCCAGAAACACAGGGACACATAGATGTCCATTTTCTTTGTTGTAAATTGCAAATACAGTTTCCAAGTACTTAGGCTGACTTTCTTTTGATAGCTGTTTGGTATATTAATAGATAAGCAGTGGTTGCCAAGAACCCCAAATCTGTCATTGTGGTTCCCAATACACTATTATTTAAGGCTGATAAATTGACTTTATTAACCAAGGATGGGCAGAAGGCCAGGAGCAGAGGAAGCAGAAGTAGAAATAACAGGCTATTGCTGATTTCTGTTCTAGAAGGGTATATAAGAACCAGTTTTTTATGCTCCCCTCAGTGTTGAGTACTGCCTGTACCTCAGACTTATGTAAGAAGGATATCTATATGATTTACTTAACTGCCTTCACATCAAAAATGCTGCTAAACACTGAGCCTCAAACTGCTTACTTCCTATTTGTGAATTTGGCTACCTTATAAGGTAATCTGTTGTGTATTAATTAGACTTTGGGTGTTCCCTCATTGCAAAGATGTGGGCTTCAAAACTGAAATGCATCCAGCTTTATTTGTATCTTAAACAGCAAAGAGGGAACTGTGAAGTGGTAACAAAAGATCACAGAATCACAGAATGACCAGGTTGGAAGAGACCCACTGGATCGTCGAGTCCAACCATTCCCACCAATCCCTAAATCATGCTCCTAAGCACCTCATCTAACCTAACCTTAAACACCTCCAGGGACGGTGACTCAACCACCTCCCTGGGCAGACTGTTCCAATGCCTAACCACCCTCTCTGTGAAGAATTTCTTCCTAATCTCAAGCCTAAATCTCCCCTGGTGGAGCTTGAGGCCATTCCCTCTCGTCCTGTCCCCTGTCACTTGGGAGAAGAGGCCAGCTCCCTCCTCTCCACAACCTCCCTTCAGGTAGTTGTAGAGAGTAATAAGGTCTCCCCTCAGCCTCCTCTTCTCCAGGCTGAACAACCCAGCTCTCTCAGCTGCTCCTTATAAGGCCTGTTCTTCAGCCCATTCACCAGCTTTGTTGCCCTTCTCTGGACTCGCTCCAGAGCCTCAGCATCCTTCTTGTGGTGAGGGGCCCAGAACTGAACACAGTACTCGAGGTGCGGTCTCACCAGTGCCGAGTACAGGGGGAGAATAACCTCCCTGGACCTGCTGGTCAGGCCGTTCCTGATACAAGCCAGGATGCCATTGGCCTTTTTGGCCACCTGGGCACACTGCTGGCTCATGTTCAGTCGGTTGTCAACCAGCACCCCCAGGTCCCTCTCCTCCTGGCAGCTTTCCAGCCAGGTTTCTCCTAGTCTGTACCTCTGCTTAGGGTTGTTGTGCCCCAAGTGCAGGACCCGGCATTTGGCCTTGTTAAACCTCGTGCCGTTGGTCTCAGCCCAGCAGTCCAGCCTGTTCAGGTCCCTTTGCAGAGCCTCCCGACCCTCCAGCAGATCCACACTTCCACCCAGCTTGGTGTCATCTGCAAACTTGCTAAGGGAGGACTCAGTGCCTTCATCCAGGTCGTTGATAAAGACATTAAACAGGACTGGACCCAGGACTGAGCCCTAGGGAACCCCACTTGTCACTGGCCTCCAGCTGGATTTAACTCCATTTACCACCACCCTCTCTGCCCGGTCATTCAACCAGTTTTTCACCCAGGAGAGTGTGCGCCCGTCCAGGCCAGAGGCCGACAGTTTCCGAAGCAGAATGCTGTGAGAAACTGTATCAAAGGCTTTACTGAAGTCCAGGAAAACCACATCCACAGCCTTTCCCTCGTCCAAGAGTTTAGTCACTTGGTCATAGAAGGTGATCAGATTAATCTGGCAAGACCTGCCTTTCATGAACCCGTGTTGACTGGGCCTGATCACCCGGTTCTCTTGCAAGTGCTTCTTGATAGCACTCAAGATCATCCGCTCCATGACTTTCTCCGGTACCGAGGTCAGGCTGACAGGCCTGTAGTTCCCCGGATCCTCCCTGCGCCCCTTCTTATAGATGGGCACGACATCAGCCAGCCTCCAGTCCAGCGGAACCTCCCCAGTCATCCAGGACTGTTGGAAGATGATGGAAAGGGGTTTGGCCAGCACATCCGCCAGTTCCCTCAAAACTCTTGGGTGGACTCCATCCGGCCCCATAGACTTGTGGGCATCTAGCTGGGCAAGGAAGTCTCTAACCACCTCCTCTTGGACCTTGGGAATCTCATACTTCTCATCCAACCCTTGGGGTTGTGCACAGAGGGAACAATTTTCCTTACTGTTAAACACCGAGGCAAAGTAGGCATTGAGCACTTCAGCCTTGTCTTCGTCCCCTCTTACTGTTGTTCCCTCTGCATCTACTAGGGACTGGAGATTCTCCCTAGCCCTCCTTTTGCTGTTGACGTATTTGTAGAAAGACTTTTTGTTGTCTTTCACAGTCTTGGCCAATCACATTTCTAGTTGGGCCTTAGCCCTCCTGGCTTTTTCCCTGCAGGTTCTCGCTTCCTCCCTATAGTCCACCCAGGATGCCTGCCCCTTCCTCCAGAGGTCATAGACCCTCCTCTTCCTATTGATGTCTCTTAGGACCTCCCTACTCAACCACGCTGGTTTCTTACCCCGCCGGCTACTTTTCCGGAACTTGGGGACGGCTTTCTCCTGAGCTGCTAGGAGTTCCTTCTTGAAGAGCGCCCAACCCTCATGGACACCTCTGCCTTCAAGGAGCACCTCCCACGGGACTTTTCCGACCAGCCTTCTGAACAGCCCAAAGTCTGCTGTCTGAAAGTTGAGGGCGACTGTTCTGCTAACCTCCTTCTTCATTTTACCCCGCACTGAGAACTCTATCATCTCATGATCGCTTTGCCCCAAGCGTCCTCCAACCTTCACATCCCCCACCAGTCCTTTTCTGTTCACAAACAGCAGGTCCAGGAGGGCACCGTCCCTTGTCGGTTCGCTCACCAGCTGTGTGAGGAAGTTGTCTTCCAGACACTCCAGGAACCTCCGGGACTGCTTCCTTTCTGATGTATTATATTCCCAGCCTATATCTGGGAAATTGAAGTCTCCCACAAGGACTAGAGGTAGCGATTTTGAGACTACACTCAGTTGTTTGTAGAAGAGCTCATCAGCTGCTTCTCCTTGGCTGGGTGGTCTATAGCAGACTCCCATCACAATCCCTTCCTGCCCATGGACTCCTCTGATTTTCACCCACAGGCACTCAGTCCCATCCTGATCCGTAGTCCAGTTCGAGGGTATCAATGCCCTCTCTAACATAGAGGGCTACCCTGCCTCCTCTTCTGCCCTTCCTGTCCTTCCTGAAGAGTTTATACCCCACGATGATGCAATTCTGCTGCTCTCTTTTAATTGTAGCACAGGGGTCTTCTTTGGCTTACAATTTAAAGGTGCTATGAGGCAAAATAGCACAAAAATTTGCTTGGATTTTCCTCTGTCACCAAAGTGATGTGTTAAAGAAAAATAACAAAGGGAGCTAAAGGAATTGAAAAATTTGAGTCAACTTGAATAAGGTAGATTTTTTGTTAATTATGTACTTTATGCTTATTTGAGTGGACAGAGAATACTTCACAAATTTTTGGTGTGATGAAAATAGTAAATCCATGGATGGTAAAGGAGTAAAAGTAAGCACTGCTCCCTGAAATATAAACTAAGTTGTGTAGCTCAGTTTATAGGCCTCTAGTAACAAACAGCTGTAGCAAGATGTGCAGCTACAGTCTCTGCACATCACAGGAACACCTCCTTGATGCTTGCCTTTAGTGTGAAGAGGAGGATTGGAGCATGCAGAGCGGAACAGTTTGTTGTTCCAATCTTTCACAGGCTTTTAAACACAAATGTGTTTTACTGCTAACAACCTGCTTGTGTGAGGGAGCAGAAAAGGCAAGAAATTGAAGTGTCAGCTGTAGGCATATTTTTCTTCAGTCACTGCAAGGTGGTTCTTATTTTTTTTCCTTCCTCCCTCCATTAAGAATGTCCTCTTCTACAAACCATTTAGCAACTCACTGGGAGATACCATGCCAGAGGCTCAACAAAAAAAGCTTTTCTTAGCTTTTACTATTACCTGGTTTTAGCAGCTACTTCCAAAACCATAACAATTTTTAACCTGTGTTTTACCTGGGCTTTGGGCTGCCTATAAGCAATGTTTTTATAGTCATAGACTGAACAGTATTTAATTTCTTGTATACAAAGAACTCAAGAACATACTGGATAAGAGCATGAAGGTGGTCATACTCCTAATAAGAACAGATAGATAGTAATATTTTTCTCTTTATGGGTAGATTTTTCCTGCATCACTGATGCAGAAGAGCATTTTAGCAATGGAAACTGTAGGAAAGAGGAGATCAGCAAGGAAAGGGTATTAGACTGTGATTTGGGTTCCAGGGGAACCTTTCTGTAAGTTTCTTTCTCTGTGCCATCCCTCTCTCAGAATAAATAGCTGGATTTAATTAGGGAAATGAGGCCAGCTGTTTTAAATGAGACTGATGAAGTAAAGTAGCATTTAATTTTTAAATGTGGCCTGTATTTGTTATACGTGCAGGGTTTTTTATGCAAAATACCAGTGATCATGAGTTATAATGGTGTACGGTACCAAGCACACCTGAACAGTCCCCTTTATACCTTTCACTTGGGACTGATAAGCATTTGATACGCAGGCTGTGTCTAGCAGGTTTTGGTGGTGGTTTTTTTCCCATGATTTATATTCTCCAGCAAGGGGACTGGAATTAGCTAACAGTTTTGTAGAAAGTAGAAACCAGAACTAATTAGCCTTTCAAATAGTTTTACTTTGTTTAGGTCTACAGATGAGAACACACAGTAGTAGTAATTCAGTTACTGAAGTTGTTTATTTGCATTCAATGTAAGATCAAAGGGCTGCTGTGCTGAATGACTGCATAGTCAATATTGGAGCTTACTTTTACCTGTTGTCAGTCGCAAGGGCTCTGTTGTCTGTCTTAGTCTGTATATTTGGACTAATAATATGGTGTGTGTTATTAACCTCATCCCTAACACTAAAAGGAGTTTGGAAATTTGTTTTTATGGACTTTTGAAAGGTAGGTTTCACTTTGCGTTATTACAGCAGTCTGTTTTATGTCAGATGACTGAACATGTGCACATGCTTGCAGGGTAGCAATAGCTTAATGCCCCAGTCCTTGCCTTGAAAACAGCGTAGTCAAAAGAAGGCAAGGTATGAGGATATCAGTAGAACATGGTAAAGACACTGATTTGTAAACACCTCTGTGAGGTTTAAGTGGCTTTTAAAAATAAGCAGTAAAGGCTTGTCGTTCTCCTGTTTCTTGTAAAACAGGGCAGCATTTGGAGTTAACTAAAAGCAAAATGAGGAAGGAAAGTCAGTGAACAGGAAAGCAAAAAAGTAGTGAGGGGCTTGTGGGCCACTGGAGGGAGAGAAAAAGAGCAAGACGCACTGCTTGGAACAAAGTATCTTTTGGCTGAAGGAAAACAGTATTAAGAATAAAAAGCATGGAGAATAATTTAATGTCACCAGTGTCTGAAAATCCTCCCTGCTGCAGTGGCTTCTGCATTACTTTTCAGGCATGGCTGACCACATTTCTTCTATTATTTTGTCTGTTTGTCTTGGAGATGGTGTTATATGGATCCTAAGCATGTGAATGAAAAAAAATAGAGAAAGTGATTTGAAGATCACGCAGCAGAAAATAATTTATTACTTTGACTTTTTATATGTCAGGTGATTACATTCAAATTCACCGAGGCTACAGTGAGCCAGCATTTGCTTATGGATCTTTTCAGCCATCTCACTGCATAATTAGGTTAAATTCCAGCAATCTGTAATAGTAGGTTTTAAATGCTTCCTGGAAAGTTTCTTCCAGACTGGTGTTCAGTGTGGGAATAGTGCATAGTCTATTCAGGTGTTTACTTTCAGGAAAAAATATTAATCAAATATCAGTGAATTATAGCTTTCAGAAATGGTCTTGGCTGATAGTTATGCAATCCTGAAATGCACCAATACAGAAGAGGTGATAGGAGTTAGTTAGCAGTTTGATTTCAGGATGCTTCCTGACTGCCATCTAGTGCTTGCTTTCTAATTCAGAAAAGTGAAACTGGCTTTACAAAACTGACTTTTCCTGTAATTGCATAAAGAATATGGTTTGTAATCATACTTTTATTTGCATCTTTTATGGAAGCCTCTCTGGAGAGGAAAGTAGAAGTGTTACTATTTTCCTCAGACTAAGAAATAAAAACAGACTACAAATATTTTTACTCCTATAAGTGTTTTACAAAGTCTCTTTAATACAACTGCTGAATTTTATCTGTTTTTTCTTCCAGATCATGTATGGAACACTAGTTTCCATTATAGTTCTACGATCAGTATATATAGTATTGTGGTAAGTAACAATTTAATTCAGCATTATAGGATATAACTTAGCATTTGTATCTTTGTTTGGTGGGCTTAACATGAGAAATTGGCAATGGCAGCATTTCTTGTAACTAGATACACAGTGCCACCTCATGTGCTCTGCTTGGTTGGAAGGGAATGGCTCATATCCTTGCAATTTTCTGAAGCTGGGGTAGCACTGAACAAAATCCAGATCTCTGCACTTACGATCAGTGTTCACCACCAGGTAATATGCGAAAGGTATTGCCAGCATCTGAACTGTAGTGAGGCAAGAGGAAGACCATAGAGCTGAACCATCCGTTAATATTTTCCTTACCTCTTCCCTAATCAAGTATCTGAAATTCAAATGTAAAAGATAAAACAGAAGGTCAAATTATAGTTTTGCTCTACAGGTTTGACAGGGCAAATTTGCGTGTACATTATGGAAATTGAAATAAAGACTGTTTATAGCAAACAATTAGGAATGTTAGGAGGCATTGAGAAGCATTAGAATCATTGGAGCACAGGTTTGGTGGGTAAAAGTGAAGAAAATGGAATTGAATTAGTACTGGAGTAAACACATAGCTTCAGTTCTCAAGGGCTCAGTTAGTTGCCCCTTGCTGTCTCTGCCCTGTGAATAGTTGGTGTTCTTGTGTGTTTCAGGATTGCCCCTGAAAATTACTGATTTCTCTTTATGCTCTTCATTCTAGATGTGTTTTTTGTTAAACTTTGTTTTAAGTTATATATGTGCCTGCACAAGAACACAAGGAAGAGTATAAGAAAAGATGTGAATTTAAAGTAGATACTTTGGATCACCTTCCAATTGCAATTTCAGTTAATGTGGTTTGACTTCCCCAAGAAATTCTCACAGGCCAAATGTAAATGGTCACATACTTACGTTAAGCAAGAAGAACTTAAAACTGATAGCATGTTGCTTTCAGCTTTAGAAACAATTGTGAGTAGAGGCACTGTTCAAGCCCATAAACGTGGAAATTTTATTTCTAACCTAGGGACCTTAAGGGATATTAAGTTAATTCACTTCCAAGGAAAACTAAGTTGAGTCAAGTTCAGGTAATATTAATTTTGTTCTTATACAAGGATTTAGCACAGTTCTAATCACATAGATTAATTTTCCTTCTGTTTGTGTAGATAAACCCTCAGACCTGCTATCTTTCCAGTTCTGCAAATTCCATACACTTATGCATTATCATTACTGCTGATGTGTGTCGTTGTCTTCTGCCACTACCCGTAACACCACCATCCTCCCTTCCAGGGTATTGTTCATTGTTTTCCTCCAGTGAAACCTGTCTCTGAAGTCCCATCTACTTTTTCACTTTCGTTTTAAAGATTTGGATTATATTTCTTAAGTAGCTAGATCACTTCACTGCAACATGTCCCTGCAAGGACTTGCATCCCTCTTTGGTTATATTATGCAAACTCATTAGAAAATTGGTACGGGGAGAGAAGCAGGTTTAAACTACTATTTTTACTATTTAAGCTGCTATTTTAACTGAACTACTACTAATTTAAAATTAGTTCTACTAGAGAAGCTGTGCCAATCTGAACGTACTTATTCTTTTCTGTGAAAATCATCCCTGAGTACCCTTCTGGATTTATTTCTTTTGCATTGCTAAAACATATTCTTGTCTTTACTCTTTCATACTACTTAGAGTGGGACTTGAGGTCACTCCAAACTTAGAGTAAAAATCTCAAAGAACAGCATATCATTCCTTCCAGGCTGCTACCTCCTCCTATCCTCATCATGTGTTGCTGTTCCTGCCTGTTTCTCACACACTTCTCAATACTTTTTTGGGTCTACTTCCTTCCCAAGATTAGAACTTGGCAAATGTTGTACTCTGTTCACAAAGCGTGTTCCCCATTAATAAGTGATGCCGGCCTTTTTAATAAGAGAGGCTTCACAAACCACCACCATTTATTCCCTGAACAATTCTAGATATAATTACCCAATTACCAGCATGTATAACATAGCATTTAGTGCTCTTTCATGTCCTGGGCTTGCTCGTATCTCTACAACACCAAGTGGGGAATATTACAGTGTAGTCTCTGCCATGCACTGCACAGTGTTCCATGCATTTATTAGGCTAAACAAATAATAATTTTGCTAGTTTATATTGGCAGTACACTCGTTGTGAGCCTGTACAACTTGTACCTGGTTAGTTTTCACTTTGGAAGAAGGGCAGACCTCTCGGGTTTTGTACATTTTGGCTGCCAGCACTCACAACTCTGAAACATGCATTGTTTACATCAGTACAGAGAAAAATACAGAAGAGCAGCTCAGAAATGCGTTTTAACCCAGAATCTAAACTCTGCATTCATAATGCTTAAAAATAACTTGAATGATATTTCATGGCAGCCTTTTAGGGTTGAGATTGGGTTTGGTTTTGGGCTTGTTTTATTAATGGGAAAGGAGCAAATGCTACCAGCTTCCATGTAGGAAGTTTACAATTCCATGATCCAACCTGACAGGTAGCGAGGGTATATTTATTAATGGTACACTTTCCTGCATCTGATTCTTCAGTGTGTTTCCCACATCCTAAAGAGGATCTTTTTCCACCTCCAATAGCATTCAACAATAGAATACAACAGGAAATTATGGTTTTCTAAAAGCATTCATTTGGTTAGTTATTGGTCATGGTGGTCTGTGTTCACAGAAGACTACAGTCATTTTGAAAGGCCCTATTTAAACAAGTCCCCTAGTACAGGAATATCTTGTGTTGTCAAAGAGCCTCTTCTTTCTGGATAGTCTTTGTTTGCAAGATGGCTATTTTTTAACTGAAAGGTTATACAAGGGACTGAAGAATTAGTGCCTTTTAGCCAATTTCAGATTTCCCACTTGTTACATTAAGAGGGAACGATATTTAGGGAGATAATTAGAAATACAGAAGTAAAAGCTTTTAAAGACCAGTCTTGGAGAATGTGAGCTTGATACAGAAGGCGGAAGGTAAAATACAATACTTAAATATTTGAGGTTTGAAGTTTTTCCTTTTGGTAAAAAAAAATAATAATGTAGTTTATTTGTATGTAATATTATTAATGCATTTACATAACAGATGCTTTTAAAGATTCTTGAACTAAACTCTGTGTTATTTCTCCCTGTCTGTCTCTCTAGGGTATACCCATGGCTTAGAGGTCTAGGCTATACATCTTTAACTGTATTTTTAATGGGATTTTTCCTCTGGAATGTGGACAACATTTTCTGTGATAAATTGAGGTGAGTTCTTTCAGTTTGTCCAAGACTCTTAATAGTCTTTTTGCATAAAGCTTTTTTTTTTCTGTGGTGTATATTCAAGTCCATCCCGTCATGTGCTGCCTACCAAACATTCACAAGAGTTTTATTCAGTTTATTCGTGACTAAATTCAATACTCAACATTTTTTTTCATGTTTTTTCTAATACATGAGTAGATTTATTTTAAAAAATAATTCATATTTCTCATTAACGTCAGTGTAAATTGAGAGAAAGCAATGTTATTTTGAGGATCTGTGTCTTACTAAAGCCTGCTATTCACACTTGTTTTTATTTGAATGAGTTTTTTCTCCTGCTAGATTTTGGTTTTAGCTCTTGCCACTTCCCTGGAAAATATCAAAAGCAGAAGCTCTGCAGATTAAGGAAATATCTGTTGCAATACCTCTATCACCAATAAACAAGAGCTGCTTGAGTCTTTCAGGAACAACAGTAACTCTGCGAGCCGATACACCATGCTTGCCTGTCGTTATTAATTAGCCTGAAGTCTTTTGGCTTAGCACTTGTAGAGGAGGCCGGGGAGAGACTTTGTGACTTCCTCTGTTCAATGTATTGCTGAACAGGGTAAAAAAGGTTTCCTAACAAAGCTTGTAGGAGCCCACCTACAGAAGTCTTGTTGTTATAATGCAGAAAAAAAATAAATATGCTTGTTTACTAACTTGAATCAGATGTCTGCAAAGCCGTAAATTTCTCAAGGTGATATTTTAACTCAAACCTTTGGGGAGAAGATATATTCCAGTTCTTTGTAGTGTTTTATTCTCTGATGATTTAACTTGTGAATCATCCACAAACCTACTCATTTTGGTTTTAGTGCTCAAAATTGTATTTTGATTTAGGTTTTGGTTTTCCATATTTCATTAAATCTGGAGCTTATTTAAAAAAAGAAAAGAAAAAGAAAAAATCTATAGCACTGGTTGGATTCATGCTCTTCTGAATTTGACCTCTGAGATTCCTTACCAGCCAAAGCCTCAGGGGTTGTGCCAGAGTGACAGTCTGTGTCTTCTGCTGAACTGAGGCTCTGTCTTCATGTTTGTGACTGAGCAGCTCTGGAAACTAAGCAGTTGCTCAGGGATTAGCATTTATTATGGGGAACTGAACAGTATTACATCAAGCAATAAGTAAGTGTTACAGAAGCTGCAGGGTTTTTTTCCTTAACACCTGCCATCATTGTTTTCCCTTTTTTTGTTTAGACTGAATTTGAAATAAAAGTCATAAAAGATGGGCAGATGCAAACATTTTCTTCAGCTTCAACCAAAACAGACATTATCTGCAGGAGCCTAGTGAGCAGGAGAAATCAGGGCAATGTATTTCCTTCCCTTTTTTTTTCTATGTCCACCCCTTAGCTGTTTAAAAATTAACTCACAGCCTATAACTTAAAATACAAGGCATGTTGGTGGAGTACTTCAGACCCTTTACCTACATTGCTTCCTCACTAAACACCCATTTTGTCCTGTTTTAGAATACAACAGAGAAAGGCAATCCGAGCTCCCATGGAGCTGGAGAATAGGTGGTGTGATTGCCAAGTGTAAAGTGGTGATGTCTAGAGAATCCCATTTCCTCTCTCAGACCATAAACTCAGCGTTTCATCCTGTGGGCAGAAGTTTGCAAGGTTTGGGGGATAAGGATGGTGGAACTCATTTGGGACTGTGGGGTGATGTAAACATACTCCAGAAATTTGAGTCCAGAAGTAAACTGGTGACTCGCTGCATCAAGTGCATACTTCCTTTAAATATGCAAGAAAGCTAGTTTGCTAATATCTTTCTGTAGTGGCAGGTTAAGGTGTAACTGCTGTTCCTCACCTGCTGAAAGCCTAACTACATGAAGCCTCACTTGTAAAGCACGTGCCTGAGATAAAGAAATATTTATGTGTGATCTGACAACTGAGCACTGTGACTTGATATTTCTTAGCTTGAACAAATCTGTTGCATGGTGTTTCTTTATTACAGAGCACTACGAGAGAAGATGCCTCCTGTTGTGGGAGCTGTGACGCAGTTTCATGCATGGTGGCATATTCTCACAGGCCTGGGCTCTTACCTTCATATTCTGCTGAGGTAAGAAAGGTTTTCTAAACTGATTGTTCATAAAGCAGTCTCAGGAGTTTTCCCATGCTCAGATTTACTTCAAAGTGTTGTATCAGCCATAAGAGCAGGAAAATGACTTCTTACTAAACTGGTGGGTGTTTTTCTTTCCTCTTTGGAACTGGCTAAAATAACTCTAGAAGTAGTTTATATTCTTCAAAATGTAATCATTAATCTTTAAATAGTCATGGTTCTTCAGGAAAACACAACTCAGAAAAAGGTATCCCAAAGCAGTTAAACTGCAAAACTATTTGACAGTGTTAATTTCAAAGTATAAGTTATTAATAATTTTCTTGAGCAGCAGTTCTGAAGTAGTTAAACGTGCTTAATTATAGAAGCATAACTGAACTTTCTGATCTTTTTGATAGGCACTCCTGAAAAATAGAAGGCATCATGTTGTAGAGCAGAATAGTGATGGCTGAAGTGGCTGGAGCACAGCTGTTCCCACAAGTGCAGGATATTAATTTTAGGAGGAGACTTAAACTTAAGAGCCTAAGTTAGCAAGTCTGCAGCAAGCAGATTTTTGTCTCTGTTTTTGCTCTATGCTACCATCTAGTGGAAACAGGAACAGAAATAGAATTTAATGTGTAACCTGAAGAATTTCTGTAGTTTGTTCATTATGTAATGAAATATTTTTTTACCACTTAATGATAACAGAATTCCTATTTAAGACATATATTCTATGGAGTTGAGAAAACTTGATTACACGTCAGTTATTCTACATCTAACATAGTATTCTGCTTTTTTATCAGATGTTAAAATAGCTAGTAAAAGGAAAATAAGTACATTTCCAGCAGCTATTCTGATAACTTTTAGGTGTACATTCATGTATATATGCACATATATACATGTGCATATATACATGTGTATATGGTTGCGTATCTCTATGTACCTGTATATATGTGTGCATGTAAAATATGTCATGGTATGTAGAAAAAAGCTGTTCCATTTGACTGACAGCTTGTCTTCTGCCCTAAACAGCTTGAGGGTAATATTTTGAAGAAAATTCCTTAGAGAAGCAATCTGATGCAGACAGTTTGAATAGCATAGGCAAGGGTTTTCCAGCATGCTCCATGGAGAAAATAATTTAGGTTTGCATCCTCAAGCCCTTGGAGAATGAACAGATGCCTGATTTGTCTGTCCTACCCCGATGAGCTATGTGCTTTTCTGGCAGTAGTTTCTCTTGTATTTCATCAGCCACACAGTGGCATCACCTATGTCCACTTTAAAAAGTGAGGTCAGAAAAGATCTGCTGAAGGGGGAGGGTGTATGAGAACAAAAAATAAATACGGACTCAAGATTTGATGCTTCCCTGCCCCTCCTTAATATCTGTTATATTTTGTGATACACTAATTTCATCCATCCAAAATGACAGGCTTTAGTCTCTGTCTAGTATTTTCCATAGTGGAGACAGAATTTACTTCTCAAAGTTTCTCTTTTTCCTTACATAGGTGATAGGGTAGTTTATTTTATTGATTATAGTCTAACACAGAGGGATATACCATAGGCTAACATCTCCCATTTTGCATAAACCTAGGCAGAATGCTCTGCAATGACTGAAGCAATTATTTTGTAGATGGAAAATAAAACTGGGATTAGTGCATCTTTATTATTTTATATGCTGTTTTATGCATGAAATGCATAGAGATTAGGGATTGGTGGGAATGGTTGGACTCGATGATCCGGTAGGTCTCTTCCAACCTGGTTATTCTGTGATTCTGTGAAATTTTAAGCATGCTTTTCTCCCTTTCCTCAGTTTATACACAAGGACACTTTTCCTGAAACATAGGCCAAAGGTGAAGGTAAGCAAGCAATTATTTTGTGTCCATTAATGCACTGCAGTATTCAGAGATCTTGTGCTTTGCACTTGCACTGGGGCTCGTGATTATGCCTGTTAGGGTACTGTCTTTGATTCCTACTTATAGCCTGAGAAATGCAGTTGATATGATGGTTAACAGTGTTTTGTTTCTGTTTCAAGGGACATAATATTTCAGGAAATATTTTCCATCTTCCTATTTCTCTTTTAACAGTTTGTTTTTGGAATATGGCCTGTTCTTCTTGTGGAGCCGCCCAAGAAGCTTTGACTGAGACCTAGGCAGTCACATGCGATCACCTGTCCTGGCTGAATAAAGCGATGCAACGGTTACTATGGCTGAAGTGTCAAAATTATGAATCAATTCAAGTACCATTGTTACAAAAGGACCTCTCTGTGTTACCAGGCCAGCCGGCCAGAACAGAGCGATGAGTTGACACACTAGGGAAATAGTACAGCTTTATTCTAAGTTGTTACAACAAAGATGAAGACACAATATTTTTATGTATATATTGTATAGCTGATGATACTGAGCTAATATTCGTGCTGGTCACAGAAAACTAACATTTTTGAAGTGGATTGCATATATTTTTCATTCAGTTGTTCTTTCTGTGGTTTAAACTAATATTAGTGACTGAATGATAAAACCAGGCCATTGATGGCCCAGCTAAGCATTTTTTGTGGCCTATAGTGAACTGAATGCTTAAGCTAAACTACTTTAATCTTGCTTTTCCACAGCCTCTTTAGCAATTTATATTTTAAGCAAAATGGTTGGGATACCTGTGACATTTAGTTCATTTTGTATCAAGCTTCCATTTTCTCTGTGTTCCTACTGAGGTACATCATGGAGGATGTTCCAGGGTGTGACCGGCAGAAGACACTTAAGATGGTGAAGCATTTTTTGGGTTCTTGTCCATGCATAGAAACTGAATTTGTAATTTATTTGACCAGTGATCCATCAGGAGACTGCAGGATGACTGTATAAACACAAGAAACACTTAACACTTTTTATGTATTTTATAATTATTACTCACATACCTTCTTTTTCTATCCCTACTTTTTACTCGTGATGTTCCACTCATACTGCAGATAGACAGACATCTTATATGTGTGCTAGTTCTGCTTTGAATTCATCTTTCTCTTATTTTACAAGTCTTAAATATTGGTCTGACTTTCAGAAGCATCTTCTTATTCAGAAACATTGAAGAAAGAATAAAGAACAAGATTAGTTTTGGGGATACCCTAAAATATATTTATACCCCAAGAAAGCAAATCCATTTTCATTGCTTATTCTTAATCTGTCCATCACACAGTTACTCTGTGGAAAGTTGACTACCTTTTGTGGGAATTGATGGGGCAAACAAACCCTCTGGTTTCTGCAATTTTTGTGTCTCAAGCTGATCAAAGTTAATAAGTAAGCATAAAGAAAATATTTAACTAACAGTTTTTCAAAATGTAATATACCTCGTACTAGAGGCTGTGGTTTTGACCCTTAAGACCTTGGGGCAACTAATGGAGTTTCTCTGGACCTCCTAGCTACCATGCTATGCAATTTTTGTCTACTTTTGATGCTTTGGGGGATTTATCTTTCTTGCCATGAAGGAAAAAAGGAAAATGTTCACTGATTGGAAATCCCATTCTGTATTGATTTAGAAAATACTCATAGCAGCAAGGCACAGTAATGTAGCTATAAAGCTGCCTCCAAGATCACAAAGTCTTGGCTAGCATAAGCTTCCTTGCTCTTATTGCTGAAAACGTTGCACTAAAATCCACATTGTACAATCAATACTGACTAAAATGGTCTCCCCCCTTTTTTCTTGTTTGCAGCTTAGCTGTATTCTCCACGTCCACCAGAGCACTCCTGTTGATGTGGATCTCTAAATAAAGCTGTAGCTTTCGTCGTATGACTGACCTTGGGCTCTTGAGATCAAATAGACCCAAACTCAGGGCTAGAAAGAGATATCTAACCCTCAGTGAGATTAAAGCACTTGCTGATAGCAGTGCATTTCAAGCTGTTATCAGCAGACTATAGAGATTCTTAAACAAAAAAATTTAAAACAAATCTGTTTTCAGTAAGCTCCAGTTTCATACAGAAGGCCAGCTTCTGTGTTGGGAAATTGGAGTCAACTTCAGGCTGAAAGATACTGGAATAACTAGCCTAGAGGTAGGAAAATGCTGTCTTGGATCAAGTGTCTTTAATTATCCAGAAAGCATATTTTTTGTAAAGAGGTTTGAGAACTGTTTTTAAAATGTAGCTTAAAAGTAAGTGCCTGCCTGTTTACCTCCAGGCTCTTTCAAGCATGGTTCTGTACACTGTATCCAATTTTCTTATTTCTATGTTTACATATTTTCATAAGTTAGGGACAGAGTCCCATAGTAGGAGCAGTGCAGCAACACTGTCAACTTCTGACATCTAGGTATGGTATTATTTTTAAGAAAACAAACATTATGTTTATTTTAGTGGCCTTAGTTTTGTTAATGGAGGATCCAAGGTCTCTGGTTTCCCTGTAATTTCAGGAATCGGAGTGTACTGAAAACCAGTGCCTTGTTGATAAGGCATCTCTACAATGGTAAATTTTAAAGAAATATGTTGATACTCCTACGCATTTATAGCTAGGAAGTCTATGTTTCTTTTCAGATCATATTGAATTAAATTGTCCAGATTTAAAAAAAAAATCTTGGAAAAGCTCATTTTAACTTTTTGCTGCTGTTAGCTTTTCACTCACCTATCATTTGTCACTGATGTTTTTTATCTTTAAAAAAATAATTATACATATAGGCTTCTTTCTTCATTCTAAATGGCCAAAACCATGCACATCTCTACCATCCCTCCAGCGGCCTTTCTTTCAGGTTATGTTAGACCCCGAAGAATGTAATTTACCTGTGTATCCTGAGCATAAATAATCTAAAATTATGGGTGCTTTGGTTTCACTGCCTTACTGATTTTATGAGTGATATTGAAAATGGCAAACCAGTTTTAACTGTGTCACTGAAATTCAGACTGCCTTCTCTAGTGCCTAGAAAGATACACATCCTTATCCTCTAATGTGTTAAATGTCTGTTAAATTGCTGTTTATTTATATCGCTCTTATGACATGCTGATTTTTTTTCTAAAAACTTAGAGCAGCATATCCCAAACTTTTTTTCCACTATGTTTAATAAGGTGGATCATCTTTGATCCTATTTTTTGAGTAGGATTCAGACAGCAGCTGCTTTAAAGGGAGTTCTGGAAGTTGTGTGTGTCTTTTAATGTGACTCCTACCAGATATATTGGACAGACTTAGCAGTGATGAACTCTTATTATAAAACATCTGCGAAGAGCCAGGAAATCTAGAGCCCTGGAAAATATATATGTTTCTCCAAAGCTGATATTTAATAGAGATGAGCTTTCACACTGCTCATAGGAAATACTGTACCAAAACATTTTCTAAATTAAAGCCTTGGTAAGTTGCTGCAGAAGAATTTTCATTGTTTATACTATTGTTCCCTGGATTTTGGAAGGGAGAGTTTAAAGCAACATAAACAGTAGATAATCCTTAGACTGAAAAGGAACTACTTTTTCTCTTGATCTTCCACACTGATGTTGACTATTTGATGTTGATTCCTGAACTCAGCTTAATGCACTGATGATGTTTAGTGTCTTAGAAAAATAACATCTGTCCACCTGTAATGGACGTGAAATACCCTATGTGTTATGTGACCAAACTTGCTAAGATTGACACTATTAATTCTAATTTTTTTTTTTTTCTGAAATTCAGTATATTGTTGCAGATAACTACACTGTGACAGACGAACAGCAGTTGACCTGTAAAATACAACTGCATTGAGCATTGTTGACAGCTTTGATATACTGAACTGATTCTTTATATCAAACCAGCTGGTAACTAACATGCTTATATGTATCAGCATATCTTGTTTTGCAAAGCACAGTAGCTTTGAAACATTTTGTTCATTTGTTATGCTGCAGTCAAGCACTAATTTGTGTCTTTATAATTCAAATTATTAAAGAATTTTGTTTTAAATATAACTTTTCCCAGGTGTCTCTTGGCCTTTGTGTTGCACCAGGCTGGCCAGGTTGTCTTGATACTATTCATTAGGCGGGTGGTTGCGTAGAACAGCAGGATGTGTACAACCTGTATTTATGGGGAGGCTCCCTGCCTGCAGTTATGACAGCCCATGGTAGCAGCACAAAGCTTGGTTCCCTTGGCTTCTTGCCTGCAGCCGTCCAGCGAACACAAAAACATTTTAAACCTGAGGTGTTAATTGCATTCATTTTGAGCTCCAGACCAGGGCTGTGGTGTTCCCTGATCTTTACTGCCCCGTTGTGGGGCCCTTTGAGCACTGCGCTTCGCTCAGAGGGATAACGCTGGCTGCAAATAGTGCAGGATCTTGGCTCCTTCGAAGGCCTTCCCGGGTGCACACCAGTTGGAAGGGAATTCAGGTGCCTGACATGGGTGGGAGAGGAAAAGGCAGGAGTCAGGTAAACATGCTGTCAGCTTGGAGCATGCAGTTTGCGCATCCTTTGCCTCATCCTTTCCTTTCAGTGGGAGAGGAGGATAATCTCTGCAGGGCAGAACCTCTCCAGGCAGAAATCATGGACCAGTTGGCACTTACCCAGTAAGTCTCATCACACCCCAGCAGCCAGTATCAGCCTAGTGACTATGGGGTGTTTCCTTTGCTTTTGGCACTTCTCCCAGATCCTACTCAGAGACCTCATTTTTTCCTGCTCATGTCTGTTGGAGCTCTGTCTCTGCAAGGACAGCCTTGAATTAAGTATTTGGGGGCCTCATAGCCAGTGGTGTAAACATCTGGAGGAACAAGTGCAGACTCCCCTTGGTGCTTGCTCAGTTGGTGGCACTTGGAGGCACATCCAAACTCTGTCAACAAATGTTGCCTGGATGCTAGGCTGGGTGAAATCCAGCTTTGCATTTTGAGCTTGCAGCTAGCCTAGAATTGAATAATACTTGGAAATTTCCCTGGGGATAAAAACACTGTGGTTCTGTCAAAGATCTCCTCCCAAACAGAAAATTCAGTTTTGAGCTTGGCAATTCCCATTCAAGACTGCAAATTTATTTGCAGTTCTATGAATTTCCCATTCCCTCTTCTGCTTCCTCCACCTCTCATGCTTTATGCAGCCTGTTGAAAGGCTAAAGCCTACAACTCTGTATTTGCAACACTTTAATTCTAGTGGCTTTAACAGGGACCTGGCTGTGCTGCCTGGTGTGCCCACAATGGAGATACTTGTTGTGGTTTTGGCAGAGTTGCTGGTGATCCAGCCTGGACTGTTGATGCCACGTGCACCAGAATAGTGGAGATAATGGAGTCAGTAATGGAGCTGATGGATCTGTCTTCTCTGTGGGTCAGTGGGTGACTCCTTTTTCCTGCAAATGTACTCAGGCAGCCCAAGTGATCTTGGATTGGCTCTTACCCAGCGGGACCAAGCATTCAACATTCTTCTGTTGAGCTCACATTGTCTTCTGGCCTTATCAAAAACAAGACTTGAAGTGGCCAGAGGCAAGATTGGTGATTTGGTGCTACCCAGGAAAGCTCTATGTCCTCAAAGAACATCTTTAGGGCCGTCTTCCCTATCTCTGCCTCCCCAAACAGCCCCTTCTCCAACAGCTAAGACGCGGCAAACTTGGGTTTCCTGAAAAGGTAGGTCCAACACCAGACTGGAGTTCCACAGGCCTCTTCTGATGGTTCTCCATGAGGACAAGACAGAGAGACAGACAATTCCACCATGGTTGTGCTGGCATGGGAGGGAGGTTCAACAGAGGAAGGACAAGAAGAAATGTCTGGATTTAGCCTCAGATGCCAAGGAGCCTGAGAGGGGATAATGTGGTAAGACCTGGAGCTCAAGGAGTCCCCCTGTACCCTGGGCAGGAATCGAGCTGGGATGATGTCCTTATTCACCTTGTACATGTGAGGGGCCCTCTTTGCCAACATGGAACTAATGTTGTGTGGAGCACCCTGTGTGATGGGGAAAACATCCCAACCTACAAGCAGAAACTGCATCCTGGCTCCTAAATTCCTTAGCAAGGTGAGATACCCCCAAGCTGGCTACCTCACCTTGCCTGCACAAGGTCACACACAAGGGTCTCAATGCATGACACTTTCCAGCTGTTACAGCAATCCAAATAGCCACTGAAAAATGTCCAACCTAATTTATCTCCTTCATCAAGACTGACTTTGTAATTTGCATGCAAAAGGCACGCTCCAACTTAATGAAATTAGCAATAACTAATGGCACTGACACGCACAGAGAGCCAGCGCAGGGAGCAGCTGGAGCTTGATGTGTGCAGCTCCTGTGGGCTGTGCGCACACAGCACAGCACCCAGTGACACCTTGAGACATCGAGGGCTCTGACTTAGTGGTTTCTCATCACTGAGATCAGGTAGGTGAATGCTAATGAACAGCAGCTTGCATGATCCAACAGAATTTAATTGAGTTATTCTGCTGATGTAAACTGATGTCAAATTCCTAATATTTATAGTCTGGCCGAGCATCAGAGCTGCAGTGATTTATGTGGATGCCTAACCTTAGCATGGCTTTTTCCTTATAGCTGATGTGTTGACTCACACTATATTTGTTAGAATATTGCAGTATTATAGAAGCCTAGGGATACATCCGACTTTCTCAGGTAAGAGAAGCGATGAACAGAACAGCAAAAACCACTCTGTGCCCAGGCTGACCTGTCAAGGCACTTGTGAGTCATTGCTTAACAGGATTTTGTTTGTTTGTAGTCCAAGAGTTAGGAGTTCTTCTCTTTCTTTCTTCTATCTTTTTTTTCAGCCCTTCTATTTGTTTGTTTTTTCTGTAACTGTCTTGTTTTTAACATCCCACCTTGGCTGGAATGGAAACAAGTGCTAGTTACAAGATGAAAACCAGCAACAAACCCGTAAGCCACTTCAAAGCAGAGCGGTTACAGAAGCAATATTTTTTATACAGGTTATCTGAAAAGCGAACTCCAGCTGTGTTTTCTTGCTGCTGGTATCAGCTGAAGACGGAGGGCTGATCAACATAGACTTCTTTTGAAGATGTCTCTGCCAGTTCCTCCTGAATTTGACAGTTTGGTATCAATTTGGTTTGCAGCCAGTGTGCTCACATGTGCCCCTCTGGAGGAGTTGTGTCTCTTCAGTAATACCCAGGACATCTGGTACTCAGTGAGTTTCTCTATACACTCACATCTCACAGTGTTCATGTTCAGGATGGGGTCAAAACCCTCATCTCAGCGGACTCCTTCCTCTCTAGTAGGCATCAGAGGGCACATCAGCAGCTGCATGTGATGTTTCTATAACCATCACACAGCAACAACCCCAGCCCAAACCCGTGATGAGATCTTAGCATGGATCAATGTTTCAACACCGCTTAAGAAATATCTTATTTAAAGACAGAACCCCAAATCTACATCAGAACTCAGCCATTCTGGCCTTAAGTAGGTTTGACCATGCCAAGCAGAGTGGTGGAGGCAAGGGTGGTGATGAGTATCTGAAGCAGAAACATCCTCAGGTGGGAAGGCTAGAGGTGGAGGAGATAATCCTTCTGCAGCCTTCAATTCCAAATGAAACCTTGGTGCCTTCCTGCCTGAATCGGTGCCAGCTTGGCTATTTCTGCTTAGAGATCTTGGATCAGGGAAAAAGAACAAAATGGGAAAAACATGCACTGCACTGACAGCTAAGCTATATTTTAATAATAAATATATATGTGTAGTCTGCTAATATCAAAGATGGTCCTGCAGCTTGATTTTGGGAGTCAGCAAATGAGGGAGAGCAGGAGTTGCCAGCGTTATTCATTAAGGCGTGACAGTTGTAATTCTCATGCATCGATCCCATTGAAAGAAACTTCTATCTATGTGAACTGTGAAGGTAAGGTCCATGTCAATGTGAAGAGTAAAACACTACTGCACTTGCATTAAAGGCCTTGGTTCTCTTTTTTTATCATCTTGGCCAATGAAAGTAGCCCAGCCAGTTCTTCACAAGTGATTTCTGCAATCGCCTGTGCTGACCCGTGTATCGGGCTGTGGGATTTTCCGTGGCAGAGCCCAGTTGGACCACATCCATCAGTGAATACAACTGAAGCAACACCTCCCCGATTTGGGTGCCCAGAGAAAGAGATGATGCCCCGTGTCCTGCATGGATTAACTCCCCCCTTCCCAGATAAAAACTGATATGCAGCAATGTGGCAGAGGAGCACAGACCTGCTTGTGCCTGGGAGTCACCCCACTTTCCCTTGCTAATGGGGGGACTGGGTGAGCCTGAAAAGGCCAGCACTATGCTCCATCCCCCACAACCTGCACCTCCACAGCTGCCGTCTGCTAGCACAAGGCAGCCCTTCCAAGGTTTTTGAAACCTTCAGGGACAGGGATGCTACTGTCTCCTCTGCATGCTAGACCTGAGAAGTGCTTCCTAATCTCTAAACTAGAGACAGGCCTAGTCCCTCCTCTGGCCTTTTGCCGTCTGTCTTTGCTGAAATAGAAGCTTTTCAATTCTGGAACCTGTTTTTCCTCTGGCATTAAGGAATTCCCTTTCTGGCAAAGACATATAGCAATGAAAAAACATTTCATTGGATGTTTATATCATTAGATTTATTAAACTACATGTGCAAAGAGGAAGTAATCTGGATGCTTTGGAATGGATTTATATCCTTGCGCAGTGCGATTTCTGAGCCTCGTATATGGTGATTGGTCTTTCTGTGCTCTAAAGATGATCGCTAGGCCTGTGTTTTTCTCTTTTTTTCCCCCTTTAAAACATAGGAATGCCCATATGAGACAGTGTCATCGCCCTGGGAACCCTTTGAGTGAAACCAAAGGAAGCAGCACCCAGTAAGGCATCCGAAGGCCATCCCACTGGCCTCATGCAGCAGTGAATATTTCCTTCCCCAGACCAGCTGAGGTCCACTGAAAGTACCATGATAAGTCCAGGAGCTGGATTTAGGCTGCAAACACCCATCCAGGTGGAACAAGAGGCTCCACTGAGAATTTAAAGCAAAGCCAATAATTTGTCTTCGTTTTTCCTTACCAAATATTTTGTACAATCCTCTTGTTTGCTAATTAATATAGCCCTTTTTTCACAACTGGCAAATAAGTGAGATTGTGTTATTGAAAAATAAGGAAGACCTCTGATTGTAAGGAGGACTGTATAATTGCCTAGCTGGCTGCTGTGTTTTATTGCTACCCTGTGATATTAATTATTTTCCTGCTGATTCATAGGAAAGATAGCCAAGCTATGAATCAGCCCTGCCACTTCTTTCAACACCTGTCTTTTCCCTAGATTTCCTCTCAAATTCCAGCCAGGTCTGGCAGTGCTTTGTTAATGAAATTAGGCGTAATTGCAGCACAAGCTGGTAGGATTGCAGAGTCAGGAGAGAATTGGAGTAACTGCTCTTCTGTCCGTGTTGCAGAACACAAAATGCTAACTGTAAGCTGAATATATTTTTCTCATGATGACAGACTAACATTTGGGTTTTTGCAGGATCAGAGAGTTCCTGGTTTCTTCTGTGTTGCTCTGCTATATGTGTTGGACTGCATGATGCCATGTCCATGTGAGCACACTGGCTGCAAACCAAATTGATACCAAACTGTCAAATTCAGGAGGAACTGGCAGAGATATCTTCAAAAGAAGTCTATGTTGATCAGCCCTCCGTCTTCAGCTGATACCAGCAGCTGAAGAAACTGAAACACCAAGAAACTGAAACACAAAAAAGCTGAAATTCTCGACTTGTGTACACTGCCCAGCAGCCACAACACGCATCCTTGTGTGAGCGAAAATAGATATGACATGGATTTAATGAGGCAACAGCTTCTTGGCAGCCCCACAGGTCTGCTCAGAAAGTGTATCATTATTCATTTACTTGACTGATGCAGTTATGTTGTGCAAAAGACAGGGGAAAGCTATCTGGAGGGCTAAGTTAATAAGGTTTCAAAAAGACCCATAGCTAACTCAGTGGGGCTTGCTGAAGCTTAGATGGGCCTTGGGCATATTGTAGTTTTGGGGTTAGTGGAGAAGCCTTCCAGGAGCCCTCTTAAGATTTAGGGGGCCTCATCACCATGTATATAATGCCTGAGCTTGTACTGGCTACACAAAGTTTTTTTAAATTCATGTCATGTTCTCCTCAACGTTTTCTGATTGAAACATCCCTGTTCTCTAAAACTTGGGAAAAAAGGGAATCAAGGGTACCCAAAATACTGTCGTTACCATTGTCATCTCTGTGAGGGGACTATTTACACAACAAAGGTGGTAAACAGCAGTTTTATTAGCAGTGCTGGAACATTTCTGCTTTTCCCAGTATGTGATAAAAAGGTGTGTCCAGAGCTCTGAAAACAATGGCAGCAATGAGAAACTACTGTGTCAAAGATCTCTTTGAAAAAAAGTACATTTGGCAACACGTTCTTCTCCTAAATGCTCATTTTGACTACAGTACAGTATTTTCCCCTGAAATATAAAACCTGCAGAAGAGGAAGGGGCAGAAGTCGATTGCTAGATACTGCAAAGAAGAGGATTATTTCTGAGCATGCATTGAGGGGGTTGCACCCAAATCAAGGCTTTAGTGGACTCCCAAACACAGCAGCTGAATTACAGTTCAGGGGTTATCTAAACCCGGATGCTGAGTAGTGCCTTGCTGCTCGGGTTTACACAAAGAATTACATCTCTGTTGTTTTTCCCACACCCTTGGCTCCACCTTTCCAGGCAATCTGCTGCAGCAAATAAATCTTAGTTGTGCTAATCGTTTTATGCTTGCCTAGTGTTTGAAGCTAAGCCTGGATGAAGCTGAGATGTAGAGGTGACCTCTCTAATTAATACTCAGGTAACATCCCTGAGCTATGTAAGCACAGACAGTCCAGGAGCAGAGATTGGGGTTGGCTTCCTCACCAAGTGCAGCAGTCAGCACAAAGGCTGGAGTGGCTGCACACTGATGTTGAAGTCAAGCTTAGGCTGATAAGCAATACATAGAAGGAAATACCCTAGGAAGGAGCCTCCAGGACATGTGCTATAGATGTTCCTTGCTGAAGGAGAGTAGGTCGTAGATGAAAATATCTGCCTCGAATGTGGTGGGAAAATTCCCAGATGACAAGTTATCACGAGGTGACAGTGAGGGAAACATGGGTGTGTTGTTTCCAGTGCAGGGGTGTGAAGAGACTTTTGAGACACATGGCCACCATGGCAAATTATCCTCAACTCTTTGAAACTTCTATTTCCTTGAAATGCAAAGGATGTGAGTGGCCAACAACTCACAGGTCCTGGTAGGTGTTAGAGGTAGCTCAATCTGAAATAGGTTGTGCAACATGAGTAAATCCTTGGGGAAATTTGTCGTTTCAGATCCACTGGTTACTCATCTTACTTTCTTGTCTTGTAGGAAATCATCTGAGTCATCTTTGGCCCTGCTGTCTTCTGGGAGCTTTGGTGTAAAGATGTGATAGCAAGAACCTGATCAAGGGTGTTTCCATGAGGTCCAGTATTTGCCTGCTCCTCCTCTCTGGAGTTGGCCACCCCAAAAGCCAGGGAGGGCAGACCAAAAATGACATCTGAGGATCACTGTCTGGAAGGACAAAACTCCTTCTGACACAGGAACCAGGCAGTATGTTAACATATCTACGCATTATAAACGGGCAGTATTTTCAGGCCATTAGGAAACAAAGAGAAACTCAAAACACAGCAGAGTTTTCTAAGATTTGCTTAGAAAAAAAGCAAATCCTGCCTTTCTTTGAGTCTTTCAGAAACAAGCTACCGTTTTGCACAGTAAGCATGACTGGAAGCAGGGGGAAACTGTTATCGAGCAAAACTCGGGCTCAGTTATGCCAGTGTAAATCCAAAGTCATTCCACTGATCTCAGCACTGATTTAGACTTCTGACGCCAAGATCAGAATTTGTCCTGTTATCACAGTAAGCTGCTTATCTGCAAGAAATGCTGTGCGGAAGAGCCTTGATGTGCAGCTGCGCCTTGCCTGGCTCTGTATGCTCTTGGGAGCTGCTAGAAATGGGAGCTTCAGATGCCTCTCTGCTGGGAGCTGAAGGCAGAGATGGTGACAGAAGGGGGACAAAAACCTGTATTTTATTTTTGGTCTCTGGGGTGAAGAAGAGAATCAGCAGGAAAATTGCCTAAAAAGCTCTTGGCAGGACTGTTTGGAGTCAGCATTTTTTAGGGCAGCTTCTGACCTGTGATAAATAAAGAGCAGCTGAGAGGGCAGTGGTGCCATTTGCTCCTTTCCCTCCTCTCTGCTCCAGGGAATGTGGGATTGCAGGCAACTTCCTTGTTTTCCAAACTGTCTGGCTTCTCACTGTAAAAAATCCCATGGAAAAATCGAGGTCATCAGCTGAGCTCCTACAATGCTGTTGGCTTCCAAGCACAGCTGCATCCCTGCCAAAGCAGCTAAGCCCTGGCCTCTTCTGCCTGGGTGGTCGTGTCTGAAGATGACCAGAGTCCTGGAGGGGTTCATGTCCAGGAGATGGTATTGACCTCCAAGCACTCCAGTGCTGCTTGTGCCACAAGAAACCCTGACGAAGTGGGAGCTCTCGGCCAGCGCCTTTATCTGCTGGTGTCTCAGGGATCTGGCAGAGGGCAGCACATGTAGGTCATTACTGAATGACCCCACATGGCCTTGGCATCCCATCATTGGGGTTTTAAGAAATAGTTTGTTCTTTTCAGTTGAGGAGGAACACAAGGAGCATATTGCTGGGAATTTTTAGCTCCTTGTTTTCTATATTAAACCAGCAAAAGGATATATGGTAGGTGACATGAAGGTTTGCCACTGGCTGTTACTTAGTTCTCTGCTAGTCCTAGGCTCATCAGCTTATGTCTGGAAGCCTTAAATTTGATAGTTTCTTTTCTCTCTTGGGAAGATGGGTTCAGGCTCTTTGAAAGCCCAAGAATAGAGGGGCCATGTCAGTGTAGTCCTGGAGCTCAGAAGGAATCGTGGTGGGTTAGGAGGGTTGGAAATGCTAATATCTGCATCCTCCGTGTGCCCTTTAGGTGGTATCTCCCCATTTTGCACAGCAGCTCAGCTCTTCAGCCACCTGGCTGCAAACACAGCTGGGGTTTAGCCAGGATGTGTGTCCCCACCTCATCTCCTTCAGAGCAGACCACCCTGAAGTGCTGTAGGGATGGGCTGGCACGTTTGAGTTTAATATTGCAACACATCCCTAAGACCAAGCTTTTCAACCCCATCTTTTTTTTTCAGCGCTTGGGTATTTTCCTCTTAAGTTGCTTATCCATAAACAGGCAAACACTCACTTAGGAGAGCAGATCAATGCAGGCTAGGAAAGCTGTCAGGGTAAGTCTAGCTCTCCTCTACACACTGCTGAGCAAAAGACTGCTCAAATGGCCAAGGGACTGGAAATGTGAGCCACATTTCCCATGCTTGTGTCACCCCCAAGGAGGAGGATTCAAGGAGGAATCAAGGTAGAGAACAGTAAATGCTCTAGCAGCCTCGTGCTGCCTGAGCTTGATTTGTAACACCTCGGTTACCTTCTGCAGATACAATCATGGATAACCTTTCCTCTGCTGATTTACCTTGCTAGCTTTTCAGGAGAAGGTCAGCCTCTCAGCATCTCTCTGGGTCACAGCTCCCACATTGATCTTAGCTGCAACATCAACTCTCTCTGTCAGTATAAACCTTGCTGTCGTGTCTTCATTCCTCTTCAAGCAAGCTTCTTGCTGACTGACTTTTGTTCTTGTTCAATAGCAGCTGGCCCATTAAAAACCTGCCTCATTTGTGACGGTGCAGGAGTAAGTTCTGATACAGACAGTTAAGTGGAGAATTTAATGCTATGAATTTCCCAGCAGAGTTATCAATTAACGTGAGCTGCTTGCCAGTCAGCTGCTGTATGGATCATGGCACGAGCGCATTCCAAACCATGGCTGATACGTTCACCAAGGCTGCAAGACAGACAGTAGGTTTCATCACGGCTTTGACTTCCACCCCTCATTTTATGGAGAAATAGGGGGAAATTCGGCCCGTTGATAGTGAAAGGTTATAATATGGACCTTCGGATGGAAAGCTGTCTTCTGGCCAGATGTTGCTACAATTAAAGACCCAGCTGCCATGATCATGCTGTTCACCTATGGGAGGTCATGCAGTAAGCTACAAGGTGTGGATTTATTGGCTCCTAGTGAGTCCAGGTCATATCTGCCCAGTTTAGAAACTGATTTTCCTACTTGAAATAGCCCGTGGTGGAGAAGAATGGAAGGGAAGGAGATGCCTGATCTTAGGGAGCTCATAAAATAGGAGGAAAAGGATATTTCAAGGCCTAAGAGCTGTAAGAAGATGCTGCTTAAGTTCAAATGGGAAATGAAATACAAGTATTAATGGAAAGAATATGCAGCTACTGGACCACCTGCCAAGAGAGGTGGCAAAATCTTGAGCTAGGACTTGTCTGTATGTGCAACTAAAATATCTCAGATGCCCTTTGAGACCTCCATGCCTGCCAAGCACCTCCACAACTGCTGCCTAAACATCTTTGTGGAAGAAGCATCACTAAGTTCAGCCCCAGGATGGACTTTGCAAGGGGGAACTCCCTGGTCCATGTCTTAAGGGGCTACACAGAGTCCCTCTAAGCATCACAATTCTGCTTTTCAATAGCATTAACTTCTCCATCATGGTCAAGGACAGCAATTTGGCTTCTTATCCAATAGCAGCTTCTGCCAAAAACCAAGAGGAGTTGCTATAGCTTTCCTTTTTGTTACCAACTGCTGGTCCTTTGGTCACAATGACCCCCATAAATAAAACAGCTAATTAATGCCCTTCTCCGCCCACCAGTGATGGGCTATGACCTTGAACGACCTTGCTTAATTTAACTTTCCCAACCAGCTATTTTTGACAGCGAATAATTTAACATCCTTGTGACCCCAGTCTTGTCTCTCTCCTGCCAACTGGCTCTGCAGTTTAAATGAGCAGCAATAAATAAATACATATCTGCAGAGGGACCTAAATGACTCCCATTACTGGAGCATCTGAAGGCCTGCTTAAATACATCAAGTGAGTAGAAGATTATGCTGCAATCATGTGGTGAGGGAGAGGAAAGAATACATTACTCGTATTCCAGAGTCTGCAACCAGGGCAAACAACTTTGTACAAATTCAGAAAAATTAGGTTTAATTCAAGTGCAGATGGATGACCAGAGGAATCATTTCTTAGCATGTTCAAAGTGAAGCAGAAGCCTGCAACCTAATGAGATCAACAGTGCTCACATTGCTCTCACTAGGCAGCTCCTGCATTGGGAATAGGGCTGTTGGAGGTTGCTCCCTGCATCCCCATGGCATGAAAATGAAGATATGGGCACCAGCCACCCACCTGCAGTCATTTTCTCACTTTTCTCCCCCAGATATCCTCAAAGGGCAAGAGCTGACCTTAGAGGAACAGGGGTGGCAGGAGTGGGCAGTTCTTCACCTCCCACCACCCTGCTCTGGCAGATCCTTGCCTTGAACCAGCCAGGACAAACCTCACCTCAGGGGTTCTCTGCATAAGCAAGAGCAAAGTATTCCCAGCAGGGAGGAAAACCTCACTCAAACCTACATCTGCTTTGAAATCCTGGGGGGAATAATGAAATTCCATTTGCCGGTGGAATCACTAGCTGCAATTTTCCTCCTCTGCTTTGCCTTTTACCTTATTCCTACTTATTTTCAGGGTCCAGTTTTAAAGCATTTCTATTTCTTCCTTCCCCCTGTACAGACCTCTTGTCACCCTCATCACCACAGCCTCATTTGCATCATGCTGAGGAGCAACGAAGCATCGTTATAAATTGTATTTACATAACTTTCCTTCCCCTGCTGAGGCTGAAATCGAAAATGCAACTAAGTTAACTGGCAAAATCTGGGCCTGCAACGAGAGCAACTTGTGCTCCACGTCCATCTGGGGAGGGGGAAATGGCTGGGGACCTGCTCGCTGCCTTAATTCAACAGAGGAGCTTTTCCCTAATGGTTTCCAGCTTTTCCATAATGCTTCCAGCCCATGAGCAAAATAAAAGCCAGGCTCTCACGGCTGATTCTGGTTTGTCTCAAGGGTGAGCCTATTTTCTCTTTTTTTTTTTAATTTTTCCTTCCTCCTCTTTTTCATCCCTTCATCAGGCATTTCCCAGGGTTGCCCATCACCCCTGTGGATGATAAACTCCCCCATAAGCCCCTCAGTTCTCACGCCCCAGCAGCAAGATGCTCCCCCTTGGAAGCTTTGGGGTCAAAAAGGTGAAACGGTACAATAGGAATTTACCTCCATTGCTGCTAAAGCAAGTTCATGTTGGCAACCTGGGCAGGAGGTGTCTGTACTGGTGTAAGGAATGATGGGTGATAATGTTAATTAAAGCTGCTGGAGGATATCCCCAGTTAAGCACACTGCAAATCCAATGGGATTGATGCTCTCTCTGCCCTCGCAGGGAGCAGCAGCAGCAGCCATCCCTGCCCTAGCCTGCCTGCCAGCACATTTTAGGGACGTTACTGAAGATTTGGGGCTTGGGGCTGAAAACCTACATAGGATTTACTCTTGCTCTTTACAAACATCCAGAAACTGAGGGGTTGTCTTCCACACACATCCCTCACACCCCCTCTCTTTTTGGTCTTTGGCATTACTGCTGCTGTTTGCCACCATGGTTAGGGTGATGGTTCAGTATGACACACAGCTGGGCTCTGGACCTAATATGGGATCCTAAATATTGTGTCCTATTGTGTGAGTTTTAGCATTTTTTTCCTGTGATGAAGGGAGAGAAAAGGGATACATGAAATGGGACCCTTGCATTGACCTGGTTTTGAGCACAACCAGATCACAGCATCCCCAAGATCCGTGGGGAGAGGGGAAAACAAGGAAAGAAAAGGAAAACATCAGAAAATAGCTTTTGCTGCCAAAGAAAGCATTCATGGAACTATGGATTTTTGGCTTTCCCATTCTTTCAGTTAACAAATTAATTAAAATAATTGTAACACAAATATCGCATTAATTGAGTGATTAGTGAAATTATCATAAAAAGGGAAAATACCAATAACCATAGTGTGAAAAGTCCAGAAGTGTTTCAGATAATAAGAAACGATGAAATTTTTGGCCCTAGAAGTTGAATCATCCATGTGATTCAAGATGACCATGTACAGCTGCAGGTGACATCTCAGTGGGACCAGGAACTTGTGCCAGGCCAACGCCGTTCCAAGTATGGCCTCCTTTCTAATTTTATCACTGAAATTTCACTGCATTACTGCAAAAAGCTGTCCTTAAGCATTCACTCAGTTGCTGGCAGGCAGCAGCAAACCTTTAGCCCTGTTCCTTTTAATGTCTTTTAAGAAAGTCTAATAACCTGTCATTTTGAATGTGAAAAGGTTATTCCCATCATTTACTTTTTTTTTAATTGTTCTCCTCATGCTCTCTCTTTTTTGCCTAATTTACAATAAACCCTGAACACTACCAATAAATCTTGTGTGTCAAGTCAGAGCATCAGATCAGAGTTGCTCATGACAGAGGGTTTGTAAATCTCCACCAGCTTCTTCCTTCCATGGGAAGGTGCACCGTGTTTATTTTTCCCTTCTTTAGAGTGTAAGAGCTCACCTGGCCTTTGTATTCCTTCCCCAGTGCCTACGTTTCCCTCTTGCAAAACAGAAAAGGGGAATAACCTTGGTCTTGGTTCAGAAAACACATCTTCTTCAACCCCAGTAATCCTGCCTCACATCATTTCTGACTGGGGTACGTCCCCCTTTGCACCCAAATCCTGCAATTCCTGATGACCTTCCCCTGCACCCTCCACAAACAATGTCCTAACACACCCTGGCTGCCTGATGCCTGAGTGGCCCAGGTGTGTCGTGCCCAGCTGATGCTGGAGCACGGTGCTCCACTCTGCCTACTTCCCAGTCCTGGTGCTAGATGCCAGGCAGAGCCTGTGGGACCCTGTCCCAGTGCCAGTACCTAGGAGGTCCCAGTGGCTGGTGCCCATGCTCAGATGATCCAGGCACTGGTCCCCGTTCCCAGTACCCAGCGGGTGGTGCCAGTGACTGGGCAGCCCCAGTTCCTCATCCCAGTTCCCCATCTAGGTGGTACCAGCCCCCGTTTCCCAGATGATCCCAGGCCTTGGTGCCTGGGCAATGCCAGTTCCAGGCCCTGGTTTCCCAGTGGGGTTCCTAGTTCAACAGACTGGTCCCCAGTCCCAGGCACAGGTCCTGGACCAACACCAACAGGTGCCGCTCCCAGTTCCCACTGTGAGGCCATGCCAGTCCCAGTTCCCAGCAGTGTGGAGTGTCCTGGTGCAGGTCTCAGTGCTGGGTCCCCATCCCAGTCCTGGTTCCCAGTGCTGGGTCCTGGTCCTGGTGCGGCACTCAGTGATAGGTCCTCTTCCCAGTACTGGTCCCAATGGCATGAGGTTTAACACCGTCAAATACTGGGTCCTGCACTTGGGGCACAACAACCCTGGGCAGTGCTACAGACTAGGAGAAGTCTGGCTGGAAAGCTGCCTGGAGGAGAAGTATCTGGGAGTGTTGGTTGACAGCCGACTGGACATGAGCCAGCAGTGTGCCCAGGTGGCCAAGAAGGCCACTGGCATCTTGGCTTGTATCAGAAATGGCGTGACCAGCAGGTCCAGGGAGGTTATTCTCCCCCTGTACTCGGCACTGCTGAGACCACATCTCGAATCCTGTGTTCAGTTCTGGGCCCCTCACCACAAGAGGGATGTTGTGGCTCTGGAGCGAGTCCAGAGAAGAGCAACAAAGCTGGTGAAGGGGCTGGAGAACAAATCTTATGAGGAGCGGCTGAGAGAGCTGGGGTTGTTTAGCCTGGAGGAGGCTGAGAAGAGACCTCATTGTTGTCTATAACTACCTGAAAGGAGGTTGTAGAGAAGAGGGTGCTGGCCTCTTCTCCCAAGTGACAGGGGACAGGACAAGAGGAAATGGCCTCAAGCTCCACCAGGGAAGATTTAGGCTGGACATTAGGGAAAAATTTTTCACAGAAAGGGTCATTGGGCACTGGCAGAGTCACCTTCCCTGAAGGTGTTTAAGGCACGTGTGGACGAGGTGCTAAGGGGCATGGTTTAGTGTTTGATGGTTGGACTCCAGTGGGTCTCTTCCAACCTGGTTGTTCTGTGATTCTGTGATTCTGTGATCCAGTGCCAAGTCCCAGTCCTGGTGCTGGACTCAGTGATGGGTCCCGGTTCCCAGTGCCAGGTTGCACTCCCAGTGCTGGTCCTGGTGCCCGGTGCCAGTCTCAGTGCTCGGTCTCTGGCCCAGTGCTGGTCCTGATCCCAGTTCCAAGTGCTGGGTCCCCATCCCGGTGCCAATCACTGTTCCCCAGCACGGTTCACAGAGCTAGGACCCCATCCCAAGTGCTGAGTCCCCATCCCAGTGTCGGTCCCAGCGCCGGGTCCCAGTTCTCAATGCCAGGTCCCCATCCTAGTGCTGGTCCCAGTTCCCAGTGCCAGTCCCAGTGCCAGGTCCCCATCCCAGCGCCGGGTCCCCATCCCGGTGCCAGCTCCCGGTTCCCGATTCCAGTTTCAGCGCCGGGTCCCCATCCCAGTGCCGGTGCCAGTACCGGGTCCCGGGTCCCGGTGCCGGCTCCCCATGCCAGTGCCAGGTCCCCATCCCAGTGCCGGTGCCAGTCCCGGGTCCCGGGTCCCGGTGCCGGCTCCCCATGCCAGTGCCAGGTCCCCATCCCAGTGCCGGTGCCAGTCCCGGGTCCCAGGTCCCGGTGCCGGCTCCCCATGCCAGTCCAGGTCCCCATCCCAGTGCCGGTGCCAGTCCCGGGTCCCGGGTCCCGGGTCCCGGTGCCGGCTCCCCATGCCAGTGCCAGGTCCCCATCCCAGTGCCGGTGCCAGTCCCGGGTCCCGGTGCCGGCTCCCCATGCCAGTGCCAGGTCCCCATCCCAGTGCCGGTGCCAGTACCGGGTCCCAGGTCCCGGTGCCGGCTCCCCATGCCAGTCCAGGTCCCCATCCCAGTGCCGGTGCCAGTCCCGGGTCCCGGGTCCCGGTGCCGGCTCCCCATGCCAGTGCCAGGTCCCCATCCCAGTGCCGGTGCCAGTCCCGGGTCCCGGTGCCGGCTCCCCATGCCAGTGCCAGGTCCCCATCCCAGTGCCGGTGCCAGTCCCGGGTCCCGGGTCCCGGGTCCCGGTGCCGGCTCCCCATGCCAGCTGCCGGTGGCGGAGCGGTGGCAGCGCAGGCGCGGTGCTGGGCGCCGGTTGCTGCCCGCCCCGTCGGGGCGGTGCTTGCGGGAGCCGAGGCGCTGCGGGCAGCGGCGCTCCCGGAGCGGCGGCGCCGGCACCGATACCGATACCGACCCCGACACCGACCCCGGCAGGTGAGGCTGAGCCCCGGCCCCGGGAGGGGGCGGCTCATCCCCGCTCCCCCTGCAGCTCCTGCCCCGGGGGATGCTCGGGGCACCTGTGGCTTTGGGGATCGGGAGCAGCTGCGGCGCGGGGGGGGCTAGGAAAGCTAAAAGCGGGGAGCTGCCCCTTCCCCTTCGCTGCTTGCTGCCCTTCCCTTTAGGGAGCGCTGGCGGGGGGCGGTGGTTGTGGGGGATGCTGGAGTCGGGGTGCTCCGCGCTGGCAGCTGAAGTCGCTCCCTGCACGGTTGATGCTCTCGCTGAGCCCCCTCTGCGTCGTTTCTGCTGGTGGAGCCAAGCTGGACAGAAACTTTGAGCAGCGAGGCCTCAGCGCTGGCTGGAGAGCAGGATGTGAGCATTAGGAAAAAATCGAGAGGTTTTTGTAGTGTTCTTTGTTCCGTGTTTTGGGGGGAAACCCAGGAGCTTTTTAATAAGTTGCAGGGAAAGTTAAGGTGAGAGAGAGCTCCTGCCCCGGGGCAGGCCAGGCTGCTGCTGGGTGCAGGATCCTGATGTCTTTTCAGGTTTCCAGGCAGGGATATGAATCTGAATTTCCTCTGTCCTGGGGCTGGGAGGCACCATCCCTTTTTTTCCTGCCCTGAAAATGTTCATTTGGACTTGAAAAACTAACCTGGTGCTTTCTAGTGGAGAGTGTCCCATCAGAATTGGCTCCGGTCCTCCCTTGTCACCCAGGCTGCTCACCTGGCCCTGCAGATCCACCCACGTGTGATGCTTGGGTTTATTGCCAACTATTTATTACCAATTAACATTACACTTCTGCCTGGATGCTGCGTTAGCTCTAGGCTTGGTGGGAAGTGCAGGCAGATGTAGCAAACGGAGACAAAAGCAGGGCAGCAAACGCACAGGCAGCGGAGGATGCTGTTAAAGCTGCTTTTCTTGCTGCATCCAGCAAGGACCATGCTGCAGACTGTCCCCGGGTCTTATCACCTCCATCCACTCTCACATCTTGGGGAGGCTCAGATCCCCCTCCTAGGCTCAGCCTGGTGTCCAGGTGTGCTGAACTGGTGTTATACTGAGGCAGAGAGCAACACAGCTGTATCTCCCACCCCACGCTCTGCACGTGGATACTGGGAAGCCCAAAACAGATGCAGGGAGCCTGTCTAGCCATGCTGCTTGGGATAGCAGTGAATCGAGGAGGGGAAAGCTTATGGATGCAGGTGAGAGCAAGTATCACCTGTTGGGAGCATCCTTGGGGCTGCAAGAACTGGGGAGGGGGAAAGGCAGTAGAGGCAGGCATGGGTGGGGGAACTGGGGCCTGATCTAGGTGATCACCATTTAACTCCTGCTCAGTGCAGCGTCTTGAGACAGTCATATGTGTCCTGCTGGTGCAATCCATTTCCCCCTCGCCCTTCCCAGGAACAAACACTGCTGCCTACTTATTTAAGTAATTCTTTAACAAAAATCACCTGGGGCTCAGCTTGAGCCCACGAGCCAGGCTGCAGGGTTGTAAGATCCAAGAAAGACTTATGGATGCTCTTCGAGAGATGCTTCGCCCTTGGGAGTTGTATATGAGGTCTAAATGCCCCCTGCAATGAGTGTGTGTGTACAAATGCTGCTGTATGCACAGGGGCTGACTTGCCCAGTGTCTGGTGATTGCCATGAGCAGGGTGCCAGAATTCGTTGGAAAAAACTTTCTGAGCGGCAATGGAGTTGAGGATCAGGGCATTAGCGAAAGGCAAAGCAGGTTTTGTGGGAGGCAGCTTGCTGTAGAACAGAAATCAAGCCCCTTTGTCATGTCCTAGGGACAAGCCGTGTGACATGCAGAAGCAATAATGCCATCTGCAAAGTGGTGACACGTAAAGAAAGGAGCAATATGGCATGTCCAAGATACTTAGGAGATTTGTGGCAGAGTTGAGTCCAGCCCTGCTCTCTGCCACCAGCCCCGAGATCCTTGCCTGTTCTGGCCAGAAATTATTTAGAGGGGGCTTTGACATGGCCACAAGCTCAGCAAAATCCCAGTTCAGGGGCTGTCTCCTCGCCACATTGTCTGTTCTAGGGAGCTCTTTCAGTCCATGATGGATGCCCATGGAGAACTACTGGGGGCATCCTCAAGCCCCAAAGGTGCAAGGAGGTGGAAACCCAGGACTGTTACCAGAAGGGACTGTGCTGTACTGACCTATAGCTTTGTTCTCATTTTGGAGCAAAGGAGAGGCTGCAGGTCTTCCTTTATCTGGAATTGGCGGTGCTTTACACAGTGCATATGGGAGTATGTCAGGGGAGAAGACTTCTACTGGGGACTAGGGGAGGTGTCAAAGGGCGCCACCAGCCAGATTAATACTACACAGAAGGGTGTAAATCTGATTAAAGCCTTTAAGGAAAGATCTGAGCTCATTCTGCTTTTCAGTGCCAAGATTCACCTGCAAAACTAAGCTGAGAGGCATCATCCATATGGGGTGGATAAGGTGCTTGGAAAGAGGGAACCAGCTGATCACAAGGATGAGTTGCAGGTTGTGGAGATGTCCTCTAGGGTATGTATCAGGACATACAGTGGGGAGCTGTATGGCTGGGCTTTGGAGGTTGAATTATTCAGGGGCAGCTTAGACTAGGGGTTTGGGGCTCTTTTCATCCTGGTTACTTCTAGGAGTATAGCAGAAAGGCAAAGGGAACCAGGCAAAGGCTGTTGGTGGGACAAGGGTACGGAAGAGTTAACATGGAAGGACCAGGATCTGAGATCTGGTGCTTGAGAGTATTAACTCAGCCTGGAGCAGGTGCAGGGAAGCTGGGCTCTGAGGCTGATCGAAGGGATGGAGAGCTATTATACAAGGCTATAATTGCACAGCGAAACAAAGGCGGAGAGGGGATGTACTTGCTGCCTATAAATACATCCAAGGGGTGAACACCCGGGGGGCAGAATGGCTATTTAAACTGTAAGACAGTGTTGGTGTGGGGGCAAATGGGTGTGAATTCATCCAGTTTAGCTTGGGAGGCTATCTAGAGGCTCTGCAACTGCATCACATCAGAAGAGAATGGGAGCGTGGGGCTTGGGGCACATCACCTCTGTTCTAAGTTGCTTGACTGTGATATAAAGTGGATTTGGAGCTTGTTGAGGTAGGAGGCTGGGACTCACTGGTCCAGACACCCTGTCCTGATGTTTCCTTTGGGAAGAGCTGTGTTAGCCGAGCAGGTCTCGCTATTTGCCCAGTGCAGGACCAGAGCAGCCATGAAGCAGCTGAAACCCAGCAACATCACCAAGACAATTTTTTTTCTTTTATTATGCCTCAAAAAGAAATAAAATATCCAGCTCTCCCTTCCCTGGTTGCTGCGCAGATTAATAACAAAACATTGATGCTTTAAGAAGGCTTTGGATCTGATCCCAAGAGCAGATTTAGACAGCGATTGTGCTGGGCTATGATGATACTAAGAACGAGTGCATCCTCTAAATCTGTTCATGCTTGTGCATTCATTACTAGATATTTTTGTCTGGTCCAGAGGTGCAAAATCCCTCTCCTAATGCTTACTCCAAGCAGGGCAGCAGCAGACTACGCGGAGAATGAGAAGGATGCAGCTGTGCCTTGAAGGCTGGGATCAGCACTCTCCCTTCTTCTCCTCACTAGCCTCTACTGGTGTCAACTCCTTTTTCTGCAGATGTCCAGAGCTGAAACCTCTTCTATACCTGCAGGAGGGTTACTGCCTGTAGAGTCATCCATCGTCCTTCACTCATGCCATGGTGTACTGGGGCTCACTTAAGTACTGTTTATTTGCTGATATCTTCATGCCTTAGCCTTCACCTGCTCTTCTGAGCTGCTCGTAGGGCACAAAGGCTCAACAACGATGGGCTTGCATTGACTTGCTTTGGGCCGTTTGACTTGCTTTTTCCACCATCTCCTGGCCCCACAGGCAGCGTTATCGCAGATGGAGAATGAGGTGCGCAGATGGGGAATGAGGTGTGACGATTACTCTGGCTCTGCTCACTTCCAGTTCATTACCCAGGGAGAAAGGGCCAGGCTCTGGGTACTGCAGAAAATGGACACAGACCCATTGGCTTCACGGGACTGCTTGCATTTGCACCAGTCCAGTGTTTGTCTAGCTACAACATTAACCCTTCGCCTGCTCTTAGCTCTCCCCTATGCGCTGTGGAAGCTTTTAATATATGGGTTATTTGTGTTAAATTGGCTTACGCTGTAGGAGAGGACCCCATTCTGTTGCCTCCATGATTTCTTGAGGTCGTGATGGAAATAAGAATGGTTGCAATTGAGTTTTTCACCTCCTCTGGGAAAAAATCCTTTCTCCTCTGCATTCTAGGACATGGGAGAGTTCAACAGCTTTTTCCTTTATGCACAATGCATTAGTTTTCATCCAGTACTACAGATCTTCATGCTTTGGGGATCCTCCTGCACTGAAAGTGTGACAGATGATACCCCTGCAAAGCCATGCTGGGAGCCTGCAGGGTTTGCAGCATATAGGTTAGAGAACCAACTCCTTTGGGCCTGATCCAGCCCTTCAGTGGGGACTGGACTGAGCTTCCTGCCCTGGCTGGACTGAGCTGCTCACCCCCTGCCTGCTCGTGCATCCCGTACGCAGCTTTAGTGTGCGCTAGGGGGTATGTCCCAATTCAATAACACTTTGATGCATTTTACCTTAACATACCCTTCCAGTACAGAAAAGTGCTCCCTGTCCCTTGATTTGCCCTTGTGCAAAAATGACCAGTTTTAGTCCTGCCACCATTCATCTGAGCATCATCTCTGCTGTCTTCTGTCCTGCTGTTTCAGTCAGTCATGAGCATAGGTTAAGGGGAAAGGGGACAACCACCTTAACACTGTGAGGCTGGAAAACCTTAGTGGGGAGCCCTGAAATGGTGTGTGGGAGAAGGTTTCCTCTCCCCACCATGCAGGTACCTCCTTAGCTTATCAGGCAAATTGTGTCCCTGGCTGGCTGGGGCTCATCCTCATGTGAGGGAGGCTGCAGCTTTGTTTTATTCCTTTGAGGTTTATCCTGTAACCTGGCCATAACTAATCAAACACAACTACGGCAGCCCAGGGCAGGGCTGTAGTTTTCCCATCAGGGAAGGGGATGCGTAATATTGCTCTTTATGGAATTACAACATGACAGGCAGAAGGTCTTTCTGATTACCAAGTGAAAAGGGCAGTACTCCAGCTCTGCTCCTGCCTAGCTTTGCCTTAATCCATGATGCTTTGCCCACACTGTGTGTTTGTTATTGGTGGTGGGTTTTTTGGTCCTGTCTTCAGATAATTCATACAGTGAATTCTCTGGCTGAGAAAACACACCCCTCCTTTGCAGTGAGCACCCTCTGTTCCAGCTTACATTGCATTTCTACTTATTTGACATTCTCTGGCTCATTGGTGCAGGATGCAGATGGCTCTGGTTGACTCCATCCCTTCCCAGCCCATCCTGAGTTGTTCCACTCCAGCCCCCTTATAAAGAAAGAGGAAGCATGACTGTTGCTCAGAGTTTGAGGTTAATTTGGTTTTGATTTTTCACGAGCCACATCCTGGTAAGCAAGAGCTTCCTACAAAGTATTTGCACGCTTGCCGCTCTGAAAGCCTTGCAGAGCTGGTCCTACCAGTTGTCTGAGCGTGTATAAATACTATAAGGGGTGATCCTGGATGATTAAGGGAGGTGATTTCTCTGCCAGGCAAAGTGCATTTGTAATAGATGCAGCTGCAAACTCTGCTTTTGCAAGGAGCCAGGACACCCCACCTCCTGTTGTGTGGGCGTTTGATGGGCCTGGTGTCCGCTGGCTGCTTGCCCAGCAAGTCTTGCCTTTGGCTACCCAGCTGATATTCATGCAGGAGCAGGAGAGTGGTGATTTGTTGTGTCTAATGCGGTGCTGGGGCTGCAGCAGGTTTCTGTCCTGTGTGGGCAAGTGGAACACTTGTTCATATCTCAGGGTAGGTCTTGTATGTACCCTGTGACTCACTGCTCTAGCTCAGGGCTGCTCCGGCATGATATCTAAAGAGATACGGAGCAAGGGCTTCCATGAGGAAGCCTGCTGGGAAAGGAGGCAGGGGCTTAATCAACACCCCAGAGCCCTGTGCTCAGCCCATGCTCTCCTGCTTGCTGTTAACCATGTGGTAATAACGTGTCCTAAGCTGGTGCCCAGTCTGGCTACGGGCAGCTTCTGGACAGACATCGGCACAGTCACAGGCATTTTTGCTGGGGGGAGAACAGGGCTTTGGATGGCTGGCTGCTTTTTTCCTGTCTGTGTAGGGTCACTCCTGATGATGCCACCTGTAAAGCCGTCCTCTGGAGGATGTCCCTTAGAGGCACCCCGAGCTGGGTGAGTGCCACAGGGCCGTGGATGCTCTCAGAGGAGTGGAGAATCTGAATTTTGCCCCCAGGCATGTGGTTGGAGGAGCAGGGTTTCTGTCTCTTCAGTTAGTTTGACCTGGAGAACCTGCCTGAGGGCAGAGCTCAGGATGTTAAGGAAGGGCTAGAAAAGGGCAGGCTCTCTTTCTGCATTACCACAGAAAGGGCTTCAGAGGGCCACGTGGAGCACTATGGGTGCAGAGGTCCTGCTTTGCTCTCTGGACCACATGGAATGAGATAACATGGGGATGCATCACATCCTGATAACTGATCCTGTTACAGACCTGCTGGGAAGCAAAAGCGGAGGTGGGTGCTGTGCCAGAGCATGACACCCTACCAAAGGTTGTGTTGCGTTGGTGCATGGAGGTCATCTGCGCTTTCTTGAAGTCATTGTACCTTCTAAAATAATTCATCTTTCCCTGAGTATTTACACTATGCACAATGCTCTTGTGGTGCTGTTTGACCATCTAGCTGTAGTTATGGACCAGCTGTGACCCATGGCGGGGTGTCCATCCAACCTCCTATTATCTGATAGGGATATGAGGCTGAATGAGGGTAACCTGCAGCGCTCATGACCTGTATCCGTCTCCTCGGGGGAGGAAAGCTGGTGTCTAGTACCTGCCAGGTAAAAGGCTGCAGTCTTTCTGCTCCAAGGGCAGCATGGCAAACTCTTGCCCTCTGTATTAGAGAAGAGCAGTGCTGCTGAAATGAAGGAACTAGGTGGAAGAAGGTGGCTGGGAGGTTGGGAAAACTTCAGCATCCATGACTGGGAGAGCTCAAACTGGACAGTGGGAACTTATGTTCAGGCCTTTCAGCTTGCAAGAGGTGAATGGATCCAGTAATACAGATTTCTAATAAACCTCACAAATTTGAGGTGGTCCAATCTATCTGAGTAAGGCTTCCCTCAAAAGCACTAGGAAGTTGAGTTGCTACAGGCCTTTACATATGTCTTTTGTATTCACTGGTGCTTTAGAAGAGAGAAAGAAAAGCTCAATAAGTAGGAGGGGAGAGGAGTTAAAGCAAAATAATAGCAGATCTTACTGGCCCTACCTGAAGGTTTTGCAAACTTTCTGAAATCAGGCAGTACCCAGGTGTGGTCTGGATATTTGCTATTGTAGCTATGGGATTTATAGGACATGGGGCTCAGGGAGGCGCTGGCAATGGGATTAAGAGTCTTTGAAAGCAGAAAACTGAAGATGTAGGTACCAAGTTGGAGGAGGACAAGGAGCAGAGTGTCTCAGCGCTTTTATTCAGGTCTAGGTCAGACAAAGAGAAAATACTAAAAGTGTGTATTAGCCAAAGCTGGGAGATCTTGTGGCAAAAGTTTGATTTCTGACTTGGGACCAGCAGCTGCAGGGTTGGAACAAAGCCTGGGATCTGGAACCTATTCTCAGAGAAAGAGGGTAGCCTGCGTTTTCTGAAATCACAGATTTTGCTTGGATCCCACTCAGTTTGAATTGGAGCAGGTCAAGGGACACATTTTTGGCGTGGTCGGGAGTCTGTCACGAGGTGACCCGAAGGACTCAGTTGTATCTTCAGGCCTCCAAGGAAACAGTTTTGCACCAAGGGGTGAAGGTGAAGGAGAAGGAGTGATAAGAAACCCATAGCCCTGGGGATAGTGTTGCTGTTACAATATATTCTGGGCTGAAGCTGCAGGAGGGATGCTTTGGATCAGCCAGAAGGACAAACAGCACAACTAGTCTGGGAGGGACGATCTGGTAGGATCCAGCTGCCTTGATTCAGTCTCCCACAGAGTAGCTACAGCCCCATTATCTCTTCTGCTCCTTGGGCACGTCCACGTCTTTTGAAGTTCAATTGCTTTAATTATCCCAGAAGCTAAAGTAGCTATTGAAGGCAGAGGATTTGCATGGAGTCGTGCTGCATTTTATCTGTGCTAATGATGAGTTTTCTGGATGAATTTTCTGGTTACCCAGACCTCATAACAAAGTATCTCTGTGACTTGTAATGCCCAAGAAAAAGGCTCTCTAGGCTACCTCAAGCAGTGTCCTGTGACTCTTCTGTCCTTTTCTCTAGCCATGTCACAGAGGTACAGATCTGTCTTTAGACCATAATGTTTTTGCCCAGCTGGCAAGAAGTACAGTGTGAGTGTATTGATGTGGTGCAAGGCTTCCCCTGTAGTCGGTATGACTGGATGAAAAGAAGCTGGTCCAGACATTTAATTAGAAGCCTTGAACAAATAATAAAAATACACATCCAGTTTACTCCTACAAAGATAGCATCCTTATTTTTTTTTTTTATAACCAGTGGTAATCGAAATGGATACTGAGAAGGGCACAATACTCCTGTTACCTGATGGGGTGGATAGTCTCTGTTCAGCAAAATGCACAACCACTGGTGGAGTTGGCTTGATTCTGTGTGTATGACTTTGCTTTAGGCCAGATGATGCCTGGAAACCTGCTCTTTGTGAGCAATGCCATGTTTGAGTCTAGAACTTGCTAGGTGAGACCAGCTGCACGTCCTTGGCTGGGTTTGATCTGGTGTATATAAACCTGGGGTAGCCCTAGAGAAGGTTCCTGCCATCAGCAAAGGCTTTTATGGGTGGAAGAAGCCTCCGGTCTCTGGAGTGAGCTCTGGAGCACTTCATTGTTGTTAGCGCTCTGTGCTGCTCCTTACAATTATTAACCAGGTTCATGGTCACGGTGCTTGGGCATGGAGGGTTAGCAAAGTGATGTCTGTCTCCAGGGGCTGGGCATTGGCAAAGCCTGTTAGTTATCTTTCAGTGTTCCTTCTTCAGCTTCTGCTGATATACAAGGTTTTTTAACTCTGCTGTGGCCTAGGGAACAAAACTAGTGCAATGCATGTCTGCTGTGGCAGGGCTGGCTTAGGGCTTGAACAGCACCTGGGGACATGTTGGGGGTACCCAAAACTGAGCTTCTCTGCTTTCCTCAAACCATGAATGGATTGGGATGAGCTAGACTCAGTGGTGAATATCTCTGGCTCCTGTCTGCTTCTCTCAGCCAAGGCTGGCTGGTGGCACGTTATAGCCTCCCTCTTCCCACTGCTTTTGGGTCTGTCCTCTTCCACTCCTGTCTCTGCTAGTCCTGTGTCTCTCCAGCCTCCTGCATGTGCCAGTCAGGCATATGTCCTGGTCCAGTCTGACTTTAACATCTGTGTGGAGCAGCAGGGTCAATCTGGTTGGTGCCACAAATGTATTTTGCGTGCAGTGCTCTTGCCAGGCAGACCTTGCTGCTAACGCAGGGTTATTAGGTTGTTTACAGTGCAGGGCTGCCTTTTCTTCCTGCAGCTCCAGCTCTGACTCTGTTTGCAGATGGTGACTCATATCTGCAAGGAATCGGGAACTCCTAAGGCCAAAGGTGGCCCCATGTGAGTTATCGAAGTGGAAGGGAGCTCCTGGCCATCACACCCACTTGGCTTTAGCAGGAAACGGGTATCCAAGGATGCCCAGATCCTCATTAATCCCAGCCTTCTCAGGAAAAAACATATTTGAACACTATACCTCCATGCAAACCCACTGGCTGCTTATATCTCTCCCTGCACCATCTTGTCGCCATTAAGCAAGGAAGGAGCAAAGTTCTGGAGTAAAAAACCAAGGGAAATAAGCAAGCATGATAAAAATTACTGTGCATTGCTGGAAACAGCCTCTAAGTATGACATCCTATCTTTTGTTGATTTTGTGCAGATATTGCAGCCAGGCTTGCTTTGGTGATATGGAGTCATTTGCGGTAGTTTTCTGCTAGGATGAGTAACCCTGCTCCCTTCCCTTGCTGTACTACAAATGCACTTTTTAATGAAAGATTACTATTTTCTTGAGGTTTTTGCAGTAATAGCCTGCTGTCAGACAGCATCTTCCTCTGTAGGTCTCGGAGTACTTTGCAGAAGGGACTAGGATCTCTGCAGATGGAGCACGATGCTTTTCCCATTCCATAGAGGAGGAGAAAGTATCACCGGTGAGCAGTTGCCATATTTAACATGTTTGCAGAAAGCCTTATCAATGCAGTGGGTTTATTCACTTGGAAGAAACAGCCCTTAACCCATCAGTATTTTTTGAGACTAAATCCACTCCATCTGCCCTGAGTTTTTGGAGGGGGACAGCCTATCCCTACGTGCATACACATAACATTAACGCTGTGGCTGAAAAGTGCTGTGTTCAGGTGTCCAGGTTCACACCTCAGCTGTGCTGCAACAAATCACTGAGAAAAATCAGAGCTCAGTATAAATATTGAGACATAAATGGTTGGTTCACTTTTAGCTCTTAGATGAGAACAGAGATACTACCAGATGAAGAGAAGAGATAAAGTCCAGAAAGGGACGTTCACTCTTCCATTTTTCAGCAGTTTTGTTTCATGAAGTAACAACTGTGAATGCTCAGTAATTTGCCTTTTGGCAAAAGCAGCTGCTCTATAAAGACATCCAGCTCTGCTCAGAAACATCTGGAGTTGAACCACCTATGACTTCCCATAGGAATTAGCTCTCCTGGTTAACCACGGTCAGTTTGAGAAGAAATGATGTCGTGTTTTCTAGTTTCCATCAGTGTGGCTTCACCTTCCAATTGTTGTGGACGTTGCTAGTGCAGGATGCTACATGGTGCAGCTGGCTCCGTGCCACACCACTTCAAATCCAAAGTGAAGCCACGGTAGATGCACAGCTGAGAGTAGGAAAGGACTTTGAGAATGCAGCTCAGACCAGCTGTGGACCGTGTGCCACTGGTCCTGATCGCCTTTCAATGCGACTGTCATTTTTTAGTCCATGACTTGAGGATTTTGTTCATAGAGATGTTGACTAAGAGCTATGGAGTGCTGGTGTAAAGAGTGATTCACAGTTCAACTGCATCTTCCTTGCATCCTGGAGAAAAGGGGTATAAAGCTATCCTTTTTGTCAGCTTTTATAAAGCTATTCCTCCAGAGAGCTGCCCTTTTGTGTTGCTAGGCAGGCAGGCAACCCCAGTATTGTCCCATGTCTAGTAATACAAACACCCAAGAAGACTGGAAAAAAAAAATTTTGATAACATTTTTAGAAAAAGCCTGACTGCTCTGGCTGATGCCACAACACCCTGGTATTGGGATGCAGCATTGTAGGTGGCCCACATAAGACTGCACCTGGTTGGAGACGAGGCAACCACATGTCTGGTTCCTGTGTTGTCTTCTTGTCTAATCCTGTGCTTTTGCAATGCAGTATCAAAGATATCTAGTGTTCAGTGCTGGAGAACGCAGGCCATCAGATCCTGTTTCCTAAGGACGAAGTGTTTTGTCTGACCTTGAGGCAAACAACTGTAGAATCTACAAGCAAGGAGCCCTTTGCTCCTTGCTGGGCTACTGCCTTGCAATAACCCATGTGTGATGAGCCTGAGCCACCTAGCCATGGTGCAGGACCCTCCGAACTGGAAGGGAAGGAGAGAAAGCAGTTTGTGGGTGAGGAAGGAACAGCCTTTCAGCAAGTATTTGATCCTGGCCAATGCAAGCACTTTCAATCCTTCTCCCCTTTGCAGCCATGAATGTTACCAGCTGGCAGGAGATTGAATGCCTGGATGTTGCCGGGGTTTAAAAGGGGGAGACCACAGAACCCCTGAGTCAAATGGCTGGCTCCCTCCTCCAATAAAATAGTTTACTGTTTAACTCGCTTGTGGCTGGACTGAGGTTGGATTCAGACCTCTGTTTCCAAAAATTCAGTTCTGTGAAGAACTGTGAGTGCAGATACCTCTTCCTGCTCACACACAAACACATGCAACTGAAGGGTTGTTCATTTGGACCAGGCATAAAAATCCTCAGTTCTTGTGCTCCTAGAATATCCTGGCTTGGTGTAAGTAGGCAAAAAATAATTAGACAGTCCTTGAGCATTTTAATGTGGGAGATCTAAAGTTCAGTCTGGTAAGCATGAAATGCTGCAAATTAGATGGAATAATGAATTTTAACACTGCTCTAAGAACACCCCCCTCACTCCTTCCTTTTAATTATTTTTGCAAGGTTTTTTGGGGAGGAGGTTTTGGTGTTTTTTTTTAATGATCCTGAGCAGTATCCCTTCTCATTCTGCATTTCTGTTGCAACTCAAATCCATCTCCATTCTCTCATATGAGAACAGTCCTGCAGCAAGGACAGATGGCAGTTGAGGTAACAGTCGCTGTGGGGTGGGATAGGAGGGCAAAGAGTTGGCCCTTTTCCCCCAGGCAAATTCGGATAATAGAAAGTCTGGACCTCTTTGGCTGAGAGGACCTCAGTCCTATTTTCATAGGGATGGACATTCCCCAGGGCATTTCATGGAAGTTGTCAGCATTGTAAGGGTCATTGGAAAATGCAGCTCCAAGCTGTTGTTGCAGAGCTGCCTGGGGAGGAGCAGTAATTTTATGAATGAGCAGCCAAATGCCAGCCCTTGGCCACAGGACGGGCTGTGGAGTGGCATCCAGTGTCTCCTGCCTCAAACCCATAACTCCTGCCTTAACTTAAGCATGGCTTTTAGAAAGGCACCAAACCTCCCTCCCCTCCTCTCCAGGCTCTGTTCCTAAATCTTGCTGGTTCTTTCTGCATTACCTCCCATAGAAATGTCCTTTCCTGTCTGTCAGCCCAGTACATCGCCAGTCCAAGCAATTCATCTTGTGTCTCAGTTAACAGCAGCATCATTCTTTCTCAACCTGTTGTATTTGTGCAGAAGGCAGCTGCCAACGGCAGCTTTGCCTGTGTCTCTCTGTAGCAGTGACTGCTGTCACTTCTCTTCTGTCCTTCTCTCCCTTCTGCTGGACGTCCAGCAGCTACCTCGTTCCCTGGCCCCCTTAGCAGGGTGAAGGCATGTTTTGTCTGCTGGGTGCGTTCCCTGACTGCTCAGTGAGGCTGTCTGCTTTTCTACGAGTAGTAAATCTGGTGTATTATTCAGGTTTTGATATTGGGCTATTTATTTTTTAAGGCATCTGATGATGCAGCTAATGCACTTGAGCCTCTTTGTAGCATCTGGGAAACTGGTTCTGATGCCAAAGAAAAAAATCTCATGAGCATCACTATAAGCCCTTTATACCACTGTATCTCCATGCACTGCTGAGCTGCCTTCAAAGGCTCCTGTGTGAACTAATACTTTTTTAACTAGCTACACGCAGGCAAGGTCCTAGCAGGTCTTGCTGTCTTTGGCCTGTAAGCTAAAATGTTATAGAATCATAGAGTGATTGGGTTGGAAGGAACCCTTAAAGGTCATAAAGTCCAGCCCGCTCTGCAATGAGCGGAGACATTTTTATAGTTGTAAACCGTAACATCTCAAATCTGCAGTCCTGGAGGATCATCACTAAATGCTCAGTGTTCTTCCTCCATGTCGAGGACATAGGAGTAGAGAGACATCAGGGTAGGTGGGCTGTTTGCCATCCAGTGCCAGTGGTATAGAAGATGTATTTACCTGTTCTCCTAGTCCATCCTGTGCAGCTCTTGCAGGGTGGTGCCTCTCTTGTAGCTCAGATTGCATTTAATTTAAGACCTACTTGTCCCTTTGCACGGTTATTTGCAGTCGCTGCATCTCAGAGCATGGGGCTGGGACACACTAGGTGATTTGGAGAAACATGTCTGGCTGGCACAAAGCACCCCACAAGCTGCTTTAGCAACTGATCCTCAGCAGGAGAGACCTATGGAACAGCCAATGAGGGGATTATTTTGGGTTCACTTAAGCTCTAAGTGATGAGCATTCGTGCTGCTAATCAGACTGATATGTTCTGTTAATTAAAACCTATGCTATGCTCTTCTGCTTTGCAGAAGTAAAGTGTTTTTGTCTCTCCCAGGCAAGAGGAGGTGATGCTCTCAAAGGATTCCTCTGATCAGCACAGGCATTGGTTTAACTCTCAAACATCTGCCTTCCTTCATCTAATCCTGATTAATTAACAAGGGATGTGACACTGCTCCTACATTGATGCCCAACAGTAAATGATCATATAATCCCTGGGATTGTTTATGAATTAGCTGCTTCCAATTAGCCTTTATTGCAATTTTCTTGTCTTAACCACATGTGATGATACCACAATAGGCATATGGTTTCTATTTGTCTCACTGGGAGTAATGAGTTAGGTCAGGTTGCTGGACGCATCTGCCTGTGGTAAGAGGCACCCTTTGTTTTACTGTGGATAGTGTTGGACACCACAGTTGGGACTTTGTGACACACAACCCCCCATTTCTTTAGGAAACCTGACTAGGTGTTTCCAGACCAGAGTCAGTAACAGTCAGTGATTTGAAAGGGACTTATATTTTGGGGAGAGAGGGGGAGTGTAAATGTCTGTAATAAGTAAATACAGAGAAACTTTAGGGAAGGAGCTTTGGAAGAAGGTCTGTAATGTAGTAAAGGGGAACAACATAGAGCACCCATTTCCCTTGTGTCTGCTGTGAGGCCAAGATGACTAGACCTGCAAGGTAGAGGGATGAGGACTTAACCAAAGTGGTTGTTACCCAGTGACCAAATGGTAAGGGTGATGGAGAGGTGCTGCTCTCTCTCAAGGGCCACTTGGGCAATGGTTTCCTGCTGTCTTCTGTAATTCAGATCTCTGCCCTGGAAGCTAGACGCTTGTCAACATAGAATAATTAATTCAAAATCACGTGGTGCTCTGCCAAGAGGCCTTTTTTAATTAAAACCAAATCTGATAAAGTCTACTGAAAAATTGGTGTCTTTGATGAAATTGTGAAATCTATGTCTGTAATTCAGGGCTGCATGGTGAGGGTGCTCTGGGTAGGGCTCAGCCCCCACAGAACCTGCAAATACCCATCTTGCAGGTGTTGCCTTCTCCTCCTTTGCCTTTGAAGGCTGTTTTTCCCAAATGAGTTACAAATTCTCTCAAAGGCAGGACACCAGTTATGGTCTCCTGCTGTGCCTGTTTTGGTGGTGTTAGGCAAGCTCTGGGGAAAATGGGAGTCCTATGTCCAGCAGGTCTGCAAGGTATGCTTGAGCTTTGAGGAATCCTCTATGTCTTCTCGTTTGGATGCATAATGTTTCATGCCTGTATAAGTCAGTGATGGAACACACTGATACGTCCTGGAATGAGCCAGAGGTCCTTCATGGGACTATAAATGTGGAGTCTAGCGATGTAAGACAGCCAGATCTGGGGGAAGGCAGAAACAGAGGCTGGGTGGTTGTCTCCAGCCACAGTGTCTTGGTCCTACCACACCGATGCAGTCTGCAGGAGGATTGAATATCCCTGGCTAGACCTTGCCACATCTCACTTCCATTCTGCCTGTCTTCCCAGTGCTGGTGGGGAAGGATGTTTTCCTCAGTGAAGCCATACGAGAACCAGCGCTACACCTCCCTGAAGAAGGAGTGTCAGCGGCGGAAGCAGCTCTTTGAGGACCCCCTTTTCCCTGCCAATGATGACTCACTCTTCTACAAGTCAAGGATCCAGGGCATCCAGTGGAAGCGGCCAAGAGTAAGTGCACCCATCCCCTTGCCCCTCATCACTTTCCACCATCTCTGCTCTCAGGCATTCTTGGATATGCACAGCACATTCTTCATGAAGGGTGCCGAGCCCCAGCTGACATCTCCTCTCCCCAGCAGGGTTTTTAGTTTATTTGTCTAGGCTCAGCATCATGAGCCTCTGGGATGCCGGAGAGACCTGCTGCATTCCGGTCCAAGCTATTTTGCCCCAGTGAGGTCCAAGAGCAAAGGAGACTTCTTCGTGACTCCCATGCATAAAACAGAGTGAAAGGTTGTAGTCAGGTTGGTGTTGGGCACTTTTGTTAAGTCTGGTGGGCAGGGCAAAGAGTTACCTCTGAATACTTTTGGAGATCCATTTGGAAAGGTAAAAGAAGGTAAGCTTCAGGTAGGTTTGTTGGTCTTGGGGTCTTTGGGAGGTGGCTGGTCTAATCGTCCTTCCTTTCCTGTGCAAAATCAGTGCCTTCTGCAAAAGGCTCTCTGCATGTTTCCTGCGCCGCTTTGTCTGGCATGGAGGCAGTGTGGGAGGGCTGGGGGTAACATTGCCTGTCCCCAGTGCTGCCTGTCCCCCTTCTGCTGTTCTCAGTGCCTGCCCAAAAGATGCACATCAGGGCTTTAGGGCACAACTAGAGGAATTTGTATGGCCATCTGCTGGGGGTTGATCATGAGGCCACTTCTCTGACTGGCATGAAAAATTAAGGAATCTCAGGGAGCAACGATAGTGGTGGCTGGTGAGAGGCAATATCACAGCATCTGACATGCCTGGTTCTCTTTCCTTGCCTGCAAGAAGGAGCAGCCCTTGCTGCCTAGCCAGTGTCATTTTCCATGCAGCCTGGCACATTTCAGCATGCCAGGGTTGCCTGAGCTGCCATTGTCCTCCTCACCCCTACCAGCAGCCCAGAAAATCAGCTGGTCTCTTGTAAGACACTGCTGCCTCTGTCTGGGGGAGGCAGTTTTCAGGGGGATGGACAAAAAGGCTTTGTGTAAAGGGAGGGATAGAGCTAAACTGACTCTTTCTGTGTGGCAGGAGGGGCTGAACCCCCAAGCATCCCACTAGGCTGCTTGTGGGAGGATATCTCACTTCCTGCTGCTCTGCCTTGGGCTCTTCTATGTCAGCTCTGCCTGGACGTGGAGTTTATGCAAGGTTCTGCATGTGTTTTACCTTATTCCTTTGTCTGCTGGACTGGAAAGATGCTCTGTGCACAGCTGCCTTCTGAAGACAGGGCCCGCCATGGGTTGGCCTTATTGCGGAGGATATGAACACAACTTGCATGTCCCACATATAGGTGATGCCAAAGACTTCCTAAACAACTTTCTCTGGGACTAAAGGGTAGGATGTATATTCCCCCACCTTGCTGGTTTGCATTCAGAGATGCAAATTAATTCAGTCCCATGTCTAATGACAAAGGGTTGGATCCAGCTGTAGAGGGGCAAAGTTTGCTCATCTTCTGCTAAGCATCTATGTCTCAGAACTTGCTGCCTGGGTCATGAACAATTCTGATTATCCAGACTTTGTCAGGCATAGACTTGTTGATGCTTCTTTTCAGGTAGAAGGGAGACCTTTTCTGAATGGGTGACCCCCTCAGCTCATTTTCATTCCTTGTTCAGATGTGTAGCATCAGCACTTACTGGGGAAGATATGAGGTCAACCAGCAAGGTATCATCCTGTTGCTCCCTTGCTCCCAAGAGCATGAAGTCTTTCCAAGAAAGGTTTCTGCAACTTCTGGCATGCTCAGCTAAGTCCCAAGCCCATCCCTGCTGAAGGATGAGATGAATTTAAGGGCTTTCAAACCAGCCAGCTCTGCATTTTAAACAGGAGCTCATTCTGGTATGGGCGAACAGTGGGAATGGGTGTTAGAAGCCTGTCCCACATGCAAGCAAGGTCCTGCATACTTCACTAGAGGTGGAGGTGATCCTTCTTCCACTGCTTCTTCACCAGATAAGGGAACTTTGCGTGCTGAGCAATAGCTGTCCCATTGTGCCACTGTCTGGTAGGATCATCTGATCAGACCTATCTATCTGCCCTGACCATAAAATTGCCATAAAAAGTAGAATTTGAGCTTGCATGTGCCCTGGTTACAGCTGAAGTTTCCAGAGGCCTCTTTCTCTTGAACTTCCCCAGGTTCTTTACTTTCAGTTTTCCGTTTTGGCAAAAAGTGACTGAAGTTCATGGTTAGGAGAACTGCTTTATGCCATCTGTGACAGGCTCAGTTTCGGGACCCAATACGGCCTGAATTCTTACTGGCTTTCTCAGCAAAAGGTCCCAGCATCTTTTGGAAAAAAACAAACATGGTGCATTGGGGTGTTATGGATTTTGATATACATCTCACTACTTAGCTGTCTGCAAAAGAGCTTGAAGGCACCATCAGCTTTTCCAGCTCAGTGCAGTGTTCAGTGGTGTCCCAAATGTCAATGAAGTTAAAATCAACTACTTTGCTTGTGTGGTAATTGCACAGTACAGTTATTAAGCCACAGTAAGTCCCTACATCGTCTTTCTATTATAACCAACAAATATTTCCTTAGGCAATCGTATTTCATTCTTGTTTAGAAAACACAGAGTGATACTCCCAGCTTTTGGCAAGTGCAGTTTTGGGGAATTCCTGACCCAGCAATGGAGTCTGCCAGTCCCAGGGATGCTGTCTGCGGGAGGAGATTGTGTGTACACACCTCTGTTATCTCTCAGGGCCATGGCCATGGTTTGTTTTGAAGAATTTCAGCTGAAACTGCATGATAAAATGCAAGCGCTCATCATGCCTTAAGCCTTACTGTGAGAGCAGAGTGGGTGGAGAATGTTAAAAAAAGAAGGGTATTGGCTATTAAAAAAAACTGTTGGCTTTCTCAGAAAGGTTGTCACTTATGGTCTATGCAGAGAAGTGATACGCAGGAGGGAAGTTTTTCAGGCAAAGCACTCGTATATGAAAAGTAGCTGTAGTGAACTCACAGGGGAGGTGGGGATGAGCTTTGGGCAGAGGTAGGATCTCATTCCTATATATTTATATTTACATGTGCACTGGTACAGATCCAAACAGCCCATCACTCACATGTACATCTCTTCCTTCCCTATGAGAACGTGCCCTCATCCTTTCTGCTTCTCCACATGCTCCCTTTTGCTTTGAAAAAAAAAAAAAAACAAACCAAAAAAGCAATCTCTGCAGTGCTTTCCCTCTTGCTTGAGGTTTTTCTGGGCAGGGAGTACTGGAGGGATTTGCTGGAACAGCTCGTGACTACCCCTTCCCAGGTCAGGCTGTTTTGCTTCAACTTCCTCCTGCATCTGGTGTTGCAGCCTTTCCTGGGACAGGCTCAGCCTTATTCTTTCCAGTGGGGTGTCCTCCCTCCCTCCCTTCCTTGTTGCTTTCCCCTGGCCTCAAATCCTACTCTGGATGCCAGATCTTTGCAGAGGGAGCAGCTGTTTGAGTCCTCTAATCAGGCTTTGGCTTCGATGGTTGTTTGTCGGACGTCTTCGTGATGCAGCACAGCAAAATCAGAAAGCTAATTGCTGGAATGTAGCAGAGGAAGGGAAGCCATAGGCATCAGCCTGTGCTGGGATCCCAAAGAGAATTTTTTTCATGCATCCACTTAAAAAATGAGACTTGCTGCTCATTGCTGAGCCAAAGTAGATTTTGGAGCTGGCTAGGGCAGCATCAACGGCTTTTTCTGGCAGCAACACTTGGCTGTTGTGTTAGAAATTAAACCTAGTAATTTGGGCTAAGCCCAAATTGTAGTTCCTAGCTTGAAACTCCTTCTCCCTCATACTCTGCCTGTTACCATGTGAAGGCAAGGGAGATCTCTGCATTCAAGCAAGGACTCTTGGCCTGATCCTCAAGCTCTTTTTTTTCCTCTCCCTGTTTGAGACAAATGCTGGCAGGGCAGCATAGGAGCAGGAGTTTTAGTCTGTGCATTGGTGAGCTGGTCTGGGCTTCTGGGAGCTAGGTAAATGGGGAGGGGTGTACTGAAAAAGCGGGAAGAGGATATATGAGATGCAGGCTGGGAGGCAGAAGTAAAGGGAGATCTGGAACACACAGCTATGTCTGTTGATCCCCTGGAGGAAAAAAGCAGTGATGGCCTAGGGTGGAATAGGTTCATCTACCTTGTGGGAAAACAGTTCATCTGTTCTAATCATCACTATCCCAAACTCCTTTGTTGGGTACAGGCCACATCCAGTGATGCCATGGGATGGGTACTGGGCTAAGTTAGGGTCATTAGTACCCTAACTTAGAGAAAGGGCCTTAGAGAAAGCTTATTTTGTCTCTACAGCAAGGAGGGCCTTGTGGTTCAGGTTCAGTCCTCCAAGCAATGACCTGCTACTGAGACTGGTCACCAGTGAGGACTAATTTGGGCACTGCTATGCTCGAGTGGGAAGCAAATGAATTCTAGTGGGAGGCTTAGGTCATGCAGAGATGTGATGTTTCACTACATGAACTGCATGCTCTGATCCTTCAGCAATTCCCAGGGAGCAAAGTGGAGCCCAGAGAAGGTTTTTTTCCTCCCTGCTCTGGGAAGCAAAGTGAGCTTCTGTGTGCTGAGTGTTTCCCTGCCCACTTCAGTGTGTTGCAGAACCTTGCAGAAGCACCTCGTTGTCTTCCCTAAGATGCAGAGTGAGAGGTCCCTAAGATGCTTGGAGGTGACCAGGTGGCAGCTGAGTGCTGAGCTGCATCAAAGGTGGTGTAACAAGAAGCTGTGATGAAGCTCCAGGGTTTCAAAGTAGGCTGTTGTCACCATGACTGGGTGGCTCAAGGCATTGTGCAGCGATGGTTGGACCTGAGCTGCACCTCTGCACTGTGAGTTCAAGCCTGGCTGGTTGCAACCACCAAAGAAACTCTCTTGGATGAAGTCTACACCCTCCTGTCTTTAGGGGAAGAGTTTTGCCTTCCAACCTTGTTTCTCAGGATTTGGGTTTTTTTAATCTCTCCAGTATTTGCTTGCAAGCACCAAGTTATCTCTGCAGGAATTGTCAAGGGAGATTGTTACTGATTGAACAGCATAAAGGTAGATTCTTACTAAACAGAAATGTTATGTTATCTATGTGAAGGCAATGTTTTTTGCAGGAGAAAATCTGAGTCAGAGTAGTTTTGAGGGAGATAGAGAGGAGAGGCCAGGTGTTTTAGGAAGGGTTGTGGGAAGCAAAAGGTCCTGCGGCAGTAGCACCATGACATCTTCAACCCTACTGTGTCACTGGGGGTAGTTGATTTCATTCACAGTCCTGGTTTCTGTTTGGTTAGGTAATTTTTCCCCAAATCTTGTTTTAGAAACTGAGAAAATACCATTTTCTTAGTATTCACTTCCCTGTCATCCTGACATATATCTAGCTTGACTTTGTGTATAGGAGTTTTGTGCATTATGCCTATTGTCTCCTGAATTCAGTGCTGTTGTGTTCAGAGGATATGGAGATATTGCAGGATGGGAGAGCATTTCTCAGATCCCTTTTTTCTTGAGTTATTAAGCACTTCACTTATTTCACTTGCTGAGTGAGAGTTATACAATCAATCCCCATGGAATTTTCCTGGAAGGGGAAAGGAGTCAATGAACTAATTCACTAAAAGCAAGACCAGCACTTGCCTACCCACAAGTTTCTGCATTAAAAGGTCTTTTCCTCAGTGTATAGCACAGGCTGGGGAGCTGGCAAAAACACAAGTGTGAAAATAATGGGGAAGACAGAGGTTAAGTTCTTGCAGTTCTTTGCTGTAAAAGCTCACCCAAAGCAGACACATGGAGGCAATTAAAATAACAACAATCAGGGAGCTGTAACTTTCTAGTGACTCACTTAGAACCTCTTCTGCCAGAAATGCTAGCCTCTGGCACCTCCACTCAAGGGATGTCTTTGCTCAGCTTTCAGGTTTGGATCTACCCAGAGGATGCTCATGGTTAGCATTGATGCTGTGGCTCCTCTGTGCTGCTGGATGGACAGAGGGATCATCTCCTCTGAGCAGAGTCTGTCATCTGTCTGCAATCCAGCATAGAAGTCAGAGTCCTTCCAGACCTTTGTGTTTCTCAGCTTAGGAATTTGAGACACTCGCCTGTTAATTTATCTACAGCTTTCTGTAAAGGCTAGAGCTGATTGCCAGTCTGTTCCCTCCTTGCCAGGAAAGGATTTGTCACCATTTAATGCAATCTCTGAATTGACCTTGGTTTTACATTTTTAAACCATTCACAGACCTTTCCCCCTCCCTTTCCCTCAAGGATGGGCAAGATAATTTTTATTAATATTTATGCTTGTTATAAAAGGTCTCTCCTCTCATTGAACATGGTGCTGGCCCTGGCTGCGTTCCAGCAGGTCTCACCAAATCCTCCCAGGGCCACAACCCTGTGGTGCCAGGCAAATACACTACCTCTCTTTGCCACAGTGAGGATACGGGGTGATCAGCTGCCAGGTGTGAGTATAGTTCACTACAGCCTTTGGTAAGAAATTAGCGAGTGAATCTGTTCTAGCCTCAGCATCAGAAGAACACAGTCTTAAATGAAAAACTAGCAGTAAAATCAGTAGCTTGTATTCATTGCCTGCTTCTTAATGCGCATCAGTGTCTAGAAGTTATTGTATCTGTAACAGGGAAGAGCACAACAGTAGCAAAGGGTGTTGCAGAAAGGAGCCCTGGACATCTGCTGCCTTCTCTGCTCCATGCAAAAGAATGGTGCAGGTGCTCCCAGGTTTGGCCCTAGGTGTTGGAGGGACACATTCAACCAGCAGAGTAGGTACAGAGCTAGTTTTGCACTCGATCAGCCCAGGCTTTTAATCTTGGTGCAGAATGGGAGATTCTTCATTGTCTGGCAGCTCTAATTTTTGAGCACTCTGAGTAGATTGTATTTTGGGGTGCTTTGCCTGTGTTAAGGGCTTGGTCCTGCTGGAACAAGTGTCTTTGGACAAAGCCCTTGCAAAGTTCCCTTGCAAAGACTCAATGGGGTGTGGTTCTGACTCTTGCAGAAGGGAAATAAAACATGAGGTATGGTAACCCTGGCTCCTGCAAGATGTGGTTAAAGAAAGGAACAAATAGAAGGAAGCGTTGGTGGGAGAATGAGAACTGGAGCCATGCTGGCTCTGTGACTGGAGCGGAAAAGGAGCTGTTTCCCTGATCTAGAGGACTTGAAGTGTGAGGGAACTGTTGACAATGCATCAGATGATTTCTGCATAAGAGAGGTCATGGCACTTCTTGAATTAAATCCTCATTGAACTAAACTTGACCTGCTTCCTCTAAGCACCATCCAGTTTGGGGTTTTTTTTCCCAGGAGAAGAGAATCCACTGTGGCTCTGGATCACTTGCTCTAAAGACCAGTCCCTGCCTCGGGATTTGCTTTTGGGCTGTTTTTCTCAATTGTGAATTGACTTAGTGTACACCCCTTGGATCCTGTGTGCACACTTACTTGCTTCTACATTTCTGTTCCCTCTAAATATATGGTAACCCCATAACGTGTATGCGGTTGGGGCAGAGCGATATCTACACCTGTAAAGAAGCAGGTATAAACCCTCTTTCCATCATGATTCCTTCTTGCCTTGCTCAGCAGAGCCTGGACTCATGTCCAATCTAAGAGTACTGATGGGTTGATCAGAGATGAATAAATGCAGCCAGCATCTGTCTTTCTAAACATCCTAGGGCAAGGGCTTGTCCTTCCTTTGCTGCCAAATGGCTGACATTGTCAGAATTATTTGTACAGAGCATTAAATTCTCCAAGTCGTCTCTTTTTGAAATAAAACCCCAGCACAATTTGACAGTAAGTGGAATGGCACTGTTTCTCCTCTAATATATATAATTTAACACAGAGACTGTGTAAATAAGGCTCTAAAGCCCTGCAAAGATTAAAAGCCTGTTTGTAAGGCAGACTGAGTTGTGCAGTGCAGGGCAGCTTGATAGGGTGGGATTTTTGTCCTAAGTGGAGGCATTTAGTCCAATGCAATCGTTTAGACCTACACGTGTTAAAATACAATGGGGAGAGTGAATTCCTTGATATATTGCTGCCCTGCTTGACCATCCCACCCATGTGGTGCTCAGCTCCCTGTCATGCCCTAGGCAGCCCTATGGACAAGACAGTCTTGAGATGGGGGACTTGGAGAAGTGGAGGTGAATGAAAAGCATCTTTGATAAAGGACAAAGCCTTTAGGTGTCGTAGCACAGGTAGTTTAGCTCACCAGGACCAAGCCTGCACAAGTGCCAACCTGTGTGGTCTGTTGACCCCTTCACATCCTCATCTGGATGCTCATCTCGTGTTACTGAGGAGAGATACAGCTTGCTTGGGTTTGATGTCTCTGTGAACTTTGGCAATTTCATGACTCAAGCCTATGGCCTCCTGGGAAGGTGATTGTTAAATACAGGCTTCATCCTTTTTTTGTGAACTCTTTCTTGAAGGTACCAGCCAGTGCTGGCCAACACTGGGTGCTTGCAGCCAGCTCTGCTGCCGAATTTCTCTCTGCTTCCTTCTCTCAACAGTTGCAGCTCAGCCTTATCCTGGTGGCTGAATGTTGAATCATTTTCTCTAAATAATGCCCTTTTGTCACTTCTCCCAGCCTACAGAAGCTCATGAGTCCACATTTCTAGAGGGTGATTTTCTCATAAAAAAGGTTTCTCTGTAAAGCTACGCCCAGGTTGTGAATAACCAGAATAGGAATGGGATGGAAGTAATTTCTTTAAATGGCTTAAACTTGTGATAGCTTCTTCATCATCATTGCCTAGTCTGGGTTTAATTTGGACTGTGGAGGGGTCAAGTCCTGGTGTTGAACTGAGGTGTTGCTGTGCTATAAATATGACACAATCACAAACCAAAGGGCAGTTCTGCACTCTGAAACAGTATGGACCAAAGAGGTTGTGGAAAAGTAGTTAGGAGGATTTTAATTTGTGTGCAGCGGAGGGTGGAGGTAATTTGCCTTTGCATCTTTGTGTTCTTTCTTTTCCCATCAATAACTTGACTTTTAGGATAATTAAAAACAAAAGGCAAAACAAACAACAACCCCCCTGCGAGACTTAAATTCCTAAATCCTGCTTTAGCAGATTGGCTTTTGATGAGGCACAGGAGTTGGGATTCAGGCAAAGCAGCATTCTGCAGGTGCAAGTGCCAAACCTGAATTTTGTGACTTGGAGGCAGAAACAATACAGCCAAGTTCATGATCACACCAGCTCGCTCCAGGATTTCACAATAGCTCTGTGATGAATGGGTTTGGACCATTCCTCCTGAAATACTGTGATTTCTCACAGCAGTGGTTACTTGAATAGATTCCTCCCTTCCTACCAACATGTCCTCCTACCATGTCCTCCAGGGTGGGGACTGATGACTCAAAAGTGGTGTGAGTTGTGGAACATCCTCATGGCTCATGGTCCCTTACTTGTTCCAATGTGACTGTTGGTCAGCCTCCCCAAGAACCAGTTTGGAGCCTCATGTAGTTTCTAACCAAAGCAGCTGTTCTGCTTGAGGTTAAATCCCACGACTAGAAGTGCTGGTTCAACTGAGGGCGCAACATGCCACAGTGAGAGGAGGGGCTTTGGAGAGTGGATGTATTTTAAACCCACGATGCAGGCAAACCAGGGTTGTTCCTTGTCCTGCAAGTACTTAGCACTGTTCCAAGGGAGCTTGGTCATGGGAGATATGTAGGAGCACTCAATGACAGGATGTGATTGAGGGTGGAGAGACTTGGGAGAAGGTGGCCAGAAGCATTGTGGTGAATGACAGGGGTGTTATCTGCTGCAGAGTGTTAGTTAAAACAGCCGTGAGGGCTAATTTTCATTTCTCCTCCTCCACTTGTCTTGTGTAGCTTCCTTGAGCCCATGCCTACATGTACCAAGATATAAGGGAAGGAGATCCAGGTGGAGCCATCCTTGAGAGCTACTGCATTTCACGATGTCCTCTCATTCACTTCACAGACCATAGTTGTGTGCACTCATAAGGGTCAGGCTGGCTCAGGTAATGCAACATAAAAAGGAGCCAGGTGACATCATTTCTATAAAGGAATGATGGCTCATGCAGTGAATGGACTGCAATAGGACTTGAAACCAAGAGGGACCACTTCTGCCTCTGGGTGGGGCAACCTGGGGCTTGTCATCTCACTGCACTGAGCATCCCACCTTCCAATTTGTCAGTGAAGTGTGTGAAGACTTTCCTGCAGTGGAGCTGAGATCTGCCAGGATCCAGAGAGACTTTCCAAGACTGCATCCTTAGAGAGCATGGTTGGGAGGAACAGGAATGATGAGTCTGAGGTCTCCACACTTGTTCCAGATTCCTTCCTATGCTTTTCCCTCTTCATCAGCTCCTGGGCAGGTGCAAAGATCTCACAACACATTGCATATCTCCACATTTCATTGTTTTAAGAGAGACACCTCTCTGATGCCTTCATGCTTTGGATACCCGGAAGATAAAACTACAAAGGAACCTGTCAAGGCTGCTAAGCCTGCAAATTGACCTATGGATCTTGTTTGCCACTGTGCACACTCTTTTTGGTGCCAAAACGAATGGTATAGCATGGTGCTGAGGTACATTAAGAGAGTCATGGGATTCGTGAGGAGCGTATTTCTTTGATGCCTTTGATTTACAAGCAAGTCCTGTTTACTGTGGGTGGAGTGTCCAACGCCCTTTGGGGTGGGAACTGGTAACAGATACAAACATATATGTATTGAGATACTCTTGGTGGATTTGCATTAGGGAGGTGTGACAGACAATACAACACCTCCCCACCCCCAGTTTTACAGTTTGTAGGTATTGCCAACCAAGCCTATCCTCCAGTTTGTGTGAAACTCAGGAAATTATTGAGGAAATTATAATCCCTTCTGAAAACAGAGACCCATGGGTTTCTAAACTGACACCATTTCCTTTCCCTGCATCACTCTGGTGCGATTTTTTCATTTACCAATTTTGCAAAATCACATCTCAATGCAGGTATCTGCAGCAGTGCAACACATAGACCTTTGCGTCAGCTGTGTCACCATTGCCCACTGTGCTTGGACACCTCTTGCTCTCTTGGCTGTGTGAGTGATAGTTGAGACACAGGGGTCCTTTTGGTTCCTCATTATTCAGGAGAGAGGAAGCACAGGAGAGTGGAAGCACAGCCACGCTAATAGGTGTCTTGCTGATTTTGCAAGTCTGAGTGAAAGCATTGTTCCCCAAAGAGCCAGGCTCTGCAATGCAATTAGACTGGTCTGCTCCTTGCAAAATCTTGTTAGTAAACAATGGTCCTGGCACGCAGCAGATGTTGTATGTCACACAGTTACTTTCTCCCCTTAGCTTTTTCCCTCCTTCCAGCTGGCTTGACATGATCCAGGTCCCTAGTGCATCTAAAGTTTAGAAATCTGCACTGGGAAACATTTATGACAGTCACTGATTATAAAGCCAATTAGAGGATGATTTGCTTATTAAGGCCCTGTTTGGAGTTGCGCTAGCTGGAAAAGATGGGGATGATATTTTTTCTGGCTTAAATGCATTTGGAAGAAAAATGTATGTGTTGGGTGAAAGAGCACTGAAAGGGAGAGCAGAGGAAAAGTCCACATGTGTTCAGTTCTGGGCCCCTCACCACAAGAAGGATGTTGAGGCTCTGGAGCGAGTCCAGAGAAGAGCAACAAAGCTGGTGAAGGGGCTGGAGAACAAGTCTTACGAGGGTTGACTGACAGAGCTGGGGTTGTTTAGCCTGGAGAAGAGGAGGCTGAGGGGAGACCTTATCGCGCTTTACAAATACCTGAAGGGAGGTTGTGGAGAGGAGGATACTGGCCTCTTCTCCCAAATGACAGGGGACAGGACAAGAGGGAATGGCCTCAAGCTCCACTGGGGGAGGTTCAGGCTCAACATAAGGAAAAAAAATTTCACTGAAAGGGTCATTAGGCAATGGAACGGTCTGCCCAGGGAGGTGGTTGACTCGCCTTCCCTGGAGTTGTTTAAGGTGCGGGTGGATGAGGTACTGAGGGGCACGGTTTAGAGATTGGTGGGAACGGTTGGACTCGATGATCCAGTGGGTCTCTTCCAACCTGGTGATTCTATGATTCTATACACTGCGAATTTCAAGGTGATTGCACTGCTTGGGTGTTTTTTTCATAGAATCATAGAATCATGGTATTATGTGGAAAGGAGTATATGAATCAACAGGACTTGGAATCACTAGCTTGACCTTCCTTGTGTTATCTGGCTGTATCTTTCCATGGCAATGTCCACACAGGCTTTATCTAAGTTGTATTTTGTGGCCTGGAGCTCAGCAGCTGTTTCACCAGTCAGTTTAGGGAGGCTAAGTCATCTCTGATGGTGCTTAGGATCCTTGGGTTCCTCCCACACGGGTTCTCCTTGGGAGTAGAGAGGCATGGATGGCTATCTTGGCTATCTCAGAGTTAAGAGCAACACACCAAAGCCATAGCTTTCCCCACACCCATAGCTTTTGGCTTTCCCTATTCTTGGCTGTTCACCTTCTGTGTCCAAACTAGGAGTAGCCACAGCCCAGGATCCGTCTGTGATGAAATGGAGGACAGGATGGACTCAGTGTTTGCTGAAGCCTCAGGTACCACAGGACAGTTTGAGCTGGTTCTGTGGTGGCTGATACTTGAACCGAAAAAGCCCCTGGGCTGTATGTGGATATGCATGTTTATGTGCTGACCTGTTCTCTTGGGGTTGTGGTGCTGGGAGGGTGACATAGTGTTTGCTTTTCAGGGATGCACCCACCTGGGTAAATGTTATTGCTCACCTGGTTTCTGTCTCATGCATGGGAGGGAGAGGAAGAAGCCAGGGTGATGACCTTCTATGATCAGAGCATCTCTGCTTCTCTCCTCCCCTTGCACATAAAAAGCCCAGGCCCTATAATTCAGTCTGGCTGCAGAACAAGCTCTTTATCTCTTTCTGCTATGTCCACAGGAAAAGTAAAACTAAATTAAATGCTTTTATTTGCTTTTTTTGACCTAGTTCCCACTGGCCTCTAGTTCATTACCCACCTCTGCATGTGCTTCATGGCTCTGAGTGTGCTTTGTAACCCGAAGGTGCTGCATTTATGCTCTATGAAATCCTGAGGGGCATCGCAGCCTTTCTGAAGCGGTGCCTTGGTTCATTCTAGTACAGGCAGAGCAACTCAGGAACTGAAGGCCGTGCAGTCTGCACCAAGGCAAAATGTGTGAATAGGCATTCAGCATCTTCACTGGGGACTGAAGAATCCAAGTAATTTAATATTTGGAAGGGTTTGGAAGTCTAAGGGATTTGGGGAAGCCTTCTCAGGAAATTTTGCTGAGGAAACTGATCCACACTTAGGTCTTACCCTGGTGAGATCAGCTCCACAGAGTTAAAACAAGGAGGCAGTGCTGCTTTCCCTGTGCGAGTGCAGCAAAATGGCATGAATATCATTAAAGAACTGCAGCATCTGACACAGGGAGAGGCTGAAAGACGTGGGACTCTTCAGTATGGAGAAGGGGCTCGAGGGATATTAATGATGTGCTTAAATACCTGATGGTAGGGAATGAAGAATATAGAGGCATGCTTTTCAGTGGGTCCAATGACGGAAGAAGAGACAGTAAGCTCAAACTGAAAAACAGTTAATTCCATGTAAACATGAGAAAAAACTTTTTGACTGGGAGTGTGATACAAATGCTCAGATAGGTTGCCCAGAGAAGTTGTAGAATCTCCATCCCTAGAGATATTCAAAGACTGACTAGATGTGGTCCTAGGCAACCTGCTATAGCTGGTTCTGCTTTAAGTAGGTGGATGATTTTTGACTGGATGATCTCCAGAAATTCTTTCTAAATACAGCAATTTGGTGATTCTGTGCTTAGGATCACAGAGAGTTCATTGGGACCAAGCTCAGTCCTGCAGCTTTGGGATCCTACATGAATTTCTACAAGGAAGAACAACAGCTGCTCTCTACCCCTCAGGGCAGATTTCTGGGAAGACTCACTGAGCATTTTGAGACTTGCCCAAGTTGTGTGCAGAACTCACCTGATGTCTCCTTCCAACCAGGCCTGTGTATCATGCTGGGCCGATCCCCTTTCAATACATCACTTCTTCTCAAAGGCCTCATGCATCTCCAGGAACCAAGCATGCAAGATTCTGGGTCAAGGGAGAGGCTGTCACCCCCTGCTACAGCAGAAGATTGTGGCTTTTAGCAAACTTCATGCTCCTAGGAAACTTTCAATTCAGCGGCAAACTGCCATGGGCTTTTGCACGTCTAAGGAAAGGAGTTTTAAAAGCCCATGGGCCACTTTGTAGAGCAAGCCTATGCTTTCAGCTACAACTACACTGGACCAAAAGCATGTTGAAACACCACATGCAAGTGTTTACCTGAATGCGAAACACCTACTGCTGCATCTGAAGAGCTACCTGAATGAATCCTTTGAGAACAATATGCCCATAGGAACCCATCTGCGTTAGCAGGAAGAGAAGCTCAGTCAAATGAGAAGTGTGTTTTGCAGAGTGAGTCTGTTCTAGCATGAACATTTCCAGCCACGCCACCCTCAATGCTGCTGTGGGTCTGAGAAAGTAGCCGCATCCCTCATCTGTGCCAGGGCAGGCTGCTGTTTTAATGAGCACATAGGGCTTCCCTTTGTTATAAAATGAGCAACTGGGGGGGTTTAATTTGCAGACTCTTTCCTGGTGATGAGGAAATCGCATCTAACTGGCAGCTCTGCTCTTAGGAAAAGCCCATAAGCATCTGACAGCCTCTGCTCTCTGCTACTTTATGCCAAACAGGCTACGTTTTTCATGCCTTTGTGTCCACCCATGTCTGCATAATACCAAGTGTACATTTGGTAGTATAATAATCCCCTTTTGTACATTTGGATTCACGCAAGAGCAGAAAGGGCAGCTGTGGTCCTCAGATGGGGCTAATACAGTGCCTCCATCCCCTAAAGCAGGATCACTAGGAGGTGATCTTGCAGACATCCCTGTCTCCAACAGACAGAACGGATGCATCTCCTGCTGCTAGGTGTTTCCTCGGTGGTATGAAACAGGAGTTAAACCCCACTCTTCCTCTCCCATCTCTGCTCTCTGCGATGCTGAGAAGCACAGGTGGCCCTTTCCTTTGGTGGCTGTCAGTTTGCTTCCCTCTAGTGCTTATCCCAGCCTCCTGCAATGTGAGCAGCTGGGAGGGAATTAGTCCTTTCTCTTGGTGTTGATCCTAGCCCAGTTTGTGTCTGGATGGAGCTCAGGTTATTTTTCAGGTGTGCAGCACTGGCTGGGTTATATAGGAATAGCAGGAGGTGTTTCCAAAGCAGTGATTCCTCTTCCTTCCCGTGACAGTCAGAGGTAATGTGAATCCTCGCGTGCAAAGTTTGGGGAGAACATGTTGAGTGCAGCCTGAAAAACTGGGAGGTGGAGGGTAAGAAGGAAAATCTGCTTTTCCTTTTCCTTTTTTCAAATTAAATGTGATAACAAAAGGGGAAAGATTCTTTTAGCTTTTTGTCTGTCCCATCCACTCCTAGCTTTCAGCCACATGTGACCTTCCAAACTGGATTGATCAGGAGAAAAGATATTAAAAAAAAAACAAAACAGTTTTTCACACAAAGCTTCTTCAACACTCTCTATTTAAGTGCTTTCTTGGCCAGGCTCTAAGTGGGAGTGGGAAGTAGGGGGGGCAGCCTGGCAGGAGCTGGGCTGAAGAAAAGCAGTATGTTTGGTGCCTGAGTGGCTGGAATGATGAGCTCATCTCCTAGCTGCCTCCTGTCTAAGTGTCTCCGTTCATGATACCCTCGCACAGTCCACCGTGCAGGTTTTGGTGACAGAATGAGCATTTAAACCTCCTGGCTCAACTGCAAAGCTTTTGGCCCACTGAATTTTTTCCATCTGCTCTGTTAAGACCTGAAGAACAGACCTCCTGGGTCTGTGGTGGGTTTTGGACCTTGGCTTCTTGTGACCATGGCTGAGCTCTCAATCTGCGATGAGCTTTCCTAGGTGAACCATCTGATTTAGGCACTGTTATTTCTCAACTAAATGAGTCCCAGTGTGGGAGATGGGATTTTGGGTGATGCTCTCATGCTCTCCAAAGGAAAGTAAGAGAGAAAGAAGCTTGTAAAGCAGTCATGGAGTAGGGATGGCTGAAGGGCTAATGAGAAATAATAAAGGACAGACTTAGAAGAGGAGATGGGTCACTAGGGCTGTAATGGTGTGAAAATGTACCGTTATTGCCAGGGGCACGTATACCAAACCTGTGCTGAAGCTGTAGCAGAATAGGAAGTAGGGTCTGGCATCAGTTTGGCAGAAAGCTGCTGGTGGGATTTAAATGGAGCCTGAGGAGAAGAGAAGATTTTTCTTTGCCAGGACTACTTGCTCCTGATTTCCCTATCATCTCATTTACCCACTCTGTATGTCTTTCTCCCATTCCACAGGAAATTTGCAATGATCCACATCTCTTTGTGGACGGGATCAGCTCCCATGACTTACACCAGGGCCAGGTTGGGAACTGCTGGTTTGTGGCTGCCTGCTCCTCCCTGGCATCCCGAGAGTCTCTGTGGCAGAAGGTAAGCTTTTCTCTATGCCTGTCTTCAACACCTTGACCTCACATTATACGTGTCCAGCGCAAAAAAATGGTTCTTCAGGGTTGCCTCAGATCCTGCAAAATTATTCATGTGCAAAAACCTCCTTTAAAGGATAGTCTTTCAGTGGGAGTTCAGTTATCTTCATTACAGTCACATCACACAAAAAACAAATCCTTGGCCAGTTACTTCTTAACCAAGTGAATCAAACCCCATCCTGTCCTCCAGCTCACATATCTGATTTTCCCCACTCCAAAGTAACCGGAAGAACAACAACAGGAAAATTCAGGATCTTCAGCTGCAGCATTTGGCCCCGTTTCTCTAGTTCCCATGATGTTATTTCTCTTTGGTAGCTCAGTGTGTGCCACTTTGGCAATGAGACACCTTGTGCTGGAGCAGGTAGGGCCATTCGAGGCTATTAGTGTCTCTCCCAAGCTGCTGCTTCCTCTAAGCATCCATCCCTGGCACATCCTATGGCTAGATTGCACCTTGTAGGAGCTATCCTTCTAATGTGGGGTCCAAATTGAGTGTGTTGCAGACCAGAAAGCCATGAGGGGGCTGCACCAAAGCAAGGGGCTCCAGGTCAAGGGAGCAGCCACAGAGATACAAGTGGGAAGGAGGTCCTCAGTGCCACATCCTTGGGCAGTCTGTGCCTGTGTCTGCCATGTCCTTGGCTGCAGAAGAGGTCAAACCTGTGAAAGTCAAGACGAACATGGGCTTCAATTCCTCATACAGATGTGTCTCATCGTAGGACAAGATACCAGCAAGTTGTAAGCACTTTTACCTAGATTTTACTGCAGAAGGCAGCCACCAAAGTCTTACAGGCATCATCATCTGCCTCATCCACAGCCTCCTACTGCATCAGACCCCCAGGGTCTGAATATTGCCTCCACCCTACTCCTTTGTATCAGCTGTGTGTAATGTGGTCTTTGCTGCATGTGGTTTTTGTGATCATGAACCCTAAGCTCAGCCTTGGGAATTTGTTTGTTGCAGCAGCCCCAATTTTTGTTAAAATCAATTCTTTTCTGTATGTTGGAACAGGGTAGCTGGTTTTGGCTTCTGGATAACTGTAAGGTTTCCTTCCGTTGTGGGTGTGCTGACTGTTGTGGTTCTTGTTGAAGGTGTATTGCAAGGGGTTGTTTAGCATTTTCGCCTGCATTGATGTCTCCTGGGGGAAGCAGGCAAGTTGTCTCCTTGCCATTCACTTCCAGCCCTGCCCTGGGAAATGCCAACTGAACAGAAGCCAGGTCCCTTTGGACACCTCATTACTGCAGTTTGCCAAGGGCATTGCTTTTCCTCCCCTGGCAATTTGGCTGTGGGTGTTTGTGACTTTTCATTTGACGTGCCCTTAACTCTCAAGGGTTTTCTTTGCCTCCCTCCTCTTTCTTTCAGAAAGATTTCCTTTCTGGCAAAAGCAAAAGCTGCAGCCCTCTCCTCAAGCTTTCCCTCCAGGTTGTTTGCTGTGGTGATCTCCGCAGGGCTTAGGTCAGACATAGTTCAGCACACCCCTGCTTTTGAAGACCTGTGAATTAGATTGGACTTCTGCTCATGCTTTGCAAGATGATTTGAGGCTTATGATGAATTGCAAGGAGTTAGTGTGGCTATAAACTGCAGCAGCAACTTTTAAAGCAAAGAAGGAGACGTCGAGTGCACAGATTAACCCCTTTGTCCAAAGAGACATCAACTCTGCTGGATGTGCTGGCATTAGAGCATAGTCCTTGCCAAGATCTTGGAACCCTTCATTAGCCCAGAAATAATGGACCTCTTGGTCCTTGGTACACTTGCACATATGATTGTGAACACATTGCTGGAAGTAGCTGTTGCTTCTTGGCCCTCAGGCATCTCAAGACATAGGACCCAGTGCCTGCAGGGCAAACTTCTACTCCTCACTGGTCAATAGATTGATGTAAGTGACAGTTGAGAGGACAAGACAAGGCAGCAAAACACTAGGTTTTCAAACCAAGTTTAAAACCTAGTTTTAGGGTCATTAGACACTAAGGTGTCTAAATCATTAGAGACTGAAGTGTCTAATGCCATTAGACAGTAAAACATCTCTGGTTTAGGGTCCAAGAGGAGATGAAAGATGCTGATGCAGTTTTTAGTATCATTGAAATATCAGTATAAGGATGTTGGCCCAGGTCTCCAGTTTCTCCTAGAACATATAATCTTGATTTAAACCAGTATGTAACTTATGCTCTGGGCATCCCTTGCTCTACTGCACACAGTTAGTTTATCTCTCTATTGTGGGGAGAGGGAAAACATTTAAGGGAATAGAATGGGCCAACCACATCCCTGTGTATCCCCAGAGGCAATTTTATTCACACGCTTTCTTCCACCTCACTCCAAGGGTCCATCCATGTCCTACTTTCCCATTAATCCTATGAGGTTTGATTCACTGAATGGGAAGAATGACTGGAAGTTCTTTTAGAGATGTCTTCTTTTTTCCAGACTTTTAGCAGGTCTTGCATGGCTTTACGTGTGATCTGGCTCTATAACACTCTTTCCATGGTCCTTCAGAGGTGTCTAGTTTATATGAAAAGAAGTGAAAGCCTTGAAATGAGGGGGTTTATATAATTTCTGGCAGCACTCTGTCTTAAAGGCTTCTCTGGATCTATACCTGTGCTCCCACGGGTTACATTGGCATTGGTCAACAAATGAGGGACAGACTCTGAAGTGAAATGGTTCAGACAGCTCTGCATCTCCATCACATATCCCAGTATCCTTCCCCCTGACTTGTTTCCAAATCATGGGGCAGTCTTGAATGGGATGCCATGAGCAGATGATTCTGAGGGTACTGACTTCCCAAAGCCTGTTTTGTGTAGATCTTCTACAACCTGGGGTTAATTATTGCTCTCTGTGGATTACCTTAAAATCTGATCTTGTGCCTCAACAGGGTAGGGATGGTGCATGGAGGCTAGACCCCTGCTGCAGTCCATTCATCATCAGGTGCAAGGTCATTGCTCCTTCTACTGGTGCTGTATATAGGAGTAAAAGAACCAAGGCATCCAAGCAAAGTCCATGAGACATTGTCACATGTAGCTCAGCAAGAAAAGATCTCCAAGGTTACCTGAAGGCATTTTTAACTTTTAAAATCCCAGAGCTGAATCAACAGTTGTTGCAAAAGGTGTTTTAAAGCTAGTAAACAAGTCAGACAAGAGCTCAGAGAACAGCCAGAAGAGCCAGGTTTCCTTAGTCCTCTCTTTTGCCCCTTTGGATGGGTCTGTGTAATTCTTGGCTCTCTTGATTCTGTCCTCAGAGTCTTTAGGAGTAGAAGCAGACTGGTAACTGCAAGACAGTTCCCAGAAGAATGACCCAGCTTGGGCCACTGGTGTCCTGTTTGTCCGGCCAAAGCCAGCTTCTGATGATAGCCTTTTTTTGGTTCTTCTTCTGGAAGTTGAAGTGATAGCTTCCAAGGATGATACCATGTGGTTATGAGGGACACAGTCCAGGTGCTAGCATAGCCTTTTGTAAAAATATTTTAGAAAAAAACTGTTTCCTGGAGTTCATTTAAAACAGTTTGAGCTCCCAAAGTGCCATGTAAATATGGCATGTGGCAGAAGCCAACCTGAATCACAGATGGGATGGAGAGAACCCAAATTACTTGACTCCACACAATGCCTAAAGCTTTATGCTGAAACCTCTGCACTCTCCAAGTGTCCACACCGGTGACTATATCCCAAAGATAACACAGCTTGACTGCAGAGGTCGGATGTTTTCCAAGGTACACTTAAATCTGTGGCCAGGGATTTCACAGGGCCGCTTGGCAGAGTGGGGAATGGCTTGGCTTGGCACCTCTTTTCAGGATCTGCAGCCACCCAGCACCCTGCAATGAGAAGTGTGTTCACTGCTATCCCTCTTTACCCCATCCACTGTCTGGACATCCCACCAGGACAATATCAGAGTGCTCTGACACAATGATCTTGCTGGTATTTATGTTGGCTCAGGGTACCTCTACAGGACCTGGAAAGAGGTTGCTTGGGTTACTTGCATCTTGGACCTTCTTCTCAAGAGACAAGCATTAAGGTGCAGACTATGACCGAGTTCCCCTTTCCTGGCACACTAAGGTGAAGGCCGACATTAGGTCAGTCCACTCGAGGACAGGCCTTGTAGGAGCAGGGTGGAGGCTGACTCCTGCCAGCTGTGCTATGCAGGAAAGGACACAGGATCCTGAGGAACAAGCTGACCATAAGTCAAATATTTGACCTTGCAGAGATAATGGACGAGCACACATAGGGCCAAACTAACACATGTGCAGCCAACAGGGTGAGGGAAATTATTCTTTCTGCTTTCTGGTGTTTGTTAATCCCCATCTGGGCACTGTTTTGGCATCCCCAGAGGAAGACAGTGGCAGACCAAAGCATGCCTGATGGAGGATACCAAGATGATGATCTGGAGCACAGGACATAAGAGGAAAGGCTGAGACAAGTGGGTTTGTGCATCTAGGAGAAGGGAAGGTGAACAGTGAGATTATTGGTGTCTGTAGCTACTTAATGGGAGGCTGTGGGCAAGACAGAGCCAGATTCTCACCGGGGATGCACAGGCACAGAACAAAAGATAACAGCACAAGCTGTAGCTTATCTTCAGCATGAGTGTGGCCAGGCACCAGAACAAGGATCTGAAGAGGCTGTCGGATCTCCATCCATGGAGATTGCCCCAAGCAACCTGATTTAACCTTGAAGTAAGTTCTACTTTGAGCAGCAGGCTGGACCAGACCCCTCCAGAATCTCCTTCCAACATGAATTGTGATGCTACACTCAGAGAAAGCTGCTACCACCTAGACCTGTTGGGTGGCATCCCTGGCTGCACGCCTTCATTTCAGGATAACGAGCCTCAGTTGTCAGGGAGGTTGCCAGGGAAGCTGACATCAGACATCCCTTCCCTATAGATTATTGTGCACAGCAGCACCATCAGTTCCTAATCTGCAAATGAAGTGGGAGGGCACCCAGAGGAAGCCCTGAAGGGTGTTTTGCGTCACTGGTGTGGGTTGCCTAGCGCTGCTGGAACTGAAGAGGGGCAACAGCTCCAGGGGCTTGGAGGCTTTTTTACCCTTGCCTGTCCTCTTTGAGAGCCAAACATTGCTGAGGACATAGCAGAGGAGCAGCGGCGGTGATGGCAGCAGGGGCAGGGATACTCGAGCTGCCCTTCATCCATGATGACCAGCTCACCCAGTGCATGCGACTGCGATTCCAGAGCCTGCAGCAAAAAAAATTGAGGCCCCAGGATGGCGAGAAGCTGCTGCGTCCCAATGAGCACATCTACCGAGTGGATTTCATCCAGCAGCACAACCTGCGCTTCCTCCGCTGGAGCATCCAGCTGGAAAGACCTGGGAAGGTCACTGTGACCGGCACCTCCCAGCACTGGACTCCTGATCTCACCTACCTTATGAACCGGCAGCTGTTGGAGCCTGTGGCTGTCTTCTGGAAGAAGCCAGGGGACAAGGATGTGGAGTACAATGAGGCAGATGCCCAGGAATTTGGGGAGCGGATAGCAGAGTTAGCCCAGATCCGCAAGGTGATGTATTTCCTCCTCACTTTCACTGACGGCCTTGAACCAGCCCAGCTGAAGGGGTCTGTCATCTTCAAAGCTTGATCCCCCCTTGCTCAGTCCTTCTTGCTCCAGCTGTGCTTATGGTTTTGTTTTTCTTTCTCTCAATTCAATTCTTAATTCAGTTTTTACATGGTTCTTCATTGAGGGATGGCATCACGAAAAAATGGAGGATAGCTCAGTGCTTCTGGAGCCCTCAGCCCCATGAAACATTTCCCACACCTACCGTCCTCTGAATCACAGGGAGGAGGGGGATGGGCCATGCACTTGCTGCTGTGTTTGCCTAGCATGTGAGACCGCAGGCTTGTGAATTCTGCAGGGAATCACCGAGTCTGGTGCAGAGGTTTTTCTGGCTTGGAAATATGAGGCTGTCTTGAACCTTCTGACTGTGGCAATCTGCACACCAAAAGCCTGATGGAAGATTAAGAAATTGATACACTGGAAACGGGATGGAACCTGAAGGGAGTCCTGGCTTCCAGTTTTCATCCTTGTCATCAAAAAGGGAGGGATTGTTTGTGGTGGAGTGCTTCTCTTCACAAGGATGTTAAGTGCTTGCAGGCTGCAGTGAATCCCACAGTGACTGGGGCTACTTTGGCATCTCTGAAGACCAGTCCCGTGGAGACCTTGCTGTGAAGCTGAAGTACATTTGGACATGCCGTATTCTGCAGATTGCAAACCCACTGGACAAACTCATGCAGGGAGGTTGAGCCACTCTTTTCCTGACAGCCACCACTGTTTCTTGTTGGGGGGTCACAGTGGGGTGATGTACTCCAGCATGTTGCTCAGATGGAGACTGTTGGTCCTGAGATGGATTGGAGCAGGTGTGCATGTATGTGCAGAGCTGGGCAAATGAGCCAGCAGCTCAGAGCAAGCTGTAGGTCTGAGCTAGCAGTGAGTCCTCTGCAACAAAAACAATTTATGCATCATTGTGGCCTTAAAGCACCCATGAATATATTTATTCTGAAGCATCTATAGAGAGCTGTGAGACTGCACAGCACTTTGCAGACTGCAGAGCAGCAACGTGCTGCTGCTGTCCTCCAAAAGCAGTATGTCCCATCCCCTACAAATGCTCAGACAGGGAGTTTGGCTGGCAATGGGAGCAGGGAGGGACAACAGTACCTTTGCAAGTTTTAGGGAGGAGGTTGTTTTGTACCTGATGTGTCCCATCATTGTGAATAAATTACTAACTTTGGACATTCCTTCTTCCTCCACCAAAAAGTGGAGGGAACTTTGATGAACCTTCTTGAGACTCATAGATAGAAATATCCTATGAAAGAGTTAAGTATTACTGCAATTGGTCCTTTGCTAAGTTGGCACCCAGATGTGGGTGAAGACTTCACAAGGAATCTCCACTGAGATTTTCATAAGGAGAAGGCAGTGATGGGAAAGCTGGACAAAGTGGCTTTGTACCCACGGCCTGCTGACTTGTGCAGACCATCCCAAAAAGGGTCCAGCCTCATCTTCAAAGCCTCTAAAGACACAGGCTCCATGCCCTCCCCAGTGCAACAGTAGACTATAAAATGATTTGCACAAGCTATGCCAGGAAAAGAGAGGAAGGCAAGCAGTAAGATCAGCTACTGGCTGGAGAAATGGAGGTTTGAATCTTGTGCACAACCAAAGCTTAGCAAACACAGAATCATAAAGTCATGCCTGGGCAGTGCTGGAGAAGTTGATATCTTTCTTTGGACCCCAAGAATTCTGGACTTAATGAAGAGAGAAAAGTAAATCCATCCCTGTTTGGCCACAGCATGGACTCGTGGGTCAAACTCAGTTCTAGGTCTCAGCAGATTTTCACATAGGAGACCCCTGCTTGCACATCCCAGAGCAGAGCTCCTGACTAAGAACCACATTAGACCAAATAACAGGAGCCACTACCAACTTCAAAAGGGGTTTTGTATGCCAGGTCTCATGATATGCCATTGCTACGTTTCTGGTTGCTAAAGTTCTTGCTGCAGATACCTCAATCGGTATTGATGTACCACAGTAAATAAAAGCTTAATCAACAGGAAGCTACCACAATCCTGCATGCAATAAATTTTCAAATCAATATTGCTATTTTTTAGTACCTTTTTCTCTTGTAAAAAGTAAAATGAAAATTCACCTACTTTTTGTTTGGTGTGAAAGGCTTAATAGTAGTTTCTGTGGTTTGGGCATGGGTTTGAAGCTGGGCAGAGGAGAGGAAACAATTCTCTATCTTCAGGTGGATCCTCTTCTCCATCAGAGCTGGGGGTGGGAGGTGAGTGGGGCAGTGTGATATCTCTTTCTGCTGCAAGGAAGATGAGCCTTTTTATACCAGTCACTGAAACTCTTCCTACACACTTTCAGCATCCCATAAAGATTTTGAGACCCTCTAAGTGAAGAGCGGAACAGTTGGGTGAATGAGGAGATCTGATCTCCACCATCTCAGCATCAAACAACTAAGTCAAGTCCATGACTCAGTGGAGATCCTGGGATGAGTAGTCCATGGCATGGTCTCCTATCTTCCTCTGGATGTCTGGAGAGGTTTCCTGGGAGTGGATAGGAGTCACAGACCTCAGTCACATGTTGATCTCTCCTAGAGCAATCTGGGCCTCATCTACCACCCGCGTTTGTAGATGTGCCCCAGGTTATACTTTTAGGTAATACATCAGGTCATAGGCAGGGGCTGTGATGTATGCCTTGAAGAGCAGTGAAGATGCCGTATCCAGAGCTGCTACCTCTCCCCTACAGCCAAGGGAGTCACAGACACCTTAGCCAGGGGGTTAAGCAACTGGAAGGATCCTTGGCATGGGTAAGATGCTGTACTGTGGGAAGAGCTTAGGGGAGGAATGTGATGTTTCAGCTCACACCTTGCACTTTGGCAGGCTGCAGACAGACTGGGCTCTGGAGATCAGGCTCCTCTCATTTCCTTATGGGTCGATGTTGAAACACAACCAGTCCTTGCTTCTGAATCCTACTCTGCATGAAGGCATCTTTCTGCTACCTTCAGCAGCAGAGGGTGTTGTCAACACTGTCCCCAAATGAATGGATGGAGAAGAATGGTGGAGGACCGACAGATATCTCCTGCCACCACTGACAGCAATGGCGAGTCTCAGAACCAGTCAGCTGGAAGCTGTCGCTACCAGCTCTGGCTGACAAGCAGCCTCTAATCAATGCCCTAATCATTACTAAGCCCACATTAGTAGCAAGTTGATTAACACAATAGTCCTCTATGACAATTCATTAGGATGAGCTCCAGCCAGGAGAGAATCGATAGGGATTGATGGAGGGTTGTCTGACCTTTCCTGGCACCGTCCCAGATGAAGTCTGGAGCATCATTGCTAGAACTCCTGGAAAATGCTAAACCTTCCAGAAGTAGCTCTTTTTCATGGCTCTGTCTGGTCTACTTCTATTGATCCAGACAACTCAAGAGTGCCAGTGAGTTTGCAGGGCTGATGGCATTATTAATATTTCAGTGCAAGAGCAATAAAAGCTGGATTGTTGCTGGTAGCCAGCCCTGGAGTCCGGGTGCTCTCCAGGGAGGGCTCTCTGCAGGATTACAGCTTAATGATGGTAGGTGAAAAAAAACCACAAGGCTCTGGCAGCTGTACAAAGGCCGGAGCACAGTGCAGGGGGTCTCACCATGGCCTGGGACTTCCTGAAGAGCCTCTTTCCATGGAATGAAGCTGTGTCCTTTCCTATCTCACCTCAACACTCACAGCTGTCTCTGCAGAACAGTGATTATTTGATGTAATGTAACATAATTTTCCTTGTGGGAATGCTAGGGTTTTCCCTTTTTTAAGTCAGGATGTTTTGGGAGCCAGTAAATAAAGAAGCAATAGTGTGGACTGTCAATCACATTACTGTAGCTGAATTGGGCAATTCTTGTCAAATATCAAGTACATTAACTATCCGTGACCCCACAGCCCACTCTGGCCATGAAGTAAAACCATATTGCCTTCACTCCACAAAAGCTAAGCTGTGTTGAGTCAGTTCTTTGTCGTGTGCCTCTATGTGCTTGTTCTAAATAAAATGCAGGTCTTCCAAGTTGTAGTGTCTGTGCATGGCTGTGGCTATTTCTGTTCCTGCTTTTGGGTGGATTTGCCATGAAGGACTATAGACTTTGGCAGCTACCCTTCACTTGTGCTTTGTGTCACTGACAGTGCAGATGGCGGTGACACCAAACCACTGCTCCCTTGGCCCTTCAGCTGCTCTAGGGTCTCTTTTCCTCCTTTCAGCAAGTCACCTCCCCATGGTTGCTTGGATGAGTATGGTAGCTTGTGGGGATGGAGATCTCACTTTCCCACTTTTATAGAATCAGAGAATCAGATAATCATTTAGGTTGAATATAACATTTTGTCTTGGACCAGTCAAGTCACACTAGAATCAAATAAGAGAATCAAAGAAGATAGTGACACCCTACTCACAATAAAATGAACAAAAATGTCATAGAAACAGCTACCTTTCATCAGACCAAGGACTCTTCTGCTCTGATAACCTGTCTACAGCAGTAGATGGCAGCAGATGTCTAGGGTAGAAGTACAGGAGAGGACAAGGATTTTTAGCTCCTTCTTCCACAGCATGCTGAAGTCTATGTTATTCTAGTACATGCTAATCTAGTCTGCATTGGAGGACCCAGGTCCAAAATTTGGCCCAAACATACTGTAAGCAAGTTCACCCCCCTCTTATTCTTCCTTGTCTTTGATGTTGTCTCTGTTTGTTCCAGGATGAGAGTCAAACTTAGCAAAAAAGGGAATAAACTATATGCACGTGCATCCTCTCTTGTAGGTCATCCCAGACTGGAAGGAGCAGGAGTGGAACCCTGAGAAGCCTGAGAGCTATGCAGGGATCTTTCACTTCCAGTTCTGGCGTTTTGGTCAGTGGCTGGATGTGGTGATAGATGACCGCCTGCCCACACTCCACAACCAGCTCATCTACTGCCACTCCAACTCCAAGAACGAGTTCTGGTGTGCCTTGGTGGAGAAAGCTTATGCCAAGTAGGTACCTGGGGAGTTGCAGAACAAGCTGGAACCTAGACACCCTGGTTTTCCTCTCTGTTCATTCATCAGTTGTTTTGCACTAGTGGAAACAACAGCTTTCCCAGGGAAGAGTCAGACATATCTCAAAAACAAAAAAAGTATAAGAAAAAAACCTTCTTTAGCTTTCCTTTACCCTCAAAGCAAAATATCCTCCATCTCCATGTTTAAGCAACACTTATACTATGGATTTCATGTTCCCTTTAATTTGTCCTATGACACAGAGTACTGCGAGTAGTGGAGGTCTTATTTTTTTTACCCTAACTTTCTGTCCTCACCCGCTGAAAGCTTTATTAGAAATCTGTGTTCTCCAGGCTGCCCCAAGATTTTCCTTAAAACGTCAAGCGAGTGTTGTTGTGCCATCTCTGTCATCCTCTTTCAGGCTCTCAGGCTGTTATGAGGCTTTGGATGGAGGTAACACAGCTGATGCCCTGGTGGACTTTACAGGTGGGGTCTCTGAACCTATTGACCTGACTGAAGGGGATTACATTGCTGATGAAGCCAAGCGAAACCTCCTCTTTGAGCGCGTGTTGAAGGTACACAACCGAGGAGGCCTCATCAGCTGCTCCATCAAAGTAAGAAATGTTACCTGTATGATCAGTGTCATGGGAATAGGCATTTAGGATGCAGTCATCTTACACTGTTGGAGTCTTCTACATTAGGTCAGATAAATTATGGTCAAGGGTTCCTGCTTCTTCCCATGAATGATAAAGGGAGTCAAGCCTGGATACCAAACCTCTTTATTCCTCATTGCTATGTTTAACAGCCCAGATTCATCCCACCACCCTTTAAATGTTAGGAGAGGATTCACTTCCAAACAAAGGCATTTTAGTGTCTGCATGTGAAATACAGGATGCCAGACCTCCCATTATAATGATTAGGATGAGCTTTTTTGTTTGACACTGGGAGCTCAGAAACCTTGTGCAGCAGATGAAGACCGGGAAGGATCTAGCATCCCAAATGGCATCTGATGCATCTCCCAAGGCAACTGACTCTCATCTTGAGCACTGGTGCTCTCCTTTCCAGCTCAGAGCAACCTGCAGGGAAATCTGAGCTCTCTTTTTTTCCCCAGTCCCTGCAAAGGTGATCACATCCCCCTGGTACGAGCACTGTCTGTGTCGTCCTGCCTAGGCCACCTCAGCAGCTGACATGGAAGCCCGCCTGGCCTGTGGGCTGGTGAAGGGCCACGCATATGCAGTGACGGATGTGCGGAAGGTCCGCCTGGGCCACGGCCTGCTGTCCTTCTTCAAGGCAGAGAAGCTGGATATGATCCGCATGCGCAACCCGTGGGGTGAACGGGAGTGGAACGGCCCTTGGAGTGACACGTGAGTTAGGACAAGCAGCAGCAGCAACATCTTTTTTATTGATGGAAAAAGCCATGCTAGAGCAAGCCTTGAGGCATGAGTCAATTTGGCTACATCCACACCCGTAGAACAGCATTATATGGGCAGTTGTAGGATATTGCTTCCACTCATCTCCTAAACCTCCTCTTTCACTGAGGTAGATGGATTCCTTGCCCTGGAGTCGCTGGAGGATAGCAGGAGGGTGGCTGAACTTGGCAGGCATGGTCATTAAGGCCCAGATGGGTGTTGTGGTGAAATCACGAGCACGTTCGCACTAGTGAAGGACAGTTAAAACTCTCCTTTCTGCTCCCAGTCTTGTTCCAGAAAAAATTGCACCAAGCAGAATCAAGCACTACCACCATTGACTGCTGTGGTATCTGTGGATGGGCTGAAGAACCAACAGCTGGTGTATCCACTGCCTTTGGTCAGAGTCTGTTTTGTTATCTTCACTGATAGCATTGTGATTGTACTGGCCAAACAAAATCTTGCCAGGATGGATTCAGCTCCACTGGTCAGAAAGGCAGTTGAAGCTCCAAGCCATGCTGCACTCCCCTGATGTCTGGAAGATAAGCTGACCACAGCGGTGTGGGGACTAGTTGCACGGCTGGACCTTTATACAGGCCTTGTGCCCTTGGCAGATCCTCCTGAGGCCAAGTAGCGTCTTGAATTCTTGTGTGTCCCCTTGCCCTCACAATACTGATCCTGTACTCTTCCCACAGCTCTGAGGAGTGGCAGAAAGTGAGTAAAAGTGAGAGAGAGAAAATGGGGATGACAGTGGAAGATGATGGAGAGTTCTGGTGAGTCCCTCTTGGAGTTGTCATCATGGGCTATGCCCACAGTCCTCACACCTCATGAAGCACATGAGTCATTTCCGTACAAACAGCTATCCAGAGCAAATGGACTTCCAGAGCCTAGAATCTTTAGTGAAGCCTAAAGCTTACGGGTATTAGCTTTGGATAGCCATGACCCTAGGATTGCGAGCTTCTCTGTATTACACTGGGGCTAAACCATTTTACCAGGGTACTGGGAAGCTTTTATGAGTGTACTGAAAATAACAGGTACATTTCAATACAGCATGTACCCATGTGTGAAGTAAGGGCCACTACTCTGCTTCTCTCACTCCAAAACACAGAGCTCTATTGTTTGAACTGAAGAAGAACTTTTACTGCATGCATGGAGAAAAGTATCTTCATCTCTTTTTTTAATTGATCAGATGTCACAGGTTACCCACAGGCAGTCTCTAACGTGTGATCAAAAAATCCCTGCGGCATACCGCTCAGGGAAATGAAGCAGCATAACCATCTCTGTACTTTCCTGACTTAGGATGACTTTTGAAGATTTCTGCAAATACTTCACTGACATCATAAAGTGCCGTCTCATTAACACATCCTACCTGAGCATCCATAAGACTTGGGAGGAGGCAGTACTACGTGGGGCATGGACCAGAAACAATGACCCATTAAAGAACCGCTGTGGAGGCTGTATCAACCACAAGGACACCTTTTTGCAGAATCCCCAGGTGAGATATGGAGCAGAGGACCTTCTGGAGCCTTCACATGTGCCTCCAAGTATTTAAATCTCCTACAAAGATCTAGAAGGGCAAAATGGCTACCAGACTTTTAGTAGACTAAATGGGCTCATGACTATTCTCTGGCTGAGAACCCTGGCGTGGGATGACCAGTAACTAGGCTAATTCTATTAACCTTATCCCTCTTGTCAGGAAAACTGCATCCAAATGCCTAGTGTATAGCATCTTGGCACAAGTAAAAAGCAAACTGTGCACTGGGTAGCAGTGTTAGCCAGTGCCAGTTAGACAGGGCCAGGAACCATTTCCAACAGTATGGATGTCTGAATGATCAAATTCCAGTTCCTTCACCCAGACCTTGGCACTGTTAAATTTACCAGGGCAAGTGTAGTTTATAGGGACTTTTCTTTCTATCTTGGCCTTCAAAAAAGGCCCTGCTCTGAAGTTCATCTGGAGCAAGCTATTCTGTCTTGTCTTGCTCTGAACTGGGATTCTCAGTAACATGAGACAAGTTCTTGTGAGTCCTTCATCTAACAAGCAGATGAAGAATGGTCTGGTCCATTGGATTTGTCATCAAGGATATAGGAGATCTGTTTCCTGCCTCCTGCTCTGTATTAGCATTCATCTTATGTCTCTGTGAACATCAGTTTCTCCTTCCATGCCTCATAGGAGGAATCATGACAGACTGCAAGGGGTGAAAGTCTCTCGTATGAGACCACATCTAGACTCCTTGGATTCTGCTGTGCAATTCAAAGACTGCATTTACCAGTCTTTTTCTAAGATGGGCCAAAAAAGTCTTTGGCTTGTCAAGATGATCCCAGTTCCCAAGAGAAGTGAGTATGGACTCTCAATTCTGGTACTGAAACTATGCTGTCCCTGCATTGAGGCAGATGAGGAGAAGTTGAGGTTAACTCTACTTGTGTCCACCCACAGCCATGCCCAGTGTCTTAGTAGAAGTCCTCCCTTATCTTCTTCTCATTGCTTCTAGTACGTGTTTGATGTGAAGAAGGCAGAAGATGAAGTGCTGATCTCCCTCCAGCAGAAGCCAAAGAGGACCAGTCGCAAGGAAGGCAAAGGAGAGAACTTGGCCATAGGCTTTGATATCCATAAGGTAGACTGTAGTTCCTGCATGTTGGCTTGGTTACCCATGTCGATTTATTAATGGTGGAGTGAAACATCAGTCCTGCATGACCATTGGTATTCACTTAAGCATTCCCTGAGTGGATTTGGAGTGTCTTCAGCACTTCCTGTCCACTTCTAAAGATGACGAGAGGTTTCGGAGGTCAACAGTGGCAGCATAGACAAGTTTTCCTTCTAAAAGCAATGGTTAGTCTGTTATCTCTAAATGCTGAAGTCCATTGAACTGATCCTTATGTGTTGCTTGCTGGGCCCCCAGTTTCAAGCTGGGATGCAAGAGGCAATTAGTTCTTGAGCCAACAGATTTGGGAGAGCCGTGTCCATGCTTGTTTTCCATCCAGCCCAGTTGGGAATATTTTGCTGGTTCTCTTCACTCCAGCTCTTCTAGCTCTGTGGGGTCAGTCCTTGCAGTCTGGACCCTCAAGGTGGGTACCAATACATTGGCACTCAGTGTTGTCCTACTGACAATCCTGCTGTGGTCTCTGCCCAGGTGGAACTGAACAGGAACTACCGGATGCACACCCTGCAGCAGAAGGTGGCCAGCTCCATTTACATTAACTCCCGCAGTGTCTTCCTGAGGACGGACCTGAAGGAAGGCCGCTATGTCATTATCCCCACCACTTTTGACCCTGGTCATGTAGGCGAGTTCCTTCTCAGGATTTTCACTGATGTGCCTTCAGATTGCCGGTAAGGAACAAGAGTTATAGTGTAGAACTGGCTATTTGGAGAGAGCTCTGTACTTTAAACATGTGGTTTTGTTAATTGGAGTTGGTTATAGCCTTGCCTGGAGCTGGTGTTTGGCTTTGTTTCAAGACAGGGCATCTTTTAGAGGTCTCATGACAGACATGCAGAGAAGCTCCCTCTCTGCTTCTAAGCATGACATGGGAGAGCATCCCAAACCCAGGCTGAGGAGATCAGGGTGGAGAGAAGCGTCTGACAGTGTACAACATATAGTCTTTCCATCCTGCTAGAACAAACTTTCTGGCCTGCCCATGCTGTAAGGCTGGGCACTTCTCAAAGCCATGTGTTTTTCCCTGCAGAGAGCTGACACTAGATGAGCCACCTCATACCTGCTGGAGTGGGATGTGTGGTTATCCACAAGTGGTATCCCAGATCCATGTCCTTGCTGCAGCCGGGCTCAAGAATCAGGACTCCCAAGGAGGTAATGATCTTTTCCTGCCTGTTATCTAGTCCCAGAGTTGAGAGTTGGGAGTTGGGAGGCGGTTGCTTCAAGTGGGTAGAGGGGGAGATGGTTTCATGAGACGGGAGGTTGCTTGGATTTATTATGTCCTCAGATTTTTTTTTTTAGTGAACATGCCTGACTCAGATACCAGAGGAGGAGAAAGCCCACAGGGAACCAAACTCACTTCTTGCTATAGACATGAACTGGGAGCTGTTATATTTCAACTGTTGTCTAAGATCCTCCAAAAAGTTCCCCCAAGCCCTTAGCAGTGTAATAATCCGGTCTTTTCTCCTAAATATGAGCAGCTGTAAAAGTGATGTATCATATTTAAAGGCTTTTTGGTCAGAAGAACAGAGGAGCAATGTAACAGGCTGATATGCTGGGATAGTGTTCATCACTGGAGGCTGGATAAATGTCAATCAGTAGAGGGCAGGTCTAATTTAGTTCATTTGGGGACTATGGATCAAGAGCCTCTCCATCTGTTTCCTGTAAGTCATGTTCCACGTTTGGCTCTTAGGAACTACCCGAGACGCCCTGAGCCACCACCAGTGCACTATGTTTCTGACTCCTTGATCCTCTAAAGGTTCACTTTCATGGTTCTACCATGTTCTGATGCAGTTTTGACATCCAAGCTTCTCTTGCATGAAAGACAGCAGCAGTCCCATGCCTTACCACATTTTGCAGCCACACAGACGCTCATGGCAAGAGGCCATCGTTTAGTCCTCTGGGGGTATCTGGACCAAGAAATCCAGAGAAACTGATGACTTGTACTGAGAGATCATTGAAGTAGGGATGAAAGGTCGAGAAGTTGTGACTAGAGAAGTAAATGCCTTTCCATCAGGTGAACAGACGAGATCCTAACCTTTCGTCCAAATTTCCTGAGTTCAGGACATGTGTTGAATGTGGCAAGGTTTAGCGGGGCACTTTCAAGACAAGTTTCAAGTAAAAAAATTGAAAACTTAAGATGTAAAAAAAATCTAAATTAAAAACTTACTTTTATTTTTTTTTTACTCATGCATTATTGTTAGGGCTACATGTCACTAGAACCCAGAAAGTAATGAGCAGGATTCTTTCTTAAGGCAAGGACTAGCCCAAATTGTTTATATATCACGTGCCACAGAGGAAGTCTTCTATCTTGTCTGGTGCTTAGGGAGGGTGTTTTATCCTAGGTACATTGTGTTTTCTTGAGTTACTCACAATAGCTCAGTGTATCTGTAGCAAAGCTGGGTAATCTGCAGCCAAAGGTCTTTAAACTGTTCACAGAAACAAGATTTCTTTTTCCCTCAGACAAGGGTACATATGGATTCTGGAGCCATAAAACATTTTTACAGCAAAAGGCCCTTGGGAATGGCTTTTTTCCAGCTGTTTTCCAGCTGTTCAGCTCCCACCACCAACAGACTGCATGTTTGATGCTTTCCAGTGCAATGGCAACTCTTACATCTCCCAGCCCAGGCGTTTCACACTGCTTTGGAAACAGTGATATACAGACAGTAATTTGGCTCCATCTAATGGAATATGGGGATTTAATAGGATATCCCAGAAGACAAGGCTGTTTTGGAAAAACAGCTGTAGAATTCAGCAGCTGTATTTTACCAGTGGATCTAGGTCCTTGCAAACAGAAAGCTAGAGAGAAGGTGGTCTGGCAATCAGTGATGTGGCCCTCAGAAGGGGATGTTCTGTTCTTCCTCATTTCCACATTTTCCCTGGATGAGAAAACTCACCGGCCTGGTCTGTGTTTCCATCATAGCCACTAAATCTGTGGTGAGAAAACACATTCTGGCAGTTAAATTTCCATCACAATAGCTCATTCTCTATTGAAATCCCCCAGATTAGCACTTGTTTTATAAGGGGAAAATGTTCACCAGTGAGGGACTCTTTCCATGTCCTGGAAGCTCAGGTACCATCCAGCTGTGAGAAGTGGTCTCTGATCTTGGTAACTTTACTCTTCATCTTTGTGGCCTGCTTGTTCCCTGTGACTCTCTTTGTCCAGATGGGATATTTTAAGTAACCTTCATTTCCCACTGACCCATTTTCTCTGCTTTCACCTCATTGAGATCCCACTCATTTCCCCTGATTGCCCCCAATGACCAGTCTTTGTTTTCCTCATGTCTCTCACTGCCATAAATGATCCTTTTTGACTTTTTGATCTTCTCCCTGAATGCTTGCCCAAATAAAATACTCTGAGAACCATATTCACCTTTTTAGAAGCCTTTTACATATATTTTCATCCTAAGGCTCCCCACTCATGGGTTGCTCACCAAACTTTGCCAGTGCCCAAGTGATCTAATTTTTGGATCTCATAAATTAGCACATCTTGGCATTCAATTTTGGCTCATCATTGTGCTGTCTCTCATCACCTTGACCACCCAGAATTTTGCTTACCTCATCACTAATCTTTATACTGACCGCAGCATTTGAGTCTCACTGAGTCTGGAAGGAATTTAAGATTTGCCAATGATTTGTGCATTGGTGTGAAAAGCACAGTCCATGCCGATGTAGCTAGTTATCACCTTAAAGTAAACCCAAGGTTAGCCTGGTTGGGAAGTATACGAGCTGCAATAGAAGCTCTGTGAACCCAGTTCTCTTCTCTATGGCTTTATTTTCCGCCTGCCTTCAGCAGAGCAAATCCTGAAAGGGAAAGTGAGCAGGTCAGTGTCTTCTGGGGAAGATTTATCCCAAAGCCAGAAGGATGTTGAGTGATGGGGGAGTGTTTATGTAGAATATGCAGTCAAGGAAGTGGTGCTCACTTTGTAGCAGTCCACCACCACCTGTCACCCCAGGGACAATGTTGCCTAACAGGAGTAATCCTGAGCCCATCAGCTGAACTTCACAGACATCATCTGGGGTATGATGAACTCTTTGGCAGACTACCTGTCTCCTCTTGGGGTATGGATTAAAACTGCTTGATAACCCTGGAAAAGGGCTCTGAGGAATCACAGGAGCTACAACAAGGCAAAAGTTCCCTTTTTTCTCCACAGGGGCTGACCCTTACGTGATCATAAAGTGTGAAGGACAAAAGGTTCGTTCTCCAGTGAAGAAGAACACAGTGTCTCCAGAATTTGATGTGAAAGGTCTCTTCTACCGCAAGAAGCCAGGACAACCTATCATTGTTCAGGTACGCAGCAGACAAACAATGACCTTGCAATTAGCAAGCAATGAGAGGGACAGAGGCCCTTTCTCACTTGGACCCCCTCAATCTACCCTCTCCTTGCACTGTCCACAGTGGGTCTGTTCCCCAATGCTGAACATTATCAGTTCATGAAGCTTAACTTCTCACCACCACAGCTGAGTGGTGACATCTGATAAATGCATATCCTTTGCCTTTTATGTACAGAGTGAACCCCTCACAACTCAACTACCTTCACAGCTCCAGCTCAGAGCAGGTCCCTCATAACCCCTTCTCCTCTCCATTGTGTCAAAGTTGGCTACACCCTCAAAGAGCTGCCCTCATGTCTGTTTTGTTTCCCCAGATCTGGAACCACAACTTAATAAGTGATGAGTTCTTGGGCCAAGTGGCACTCACAGGGGATCCCAGCGACCGGCAGTCAGTGCACACGCTGCACCTCCAGGACAAGGGGAACAGGAGATCAAATGATCTCTCTGGAACCATCGCTGTGAGGTTGCTCAGTAGTAATATCCTCACCAATGTCTAATTACTCAAAGACTCTTCTGGTGCCACATACGTGTATATAAACATGCACACATACATACATATACATATATAGATGTATATATATACACACACATACATACATACAGAGCCTACCTACCATCTGTGAAGTATATATGAACTATGCATGCATTCCACTCAAAGGAGCCAATTTTGTGTTTTCAATGTTAAAAAATGGTGCCTTTCTGGGGAAATGCAATGATCCTTCTGCTGGCGTCCTCTGCAGCTCCCATCATCACCATGGACCCTGTGGGTCGCTGTGAGCACACTGCGTGTCCTGGCAGCCAGAGCACAATGTCCTGGTGCTGTTTGTTTACACAGGCTGGCACACACATGCCACCATGCACACGTATGGTCACCACGGTCCCACCTGCTGCTCGAATGCATCTTTGATGTGTCTGCTTGGTTTTAGAGTAGTGTGCATGGAGCCACCTCCTGTGAAACTGCCATCTGATTGCTTCTCTGTGGAGGCACCTCTGCAAAGTAGAAGTGGAAAAATAGACTGGGACCTTTTGGATGTTTTCTGGGTGTGGGTTTGCATACTTCATCTGGAAGGAAAATGCACCAAGGCAGTCCCAAATCCAAAAGCCACAGGGGAACAAGACTAAAGGCTGTCCATCATTTTAGGGACAAGCTGTCTCCTCCTAAGTCTTGTTCGACCCCATGCAACTCTAGAAGATACAAAGATGCCAACAATCATGGTGGGACAACTATTCTCTGGGGTCAAGGTTTTGAATCTGTGTGGACTCAGCTCCTGCATGTGCCTCTCGAATTGCCGTGGTGCCTGCTGTCTCCATGTCTTCGTGCAGTCCCCATACTAAGAGCTCAGTTGAGTAGCTGGGATGGAGCATCAGCTGGGGCCTTTCTGTGTTTAGGTAAGAGGACTCCAGTTTCATTGAAGGCCAAAGGTCCAAGGGATGAGGAGCTTTGCTCAATGGGCTCCGTCTTTAGTGCTGCATACAGTGCATCATTTCTCAGTGCCTCACTTTCCCAAATTCTTAAAAAAAAAGTGGGATTTTAGCTTGTGCTAGAGGAGAGGAACAGTGCTCCCAATGCAGCCTGAAAATGCTGGGAATATTTTATTCATATCAGTGTCCATCTCTCACCTTTAATTTCCAGTCTCCTGGCCCAGAGGATGATTTGAGCAGTGCTGGAGCCAGTCTCACAAGCACAACCTGAAGGCATCTTTGGGGCCACATATAGGGCCATGCTCTGCTTCTGTTTGCCATGAAGACTTAATCCACTGGGTGGCAGAATCTGGCTTCTTATAAACCATCCAGGACAAGACAAACAACAAATCCTTGTCTGGCCTTTCAGCAGTTGATCAGGGCTGGCTTCAAAGCATTTTTTTCTCCTGTTGTTTATGCTGGGTTTTTTATTCAGGTGCCTTTAAAATGATGCGAGTTAAGGAATTTTTCTGTCAGATTTTCTAACAAGCAAATCTTTTGCAGTCCCCTGCATGCAAGTGGAAATGAATACGTATAATGTAATCTTGGTAAATTTTGTTCCAAGCAGAGTCTTCTGTTTTCAAGGACAAACCTTCTTTTGCCATATCAAGCAGGATTTCTGCTTGTCCTACTAAATGCCCATGTTTGTGCTGCAAATCTATATTTTTTTTTAGGTCTGTGATGTGATAAGATATTCCCCAAAGCCACATTACTTGCCATCTCTGTTCTTGGCGCATCAAGAAGCATACTGTAATACTATTTTTGCAGGCTGGTTTTATCCTTTCCTCAACTACCTAGGTTACCTCCTGTGGTTATGAATTGGGGTTTTGGCCAAATTGCTTATTTTCTTAGGTCTTGTTTTCCAGGACTTAATGCAAGCAGTGGCCCACAGGATGCTTTTTCCAGGTCTCGGTTATTCCTAGCTTACACCCTTGAATTCCTGGTGCTATCACTGGCACCTAGATTATTGCCAGGATTTGTTTAAGTGTTCCTAGTTTAGTGAAGTGACGTTTCAAACCAAGGTCAAAGCAAATAATTGAATTTGGGCAGACCAATTCAGAGATACTTTGATTTTATTCTGGTTTTGATCAGGGGACTCATCACTGAAAATAAATCGCTGCAGCATGATTTTTATCTTAGAAGATCACACAGACTTATGTTCCATTACCTGAAGGGGGCCTACAAATAAGCTGGGAAGGGACTTTTTACTAGGGAATGTGGTGATAGGACAAGGGGGAATGGCTCTAAATTGGACAGAGGGAAATTTAGATTAAACATTAGGAAGAAATTCTTCTCAAGGAGGGAGGTGAGGCACTGGCACAGCTTGCCCAGGGAAACTGTGTCTGCCCAATCCCTGGAGATGTTCAAGGCCAGGTTGGATGGGGCCTTGAGCAGCCTGGTCTAGCGGGAGGTGTCCCTGCCCATGGCATGGGGTTGGAACTGGAGGATCTTTAAGGTCCCTTCCAACCCAAACCATTCTATGTGATCCTGTGATTCTGTCTACAGAGTAGTATGTGAGAGCAACTAGGTTGCCCAAAGATGCCTCACCTTGCAGGAAGAAGAGCTATTTATCTAAGGGAGAACATCACAGAAGCTTTGCACCATCATCATCAGATGGGGATAGCCAGCTTGCCAGCATTAGCCTTGTTTTTCAGGAAGTCGGGCTACTGATAGCTTCAGGAAATGAGAGCCATTTGGCCATGAGTGCCCTAATGTGTGGCAAACCCTACCATGATACCCAAGGAGTGGCCTTGAAGCTCGCCAAGGAGTAGCAGTGCCCTGGTGCCTGTGGGCAGTCTTCTTCCTTCCTACAGAGAATCAAGCCATAAAGAGAGGAAAGGCAGCTTTTAACAGGTTCTTCAAAAACAGTAATCCTCACAGTATATCAGGACCAAAAAGTCTGAATGTCAGTAGTATTTGTCCTTTTTTTCCCCAAACTTTTGAAAAGTTCTTCCCCCTACATTTCCAATGGAACAACAAAAAATACTTCTGTTGCTTTCTTTTTGTCTTTGTAGAGCAATGAGGGAGGGCAGTTATTGAAATGCCATTCCTAGTGTTGATGCCTTTCCTCTTTGAACAAGGTAAACAGATATATTCAGGGGATTTTTTTTGAGAAGAGGGCAGCTCTGGTAAGCACTTTCCAGTCCCTCCCAGGTGGTGTAGGACGTCTCTGATTTATTTTCTGTTTCTTTTGCTGATCATTTCAATGGTTGCAAGCAACCTGCCCTTAGAGTCTGTGAAATACATTTCTTTTTGACATCTGCTTGTTGAATCAGGCTATGACTTGTCTTCATCTCCAAAGGCACTGACATGTCACACTGCACAATATCAGAGAGTGGTCCAAGCAGAAAGCCAATGTTGTACAGCTGTAAACCTCCTATAAATAAATTGTGTATATTTTATTCAAACTCCCTGCCTTTAAACTGCTGTGTTCTTCCAGAGTGTTTTTGATGGGCACAAGGTGGCTCTGCAGAGCCTTTTTAATTTCCCTAATTCCATGGACTGCATTCAAATTATATACTCTGTGGACTTTGAGACTGAAGCAAGGCAACCTGCATAAAGGTTTCACGCATAGTTACACTCATGTTCACTGGGAAAAGCTACAAAGGGGAAGGATAACCTCTGACTGTAAAACCTTTGCATCCTATGCCTCAGAGTCACCACAATGTAGGTAGCTTTTTTTTTTTTTTTTTTTTTGAGCCCCATGTGACTTGGAAAAAGCTCTGTAGATTGCTTGAAAATAAATAACTTACAGAAAAAGCAGCAGGAAGATGAGATATGTGGATGGATTTCCCTTGAAGCACAGACCTGTGGATTGCATGTTGGGAGCATTTGAAAAGCAAAAAGGCTTTCCCTCTCCATGGGAGTCTCCGTACTTGCTGCTGTAGCACATGGTCCCAGAGTGCTGGCCCTGGGGTCTTGCTTCCATCTTAGATTCCAGCTCCATCACCTGCCTGTACTTGAGGTCTTTGTAGCATGGAGGAGCTGTGCCTTTCTGCTGCCCGCCCTCAGGAGTGTGGAGCAGGCATCTGGAAAAAGTTTCCATTGCAGGGTAGGGGCACCTGTAGAGGTCCCAGTGCTCCTAGGATTATCCCCTGGGACACAATATGACACCAAACCCTAGATAAAGGAGCATCCTACTTCCCTGCCTCATCACTGAAACAGCTTGCAAGGACCATTCTTCAGGGGAGAGCCTCTAACCTCACAAACATCATAACCTTCTCCTGGAGAATGTCCTGAGCAGTAGACATGGCTGAGTACTTATGAAGCTGTGATAATTGTTGTTGGATGTAGCACAAGAGCTCTGGTGTAGACCAGATGGCTTTACTGAGTCCTGCTTTGTGCACATTTGAAAAAATAGGTCTGTGCAAGCCTGGATGAGCCACAAAGCATCTTGTAGGCATGGCTTGTCATGCTTCCCTTCCAGCATCCACATCTCAGTTTCTCTGGTACCAGGGCAGTGGGCTTAAATGTGGAGGTTGCTTTGAAACCCTGCCTGTCCTTGTGCTAGTGGTGCACACCACCACATGGGCTGGCAACATGCGCAGGGATGCTAGAGTTGGTGTGGGACCATAGCACATCAGCATGGACATGTGGGCAGATTTTGCATGTTCAAAGACCAGCAGCAGGTGTGATGCACAGTTACAGGCAGGATACAACCCCATCTCCCCAAGGGTCCTGCAGTATCTTATCCCTCCAAAGATGTCCTCTGCCCGGGATTCCTGCTCACTAATATTAAACTATCTAAATGAACACTTCAGAATCTCCTTTCAACCTGCAGGAGCATCTTCGTGGAGGAACAGATAGCCTACCATTATTGCAAGATTAGACTGGAATATTTCTCCTTGGCATTGGGTCCCTGACAGCCTGCAGCTCCCCATCCTAATGCCCCCCCATGGCTATGAGCCTCCTGCCACTCAAAAGCACCAGGGTTTACTAGCAAGAAGTGCTACAGAGGTAGCAGGGTTTTCATGCAGGGGTTGGGTTAATTGCCTGTTCCTCAGAGCTGCTCAGGTGTTACCACATCTCTGCCCAATGTCACAAGTATTAAATATCAAGGGATTGGGCTGTAACCCACAGCCGTGACAGTTGGCTGAGCAGAATTCATCCAAAGGCTCTTCATGCTCTTCAAATCCCACCTTCAAACCCAGCAGTGCAGGCAGAGGAGTGTGTTTAACACCATGTCCTTCACAGAGCCTCCCTCACTGCCTTCCCACATACCCATGGGACATTCCGGGCACAAGAAAAAGCTGCTGGAGGCTGGGCTCTTACCAGAGGTATTCACAGTGCATCAGATGTGGTCCAGTGCAGAGCAATTCCCAGGCATAGCCAATATCTGCTCTCGTATCCACAGAAACCACACTGGCACACTGAGTAGGACTTGGCATGGCCCCAGGTGGTCATAAATCATCTCTCTTGAGCTTGAAGTCAACTAGGTCCCACAAAAGGGCTGGGCAGCAGTGGGGAGTTTCTAAGGGCTGGAGAAGGGACAGGATGGCTGTGCCATGACTCATCCCACATTATGAGCAGAGTTCCTAGTGTGGCATTGGAGGAAGGAGGTTTCCTCTTATTGCTCTGTACATATGTGGTTTACACAAAAAAAAATCCATCTATCCTGGTCTGCAGGAGGGCTCCAGGCCCTCTCATTCCAAAGTGGAGCATAGAAATACCTTGTGTGCTAGCACTGTAAAAGAAAAAAAGGTGTGTTTTACATACCAGGCTTCATACCAAAGAAAACTCAGTGAAGCTTCATAGCACAGTTATTATAAAAGCTATCCCCACCTTCCTCAGAAGGAAGGAGAAAAGACACTAGCCCAGATGTGGTCAAGGAGTCACCAGATCAGAGTTAAGCTTCTAGGCAAACCTCAGCTCTGCGTTTCCTGGTCCTCAAGTGTTTTTCTCTCCCACTTTCCACATTTACAAGCACAGGCTGGTGCATTCAAGCCAGAATGCCTGACAGCCCCTGCACCCATCCCACAGGACCCCAATATGGTCCCTTGCACACCCCTGAGACCTCTTTGCTGGGAGCAGAGGCATCTTCCCAGCCATCCTTTTATCCATCAGGGCTTTGCACAACAAGGACTTGAAAATGCAGCTTAACATGTAGCAGGGCTTTTCACAGGTATCGTGGTCTGGGGGAAATCCTAAGGAATTTAGGAAATTGTGGGAATTTAGGAAATTTAGGAATTTAGGAAAATTTTTAGGAAAAAAGAATTTCACAGAAAGGGTCATTGGGCACTGGCAGAGGCTGCCCAAGGAGGTGGTTGAGTCACCTTCCCTGGAGGGGTTTAAAGGACGGGTGGATGAGGTGCTGAGGGGCATGGTTTAGTGTCTGATAGGAATGGTTGGACTCAATGATCCGGTGGGTCTTTTCCAACCTGGTGATTCTATGATTCTATGAATGATCCTAAGAAGGATGTTGAGGCTCTGGAGCGAGTCCAGAGAAGAGCAACAAAGCTGGTGAAGGGGATGGAGAACAAGTCCTACGAGGAGCGGCTGGGGGAGATGTGGCGGTTTAGCCTTGAGAAGAGGAGGCTGAGGGGAGACCTCGTTGCTCTCTATAACTACCTGAAAGGAGGTTGTGGAGAGGAGGGAGCTGGACTCTTCTCCCAAGTGACAGGTGGTAGGACAAGGGGGAACGGCCCTAAGCTGCTCCAGGGGAGGTTCAGACTGGATATCAGGAAAAAAAATCATTCACAGAAAGGGTCGTCGGGCACTGGCAGAGGCTGCCCAGGGCGGGGGTTGAGTCCCCATCCCTGGAGGGGTTTAAAGGACGGGTGGACAAGGTGCTGAGGGACCCGGTTTAGCGGCAGACAGGAATGGTTGGTCTCGATGATCCAAGAGGTCTTTTCCAACTTGGTGGCTCTACGATTCTAAGGATGCGGGAGGGCATCGCTGAGGTGGGGGGGGGGGGGGGGTGCCCCGGGGTGGGAGGCAGCAGCACAGGGCCCCGCACCCCCCCGGGGGCCGGGCGGGCGGCGGCTCCTCCCCCGCTAAGAGGCTCAGGGCGGGCGCTGCCCTCGCTCGGAGCCGCCAGCAGCCGCCGGGCAGCAGCGCCCCGTCCCCGGCTCCGTCCCGGCCATGCCCCGAGGAGGTGAGGCGAAGGGGGCCCAGCCGAGCGGGGGGAGGCGGCGGGGAGCGGGATCCAACCCGGGGAAGGGGCTGCGCTCGGTGGGAGCGGGGGGGGCGGCGCGGACCTGCCTGAAATGCCCAGCTCGGCTCCTGCCGCACGGATTCATGCCGGGGTGATTTCTAGCCGCTGATTAATTTGGCTTGGGGTCAGCTAGCAGTGGGTCCTTCCCCTCCTGTGCGGTGCTGGGCAGACCCCACTGCTTTTCTCCACAGCCCTTTCGCATTCAGGGATACCTCTTGAAGTCACGGGGAGAAGAGCCCTTTTATATTAGAATCGTAGAATCATAGAATAGTTCGGGTTGGAAGGGACCTTAAAGATCGTCCATCTCCAACCCCCCTGCCACGGGCAGGTGCATCCCACCAGACCAGGCTGCCCAAAGCCCCACCCAGACTGGCCTTGAACACCTGCAGGGATGGAGCATCCACAGCTTCCCTGGGCAACCTGTGCCAGTGCCTCACCTCTCTAAGAAGAAATTCCTCCTTATGTCTAGTCTAAATCTGCCCTTCTCCAGTTTAAAGTCGTCCCCCCTCGTCCTGTCACTGCAAGCCTTTGTGAACAGTCCCTCCCCAGCTTTCTTGTAGTTCAGGGATACGTCTTGAAGTGATGGGGAAAAGAGCCCTTTCATATTCAGGGATACGTCTTAAAGTGATGGGGAGAGGCTGTGCCTTGCTGCACTGACCTGCTGGCACAAGACCCCTGATGCTCCTCAAACCCCATCAGTCCTGGGACCATCTCACCCTCTCTCTGGTCTGATCCAGCTCCAAATGCACCACCCAGGCAGTTAAAGCATAACCTGCTCTCAGGCAGCTGGTGCTGCTCTTCAGAGAATTTCCCTTGATTGCAGTGGAGCACAATTTGGGTCCAGGCTGTATTTTGGTGTTGTCTCTCCTGGGTCACATTGGTGCTGATAAGCAAAGTCCAAAACCTTCCTGGACATTTTAAATTATTACAGCCAAGACTGGGCAGGGACTGAGAGCCAGCATTGGAACAGGCAAATTCCACAAAGCAGTTTGCATTTTGCTGCCTGGTTTGGGAGTACAATGTTAATGTGCATGGGCTGTGTTGGACCAGCTGAACACAGAACCAGAGAACACTCCTATGCTTTCCTAGGTACAGTCATAATATCCTAATGAAGGTGTAATCGGCATCTCTTGGCATTTCCAGGAAGAATGGGATGTATGGTGTCTTGCACCTGTCTTGTAGGCAATATGGAGGGAGAGTTTGAAAGGCAAAAAAGCCATTAGGTCTAAGATTGCCTGGTTGGCCCTGGCTGCTAAATTGTCCCTACAGAAGAAGGTGACGGGAGTAGGCGGTGGTCTTCCCACAGCCCCAGACGTGTTGGTGTGAGAGTGCTTTTCTCTATTCTGGGCAAAAGGATAGTCAAGAACAAACCCCATGGCGTTAACCTGTGCTTTGCATCAAGATGTTGAGGATATGGCTTATGTTGCAAGCTGACCCCTCTCCCCTGCTTCTCCACTGTATGGTGCTATGGGTCTTATCTCTACTCCCATGAGGTGATGTGCAACGTCCCAACAGTGGTGGTGTGAGGGTTCGAATGGTTTCCTAGGTTTGCCTGTGCTTTGCTAAAACTTCAGACAAAACCTGCACACATGTGAAACTCTGTGCAGGTCTCCTCCCCTACTCTGTGTCTAAACTATCCATGGTACAACAGAAGAGGGATAAACAAAGGCAAAACTAGACAGTGCCTCCCTACCATAGATTGATGCTCTAATTGTCTTTCCCCATGGTTTACAATCTCTGAACTACCCCATTTTCCAAATAAATTTGTATAAATGATGTTGAACATCTGAATCGTGGTGATGGGGTAGTGACAAACTGTCTGTCTTTTCTGCCTGACCTTGTTGAAAGGTTTGTGCTTCTGTAAAACAAACATATAGAAGCAAAATCTCTTCTTGGGCTTTTTGAAGTGAGACTGGAGGTACTCCCTGAAGTTACAGTATTTCCCCACTGACACCATTGTTTGAGATCTGAATCCAGCACAGGGATGAACCTCTTTTCCAAGGCACTATTATTTCTAACTCATTTCCTCTCTACAGAGCAGTCAATTCATCTCACTCACTATTAAGTTTCCATGGACAGGGTGCTGCTGTACAGTGTTTCTGTCTTACGCTTGCTAACTTGTGACTTCGCAATCCTTGGGTTGCCATGGCAAGGATTATACTGTGATTAATGAAGGCATTGTCAGCTCGTGGTTTGTTTTGTTTTTTTTTCAAAGCCTTTCCTGGAGCCACAGAGAACAACTTCCAAGCCCACCAGAAAGGGGCTGTTTGGAGAGGCGGCTTCAGGCACTCTCTGTCCCAGGCATGGTTTAGGTTGTTCATACTGACACTGTGCTGTTGCTACCTCCACTTGCTGCAAAGTCAGCTCATTTGTGGGTGAGAGGAGAAATGGTGACTTCTGTTGTTTACTTGAGACAGAGACAGAGTTTTCTTTCTCCTGAAGCAGAGTGGGACGCGTGTCACTGTACCAAGGGGCTGACAGGATGCAGAGATAGTGTGTGAGAGAACTTTGCACCATGAAACATTCCTGTCTGGTAGGCAGCCTGCAAGGGGCAACTGATATGGGATGAGTCCGTGTGTTTGTGATGGTCTGGTCCCCTAGCCAAACTGCTATGTTGAACTAGACAGCTTCCCAGCACAGGACTGCCCCAGCAGTGTCCATGCTTAGGCTGTCCATCCATCTCAAGGTAGCATCCTCAAACCTCACTGTGCCTGAGCTGTGCAGAGAGCCCCTATTAATGAAAAGCTTTTGCAGTCAGGGTACTTGGGAGGGAGCAGACTGCAGTTATTCCTCCTTTGCAAGGGGAGTGGAATGTGAGGAAATCCAATGAAAAGCAGGCTTTTGAACTGCCAAATAAATATGCAAAAGTTGAAAATCCAAAGCCCAAATTCTCTAGGAACCCCTTAATTTCTTGGTTCCATTGGCTGAGTGCTTCCCAGACCTGCCCAGCCTGAGCATCTAGGCAACAACTTCCACCTCATTCCAACTGAGTCCTTGATCCTATTTGCAATCCTAGAGCAACTGCGGAAAAGCGTTGAGCTTTTCTTGACTTCAGTCCTAGAAAGTTCTTTTCACAGCATGTTGGTTCAGCTGCTGCTGTCCTCTTTCCTGCATTTAACCTGGTGTAATAAGCCAATGTTTCCTTGGAGTGCAGATACAGTTTCAACATGCGTGAAAGGATTTGGAACTTTAGCTTGATTATAGAGTTACAGGCTGCCTTGGTTGGGGGTTTCCACTGCTGTTGTGGCTGGACAAGCAGCCAGGCCACCAACTTTAAAATATGTGGAGGAAGGAAGACTTACAAGAGGACATGCACTGAGCATTGGGAGAACAGAGCCTCTGTCAATGCTAGTCTTGCCATAAGCACGAGTTGTTCTCTCTTTCCATCTGACATCAGGTTGTACAGTGGAAGCTGTGCTGGGAGGGGTTTCACACCAGGAAAAAAAGCCACTCCCTGCAGGAGTTCCTGACTTTGGAAATGGCAAGATAAATCTGGGATTGTGACAGAGCTGGAGAGAAGATGGGCACAACATGAAAGTTGGCAAAAGAGGATACATAGAAAATTACAGGTATCCACAGTGCCTAGATGAAGGCGGCTGTCAACAGCAGCTTGTAAATGTAAAGACTTTTAGGAATATTATGGCTTAGTCTCATAGGGCTTGTGGGTTGCAGCTGTGAAATGCTTTCCACCTGAGAGAGATTTGCAAATGCTGAGCAGGACTCACTTGGCCAAGATACCAAGGCACAGGAAGAAGGTGCTCTGAGCACTACCTGGGCTGTGCTAGACTCGAGACCAGGACCCATCAATTGGGATCAAGCCCTTGTATGTTCCCTAGGGTACCTGTCATTGCCCAGCGAGCACATTTCACTCCTCTCTTGACTTCTTTCATTTCAAGAAATCCAAAAATCCAAAACAAAAACCACAGAGGAGATGACAGGAGAGGAATGAAGACTGAAAGAGCATCTCTGTGATGCACCTCTGTGAGTCCCTGGCATGCCTTTTCTAGAATACTGTGTGATGGTTTGGTCCTTCCATCTCCGAGATTATGTAGGTCAGCTGAGAGAAGTCAGGGAGAGGAAGAATCACCAGAGGTCAGGAACAGCTTCCATTCCAGGAAGGCTTACTTGGATTAAGACTCCAAGCTGTAAAGAGATGGGAGAAAGATATGTTAGGGATCCTGGAAAATCATGCCTGCATGGTGAAGGCAAAAGGACAATTTTCCTTAATTTTCCTTTGTAATATAAAAATTAGGGAGCATCAAATAAAACTAACAGGGAACAAGTTCAAAGCCAAGAAAGAGTTCACGAAACCCAGCATCTGTGGTACTCCATACTGCAGGACCTTGTAGATCCTAAAATTACAGAAGTATTAAAAAAAAAAAAACAACTTGAACAAATCCCTTGAAGAAAAGCCTCTCAAATGCTATAAAATATATATATTAAAGACAAAAGCTATACTTCTTTGGCTTTAGAAGTTCTTGAGGCATAAATTCTTAGTGCCTGGGGACGTAGTGCCACTAAATCTTTACTCTGCTTTTATACTGTACCTTAGGCATCCTCTGCAGTCCAGTGTCAGAGAAATACAGTGGATGGGCAGCCCACAAGCTGGATCCGGTATGGTCTTTTTTTATGCAGAGCCCATGAGCTCATGCTTCTACTCACAATATGGAGATCCTCCTTGAAACAATTCTTCTAAGATATTTGGTTCTCTGCATGACTTAGATATCTTGAAGAAGATAAGGTGTCAGCCTCATCATTTTAGTAGCAGAGACATGTATTGGGTGTGCCAAGGAAAATAAAGCCTGTTATTTTCCTTTTTCTGTTGAAAATACTTTTATATTGGCAAATGTAGAGAAGAGCATAATAGCTTAAAGTGATTTTTTTTTTTTCATGTTCTGTATCAGATCTCTCACTAAGACTGCCACAAAACTGGTGATCTGCTAGATCATGCAGGGCTCCTTCATGAGGACAGAAGGGTACAGTATATGCACGTTGTAGTGAGTTGGAAGGAGTCCTGCAAGGCTAGGTAGAATGCATCAAACTTCCTCCTCTTCTGTCCAAGCCTTTAGATGTTTTCCAGCTTCTGCATTGGTTGCTATTGGCTATATTGTTGCCCTGGCAGTTTCTATCATGCTTCCCCTAGTCCCTCTGCTTTGCTGGAGCAGTGCCATTAGGGCCAGCAGATTTACCCTGGGCTGAGATGAACTACAGAAATCACACGCACCGGGTTTGTCTCTCCTACAGCCTGCAGAAAGTTTCTATCTAGAGTAATTAAGGGAGTGGTTGTTTCATCTGTAACCTCTGTGCAAGAGCCTTCCTCAAGCTGTTGAGAAGTTGCATGCAGGGGACTGTCAGAGTAAACCAAATCATCCCTGTTTGCTCTTTAGTTCCTCTGTTCGGCTTCTTGGCTGCCTTTAATCCCAGTGGAACAACAGAACCAGGATAACCCAGACTTCTGTAGTCTGTCTTTGGAAGTAAAACCCAGGAAAAGGTCAGGTGTAGTTGGTTTTATGCATGGGTTTTTTTGGTATGCTGGAGATCTGCAAGAGCTCAGACTGATCTCTGGTAAAGACATGAGAGAATGTTGTATCGCTGGAGTTACTGGAAGTCTGAATATGCTGTCAGGAGTGTTACTGGTACAGCTCCCAAACATGCCCCTTGCCAGGCTTGTGGTGCTACAGCATCCTTGAGCCAAGAAAAGGGTAGATAAAAATCTCAGGGCAGTCCTTTAGGATTTCCTTTCACTTCTGCAGGCTTTGAAAACTACCAGCTATCTCAGAGCACTTAGGGTGCTGAGACACAGCCCATCCAGGGATCAGGATCCACAGCAGGAACTATCAGACCTTTTATGTAATTCAGTAAAGCGGTACGCGGAGACTTATAAACAATTAATAAGCCAGCCAGCCCAATCTGCTGTCATGCCAGGGAGGTCTTTCAGACCAAGTATACCGCAAGGACACTATCCCTCTCATATAAGAAATTGCTCGTCTTCAGCACAACACTTGGGGAAGCTTTCCGTGGTGATGCTACCAGTGCTCATGGGTGATTAGGCAAGTGCTTGTCCCATGGTGAGGAGAGTTTCTGAGAGTGCATCTGTGTTACACCAGAAAGGCACTGAGATGTTGCTTTCTTTTTGCCGTTAAATGTCATGCCTGCACCCAAAGCATCAGGAAATGGACAAGAGAGCACCCAGTGATCTTGGCTAAATTGCTGTGAGAGCCACGTCAGCTTGGGATGTAATGATGGGCCAAATCAGAACTGCTGTTCATTCAGGTTCATTGTACTGCTACAGATTAAGGTGGTGGATAACAGGGGGTGAAAACTGTGCAAAACTCTCCCAAAGTACCCTTTTATATCTGGGTTCTGCACACAGCAAACTAGCATGTGGAGTAGCAAACCAAATCCTGACCTTCCAGCACTGAGGTCAGCAGTCAGGCAAGATATTAAATAAAAAGGGCTGGAACAAACCCCAAGGTTTTCAGGTGCAGCTGTGACATTGAACTCAGCCCAGGGAGAGAGGCTTGTCTCCAGCAAACATCCCTTTCTTACGTGTAGTTAAGAGCAGATCGCAAACAGCAAAAGCCACTGCTTTCCTCGGAGGAATATCTCAAATTACTGCAAACAAGGGTGGGAACAGAGCATCTTGTTAAAACTGGAATAAATCAAGGACCCGATCAGAGCTGACCTGCTTGTCTAGTTGCTTCTGTGGTCACACTGCCTGTCTCTTTAGATGTGTCACCTAATCACTGTAGTTTGTCAACCCAGCTCGTTGTAGTTTTGACAGAGCTTTAACAAGGAAATTGAGTTCCTAGGCACTTCATAAAAATACACAGGCTGCAGCATGATGCCAACTCCCATTGGACACCAGAGAGCCCAGGTAGGGTGAGAAAGCTGTCCTGAATGTCCTACCTGCAGGAAAGGCTTCTTGGGGGGACTGTGCCCTACTGACTGTCAAGAAACCTTATTGTTTCATACTTGTTAATGAGGCTTTTGTTAGCTCCACTGCTTGCAGACGGACTTGCGCTACTATTTCTGGCTCTGCTTTTTACCAGATGGGAACTTGGCATGGAGCAAAGTCACTTTACCTTCTGGAGCCTCCAGTTCTTTCCCCCATCCAGGTTGCTCGAGGTTCACTGACTTTTGCTTTATGCCTGTGCAACACCTAACATATCACAGAATCATAGAATGGTTTGGTTTGGAAGAGACCTTAAAAATCATCTCGTTCCACACCACCTGCTCAGGTTGTTCAAAGCTCCACCCAGCCTTGCCTTGAATACTTCCAAAGATGGAGCATCCACAGTTTATCTGAGCAAATGTTTCTACTGTCTCACCACCCTCACTGTAAAGAATTTCTTCCTAATACGTAGTCTAAATCTACCCTTTCATATGTGCTTTAGTTTAACTCTGCTTTGGAAAAGACCTATAGACATGACTTTAGTTCAGCCAGATGATACCCTTGAGAGCACAGTGCATCCCATCTTCTGAAGCACACCTAACAACTCGAGATACAACCAAAATGTGAAGAGCAGTAGATGGAGCAGCAAACAGCCCTCATGACACAGTTTCACCAGCTGCAAAATTAGTATAAGATTTTGCATGTGCAGCCAATGAGTCAGAGAGTGTCTATCCCCATTTCGTTCAGGCTGTTACAGCGCTGATGTTACCAAGAATGGCCTCATGTTGCTCTGAGGGATGTGAAGATGATTTCACCATCTGAAAGGGCAAAGCAGAGTCTCTACTTGATTTGTGGAGTCCCTGTTCAAGCAAAACGCACTCATCAGGAATCTGAGCAGGATAAAGCAGAGTTGGTATCTTCTGGTTTGAATCCACTTAATCCTACTAGTCCCTGCATTGGAGGCTGACTTTTCTTTGAAAGGCTGTTCTGAATTTCTCCAGGACCGTGAAAGATGAAGTGATAGTGTCAGGGGAGGTAGAGGGAAGATTTCATCAAAAATCCCAAGCAAAGGGGTTCCTGCTGAGGAAAAAAAACCCTCACAAGATTATAACAGTTTGCAGAAGCCCTGGTCCAACCAGCACTGATGGCTCTGAAAGGAGAGCGTCCATGCAAGACCAGCAAGAATACAGGGTGAGACAGTTGCTTATTAGGACAATTTAAGAACAGAGAAGAGCAAGGTAGCTCCCTTTATTAAAGGGATTTTAATCTGGAGTCATAGGGACAGGCATGGGTGTCTGCAAGAAGCACATTGCACCTGCCTGATCCTCCTGCATGACCCTGAGGAAAGTCATGTCCTTCCTTGGTGCATGAGTTTCCCTCCATGTGAAAGGAGGATCCCCTCCTCCATAAACAAGCTGAGATTAAGGAGGGAGTAACACAGCGTAATAGCTTGCTGGAGTGATTACGAAAACAGCGCTTGCAAAGACTCTCTTTAATAAACCTTTCTATAGCAAGAAAAATAGACACAGTGGGTTAGTAATTAAGTTATTGGACTGAGATTAGTCTGACATTCTGATCTTACTTCTGCCATACATTGTTGGAGTGATGGCAGATCATCTAGGAACTCTTTTAAAAGGGAATACTTCATGAGACTTAGAAAGAGCCCAACTACCTAAATCCCTCTGAAACTGCTTCAGGAACAAGCTCAAGTGTGCCAAGGGACAAATTACCTGACACCCCATAAATTTCATTTTGTGGCCTTGGTTCCAGCCTGCAATGGGTCCAATGTTCCTTCTCCTGCACTCTGTCTTGGAGCAAGGCCTGTAGTGCTGTAAATTAATAAGACAGAAAGGTTGGAGGGCCAAGGAGATGATCCAGTCCAATCTCCCTCATAACATGGCCCTGTTGTTCCTATTTGGAGCCAGTAATATAGGATTGGCCAGAGAATATATATAGGGGTTTTATATATATGTATCATTCTGTACACATGTGCATACCTTCCCTTGGGTCTTCATGTTGTGTTCTCAGATTATAGATGCAGTCTTTAGCTGCCTGAGCAATACAGGCAAAGGATTAAACCTGTACCCAAGGCTGTAATGGCTAATGGCTGTAGTTCAACTGCAGGGCTAGCAGAGCCCAGATGGTTGAGAATATTGGTACCCTCTGAGCCTGGCTCAAAACAGAATATGCCACAAGTTAATCTCCCAAATGCACGCATTCATGGTAAAACACATCAGCCTGAAATGAACCACCACATGTGTGTGCGCGTACCTTGCTCTCAGTGGCAGGTGTTCAGCAGCTCATGAAGGAACAGGTCCATGGTGACTCCATTGGCACTTGTTCGTCTGATCAGCCAGTGCTAGTTGGGGTTTTGTGAACATGGATGGGCGGAATCTGAGCTCTGAGTGCTGTGTGGATCTCTTGGTACACTCAGGACCAGCAAGGAGACTTTCAGTACAGCCCAGTACTGCACAGGACAGCCCTGCTCCAAGGAGGAGAGTCTTGAGAGCATGTTCATATGCAAAATCACCCTCAGTTTCAAATACAGACTTCATTTCTAATTTGTTCTTGTTTTCTGCTGGGCCCTGTGTGTAGACCCTAGCAAGACAGGGGTCAATCACAAATGGATAAAGAAGAGATGAAAACAGATTGCAAACACTGTTTGGCCAGCCTGTAAGTGTAGTATTTTGCTGAGATCGGCTCAGCCTGCTAGGTCTGGATTATGCTGAAATTACAGCTGACCGCTTTGCAAAAGGATACTTTATTTGATTAATTATTGTGACTGTTGAAAAATACTGAGTTGCCAGTAGAGGCTGATGCACAAAGGGAAATTGCCCTCCTCCGGAGGCTGTGCTGAGCACTCTGCAGCAGGCTGGGATCGGATGCCACAGTGGTCCATTGTTCTGCTCTGGCTATATGAATGCACTGAGAGGGAGAAAAGGTCAGGTCTTTTGTTCAACCTCTGTACCTGCCAGGCCTTTCGGAGGGATTGAATGCATGGCAAATCTATTGAACTTCCTGCTGAAGTCTTAAAAAATTGATGCCCGTTTCCTGACTACTCTCAGATAAACAGAGGCTATGTATTGATTGTCTGACTTTCCAGAGGAGGGATTTTTCTGTGGTTTCATACTCAAATGTATCCTTTTCAGCGGGGACTTATTCAGATGAGGCGTCTCTCTCAGTGGCATTGCTACCAAGACCCTTCAAATGGTGGTTTGAAGACCGAACCAGTTCCACAGAGCCAGCTAAGTGGTCTTTAAACATATTGCCAGCTGGTCAGGGAGCACAAGGATGGGAGAGTGAAGGGAACATCTCAATGACACCAGTCATCTTAGGTTTCCTTGGTAGTTAATGAGGAGAAATAATGCTGACCTCCAACAGACTGAGAGAATAGGCTCTTGGAAGCACCTGTTTGTTCCCATAGTCACAGAGGTGATCTCGGTTGACTTGATCAAATGGTGTGTCTGCATCTGAACAGCACATTTCCAGTTTGGGTGTCAAATGAACCTTAGCACAGAGAAAAAATTGAGAACCACAAAGTCACCTAAATGACAACTGTCATTCATGGGAGGGCAACATGGGGCAATTTGGTGCAGAAAGCCACACAGAGATGTGTAATAATGAGCTCCTATTCTAGAATTTGCATGCTTCTCTCTCACCTCATGGCTCCAGCTCTCTTCTGATCTGTGCAAGTGTCCAGGAGGAGGCCAGGAAACGCTCAGGCATTGCCTAGCACTGTGCCTAGGTAGTAAGTACATCATACAACGGGCTCATTGCTTTTTTTGCAAGCTTTAGTTTTTGTCTTGAGCTATGTTTAAAAATCACACCCTGATGCCTGCATTGTTTTGAGGTTCCTATGAAGATATGGGTCAGCTCAGTGTTGCACTCTTGCACCTTCAGTGTAGTTGAACACACATATGGTGTCGCACTCACTGGGGAATTGTCTTTCTTATCCTAATATGAAAGAATTTGGCTAACTCTGTTAGGAGGTTGGTACTGACATGCAGAGAACCAAACAAACCCTGAACTCCTCCAGCTGGAGTTAGGTCTTTATGGTCTTTTCACCCATCAGTGTGGTGCTTTGCAAAGGCAGACAGGATAGCACAGCCTGGAGCTGTCGTCACAGGCTGTGATTAATGCCTGCAGCTCCTGGCAGAGGAAGACAGAGGATCACATTCCTTTCACTTGCTGTCTTTTAAAACCCTTCACAGCCAGACTCCTGAGAGATCACCGCCTCAGCATTTCGTGGCACCCAGATTCTCAGCTCATGAAAATCAGCATAGTTACAGTGAAGTCAGTTGTATCTCAGTCATTTCATACTGCTGGAGCTCTGGCCAGTGAGGTTTTTTAGCTGCGTCGAAACAACAGTGTGTCTGATCTGTAGTCAACCTGAGCAATGAGGAGAGCCTAGGACGTGGTTTAAGTGCTCAGTTTTCAGAGACAAGCTGGAATTTTCAGAAGCTTTAAGTTCTGCCTGAGGTTTGTTAAAATTCAGGCCCTGATTCTGGGTACTGAAGGCTTTGGCTGGAAACTCTACCTACTCTGCAACCCGTGACACCTCTCTGTCACTCATGTTGAGTAGATTGCACCCTATTTATTGGTGGTTTCACTTACGAGCATAATTTCCCTGGGTTTCAGTTGCACTTGTAGAATGACAGACTGCAGTATGCATTAGCACTGCACTCTCTTCCTTGAGCTACTTGCGTGAAAAAAGCTAATGCTCAGAAACAAATGCAAAGTATCTGTGTATCCAATGCATCAAGACTACTCCCACCCTGAGCTGTTTCACTTCATCAAGCCACCTTGTTGCCCACAGACTTTTCTCCCTATAGTTATTTGACTAATTGAGTAGCAGATTGACTGTGATGTTCTGTGTAGGAAAGATGGCTTTTACTTCAAGTAGCTGGAATTTTCTGGGTTTGGAGATCTCTGGTACATTTCTTTTTGAAGAAAAAAAAAACAAAAAACAAACAAAACAGCAACAAACTACTTGGTATTCCCTGGGAACAGCATCCACCCACCAGAAGGAGGATCCTAATGGGAGTACCCTCAAATCTAATTAGTACCTAATCCTGTGGCTTTCATTACTGTAAGGCTGAACACTGCAGAAATAGCTAGAGAAGAACCGGTGTGTTCCCTAGAGCAGCCCTTGCACGTGTTGTCTAGTTGCACAGTGCTGCATCTGTGACTAGAGACTGAGGAGCCTTCATGAGGATCCAGGGCTTCACAATGGATCCTTACCCCCACTATCACCTATACCCTTACGTGTCAGCTTGCAGCTCCACTTAAATCTCTCATTTTTCCCCTCAATTGTCCAGGCAGCTGGACCTGCAGCTGACAGCGAGGTAATTCTTTACACCAAAATGCAGTTCTTGTTCAAAATAGCTATTTTTCTGTCCCTTGATACCAGCATTTCCTCAAAACATGGTGACTATTCAAAGTCTAATCAAAAGGCTGTAGGAAAGCCTTTTCTTGACTTTCAGTGAACTTGAATCAGAGTTTTGCTAGGAAAACACTCTCTGCACTAATCACTTCCCAGGGCACACGGAGCCTGCAGGCAGGATGTGTCATGGATGCATTGGTCACGTGAGAAATGGTACTTCTTATGTTTTCTACACCTCATTGCTGTTGTGACCTGCCTTGCTGAGGTGACAGCTTCCTTGCATTCCTCACATCACCTGCCAGCATGACCTCAAGCTGATCTGTCCGTGCGGAGGTGGCAATTAAGGCATAAACAAGGCAACTTTCTCAGCATGGTGTTAGGCAGCTTGCCAGCCAGGTGGTGCTTTCTGTATCCCACACCTCCATCACAAGAGTCTGATACTTGTAAAACTCAGGGAGTGCTGTCCTGTATGTGGAAAGATCAGCAAACTGGGTGAATTCCTGTTGACATTGCATTCAGGACAATATTATTGCTTTTAATGGGAATGCATCTTTTCCCCACATTAAAAGAGATGATGGGTAACGAAATCAGAAGATTGTATTTTACTCTCAGTATAATCTGCACTGGAGGAGCTAAAAATTATTATATCTTCTTGCAAGAATGAAGGTATTTGTGCCAGGGGAAGGTGTAAGTGAGTAGCCATTATGTTTCAGTCCAAAGTTCAGACAGGGGAGATGCTCAAGTGTTGAGCAACAATCCAGTAGCTGAAGCACTCATGTAGTGAGACTGAAAGTCTAGGCTCTCTTCCACTACGATGGGGATTTAACTTGAGTTACCTACCTCTCCGCAAGTCCTGGACAGCCAGCCTTCACTTAAGCTTTGAGAGCTAACCTAAGCAGATGGGAGAACTCACCCTTAGTGCTGAAAAGGGAAGCAAAATAGAAGGCTACAGCCCAAGGAGACAGGAAAGTCCTAGGCAGCACTGGATGGCAGGAGATCAGACATATCTAAGATTTATCCAAACTGGGCTCAGAAACCATGGCAGGTGGTCTGAAGTTTTTACTCTGAGAGCCTGAATGTCCAGTGCATTGAAAAGCAGATGGGAGTAGGCTGTGAATACCTTCACTGGGAGCAGATACCAGACACTAAGCTCTGACAAACCAGTAGGCACATGTCATACCATAAAGGGGGCCCAGCCTGATATCAAAGCAAAGGCACATGCCTTTTGCAAAAAGTTTCCTATCATCCCAGCCTCCCTCTGCTCCATCCCCTTGTCACCCATCTAAGCCAAATGGTACATGAGACCCAGGCATGAGGGAAGTGGCGGTGCAGCAGTGGGGCAAAACCCTGCCATCTGGGCCCATCCGTGAGGTCAGTTGTGATTGGTAAGATATGAGTGGCCTCAGCTGGGAAGCTGCAGGCAAATTCAAATGAGGAGAAGATATTTACTTCATTTTAAATGCTAAGGATTATTTGACCTTTGGAGCTAATTACCTGGATAAGTAATGGGTTGTCTCTGTTGAGAGCTTACTTGTTGATCAAGATAGCAGGGGAGATGTGTCAGCTAAGAAGATGAATGGCTGCGATACTCAGACTAGGATCTTCTGAATTTAAAGCCCTGATTCAGATTCAGGGCTTTAGGAAGAGTGAAAAATATAAACTGTCGTAGCTTCCCAGGTATGCCAGCTTCCAGCAGGACAAAGATTAGAAGGAGTGGTATATAGTGACATTGCCTTCTTCCTCCCTGCTTGCTGTCACATACGTTCAATGTTTAGAGGTTCCAGAGATGAATTTGTTAGTTTAACCTCATTCAAGAGCTATTGTTTTCCTTCTTGATACGAATCCTGTTTTTGGTAAGGACAGAGGTACTTATCTCCAAGGGTATAGGTCTGACCTTTTTATTCACCATTTCTCAGATGAACAGTAAAATACATTGCAAAAACTTCAGTTCTTTTCATATCCCTTGCTGGAGGGCAGGAGGTGAAAATAACAATGTGCGGAGAACAACAGTGTGTTTAATCTCTTCACTCAGCTAACGCGATACATTATGTGTCTGCCAGCCAATTGAAGTAGACATAAAGCAGTGAATGAAAAGCCATCTCTCTTGTTCATTCACACTATTAAGTGCCCAGAGTGTTCTCCAAAAGTCATGCTCTACACCAAGCTGGGTGCAGAGGGGGACAGGCTGTCATTGGACGTGAATGCATAGGCTCCATAAAATAATTATTCCTTTTCTTCGCTACATTTGCATTTTCTTCACTACATTTGCAGACTACCTCTGCAGACAGGAAAATCACATGGGACATGGAACTTCAGGAGAAAGGAACATAATTTACATTTAGAAATACCTGAATCTCCCCTAACCGGTGCTTAATAAGCATGTGCTGTGGAAGATTAGCACTGCAGAGCAATCCCAGAGGCAGCATGGCCAGTCATGCATCTGGACTCCGGTCCTGAAGTGCCAACAAGGAGCACAAAAGTGCCAGATAAACAGATTAGACTTACAACCCCCTTTTTTTGCAACTGCAAGATAATGTCTTCATTTAGTCTTCTCAGACTTTCTCCCTCCAGAGCAGAGGTCTGTTGAGTTCCTCTTGCGTTTGGGGTCTTTTCAGAACCAGCAAGAAAGCCATGGAGGAGGTTGCCATGGTGGAGACCTCGTACTGAAGACCTTGACTTCTGCTGACCACTGCTTGCAAGCAGATGGCATGTATAGTTGCATGTCACACAACTCTTTGCGTCCACAAGCAGTTTAAATGATCTTTTAGCCACTTCAGCCTTACCCACCGCATCCCTCAGATGTTCTGTTCAGATGGTACTAGTGATGCTCAGAAGCTGCAAAATTAATAACATTTACAAAAAAAACACACTTTCCAGAGGGGTGCCTTTATGCTCTGGTATTATGTGCTGAGTGATTTGTGAGAGGTGCTGGGTACTGTTTGTTTATCCCAGCTAGTTTCCTGCAGCACAGGCAGCTTTAGAGCTTCACAAAGGAGATGAAGATGGGAATGAAGCCCCCTGTGCTCACCTGCCAGCAAGGACTGGAGGGTCCAGATGGCTGGTTCGTTCCACCAAGGCTTCTGTCTATTAGCAGACAGCTGATCTCCCTGGTGCTCAGACAAGCCCGATCCTTCTTACCAATCCATTTTTGGGGTTTGCCCTGCTGAGCAAACAGTGAGGAAAGCTGGCTACCTGTTGTGTACAACTTCCCTTGCAACAGCATCTCAAGGGGACTTGCAAAGCATTGAACAAGAGCAAGTCTGCTGGCTTGAAGTAAAGGATAAACTTTCAGAAAATTAAAAATAAACAAAGAGAAAAAACAATGAGTCTGGGTACCAAAGTCTTGTTTAGAAGCAAATCATGCTGGGTATGTAATACTTTTTCAGGCCTGACACAGCACCTCTTCAGCATCATCACGGGCCATGCTGAGCAGGATGCAGAGCAGTTTTTATGCTGGGAGCCAGGCCAACCATGTGGCAGTGATTTGCTTCCGCAGCACAGGGATGAATGGCTGAAGGAGCAATTCTGAGATCTGAATCTGGTGCTTTAGCTTTAGTCTGTGGGAAGAGATCCCTTGTGCATGGCTTTTGGAACACAAGCACCCAAAGAGACAAGCTCACTGAGGCCATTTGACTGATTAGCATGCAAATAAATAATGACTGAAATACTTAGAAGCACCCTTGTTGGGCAAGATCTCTCTTTTTTTTTTCAAAGAGGGAAACTGAGACAAGGAACTATAAGATGACTTGTCCATTGCAGATGTCCTCCTATCAAAGAACCTGGGCTGCTGCCCAACCCCGTGTACATCACTGACCCTATGATTATCATGTTACAGACCTGGAAAGAACCTCTAGAGAACCTCACCCAGAGCCAAGCCAGGCTGCTCAGAGCCAAGCCAGGATTTCACTATTCCCTGTGGAGGAGACTCATCAGCATCCCTAGGCAGTCTGTCTCAGGGCTCATTACTTGGCAGGGTTAGAAAGTTATTTTCAAGCCATACAAATTAAGGAGAAGAGGAATCATTTAATGTACTACAGCGAAGATATGAACTGAGAATTAGGAAAATTGCCACACAGCCTTTCAGATATCAAAGTAGGCGCTTGATTTTCTACCAGTCATCTGTCTTCTAAGAAAAAAACACAATTAATTCATTAAATATGGTCTGTGGCCAAAACTTGTCTAGGGAGTATTTTCTAATAAACAGTGATGCCTTGGGTGCTAGTAGGACACCAGTTGCTTCTCTGGGCTGTGCACGGGGATTGTGCAGATGGTTTCAGCAGCTGGGTATTTTCACTGAGGTGTTGAAGGCACTTAAATGGCAATCTCTTACAGCTCTCAGTGGGTTAACTATCAGCCTTCAGATATGTCATCAATAAGAATTTAGAGGTGATGCAAGAAGCATGGTGAGGAAAAAGGATAATTGGAAATGCTATTGAGCCTTTGCAGTCCTTGCAGGAGGTAATAGAGATAAATGCTCCCCTTCTCGCTAGAATGGGAACATCCATGTTTCCGACGCTGATGAGAAGCTATAGAAATTTCAGCCATCAGGATCAACACCAAAGACTATGTCCTATGTTACTGAATGGGACAAATGCAGTTACTGCCAGCAGGAAGATCACTCTCCTTGCCATGTAGGAAAGTGTGTTGGGGCAGTGGTGCAGGGCATTGTCTCTCCTTTTTTTTGAAAGACTGAGTGTCCCATATTGTGTTTCTGTGACATCTCATCTGGAGATTGTCGAGGGAGGATGGAAATGCTTCATTGTTTCCTCCCATCTTCCCCAAGAAATGTTTTCCTTCTAGTAGGGAAAGCACAAAAATAAAAATTACGGCTAAAAACTGAAACAAAATATTTATGTTTGTATGACAAGTCTGAACTGCTTTGTCACTGAGAAGACTGCAAGATCATCCTCCATCAGCCTACTCATCCACAGTGTCTAACGGGAGTTATGTCTCTCAAACAGAGGACCTTTCTGCCCACTTTTTAAGACATGAACATGCTTAGCATACTGGGAAATGTTCCACGTCATAAATATAACAATTACTTAGTGCCAAGTAGCAAAGATGACTTGGAGATTAAAAAACTGCAGAAATTCTATTTTTTTAAAGTGTTTTTCGCTCATACACACCAAACTGATTTAATGCTGACAGCACCATTAAGTGGCACCACATACCAGCAAGCAGAAATCCAGGAGCAGGACGGGACTTACCCATATAAAATCCACAAAGGTATTATTTGCACAACAGACAGGAGTGGAGCATTGAGATTCTCAGTCCAATCCAGGTATTAGTTGTAGGCTATGGTGGAGGGCTTGGTACTTTCTTTTCTCTCCTGAAAGCAGTTTTGGCAGAAAGAACATAATCCATCCAGTCTTGTGGGCTGTAAGGACAGGGCTCCCCTTCTCCATGTGCTTTAATTCATACCACAGGATCTGATGACACATGTAATAAACCAGCATCAGTCTGTTTGCTAGGTTAATCCTTGGATAACTTTCTAGGACTCGGTTTACAAAATATTACTTGTGTAACAACCTCCAGTCCTAGTCTCATTCACCACAGTGCAGGCATTAATCTGGATGTATTAGGGGATTGTGTCTCACTGTCTGGAGTTAATATTATGAAAGCTTTGGGAGTTTAAGTGCTCCTAGCCCTCATCCACACCCTTTAGGGTCGGCAAGGTCCCTAAGATGGGTTTTATGAGTCAAGATGTCAGTTCATTAAATGATGATTTCTTTTGGCTTAGGTCCGTTCTGAGTGATTGCTGATGTGTTTATACAGGAGCCATGGTCATTCTACGACAGGTAAGTGAAGCATTCCTCTCTTCAGCACTTCTAATTTTACTTCATAACCTCAAGAGCTAATAAAGTCTTTTTTGGAGGGGCAGGGAGTGGTGTTCAATCAGGCTATTTTTATCCTATTCTGTTTCCATAAAAGGACTGTTACAAGACGCAGAGATACTCATTAGTCTTAAACCTTGATTGGCTTAGAGGAAATCATTGCTTTGTGTGTGTAGTCCAGATTAACCTCATGCAGTGTTCCACTTCTATTTTCTCATCTGTGATGGCCCAGAGGCTGCACATGAGTCTTGGATACGCAGAAGAATAAAAAGCTTACTGCCTGCCTGAAGATTGATTGAGGCAAGAACTGAATTTCCATTTCCAGGAACAGTGCTGCTTTGGCTGTGTGAAAATGGAGTCTTTCTGCACAATTAAAAAGAAACTGAGTTGAAGAATTAAGTAGTATGGCAAGTCTTGTAGATTCTATAATAATTTAGGGATTTGGATTGCAGTGTTTTCCCCATGTCCATGCATAACGTGTCTGTCTTACTCTCAGCTTCTGGGTAGTCTTATCACCATCTCACCTAGGGAGGACTGACTGCTGCCATGACTCCTGGGTGGGGACTGCAGACTGAGGCTCAAATATGTCAACACAGTCAAGCACTGAGGCAGTGGAGTAAACCTACAAACAGTTTTGATTCAGTCTACACTTTGCGAGAGGTGTTTGTGAGCTCAGTCCTCCCTCCAAAAGTCTCAGAGAAATTACCTCCCACATCACAAACTCTAATATGGTTTGAAATGCCAAGGAAAATGGATGTGGAAATTAAATTAGTCCAGTTCGAGGGTATCAATGCCCTCTCTAACACAGAGGGCCACCCCGCCTCCTCTTCTGCCCTTCCTGTCCTTCCTAAAGAGTTTATACCCCACCATGGGTACGCTCCAGTTGTACGAGTCATCCCACCACGTCTCCGCAATGGCAACGACATCGTAGTCTCCTTGCCCTACCACGGCTTCCAGCTCCTCCTTCTTATTTCCCATGCTGCGTGCATTGGTGTAAATGCACTTCAGCTGGGCAGGCGTAGCTTCAGCCTTCGTAATAGGGCTTCTCCCCAACTGAGCGGTCCTTGACTTAACTAAGGCCACAGTGCCAGTTTGCTGCCTACCATCCCCAGCTGCACCCACCCCCTCTTGCTTAGTGGTGATATACTGGCAGGCATCGCCAGCACACCACCCCTTTACCACTGAAGTCTCACCTCCAGGCTCACTCCCATCCTGCCTGGCCTCCATCCCCTCCCCCCTCACAGTAGCAGCAATATATGTATTTTGCCACCTTCATTTTTGCTGTAAGAATTTTTGCTGTGAGATCTGTGCTATTCTTGATTTATTTGACTTTCCAGGGAGCTTTCCATCTGTCTTTTCTTTTTTTTTTTTTGACTATACTTGAATGTGTACAACATGCTTATGGTCCTCCCCTGCCACTCCTCTTCCCCTGAAAACTTCCCCGAACAAGATCAAGCAGGAGACCAGATCATCACTTGGGATAGATCAGTGCAGAGCTTTTGGCCTCTACAGCTTCTTTTTACTTTCTTTACCCAGCTATAAATCCAGGAATTTTGAGGATGAGCCCATAGCATTACACCCTTTCCACTCTCTCAGCAAAACAGTTGCCACTAGAATCTCCCTTGGAGGTTGGCACTGGGCAGCTAAGCATGGAGGGCACTGCACAGCTCTGAGCAAGGAGTAGAAAATGCACGAGCTCCTGTCTGGTGCCTTCAACCCAGTAATTCAGAAGAAAAGCAAACATTGTTCCCCAGCAGCGGCCTGCAAGGAGCCAAACTTATCAGCTTTACTTGTTAGCAAATTACTTATGGCAAGTCCATTTCCATGCACAAAGAAAGGGAAGAAATAAAAGAGGACTTCCTAAATTCTTGCCTTGGCAGCCTGACAAGTTCGTTTGGCTCCACAGCACAGCAGCAGCTCATTCCTTTGTGTTTGCTACTTTTGCTGGCTGTTTTTGCCAATCGCGTCTTCTCACTCATGTAGGCAACCCTCATATAACCTGACCTTAAAGTCAGGGTTACCCGGTGCTGCAAGTTTTCAGCTGCTGGACCAGACCAACAAAATCAGTATGACATGTCTGCTAGGACATAAAGCATGCTCAAAAATTATTACATAAAAGTATCTCGTGTAGACCAAGCTCAGCATCTCAGAAAGGTCATTGACTAAACTGCACTAGGCAGAAGATGGTATCTGTGTCGCTCTGGGGTTCTGACCACATCCAGACCACGTGAGGAGCACTGCTGCTGTTATCAATTTCTCCCAGTCTTTGTGGTTCCCTAACCTGCTTGTGGCATTGTAGGAAGAGAAATGGAAATAGAACTGAAAAGAAACGCTGCAGAACTAAGCTAAGCAGATAAAGGAAACAAAAGGTCAGCAAGAAATTAAGGTCCTGAGGGATCAAGCACTGCGGATGCCTTATGGTATAAAGCTTTGTTTAGTTCAACACCAAAGCAAGGAAGGTTTCTTCAACTAGTCTGAAGCTTTGCAGGAGCCAAGGCTTGGTCAGAGAGCTCACTTCTGCTCTCCTGGATCTGGTGGGGTGATTTTGGGGGGCAATGTCAAAACCTTGCAGTTTCTCTGCAGCCATGTATTTGGCAATGTCTGTGTCAGCTCTGGCATTTTCTTAAGTATAAAACCCCCAATGCAACTTCAGCTTTGAACCCACAAGATGAGTCTTACATGAATGAGACTATCCAGGGCTGTGTTTCCTGAGGGTATTTGTGGCTTACTGTTCTTGTGCTAAGATTGGCTTGTAGCTAAAATTGTCCTTGCCTCTTCTTGTCATTTCTCGTGTGTTTGTATATAGAGCAGTCGTGTTACTTCCTAGACTTGGAATTGATCTAAATCCTACAAAACCCCTTTTTTCACTTTGTAAAACAAGCTCTGCATCTTGTAATGGTGACAGTCCTTTGTGCACTGCTCCAGCTTGATTTCTTCTTGCTAAGACTAGAATTGTATATTGCACTGAAGGTGAAAGATTTGTGTGGTTCATAAATGAGCAGGAATAGATTTTGTGACTGCCAGCATTTGCAGACTTGGTTTGATGCTCCAGAAGATGTTTTCCCTTGGTGGAAGTAAGAATAGCAGAGACCAGATTTTGAAATCCTTCAGTCCCTTCACAGGTATTTTTCAGATGGGCTCTGTGAGCAGCAGTTTTACTTGGAGCTGACATATATTATTTGGGTTGTATTAGATAATATGCATTTAGCTTTGCTACATGATTAATTGTGCTATATATTTCATATGAGGAAAGGGTGGGAGAGATAAGCAGCATTACTGTAGGTCTTCTCAGAGCTGATATGTAACCATGTTATTATAAAAAGGAAAGTGTAAGCCCACTGTTTGGATTCTCTTTCTCATAAACACTGAATAATTTAAGTCTTCTCCCATTTATGCCTTGTATCTGTCTGATCTATGAGTCTGAGACATCCCTGGATAGCTGTAATGCAGCAATGAAAAGTCCAGCACAAGCCAACCAAAGGGCACATTTGCATACAGATTGAAACATGAATCGTTGGGACCCATTCGTTAGTTGCAGTGCTCAAGACATTTGGCATTTCAACAGCTCTCTGCATCAGATCCTTTCCATCAAATTTATGGGACAATTTAAGTGCTGGAGTAGCTGTGTGCAGAAAATGAAGCTGCAGGCTAGGGAGATGTTCTTGCAGTGCTATGGCTGCGGAATATAAATTACATGATGTCGAATAAAGGTAGAGTGAGTAATCTTAGCCATGGTGTGGAGATACTCTGCCTCTTAGAGAGTCTGTCTGAAATATCCTGCTTTTTGATACCTTAGACAAGCTCTCAGCATCTATGTTCCCCAAAGTATACGCACCGAGTCTTCGTCTATTTGATCTCAAGATAAAAAAGGCTTGAAATGAGAGTTGTTACATGTGTGAGTTCAGTTTTGCTTTTTTAAGAGGTAGTAGCAAAATGCACAGCCAATGGGACGTTATTTTGAGGGTATATGAGACTTCAAAGCATTCATTAACAAAATTCATTGAATTAATCTTGGAACCTTAGGTTTGTCCAGGAAAATCTACATCCCTAGGGACAGCTCTTGCAGAACAGCTTACATATCATCTTGTCTTGCTTGATGGTAACTTCTTTGTGTCTGTCAGAGCCCTTAAGGACTCAGCTTGCTGAGTCCTGGAGTGTGGAGCAAGAAGAGAGAAATTCAGCCCCTCAAACTACCTTTTATTTCTTAAGCCCTACAACTCATCATAACCTCAAGTTGCACCAGGGGAGATCTAGACTGAATATCAGGGGAAAATTCTTCACCAAAAGAGTTGTCAAGCATTGGAACAGGCTGCCCAGGGAAGTGGTTCAGTCACCGTCCCTGGAGTATTTAAAAGGCACGTAGATGTGGTGCTTAGGGACATGGTTTAGTGGTGGACTTGATGACCTTGAGGGTCTTTTGCAAACCTAAATGATTCTATGATTCTGTGATTCTATAACCTGACTCTGAAGAAGTCTCACTGTTTGTATACGGGTTCTGCAAAGAAAAAGCCTGTAATGAGTCTTGAACCTCGCGTTGCCATTTTGCTCCAGGTGATGGAACCTAGGTGTTCATAACAGGAAGGAGCATCTTCATCCCAGCTGTGCAAACAGAGCAGAGTGAAGGGGTCTCATCCAGTCCCATCCCCATCCCTGAACACCCACCTCCCTCAGTCTGCCCTCCAGTTTCTGCCATATATGGCTGGACCAAGTGCATAATTTCACTGAAATCATACAACTTACAAGTACCTTAAAAAAAAATTTAAACATCATTTATTTCTTACTTATTGGTGTTATTATTACTCAGATCCATTCTCTGATGGGATATAGGGAGTGACAATTGGAGAGATTTTGGAGAAAAGGTAGACCTTTTAGTAGACACGGCTGTGCAGCAGGCAGGCAGCTCACCCTGTTTGAGGTGACCTTGGTTTTCATCAAATTCCTCTTGCAAAAGTGGAAAACATTCAACAGCAAGGCATTAAAAGTAGGCCCTTGATATTTTGTGGATTTGGTGTCACAGACACATCTGTGGAATGATGTTCATGTACACTACTGAAAGATTTGGCCCTTATGGTATGAAATTCATTCCTTTTGCAAGCTGCAGCATCATTTGCTAGCACAGTGTGTATTTCACAGCTTTTTTTCTAAAAAAAAAATCCCAAACCACTCTTTGCACTGCCTTTCTACAATCAGGTTCAAGAAGCTATGTGCAGCTCCTGGGGCCCAGAGGAAGGAAAGCAATAACAGACCCTTTCAATAGCACAAATTGAAAAATGACATTTCTTTCTCAGGAGAAAGTTAATCTGGGAGTACATAGAATATCTGCTGAGATGCCATTGCCTGGTCAATAAAAAAAAAATATTGGAATTAAAAGCTGACTTGGAAGATAGAATTCCAATGAGAACATCAAAATAATAAATCCCACACCAAACTCAAGCGTTTCCTTGAAAAACTTTGTTTACATATTTTGCCTGATGCATTTTAGGTTTTGGTGAAATGGCATTCACTAAAGAAGATTTCCAGTGGGAATTTTGGAGGTCTAAATATAGTTTTAATTGGTTTATAGATGTAACCAAAACAGAAGGAGGATTTGGATGCTTACTAGAATACACATAAGGAGACTGTTCTGAAAAAAAAAGAGCAGAGAATATTCAATAACGTGAATGAAATAGCTCAAGACACGCTGATAAGCCAGCTGGCACTTTTAATACCTCTGCTGATGCTTTCAGTGATGGGGAAATGAGATTAATAAGTGTGGATTGGGACCTGGGAATTTGTATGCTGATGCTTTTGTATTTCCATGTTGCTCCTCCTGGGTATATTCACGGATATTGTGCTAGTGGTCAGCAGTACTGGCCAGCTCATATAGAGGTTGTACGTTAGACTGTTGCTATGTAAGGGAATTGCCTTGTTGCTATTAGCTATGTCTATGTGCATGTGAGTTTTACAACCATGAAAAGTTGATATGGAGGATTAGTCCTCCTCTCCTTTCCAAATCCCTCTTGCTGCTATCTGTGCAAGGGAGGTGGTGTTAGCGGAGGAATGCAGCTGCTTTCTTGCATAGGAGAAAGGTCAGTCTTATGAGTTTACAAGGATTTTGTCCTCCATTAGGCAATTTTGTTAAAGGAGAAAGCTTTGCTAGCTATAAATTGTGAGGGCTCCTGTTTCGGAACAGAAGTTATTATAGAATTCTGAACAGAGTCATAGTGTTGGGAACATATATGAAATAACTGTTTGTGTTCAGACCCAGGTCTGTCTCATCCCAAACTGACTGTTGCTGAACACCAAGGGACAAGTAAGAGTGTACTGTAATTTTCTCCCAGTATTTTTCTATCCTTCAGCTAATTTCCTGGTCTCCACTTATGAACTTCCAGCTCAGGGGTTTCTCAAGCTTGATGTGATTTATTTGGTTGGTAGTCCTGAATACATCTCCCTTCCAGCATTTGTCTGGGTTCCTTACTTCTCCAAGTATTATATCCATCTCCATTGCCTTTTGATAATCCTAGTCCCTACTGACTTTGGTTGATGTCCCCTTATTTTTGGGCTGAAATAGTATTCTAAAGAAGTATCTCTACAGACTTGTCAGCTCAGCCCTAAGTATCCACATGGGCCTCTGGTGAAGGTGGGATGTTACCCTAGATGGTCCTTTGGTCCACCTTAACCTTGCACACCCATTTTCATGTCCTGCCTGAGGTGATTCCACTTACATGCTGGAAATATTACTCCTTCCCCACTCTTTTACCACGAAGCAGATGCCCTCTGTCCTTTCCCTAGAGTCACTCTAGCAGAACCCAGAGGAAAAAGAGGTGGGATTATTTTGTGTTCTGAAGAAGAAAGAACCAAATGTTGCTGGTTTAAGACAGGGAAAAACACTTGTCTGGGACAGAGCCTTGCCAGTGGTTAGCGCACCACAACTTGGAAGCATTTTGTGCAGCCAGTGTGAATGAAATGTGAGAAATTTATGAGCATCTCCTACCACCCAGCAAGATGTTTTATTGCCGGAACCATTGCTGGCAAATTACTCTTAAGGTCACACACTGCATTTTTATGACCTGCAAATCACTTTGTGAAGGCATCTTACTGCCCCTTAACCCCATAAAATTGTAAGATTCGGTGCAAGGCAGACAGGCAGCCTTTTCCTATTAAGCAGATGCTTGAAGTTAAACAGCATTTGCATCCAGCCAAACAGAGGCATTAAGCATATTTCCATGATGATACTTGGTCGGCTCATTCCTTACAGAAACACATCTATGTGATAATACTCTTCCAGTCTCAAAATCAAGGCTGTATGGCAATTATTGAGTTTCAAACAAATATAAAATTGATGAGTATTCTTCACATGAATTAATTTCCCTTACATGATTTAGGTTTTCATATGAGCATCAACCAGCTGCCTGTTGCTAGACCAGGATCTCTGCCATGCGAGGCACCTTGCAAACCCACAACAATGCCCAAAGTTTCATTCCAGGAGTGACATATAACAAAACCCATTAGTAATGTAAACCTTTTCATCATAAAGTAGGTAGACTGTGGGACAAAACCCCTTTGGAGGCCACACCCCACTGTGCAGACTGCGCAGCACATGTAGAATGGACAGTCCATGTAATAAAATAACCATGAGAAAAATAAAAAGTTCCAAGAATGAAGGAGTTAGTTGCTGTCCCAAAAGTGTGAAGAGCTTATTTCTTTTTTGGTTTTATTATTCTAGCTACTAGTGTTCAGGATGTCCATATGAAAGTCTAATCCCACTGGCAAGCTTACAAGCTACCATTCCTTGGTAATTTCATGTAAGAAACAGGGTCATCTTGGTTTTTCAAGCTGTAGCTACCACTGTGGCTTTGTTTTTAATAACTGGTGATTTTTTGTTGGGGCTTGGATTTTGAAACAGGTTTCTGTGTCTGTGTGTTCATAAAGGACTGATGTTCAGGGTCTGGCTTCAGATTGTCCTCTGAAAGACAAGTCTCTTCAATGTGCTCAACAAGCTATTAGCCATTAGCTGTAAAATTGTCCCAAGCTCACAGTTTGAAGGCATCCACAGTGCACGTCTGTACATATCCTGATCCAACAAGGTAGCTGTCTTGAGTCTACCAGCCTACAACTATGATTTGAATATTGATGATTGTTCTTGTCTTTATCATCTTGTGTCAACCAAAACAATCCACTCTTTCTCTGTTTGTAACCTCTAGGTTTGTCTGTCTAGACTTGCTGACTACTTCCTTTAGACTGTTGTTTAACATGCTTGGCCTCTTGAGTCCCTACCTTCTTCCAGAGCCTTCTGGATTTTCACACCTTCCACCACATCCCAGCTGTGGTGGTGTGAAATTTGGGGTTAAAACGCACACTGTGTCATTCCCCATTCTGTTTGAAGTACTATTAGAATGAAAGATGAATTAAAACCCATGGAGAAGTCATCAGAAACAAACCTCCTGATGCACTCGGTAATTCCAGAGAGTTACAGCAGATGGGGCTGGTATTGTGCTGCTGAGAGCCCATGTCACAGCTCTGTGTAATAGGATTCTTTTTTGCTACCTTTTTCCTAATGACAGAAAAGTCCAGGTGCTTCATGTTCTCAAGAATTTTTTGACGGTATATTTTCTCCTTTTGCAAGGACTTTACTTGTATCACAGAAACTCTGCATCCTTGTGGCTGGCACCTAGGGAACAAAAACCAGTATCAAGATGGTTTTGATCACAACACAAGTATTTCCAGCATGATTTTTATGTTTTCCATCGTGCTTTTCCCTGTCATTTATTCCTGTGAGGAACTGGATTTTCAGATACACCTCTGGAGCAGTCCTCCCTTAAGCAGTTATATCACAAACTCCCTCAAGATGCTATTGATTGTACTGCAACCTAGCTTTCCCCCCAAACCCCTCACCCTCCTCAGTAACCAAGACAACTCTCAGCGGATAAGCAAAGGCAGTGTGTAAAAAGGGCAGCGATGCTCAGATCTGGTGTGGCAGTGAAGGAAAAGCAGCTTCACTTCCCTTTCATTCAATATTTCTAAAGGTGAGACACGATACTTTAAATGATAGGGCTTGTCTAGGCGTACCAGTGCCACTTCGGCTAATGCAGATTGTTAGCATAGATGCATTTCTGCTGGGAAAACTGCATTTACACAAGTATGGACTACTCCTAAATAGGAAAAAGTTATAATTTTATTAGGATTAAGAACTTCTTAGCACTTCTTTGCACCATATATACATTTCTGTTTATGCAGGAATAGCTGTGCAGGTTACAATAGTCCCACATCTATTTGGTACACAGGAACTAATTGCAGGCTAGATCTCAGTGAGATTATGAAAAGACGCGAAGGAGAGAAGAAGGAGCCTGAAGTAAAGAAATGAGGGAGAAAGGATCTTTCCAGAGCATGAACGATGAAGCTGCCTACACCATCTGAAACTCAGAAAGAGAATTTGACAGATTGTGTGTGAAAAATGAAAGAGATTTTTATTACAGATGGTAGAAAAATCCTGTTTTGTTTTCCCAGGAATAAGATCAGGTAAAATAATTCAATTCATGAGGTTGCTTTCTGGCTTCTTTGAACAGACTTTCTGAGCCAGGATGAAAAACATCCCTTCTAATTTACATTACTGCATATAATATTTTTTTTTCTCCCCTCTTCATCAGTACCGTACATTGGAATTCAAGCTGTGTCCTTTTTCTGAATCATTGTGATCTTGGAAAGGCTGTATGCTTCAGAGGCAGAAAAACGTTGGGTGGAAGTACCTGATTACCTCCATCTGTTGCCTAGTTCTGCAGTCATCTTCTGCATGTTGGGACTCTTCTTTCATGAATCTAATCAGACAGCTCTCTGCCTTCACCCAGGGAAGCTCATCCGTGAGCGAGGCAGAGCCTCCAGCAGCGCTGCTCTGCAATGCCATGGCGGTTACCCACAAAGACAGGAGCTCTGCTCCCCCAGCCATGCTGCCAGCTGCGCACTCCTGCTGCTTACACTGCTGCTTCACTGGGGCTTTGCTGATTGCCTGATAGCCAGTTCAGGGGCTAAACCAGCAAAACACTTTGCAAAAAGATGTGAAAATGTTGCTGATTGGTTAATTCTCCCAGCCAGTTCTCCATGGGATCAAATCAAAGAAAGGGATAGGGGATAGAAGCACACAGCTTAACTGTACTGTCCAGCCATAGGGAAGTGCTCCAACTAGTCCCATCTTTCTAAAGCCTGCCACAAAGAACAAGATGTATCTAAAGGATAATACCCAAAATCTTTATTTCTGAGTGACTAAAGGTAAGGGCTTTCCACTGTGCTTCCTGTTGCAAACTAGGGTGCTCCTACCTGCACGGTCAGTTATCTGGGGTGACCAGGGTGACTGTTTTTGACAGATTTAGACTGGATCTGAAATTTCCAGCATGGTACTAGTGCTGTCTGTTTCTAGGACCTGAATAAATGTCTCCGTCTAACAGTACTAAATTACATGCTCCCATCATAAAGTGCCCCCCCTCTGATTCCTTCTGGGATTGTTTTTCCTTTCTCCTCTTTTCCAGATTTGTATGATTGCTCTGCTGTCTTCCTTTGAACTTCTTCTATTTGCAGTCAGGATGGGACTCAGTCACAGGGCTAAAAGCCTCAGTCTTCATTTCCTGTTCCACTTCTGTGTCTTAACAGATTTTTTCAATCGCATCCCAAGCAGTGGTCATCAGCTTTTGTGTGAGATCTGATACGCAGTGCTCTGGCACGGTGTTTGGGTGGGTGACGCCCGGGGCCAGCCTAATCTTCTTGTAACGTCAATGGATTGCCGGATTCTCTGCTTTGCCTCTCATAGTAATGCTGTAGGAGTTACGGATTAAATATTCTATCTCTGTGTTTGTCTGCACACTTAAAACCCAATCTTGAGCCGAGGGATCCCAAACAGTCAACAACAAGCTCTTTGCCAAAAGCCAGGGGTGAGGTCAGGCATCACTGAGAGCTGGACCTTGTTAAACCACGCTGGATTATGCCCCTGCAAACCTCATTAAATCCATCATTTTTGCTCCCAGAGTCTTTGACTATCCCTCAGCACCAAATGGGAAATTGTTGGGACAGGTGCCACGTTTGTGGGTTGTTTTTTTCCTTCCTGTCAGTATCAAAATTACAGGATGAGCAACCAGTGCATTGATTATTGAATTATTTAACAATTCTTCTTGCATCTCTGCCGTTGCTTCAGAAAGCCTTTGTTTGTAGCATGTTACCTTGGCTGACAGCTGGTGTCTGATGTGCTACAAGAAATTGGGAAGATAATTTTATTTATTTATGAAACAGGAAAATTATTAGGGTTACCAACTACTAGCATATGTATTCTTTGCGCTATGGTTTGTTGTTAAGAAGAAATTCAAGCCTGTTCTTCCTTTCCCAGCTATTTTCTTTTTTTTTATGCCAGTGGCAACTGCATAACTAAAGATGAGTGCAATGAATAGAGATGAGCACTCATAATTCTCCCCTGGGTTGCACAGCCATAGATCCAAGAGAAGCTTCATTAAACTGAGCAGGGAACACACATGTGATCAAGAGCTGAACTGAATCAGACAGGTGATATCTAAAGGTGATATGTGTTTATAGTAGAACACAGACGTTGTATTGTCCAAAGCAGTTGGAAGTCTGCACTGCAATAACGTGCTGCAGCGCACCAATACATTTAGATTTCAGTCTGCTCTCCAAATCATGTTGAAATTTGGAGCTGGGGGAATGTCTGTGTTAGCACTTGTGTCTGTGTGCACTAAGGATTTTCTGCTTCAAAGACAGACAGTGAAGAAGAAAAGGACTCAGCTTGGATTTAGCTCTCTGGAGATCTGAGTTTGTGATTGTGTGTATTTCCAAAACAACAAAAAAATGCTGCACAAACAGGTTATTTTCTATCAGTTGTCAGAGATATGCCACACAGATCACATCTGGCCCACGCAGTGCATTAATAGCCACACTGCCAGGTATCATCTTTTTTTATTTTAGAAAAGTAAGTTTAGAGCTGCAGGGAGTAATCAGTAGACCACTACTGACCTGAGTCCACTGCCAGCCTCTGACAACCAGGGATTTTCCATATCCTTCAACATTTACCTGAATGTCAGCGCTTAGGGTCCCGCGTGTTGGGGATAGGGTCCATCTTAGCTGGCTTTGGACACCTGCACTGTAGAGACTTCTATGTGGATACTGTCCTCTTCACACACCCCTTTAGGTCAGTATCATCTGACCTAGTTTAATTACCTGCTTTATGCAGAGGTGACCTTAGAAGTGCCTCTTTTTTCCCCTTAAATGTAAGCTAAACTAGACTAGTTGCAAGAGACCTATAATGATTATCTAGCAAAGATCCGAATGTTTTGCTCAGAAGTGGACACAGGCACTGGGTTAGTTGAGTCCCACCTCACCTGTCTCACTGAACAATTCACCTTTTCAGTGATGGCTGCAATACAGCCAGCTCAAGAACTCTTCCTTAGCCCTGGGAGAGTCTAGTACATTTGCTTTGGGTCTGAAAACCAGGCTTGGACAAAGAAACCCAAGTTTACATTATATTAGGTGGCTTATCAGTTGTGAAGGTGGTCCCTGCTGGTAGTATTTCCCTCTTGTCTCCAGCACTGAGGTCCACGCCACCACGGTACCATTTAACAGGAGCTCGTGTCTCAGCAGCACTATAAACCTATTGTCTGGGCCACATCTGTCGCTTAGGACAAGTATTTACCCGTCACTGCGTATATGCACCAAGTGTGTCATAGCAGGACCTTGTTCTCGGCTGTGCCTGCTGCAGCTGAAGTGTAGTAACTCATCGGATCAGGGTCCAGCATGGCTCTTCAGGCTCATGCTTCTATCTCTGCAATGTAGAGTCTAACATTACACTGGGGAGCTGCAATCTAAATTGGATGGCATTGCTGACAGGCTGCCAGCCAGCTAAAGGTTTGGTTTCCTCCATGATGTCCCTCCCCTTATTGTCCTAAGCATGTTTATTTGCTCCCCGCATTAGGCATAGCACATTCCCTTAGAAAAAGCATGTGGATAGGAGGCTTAATGCAGTTGCTCTGCCTCTTGATGCATACAGAAGGGAGGCTGGTTTCCAACCCGGGCATCCCTTCGGAGGGATGGGATTTCTTGTTTCCAGGAGTCAGCATGCTCCGGCCATTCAGACAGACAGCACTGCAAATGCCGAGTGGCTCTGGCTGACACACGTGACTGTCTAACAAGTCCCCGGTAAACCTCCTACTATCAGAGGAGCAATGCAAAACACATGCCATGGGAGGAAATGTGTGGAATTACAGAACTTCAGCAGCCCCAGCGTCAGAGGGAAAATAAACACACTGCTGTAATGGGACTGCAGAGACTGAACTCAGCCCTCCAGGCTTCCATCTCTACTTTGCTCCAAGGATAATCTGGGCCGTTCAGCTCCTCTGCTCCTTAGTTTATTCTTCGTTAGCCCACGGAGATACACAGCCTCAGAAATGTGGTACAGGGTTTAGCTGAGCAGTGATCGTAATGTCTACTCAGTGCAAAGTGAGATAAATAAATTGGCTGCTCTTTCTCAGATCTGCTGCTCCCTTGCTGCTCCAGTTACTGTGGTGTGGCAGTGAGGAAGGGTGTACTGATGAGCGAAGAACATCTGTAGGACCCAGCTCAAATCCAAAGAGCCCTTCCCATGAGTCCTTTTATATGCATTTATTTAGTCCTTCCTGGGGCCCAGCTATAATGGCCCCTTAAATTCTCTAAATGCACAGAAAAGCCTTTCCTAGTTTAAAGTGAGAAATCTCCAGTGTATATAGGATAGGACAGGAAAAAGCAAATCGGGGTGACTATAAAATGTCTTGTGCTCTTCTGGCTAGGCCAGCAGTCCCAATTAGTCCTTTCTAGAATAGTTGTCCCTATATGCAAGGAGAGACTGCAAAAGAAGGTGTGTAGATTTAGCATGACTTCATCATCTCCATGGTCCTCATGTTCAGCACATTTTCATCCACAGCCCCGTCTGTCCTCTCACATATAGGCACAGAAGCCGTGCTGCTCTGAACACCTTCTACTCAATTATTTAAAATTCAGTTGCTATGGATCTACTCAAGGTGATCAGTTTAAAGAAAATGCAGATGGTCTCTGGTTTTGAGTTCCCGCTGCGCTTTGGTTAATTTGGTATGTAAAGGTATTAGGTTAATTAAATACCATGTGTTGCATGGGGACTGAGTGCATTTGTGGATTAATAAGTACTTGAGTGTCTTCTGTGCTGAAAGTCCTCAAGCTGGCAGATGATTATTTCGCTAAGAAAGGAAGGTACCGGAGAGAAGTCACAGGCAATTGTAGAAGTTTCCTGTTAATCCTGCAGTCACTTTTACAGAACAGGTGGTTGCAGTATCCTTCAGGTCTCTGACCAAGTATCAACCCTTCCTGGAGAGGCTGGAAGAATTTAAGTGAAGATAAGCAAAGTTGTTCAATTTGTTTTGAAACTCTTGCACAACTAGTAGTATGGAGTGAGCACGTTAGCTGGCCAGTGGAGGACCATGGCTGGGGCATGGAAATTTTTCTGCTAGGAGATCTTTACCAAGAGCCATACTGTGAACTGGGTCAGAGGGTGTCTTGCAAGCAGCAGGCATGATCACACTGGAGGTCTAAAGCAAACCGGCCACAGCTCTCTGGCATTCATGGTGGAATATATGTAGAAAGCAGAGAAAGGGACAAATACTGCTTCAAGATTTCAGAGATGCTGAAGAGGAAGAAAGTCGTTTTTGTGCAGCCGTGCCCTGAGGTGGTGGAAGATCAGGAGAGAGACCAGGGCAAATGGACATTACTCCGCAATGTCAACCAGGCCCTGAAGCCCACGACCATTTTAGCGGTAAGATATGGGGTCTCAAGCTCTGAGAATGGCTGGAATCTTTCAAGATACTTTGAATTTGGTCTCACTGTTTGGTAGGATCCTCATATTGCTTGTGCCAGCTGTTTTCACCTTCCTCCTGAGTTTTTAATTCCACCACAAGCACTGCAACTGCCCTGTGGTGCAAACTTCTTGCTCTTTGCATTTGGAAGCGCCTCTTCATGAATTGTACTGATCTGTGTGCACTCATCATGTTGTTTCCTCCTCTTGCACTGCTGTTTGGTTGTCAGTGCCCATAGCTTCTGAAGTCCTGAGTGTCTGCCCCAGAGCATTTGAAAGGACACTACTAGCAACCAGCAGCTGCATTGAGGAGGAAGACTTAGACCATGTTGATACTGTGAAGTGACTGGTGGTGTTCTCACTTCTCCAGTACTCTGTCGTGTGTGTTGGAAAATAAACTGCATCAGTCTAGGCAACAGACAGGTTATGCAACGTATAAGCCAGTCCTCCCAAGCTGGTAAATGCACGAAATGCCCCAATTTGCCCTGAAATCCCCAATATATCTGCTGCTTTTTAGGCTGATCCAAAGGTGATTGCATCAGCGGAAGGAGTGTAAGTGACTTTCATGGGGTTTAATTCAAATTGATTAAAGTCAGGGAAGGAAATAGGTCACCACTTTTAATAAGTGATGTCAATTTTTAGCCCCCCTAGACCTTTCTGAGTTTACCAGCTTAGCCCATCCCATAAGACTTGCTTTTTTCACCATTATTAAGAACTGCACTTTAATGTTTTTAGAAAGAGCATTTTGAGGGTACAAGCACTCTGTGAATTAGGCAGGCAAAGCACAGGAATTCTCAGTGGTAGTACAATATCAATTTACCTTAGGGAGAGCAGACTGCTTTTTTATCTCAGCTGTGTGGTAACAGAACCTATGAAGTAGGCTGCTTTTACAGCTGTTCAAAATTAGAGATTTAAAAAAAAAAACCCAGCATTACAATTCTTATTTTCATGATCGAGAGCAATTTTTACACAGCTGCTGAGGTATCAGAAAGGCTTTCTACTGAGCAGGGACTGAGCATCATGGCTCTTCTTTTGCTGATACCTTGATCGAGTTACCCACCTTGTGCATAAATTTACCTAGCTATGCAGCAAGGATAAGAGTGTTGAATACTCTGAAAAGCTTTGAAAGTCTTGGATCAAAGGAGCTAAGAAATAAATATTGATATAAGTGGATTTATAATGTATCTGTGCATGATTTGCATTCGTTAGTTGGGTTTTTTTCCTTTTTAACTGAGTTATGAGATGTGAGGGTAAGGCAGTTAATGAGAAAAAATATCTCAATATTACATTATTATGAGCTGGATAAAGATACTTACAACAGTGCTGTAGCACAACTCTCTGAAGAAAATTAAACGTAAACTAAGGGCTAGATCCTCAGCTCCATGTAAGCAGGGTGTCTTTATTGATATCTTAGGTGAAACTAGCAAGCAAGGGTGGAGTCTACTACAAAATGGCTGGGGACTCCCCATGTGTAGTGTCCATATGTGGGTCCCTGGGTATAGTCTTGCATCCCTGTGTCACTGACAGGTTAGCACCTCTCAGAGGTCCTGGTAAGCAATGACTCGGGTCATGAATGTTTCACCATGTTTTCTGTTGCTGGATGTCTCCAGTTCTCACTGCCCAGAGTGGAGCTGAAGGTTGTTCATCAGCCCATTGGGTCAATTCAAGTCTATAAATACTCTGTCCATAAAAATGGTAGATAGTGGATGCTTAGGAAAAGGTTTATATCAGAGCACATAGAATCATAGAATAACCAGGTTAGAAGAGACCTGACGGATTCTCAAGTCCAACCATTAAAAGGGATCCAACATGAAAAGGGATCCCTCGTGTCTTTCACTTATCCTTCTCTCAGCAGTTTTTCACGACTTCAGAAGGTAGATACTGCATTTGCATCATGCTTAATAGGTACAAGTAGAGCTGGCCTCCAAGTATGTGGCATTAGGTGGGGCTACTAGTTCACAATATTAAACTCAGGTGCATGAAAAAGTACATTTGCATCCTTGATGTGAACATGCCTGACAATAATTTAACTAGGTAGCTCCCAGTTTTAGCATCTCTTCACATGGAAAATAGGGGTGAGAAATAATTCTGCCTTGTTTTGTAGAGTGTGCATCCTGCTTGGGGGGTTAGTTTGGAGTTACTTTAGAGGTTGTTTTTGTATTGAGGAAAACAGCTTCTTTAAAAGCCTGTTTATATTCCAGTAATTTAATATCCACAACGCTGATGAGCAGGTAGTCCCTGCCAAGCAGGATCAACAAGAAGTCTATAGGATCATCAGTGACATGGAGTGAATGGATAGGGGTCAACTGCTCCCTGTGTGTTCCAAAATGAAAACAAAGAGGTCACAAATGGAAGAAGTGACACATTTGAAACACACAAAAGGGCACAGTTTTTCACTCTTTTTGTAGCTAAACCCTCCTTTGAGGTTATGGATGCCAAAGCTTTGCACAACTTCAGGAAGGAACTGGATTTGCTCATCCCCTTTCTACTAATCGCCAAGAAAGGAAAATGTATATTTGATAGTGGTTTTCTGCAAGGAGAAAATGTGCCACAAGCCTCCAGACGTGGCTTTTCCAGAGCTCAAAACCATCTGCCTCACACACCTCAAAACCACATACCTCTACCTCAATCGGTTTTTCTGCCTGTATCACTGCTCTGTGACCTGCTTGCTGGATGAAGTCTGTGACCACCACACACCTACAGGCTCATGAAACGGAGAGATAGTGCAGTGGATGTATGCTGTGTGGAGCATACCCCACTGCTATTACCTTGCAGGGGGTTTCCTGAGCATCTGTGAAAAAGGGATGATGTGTGGTTTGCAAAGGAAGTCATTTGACTCATAACAATGATGTGGGTACAAGACACCAGCAACTTGAATCCCAAGGGATGCTGAATATCCTGCAGCCCTGAGCTTAACTGTCCTTTCTTTGGTTCCAGGGGGATTATGTGTGGATGGACCTCAAAACTGGACGAGAATTCGATGTCCCCATTGGAGCAGTGGTTAAACTGTGTGACTCTGGACAGATCCAGGTTGTGGATGATGAAGGCAATGTACGTACAAAAGGTTGTAATGACCCTTCTTCTCAATGGGTCTGGCTAGGCCAGGGGTCATAGGATCATGATGACTGGCTTCGTCATGGGCTTCTCACACATCCTTGGGAATCAAATGTGCCAGAGTTTTCTATTTGTGATGGCAAGATAAAGTTGTTTTCCTACTCTTGTGGTGGTACTGGGAGTGAAAGGTTGAGAAGCTTCTTGAGTACAATGATAACAGAGGCCTCCAAAGTATCTTTAAATAGCGCTTTTTAGCAAATTATCTTTGACCCGCTGTTCCTCTGCTGCTGTCCAGTCCTTCCTGAGCTTCTACCAATACAGGATGTGACCAAAGCCTGGTCCTTCTTCAACCTTCTGCCTCTACTTCTTGCAATAGTGGCTGTTTTGGAGGAACATCACAAGGACAGCATCACCAGAGGGGTTGCTCTGTCCTTTACAATGTTTCTTCCAGCCTGACATAGTTGTGAATGCTCTCATTCCCTTCAAGGATGGCATAAAGAAATTTGGTTCAGCAGGGTCCTTGCCAAATTTGTAGTAGGTTTTGAAGCCCTTTAGTCTAAATGAGACTGCCAATGGAAGTGTGATTTTTTTCACCCCTTGCATCCCTCTCTTCTCTTCAAAATCATCTTTTGTCTGCTCACCAGTATTTAGTGGCAGAGGGTTAACCAGTGATGTGAAAATGTAGTTGTGTGAAAGGAAGAACAAATCTGCTGTTTGCTAGAAACACCCTTGATGTGCTGCATATCCATGCAGCCCTGGATGAGGCTTCTGCCAGGATGGCTCATGTCTCATGTCTCTTGCTGGTCCAGAAAACCAAAAGACGTTTTCCTTCTTCTGCGAGGAATCTTTCAAATTAATCATTGGCTTGTCCCAGGGATGGAAGTTGTAGCCTGTGTGCTAATGCTCTCACGTGTATTTTCTTCTGTCTAGTCCTTCTGCCTAGAGTGGGCCGTATCCATCTCTCATCCCAATGACCTCTCATTTGGCTTATCTTTCTTTGTCCTCACTCACTTACCAGGAACACTGGATTTCACCGCAGAATGCCAGCCACATCAAACCCATGCACCCCACCTCCATCCATGGAGTGGAGGACATGATCCGCCTGGGGGACCTGAACGAGGCTGGAATCCTCAGGAACCTGCTGATCCGCTATCGGGAGCACCTCATCTATGTAAGTGTCCTCCCCACCTTCTCCTCCTGCTCTGAACTGTGTCCCCTGCTCTCCTTACCTCTAGGGAACCCACATGGAGGAAAGCCTGATTGAACTGTAAAGGACAAATTGCAGAGTTTATGGATACCCCAGTGAAAGACCCCATAAACAATGAGTGAAGTCCATGTCAATTCGCTATGTAGCCCCTGTAGAAGCTTTGAGGATATGCATTAACTTCCTGTACACACAACAACTAGTTAAACCCAGGCCATGTGCATGCTGTACTAATCCTAAAGCAAAAGCTTCTGGCAGCTGCATGCAGAATCACAGAATCACCAGATTGGAAAAGACCCATCAGATCATCGAGTCCAACCATTCCTATCAAACACTAAACCATGCCCCTCAGCACCTCGTCCACCCATCCCTTAAACACCTCCAGGGAAGGTGACTCAACCACCTCCCTGGGCAGCCAGTTCCAGTGCCCAATGACCCTTTCGGTGAAATTTTTTTTCCTAATATTCAGCCTGAACCTCCCCTGGTGGAGCTTGAGGCCATTCCCTCTTGTCCTGTCCCCTGTCACTTGGGAGAAGAGGCCATTATCCTCCTCTTCACAACCTCCTTTCAGGTAGTTGTAGAGAACAATGAGGTCTCCCCTCAGCCTCCTCTTCTCCAGGCTAAACAACCCCAGCTCTCTCAGTCGCTCCTCATAAGGCCTGTTCTCCAGCCTCTTCACCAGCTTCATTGCTCTTCTCTGGACTCGCTCCAGAGCCTCAACATCCTTCTTGTGGTGAGGGGCCCAGAAAAGAACACAGTATTCAAGGAGCGGTTTCAGCAGTGCCGAGTACAGACGGAGAATAACCTCCCTGGACCTGCTGGTCACGCTGTTTCTGATACAAGCCAGGATGCCATTGGTCTTTTTGGCCACCTGGGCACACTGCTGGCTCATGTTCAGTTGGCTGTCAACCAGCACCCCCATGTCCCTCTCCTCCAGGCAGCTTTCTAGACAGACTTCTCCTAGTCTGTAGCCCTGCTTAGGGTTGTTGTGCCCCAAGTGCAGTACCTGGCATTTGGCCATGTTGAACCTCATACCATTGGACTCAGCCCAGCAGTCCAGCCTGTTCAGATCCCTTTGGAGCCTCCCGACCCTCCAGCAGATCCACACTTCCACCCAGCTTAGTGTCATCCTCAAACTTGCTAAGGGTGCACTCGATGCCTTCATCCAGGTCATTGATAAAGACATTGAACAGGGCTGGACCCAGCACTGAGCCCTGGGGAATCCCACTAGTAATTGGCCTCCAGCTGGATTTAACACCATTTCCCACCACTCTCTGGGTCCGGCCATCCAACCAGTTTTCCACCCAGGAGAGTGTGCGCCTGTCCAGGCCAGAGGCTGACAGTTTTCGAAGCAGAATGCTATGAGAAACTTGTCAAAGGCTTTACTGAAGTCCAGGAAGATACATCCACAGCCTTGCCCTCGTCCAGTAGGTGGGCCACTGTCATAGAAGGTGATCAGGTTAGTTTGGCAAGACCTGCCTTTCATGAACTTGTGTTGACTGGGCCTGATCACCCGGTTCTCTTGCATGTGCTTCATGATAGCACTCAAGATCACCTGTTACATGACTTTTCCTTGGCATTGAGGTCAGATTGACAGGCCTGTAGTTCCCTGAGTCCTCCTTCTGACCCTTCTTATAGATGGGCACATCAGCCAGCCTCCAGTCCAGTGGAAATTCCCCAGTCAGAAAACAGTGTTGCTCTCAAATGTAGTTTTCAATCAAGACTACTTGTTCTGTTTGATGTCCACTGCCTTTTGAAAGGATGGGTTTGGATTAGAGCTGGGCAATGGTGCAGAACACACTACTATGTCACATAGAATGTTCATATAGTTGCCCCAACTCTGGAAGATATTCATCTCTTCTTTCAGAGATAGGTTTAATCCTAGAGGAAGAGGATATGGTGGCTGAAAAGGCACCTCTAATTCTCCAAAACTTGGAGGAGAATTGAAACTCCCAAAATCATCTCTCACCAAGGCACTTCATTTGTTGTGCATAATGCCTAGGTCCCCTGTATTGTCATTTTAGGGAAAAAATCATGACCAGAAAATGATTCAGATGTTAAACAAACATAGTTTCTCCCTGGAGCACCCTTTAGGAAGCCTCAGACATTTCTAATGCTAAACTAGCAAAAGTTAGATGGGTCAAATTCAGACCCATGTGGTGTCTCCACATGCACTAAGCACTCATGGCAGTCACCATCATGCCAAAAGAGCCAAGACTGCCTTTCAGCTATGCAAAAATAGGTGCCTGCCAGATGAGGTGATTGCTTTAGAGCTGGCTGGAGCTTGACTATCATAGAAGTTTATGTTGGAAAGGAAGTTCACATCAGAGGTTTACAGTCCAACATCCTCCAGCTCAGAGCATGACTTCAAAGTCAGATGTAGTATTCATGTGGATAACTGCATTCAAGCAACTTAAATGCCACCCAAGAAGTACAGCTAGCAAATAATTTGTATCTGACAAGGTCACTCAGGGAACATTAGTCCACTGAGGATTGCCCCTTTTGCTTCTGTTTGTGGGCACTCTGCAGTGGATTCCCACAGCTCTCTCATGCTCTCTGAGAAAGCTGGGATCAAGCTGGATATTTTTAAGTGGTGCCCATGCGCCTTTCCCAGGATCCTTATGTCATCAAGCAAGCACCCATTGCCTCATTAAGGGAACAGAGATCCTCAGATAAGATTTCATGTGTGCAATATCAGAGAGTCCTTGAATAAAAGAAGTTCCTTCAGTACAGCTCTGCCTCTGAGTTCCCTCACCAAGCTATTCACAGGCATCCAGGGGGATTATAAGCACAAATGAGCACTGGGCAGAGAGTTATTTGGCAACATCATCTAATAAAGGCTAATACAGCTTCTAACCTGGACATGAGCATGGGCGGTGATTTGGGCTGAAATGACTCAGTAACCGTGAAATTTCCCTGTGAATTCTTTGTATCTGGTGATGACAGAGCCATGAGTCCTACAGAGCTGCTGCATGAGGGATTGCTGCATCCCCTGAAGAGATTTGCATCACAGGGGTTCCACGTTACTGTGCTTTGATTGTTCCACACCACTAGTGGCTTTGGAGTGCCAGCTCACGATCCTGGGCACAACACTGCAATTAGTGTAGTCTCAGAATCAGAACAACACTCTTAAAATTATATAGAGTGCATAGCTTGATAGAGGGGCACATAAACCACCTCTGTCTATGCATATCTTGTTGAAAGCTCAGGAACTCAACTTTAGGTCTCATCTTTTAAGAATGGTAGCATTAGAGGGAGTAGATTTGTGTCATTTGTGGTGAATATGGATGGCAGTTTTGCAAAGGTACTGTATGGATGCCATGTGGGCAGGGCGCACCCCGTCTCCTGAGGCATTTTTTTTCTGTGGTATAATTCCCTTTGTCTTAAAGATTGCGAATTGATTTTACCTTCACTCTCTGAAAACATTTCTAAACCTGAGTTAAGGGGTGACTTTTCCAATTGGACTTAAGTTCCTCTTACTTCCACATCTCCTTAGCTTTGTGGAAGGTGTAATTCTGCTCCAATAAAATATAATTTTTCTTTTTCTTCTCTCTCACTATAAGACAAACTGCGGCGGGAGGGTAAGTATTACTCTTGGTGCTATCATTTGCAGTCGCTGTCATGCTTTCCACTGGATCACATGTTTCTGTTCACTATTGTGGCATTCTCGTTTACTTTTTCACCACCGTTGCTACTGCTTTACAAATGCACTGAGAGCATCATCCATTTGCTACAGAGCTTGACCCCCATGGTGAAGTTGTGACATTTTCCCAGAACTGGCAAGTGCCCACCCTGTGAATGCAGTTAAAGTCATAAGTGCTTCTCAGTAATGACCTCAACTTGAAGAACAAAAGATTCTGCAGCAAAATGCGAAAAAGTTCAACAAGGTCTTGTTGCCCATGGTTTGGCAACTGCCAAAAAGAGAAACTATGCTGGGCAGCAAGAGCATCTGATGGAGAGCTTGGACTCCCGAGTAATGTTAAATCTCTTTACCTGAAGACAAAAGCAATGCCTGCTGGGGCTCTCTAAGGGTTGCCAAAATACAGTAATGTTTGGTAGAGCTTTAACCTCATAAAAATCCAGATGAAGTCAGCCATGGTGCTCTGGGCAGTGAGGGAAGCAGGCTCAGAAAGGATTTGTTTGGGGCTGATTAAAATGTAGGTCATGCAGGCAGAATTTGCACCAAGATTTGGTTTCTGTGATCAGCTATGGCAAAGCTCCTGCTTATCAGTAAATCTTTATTTTCCCAAGTAAGGAGTGCTTTGCCTTCCCCCAACAACAGAAACCTGAGAGATAATATTTCCTTGGAGGTACCCTTTGGCCCTTCATCAGCAAAATGGACAAAGTTTTGCATGTTGTCAGCTGTGAGAATTGGGCAAATTCTATTTATCAGCTAGGAATGACCTACAAAAACAGGCAAGGTACAAGAGTTCATGCTGACAAAGTATTTTGTGGATCACAAGAGAAGGGTCAGTGAAAGCATCCAGAAAGCATTCCTACAACTAATGGTTAACTCCTTTAAAAGTCTGCTTTAAAATGCCTTCTGCATTTGGGGCAGGGTAGACCAGCATGGCTGAAATGCAGGGATTTCAGAGAATTGCTGGGATTGCAAAGAGTCATTCTTTTTGAGTAGAGGCTCAAGGAAGATTAGAGATGTCCCTAAAATTAGCTTGATAATAACCTGTGAAGAGAAAACAGTCTTCCAAGTATCTCACCTAGAACTGATAGGAGTCTTGGGGTTCATTTAAGATCTTAGTGACATAATCCAATTCAGAAATTGCGCTTACTTCTTCTCTAAGCACTAAGCTTACCTGTTCTGTTCCTTTTGAAGTCTGCTCTGGGACTTCTCTGCTCCCTTATGTCAATGCTGCCACCTTCTAGCAGCCAATTTCTACCCTTTGGATTTCTGACAACTTTGTTCTTGAGGTTAAAGAGCTTTTTTTCCTTCACTGGCACATAAGCTCCTAATACAGAGAAGACTGTCGTCTCCTTTTTCAGTTATCTTTGTAAAGTTAAACCTCACTTGGGACTGAACAGAAAGGTTTTCTTTGGTGTTGGCCATGAAGCTAGAAAGTAAGGTGTCCTTAAGGGCTTTCAGCATCCCTACTATAAGGCACAATTGCCACCTACTGGCTGCCTTTCAGGAAGCCTGAGCTGGTGGGAAGTGTTGGACAGACGGTGGCAAAAAAATTATCATCTGACTCCACTCAAACCCTTTCCATCATGATTGAGGGATACTGGGCTTTATGGGAGAAACTCAACCCGGGGCTTTTGCCTACAAGTCTCCTTTTGCAATCATCTCACCAACAGTGTTAGTTATTTTTCTGCCTTCAGAAATGAGGAACTGTTCAGTCTTGTTTGTTTTATTCATCAGCTAGTTTGCAGTATGCACCAAAAGAGAAGCAGCCAGTAGAGCACAGAGAGATTTTCTTTCAGTTCACAAGCAAACTTGCATCTGCCACTTTGCTGCTTTGTGCCTAAGACCTACTGTAGGTTTTAGGCTATACGGATAAAAAGAAATCTTATTCCTCCTCATGTTGAAATGATTATTTTATTTTTTTTCCTGAAAAGAATGTATTCAGCAATGGGGGCACTTTCACAGCTTGTCCCACCAGCAAAGAAAGGTGAGATTGGAACTTCAGTTGCCAGAAGTTAACCTAGAGAAGGCAACTTGGCTCCTTTGAAGCCATGGAGTGAAAGTAGCCTTCATTTCATGCCCCTTGGTTAGCCCTGGGTGGAGCCTCGTTGACTCACTTGCTCTAGGCACTAACTTTTAGACAGCTGAGGTAGGGATAGGAAATCCTTGTTCTCTACCTTGAGCTTGGGATGTGGCCAAACCTCCTAACCTCAGAGCTGCATCTGAGTAAGATGATAGAGGTCTTGAGTCCTTTGGTGAGAGGCTTAAGAGAGTTGTCTCCTGGAAGGGCCCAAAGAAAAGAGCAAGATGCCACAAAAGAGTTTGCTGCCCAAGGCCCAGGACAGCCTTGTTCACTGAAGTGCCACAGAGAGCAGAGTATGGACCAAAGGCTGTTTCCAAAGTTTCTTAAATAGCTGGTGTGGGGTATGGCAGGACTTTGTGGGCCATATCCATGTGCACAGGTTTAAACTGCAGCATGGAGAAGTTTGGTTAGGCAGAGTTGGTAGAGAAGAACGTATGGCAGAGGGAGGCTTAGCAGCTCTAGCATGATTTATAAAACCAGGTTGACAGACATCTGTCAGGAATGGTTTGAATCCAGCTGATCCTGCTTTGAAACACTGCAGTGATCTACAGGTTCCTTCTCTAGCTTCTCATAATTTGTGCGATGCAGTAAGTATGTATGAATATGTGCTGGCTCAGGTGATATATTTGCAAATATGAGCTTAACTTGAAACTGTGAATCTTAACTGAGGAGCATCCAAAATATGGTTAAGGCTTGAATCCATGCTGTGCATGAACGGGGCTGAGTATGTACTGATTTAGATAGCTTGAGACTTTTGTTCCAGTTTTGCTCCAGGCTCCACCCTGCAGGCATCTTTGACTTGAACATCATTTTTCATCCAGCTTTTGAAAAGCCTTGGTTTTTTTCTGGCCTCCATGCACCATCCATGCTGATAAAGCCATTCAGCTACATCTCACTGTTCCCATAAACCTTCATGTGCTTCTCCCTCAGACATACACTGGGTCAATACTGGTGGCAGTAAACCCCTACCAGCTCCTACCCATCTACTCACCGGAGCAGATACGCCTGTACACCAACAAAAAGATTGGTGAGATGCCACCACACATCTTTGCGATTGCTGACAACTGCTACTTCAACATGCAGCGCAACAACAAGGACCAGTGTTGTATCATAAGGTGAGTTGGTAAATTTCCAAATGGGCCATATCCTGAAAATGGATGCTAATCATCTGCAATGTGATTGATGGGGAGCATCTTGCAAAACAGAATCAGAAATTTGAATGACCTGTTAGATCTGCCGTCAGCATATTCTCAGTGTAGAAGTGGTCTCTGTTTGCAGTCACTGTTCTGAGTAAAAATGCTTTATTGATCCTTTAGTATTTACCTTACAACACAATAGATCTCATCTTCATCTTCAACCTTCCCTTTTATATTTAAATTCAGTACTCCTGCAGACATCAAGGATGCAGAGGTCTGTACATTCTACACAAGGATAGGCTAAATATAAGCTTGAGCATTTGACCCATGGTCGTTTATGATGCTGAACTGCTGTCTCCCAGCATGGCTGAGCTCTGGACTGGTCAGCCTTGGGAATCAAGAAATGCCTGGTCATAGTCATGGGTATAGTTCACACCAGTGTCTGTCCCAAATGGTGATATGAGCCAGATTTTGTTCCCTCAGCCCTCCAGCACTATCCTGACAAGTTTTAAACCCTCAAACAGTCTTTATGCTTTCAGGGCACTACCTCTCCAGGTGTTCATTGCATAAAACCAAAACTCTGGAGCATCCTGTCCATGGTGCTTCAGATACCTGGGACTGAAAAGGCCATGTAGTAATGATCTTGCAAGGCTAAAAAAGCATCAAATGGGGTCTAGAGGAAAGTCAAGGTCAGGCATGACATAGTGTGCCTGTGGCAACCCACTCTGAGAGGTGAGGCAATTTGGCAATGGGGCCAGGGCTCAGTCCCTGGTGTTCTTTTAATTAAACACCAGAAAAGTCCATTTCAATCACTTATACTGGCTACCCCATATATTGGACAGGGCACAGATTCACAGCTAGGGGTTACTGCCAAGCCCTTCCTCTAGGACTATCAGATGACCCATGCTGAGTGTGGTACCCCTCCCCAGAACTGCCACCATTGGTGTGACAGCCTGCGTTCAGACCCTGCATGGCAGGTTGACAAGGTCAGGGCTGAAACAGGGGCGTGTGAGATAACAGAACTGGAAGTTCAGTGGAGAGAAAGCTTTGAGGAGTAATCCTTCCTGACCCTTGATCATCTCCTTTCCTATCTGCCCCTCAGCTGGACCTGTCTAGGGGACCTGTGAAAATGCCTGCTTCTAGAAGACAGTGTTTCACAGTCTGCCTTCTAGCACATTTTGGAAGCTCAAGACTGACCATGTAGCTGCTCCATGGGACCAGCCAGCCTCTGGAACACAGGCTCTTGGTCTGGTGCTAATATCTGGGAAAGCATTGTCTGAAAGCGCTTCATGACCTTTCTAGTGCAGATTGAATGATGTTATTTGTTGGAGAGATCCAAACCCAAGCAACAGCTTGAGAAAATGGAAAGGAAATATGGATCTTGGCTGGAAGCTGTCTGCTACTGTGTCCTATGATTTCAACCAGTCCAGGGGATGTTGGAAACCTATTTTTAGTGGCTTCATCCTACTTGTGGTAACAGAAGAGGAGCAGAGAGACCAGTCTCTTGAGGACAGAGAAAAGGACATTGGCAGGGGTGCAGCAGGGCTTTCACTGACTTCAATTCCTGTTGTCTTTGCAGTGGTGAATCCGGAGCAGGGAAGACAGAAAGCACAAAACTGATTTTACAGTTCCTGGCAGCCATCAGCGGTCAGCACTCCTGGATTGAGCAGCAGGTCCTGGAGGCAAATCCCATCTTGGAAGGTGAGGTCTCAGTTGACAGAGGCAGCTTTTTTGCTGGCAAAGGAATTCAGATTCAGTAAACACCAAGTATGGTCAATTTTTTTGTTGTTGTTGTTGTTGTTATAAACTATTATATTTTGAGTTTCAGAAAGTGATAAAATTTTTTAAAATATCAAAAGTGATGGGGTAAACATTTGTTAAACAGCATATTCAGTTTCTTTTCATCTGAGTTTATTTTTCACAAGGCAAATATACTCTGAATTGGGCTCTGAAATTTTACATTAATATTTTTGTCGACTGTTGTTGATAGCAAAATATTTCAGCTGATCTGAATTTTTTTTCGGTTGTTTTTTTCACTTAAAATTTAAAAAGTGTATTTTCCACAGTCTTTTTCAGGGTGAAGTCTCCCTCTGGAGGTTAGCTTAGTCCCTCTGTATTTCCCTAAAGGACGAGCTCTTTACTTTCCCTCTCAGTCACCATATCACTCACCAGCAGCTCTGTTGTTTCCTGCACAGCATCACCTTGCACACTGCAGCATCCGCCTACCAGCCTTCCTCAACCCCCTTGTATTTCATCAGCTGCTGCCAAAATCCTGCTGTCCTAGCACTTCTTCCTGAATAAGGTCACCTCCTTCCCATGCCTCCTTCTCTGTGCTGCTCTCTGTTTCCAAGGACAGTCTATATCCTGTTTCTCCATGCTGATGAAATTCATCCCGCCAAACTTATGGGAAAGATTTTGGAGTTGATCGTACCCTCTCAGCTGCTCACTTGTGATTATTTTTTTTGCTCATGAGACTAGATCCATAATCTTCCCTGTGCCAGGTCCTCTCTGCAATTCTTCTCACTTGCAATTCTTCCCCACAGCATTTGGGAATGCAAAGACCATCCGTAATGACAACTCCAGCCGATTCGGAAAGTACATTGACATCCACTTCAACAAAAGGGGGGCCATCGAGGGGGCAAAGATTGAGCAGTACCTGCTGGAGAAGTCCCGGGTCTGCAGGCAGGTAAGGCAGCAGATCTGCAAGATGTGGGAGCAGGCACTTTGTCAGTTGATCTTTGTACTGCTGTTCTCCTCACAGAGCTGACACTTGCTCTTCTACTGCAGGCCCAGGACGAGAGGAATTACCACGTGTTTTACTGCATGCTGAAAGGAATGACGATGGAGCAGAAGAAGAAGCTGGGTCTTGGGAAAGCCACGGACTACAACTACCTTGCGATGGTGAGAGCACAGTGAATAAGAGCTTTGGTGATGTGACATGGTGAAAGCTTCTAAGCAAGGGAGAGAGAATGCAGAGGTGCTTTCTCCACAGCCCAACCAACAGTTGCTTTGCTAGATGCAACCTTCCTGACTCTTAGCTACAGGATTCGTGGGGCTTCTTTGTCCCACCACAAGCCTTGCAGTCTTATTGCAAATCCTTAACCCCAGTGTGTAGATAAGATTATTTCCACTCTTCCCATGGAGCAGGATGTACACTTGAAAAATGTTTTGGTGCTTGGTGTCCAGGTTACTTGTCTGGAGATAACCACAGTGCTGGATACGACCTGACAGTCTTGCAGCAGCAATGGATGAGGAGACATGCATGGCTGGATAATGCATTCTCAGCAGCACACGGTGCTGACCTATCGCTGCTCCACGTGTCTGACAGAGCCAGCAATCTCCAACCCCACTCCCTATAAACCACCGGTGCAATCTAGAGGAAGCGGTAGAAGCAGTTGTGATTAAGGCTGGCCCATCATCAGTGAGTCTGGGACCAGATTTCTAGCTGAATCAGTGGGAGCCTCCAGCATGTTCTCTTCTTGCTCTGCATCTCCACCTCGGAGAACTTTTTCTCTGCTGATTGCAGCCAGACACTGATTAGCTGGGGAAGGAGGGTAAGGGCAGGTCACAAAGCTAAGCACTGAATCATAGTACACACCAAAGGGCAGAGCCAGATCCACAGGTTCAGCACCATCTTTTGCTTATTCACTCTTGAAACAAAATGTCTGCTGATTTAGAGGTAAGTCCTGGATAGATTATGGTTGCACCCATTTGTGCCAGATACCATCTGCTTTACCCCACGCATTGTGTGACCTCTTCCCTCCCCAGGGTAACTGCACAACTTGCGATGGCAGAGATGATAGCAAGGAGTACGCCAATATTCGCTCTGCAATGAAGGTCCTTATGTTCACCGACACAGAGAACTGGGAAATCTCCAAGCTTCTGGCTGCTATTCTGCACATGGGGAACCTACAGTATGAAGGTAAAAGGGGAAAATATAGGAGTGTGATCCAGCACACTTTTACTGCTTATTCTGCGTGGTGAGAGGCAGTCAAACTTAGGGATGGAAGGCTGTATCCAGACCACCTGCCGTGGTGCCATGCCAGGTGCTTACATACTGATAGTGGTGTGTAAGGATAATAAAGGAGGAATAAGTCCATCTGCCTACTCTGTAGAGCTGGCAGGCTCCAGTATGTTCAGTGACATCCGCCTTTCCTGAATTTAGAGAGGTTGAATGTGGCCACAGACCACTCAGTAGACTCAGATTTTGCAAGGAGAGACTACTGGAGCATTTGACAAATGCCAGTGTGATTGGATATGCCTTTGTAAAGGTACCAGACCACCCTGCTGTCAGAAGTGACGTGGTAATTTAAAAAGGTTCTTTGGAAGACAGAAGCCTAAAGCTCTTACTTACCCTGTATGTCATTTACTGTGACTGTTAGAGTAATGGATACGTCCTTTGCAGCCAGCTGCAAGCATCCAGCCTGCATGAACTTTTCTCTCTCTTCTCATGGCCATATGTTGCCTGACCATCACGTGGAGCCAGTGGAGAAAGACCTTTTCCCTCATCCCTTGCTCATGACTTTCCCTCTGCCTTGCTTCCCCTAGCTCGGACCTATGACAATCTGGATGCCTGTGAAGTTGTTCAGTCAGCATCACTGATCACTGCGGCATCGTTGCTGGAGGTCAGTGGCTCTGCAGTGCTCCTGTCCCCTTTTTGGTTTGTTCCCATATGCCCAGTATTTTGGCAAAGCTTCATCTGAGCCAGGGGCTCCTTGCACCACCAGCTCTAGGAGGCTGGAGAGGGCCAGATAAGCCATACTTTGCCCTGCACTAGGGCTAGGTGTCTGAGCTCTTCTTCACACTAGTGGAGAAAAACAGACGCTTTGGTAGCATGTCATCCTAAAAAGGACATCTAAAATAATTAATTCCCTAAATTAGAGTGTTTCTCACACTGATATAAAGAGAGTTCATTACAATTGTTGAGGCAGAGGTATCACTTACATTGAGTGTATCCAAAGTAAGATGAGACAACCCTTGCCCAAACCATCCATGGCATGGCTGGAGCATTCTCCAGTGGCCTTCCCAGCACATAAAGGGCCCCTCTCAGGATCACCATCTCACCTCCATAGGCACTGCTGGTCCTGGTGTGTTATCCACAGCTGTCTGCAGGCTGCTTTCACATAGTATAGGGGGTGGTCATTTCCCTGGCTTGATCTCTGAAGTATGAAAAGGGGTCAAGGTGTTGTAAAGCCATGTTCGTGCTGGTGGGATACAGATTTGCAGGCTTTGCTTTTTCATCTTCTCTCCCCATGCCTCAATAACATCTCACACAAAGTCTCATGAACACTATCCATAGTAAAACACTGTATAAAGGTGTTAATTAGGCTCTCTGAAAAAAAACTGTGACATCTTCTGAGATATTTGCCCTGTACAGCTAAGAAAAGTCCCTTACCTCCAGACATGGGGAGCAGCACTGTCCCTTTCTTGCCATGCACGTTCAGGACGTGATAACTATCTCAAAGGAGGTTGTAGAGAGGAGAGTGCTGGCCTCTTCTTCCAAGTGACAGGGGACAGGACAAGAGGGAATGGCCTCAAGCTCCTCCAGGGGAGGTTCAGGCTGGATATTAGGAAAAAAATTTTCACAGAACGAGTCATTGGGCAATGGAACAAGCTGCCCAGGGAGGTGAAAGATTCACCTTCCCTGGAGGTGTTTAAGGGACGGGTGAACGAGGTCCTAAGGGGCATGGTTTAGTGTTTGATAGGAATGGCTGGACTCGATGATCCGGTGGGTCTCTTCCAACCTGGTTATTCTGTGATTCTGTGATTCTATGGCAGTAGCCCAGGCCATATACACCTTATATACTCTAAACTCAGCAGCTGTGTTTGGTGGTGTCCTTGCCAGGTTGATTCTCAGGATGTGATGAACTGCCTTACCAGCCGGACTATAATCACCAGGGGTGAGACTGTCTCCACCCCTCTCAGCATGGAACAAGCACTGGATGTGAGGGACGCTTTTGTAAAGGTAAGTCTTAGGGCATTCCCTTCTGCTTCTGTTGGTAAGCTGAAGAAATCTGCCACTTCCAAAGTCAGAGCATCCACTGCACAGAAAAAGTGTCTCACTTGTTGCCCATGTAATCTGAAACCAACAGTTGTCCTTGAATCTATGTTTTCATTGTGATGCACAAAATGTTCAGATGGAAGGAGTCTAGATTTAAATCTGAACTTGAGGCTGTCTATACTCAAAGGTGACCTATGGAAGGAGGAAAAATTCTGAAATTACTTCATCTCAGCTTCAGGAAAACAACTCAGCTTGAGCTCCAGCGCTACATCTTCAGCTGATACAAATCAGAGCAGGTCTATCAACAGCTGTAATGCCCACACCTTAATTTCAGGACTTGGGTATGTCTGCAGCAGTAAATAAAACCAAATATCACAGAAATAGATATAAAGCAGTTGAGCAACCATCAGAGCACTTAGAAAGAGCACCACCTGAGACAGTGGGGTGGTGAAGGTTGATGGAATGGGTGTGTATCGCTGCTGTGCTGTTTGCAGCCTCATGTAAGGCATACTTCGGCCAGCTTGGATCCCCTGCTGTGTCTGTGGGGATCTGATATATCAAGCTAGCTCGTTTCACACCTAACTAGTCTGCAAATCCAGGCAGTGACTTCTCCAGTGATGATGGGCCTTTGAATCAGATTCCCCTTGTGGTAGCATTACTGTAGCTTATATAAAAGAAATTAGTAACACTGTAAAACTTGCGGTTCTGGAATTACTGAAGCAGCAACAGCCAGCAAACTGTTCAGCCAGTGCTGCAACATTCAAGTCAGCACCTTGTCCAGGTGCGGTAGCCTTGGCTTGTCTGGCAGTATAACGTGGCTCTGCTGATCTGTAGAGAGGGATGCTTAGAAACCAAGCAAAGGATTGTCTGGCTTAGGAGCAAACACGTAGATCCAAATTTAGGGATTTTTCTTTCAGTAGTCTCTTGCCTAGGCTTTCAGGTCCATTTTCCTTGATCTACCAAATGGCTCTTGAAGATTTAAACCATACCAAGAGTCTGGTAAGTGTATCCTCGGAAACTGTTCAGTTGCTGGCCATGCTTTAGAGGACCCTGTGCCATCTGAATGGTGCTGCAGTCTAGCAGGATGAACTGATAACCTGCCTCAGTGATTTCCTTCTTTCAAATGTTGCAGGGAATTTATGGGCGGCTTTTTGTGTGGATTGTGGAGAAGATCAATGCTGCAATTTACAGACCTCCTTCCCAGGAACTCAAAAGTGTCAGGAGATCCATTGGCCTCCTTGACATCTTTGGCTTTGAGAACTTCTCTGTCAACAGGTAAGGAGTCTGCAAAAGGAAAACCAGGTCTTAGCCCTCCTTCACTGCCACAAGCTAAGAGGCTTGCAATCCTTTCACCTCTACTGAGATGAATAGGACTGGGCTGGGCCAAGCCTTTTTCTGTATAGGAGGTTATCAGAGCTAATCACTTTTATGTTGCAGATGACAGCATATTTCCTAAACTGATTGGTTTAGGCAAAACATGTATAATGGCTTTAGTATTGTTTTGGGGAAGAAAAACTGATTATCTGAACTGATAAGGAGATTCTCAGTCAACAGTAACTTTACTGAGTGGTTGTTGTGGTCTGAGAGTATTGCTTCAAGCATGGAGAGAGAAAGAGAAAGATAGACCATAATGGATCTAAAGTGGCCTTTCCTTGACCTTCCCTCCACAGTTTTGAGCAGCTTTGCATTAACTTTGCAAATGAAAACCTGCAGCAGTTTTTCGTGCGACATGTATTCAAACTAGAGCAGGAAGAGTACAACCTGGAGAACATCAACTGGCAGCACATCGAGTTCACTGATAACCAGGATGCCTTGGACATGATTGCCATCAAGCCCATGAACATCATCTCCCTCATTGACGAGGAGAGCAAGTTCCCCAAGGTGTGTTTTGGGCTCAGCCCTGCTGCCAGTGGCTCTCCTGTTTTTACCCGCTTTGCACTTGGATGTCGACACTCTATAAGTTCTGATCAGCCCCAAATACACATTCACCAGTGGGTTGCTTATTCATAGTTTTTATTGCTCTGTTACATTTTCTTCCATGAGTACCACAGTCATGCTAAAAAACAAGTTAGTATTTCTAACAGAAGGATATGCCTGCAAGAGATTCAGGAATAGCCTTTGACAAAGTTTACAGGAAAATAGTGTTAAATATGCTCCTTTTGGACCACTATCTGGATTATAGCACAACTTACCAGATAGCCCCTCCAATTCAACTCAAAATAAATACACATTGTCACTAAAGGCAAAAAAGAAATGCAGTATTGATTGTAAAATTATTTTAATGGGACAAACACTGTTTAAATGTCAGATCTTTTCCTGTGTGCACAGGGTACAGATGCCACTATGTTACACAAGCTGAACTCCCAGCACAAGCTTAACACCAACTATATTCCTCCGAAGAATAACTATGAAACCCAATTTGGCATTAACCACTTTGCTGGAATTGTTTACTACGAAACAAAAGGTATGAGGCAGCTCTTGGGCCACTGCAGATCTGAGGGATGCTTTGGGGGGAGGTGAGCTGCTGCTGAGTTGGAGCAGAGCAGGATGGTAGCCCATAGTAGTGTCATTGTGTGTGTTTGTTTGGCAGTGTAGGGTTTATGGTTGGCCTTGATAATCTTAAAGGCCTTTTCCAACCCAAATGATTTTATGATTCTGTGATTCACTGTACTTCTTTTCTGGATTTAATGACTTGGCCCTTAAACAGTGCCCATGAACTGCAGTTTGCTGCTTTTTTGCTTGTGTGTGTCCGTGACAGAATTTCAGTGCTTTGCACCACATGCATCTTTCATCCAGTCTCAAGGTGCGCTTCTGTCTTCCTTCTTTTTGTCCTGCTTTCTCTGGCCACTCATTACCCCCATTACCTCCCAAAGAACTGCTAGTAGCCCAGACACCCAGAGGCTGCTTGCAGGGCCCATCCTGGCTGTGTTGCATTGTGTGATCTATCAGTCTATGTGTTATGTTATCCCGTTATTCCTCTAGGCTTCTTGGAGAAAAACAGGGACACGCTGCATGGAGACATCATTCAGCTGGTGCATTCCTCAAAAAACAAATTCATCAAACAGATCTTCCAAGCAGATGTGGCAATGGTAATGCAAGCAAGAGAAGATCTTTATTCATGGGGGTAGGGGGGTGTTCCTGGAAGAGGCAGAATATGATCAAAGAGTCCTTTTGCTCATTCTGATGCTCTTTGGGGTGTTTCAAACCTGTTAGTGTGAGCCAGCCTTCAGAAAGCATTCATGTGGTGTCACAAGTATATCCACCTTACAACCCCTATTCACTGCACCCTGTTCGTCTAATATTATTTTGTGCTGTGACTCCTAATTGTGTAGAGATGGGAAAAGTAAGGTTTGTGGTTGTAGAAATCTGAGAGAAAGCAGTAGCCCTTCCAGCTGAGTTGTCCTATCTGTGTGTAACAGAGTGAGAAGTGAACACCAAATACCGGTAAACCAGAGCACAGCAAAGGGACAGTCTGCTTGGCCTTTAAGCACCAAAGCAGGACTGGGAGGAACCACCAACAATCAGATTTTACCTAGGACAATAGAGAGAGGGGACACTAGGTCTGAAAGCTGAACTTTAAAGCTCCTCGTTCCAGATCCCAGTCCTCTGGAAGGGTATGTGCTTGATCCATGCTCTGTGTGGTAGACCATGCATGCTGAAGCTCTGGAGAAAGGTGCAGTTGCAGCCTCAACTCTTTCCACCACGTGTGAGCATTTGTTAATGAAATACCTGCTTAAATGCCGAGATTAGTGGCTATTTCGCTGTTAATAACACAAATATATGATATTTTCTTGAGTAAGCCAAACACCTACATCTCTGCTAAGTCATCATCAGCTCTACTCCCAAGATCAAAGGAGAAAAAAAATCTGCACAGACAGAGTCTACACACTATGCCAAATCCTCCAGCCTTTTCCTAGGCAAAGCCACAGGACTGCAGAGAGTTTGGGGATAAAGTTTTCCAAAGCAATTAAGTTTTTTAGAAGTTGTGGTCCTGTTTCCAAATGCCAGCCAATGCCACTTAGCCAAGGGACTTGGGGACTTCCAGGAGCACCAAGCAGATCTAAGTTATTAATTCCTTTGCCTGCTAAGGGAAAGAAATGTTTAGATTCCCAAGAAATTTATTTAAATAGGCTACAGACACTTACACAAGCCTTTTTTTCATAACACTTAGCCACTCAGTTTTGCTCCTGCTGAAATGTATGATCAATATCTTTTTTACTTCATTAGGAACAAGATAAAATTTATCAGCCTCAATTAAGCTCAATTAATGCCCAATTGGCATGATGCTCCTGGTGGGTTCAGAGCTGTCCTCAGATGTTCATACTCCTGCTGAAGTAGATGCTAACTCCCTTAGCATCAGTGCTGCCATTTACTTTGCTTTTTATTGCTTGTTCCTCACTGCTTTTTATTTTCAGTGTGAGATTTACAGTACAGCTTGGAAAAGATGTCTTGCTTCCTTGAGCAGAGCAGAGGTACATTCTGGGGAAGTGAGGGGAGAGAGAGAGCTCTTGGGTTTACACAGTGATGCAGACTTTTTCATAGGAACACCTACCAAGTATCTTTAAAAGATGCTGGAAGTATATGACAGCAAAATTGAGAATTTCACCTGAACATCATCTAGGATGTGAGAACTGAGACATTTTAAAGCATCAGAGCACTTTTCTTGAAATAAACCTTTTGTTTTATATTTCCATTAAACATCTTCAGAATCTGTTCTGAGTGGTAATCCCTGTGCTTTGATACTTTAATGATCTCTGCTTTTCTTTTTGAATGAGAGATTTGTAATCTGACTGGCATGGAACTGCAAGAGGAACAAACATAGTTACTAGTTTCTATACTCATGCACAATGGTAATGTGAACTGGGAGAGCACAAGTCCCCTAAACACTAGGCAAACAAAACTGCTCAGACAAACAGGATTTAACGTAGGGCTGAGATAGTTATGCCAATGCTTTGCACCAAATTTCAATACTCTTCACAGCCCCTTTCTTAAAACACATTCCCCAAAAGAAGGAGCAGGTGAGCATGGATCATGTGAATTGACTGCATGTAGCAAAGAGCTGGATCAAAGGCCCTTCTTGGAAGCCTGCACACCTTCCTTGATCATCAGTGAGACAATCTGTGGAGACACCTTCCAGAGACACTCAGACCAGGTCAATTACGTCTAGCATCTTCCCTTAAAAACAGACAGGTGGCTGCTCTGCTAAGGCTTAATCAAATAATGAAGTATTTTGCCCAGCAGTTTCCAGTTGTCGGTCTTCGGGAGCTTATTGATGAGTTTGTAGGATTTTGTGAGTCACTGATAAGCAAGTCCATATCTATTTTGGATTCAGTCTTTCAAATGGGATCCTTGCCAGAAACTTGAGAAAACAAGAGATCAGAGAAGTTTGAAAACTAGTTGCGAGTGTGTATATGCATATTGTAGTAACTGTTTCATCCCTGAAACAACTACTATTTGTGTACAACAAACCAGTGTGGTGACCTGGGTATTGCTGGAGCACATGGGACTGTGAAGCCTGATTTACACATGCCCATCAAGAGGTCTATCTGCTTGTGTTTGCTGAATCAGAATATTGCTTTGAGCAATGCCGGGTGAGATGATGGATTCAGTGGGAATTGTACGCAGTTCCTCTGAGGGATCAACCAGTATGGTCTGATAGTGCTGTTTGCTCAAAGAACAGATGGAAGGATCAACAAAGAATGGAAACTAGTGAAGGGAAAAATATGAAATCTGTAGCTTTTCCCCTTGGTAAAAATTTCAATACTATAGAAAACACCTGATCTGTTGGATTAAAATCAGGGAAGAAGGGAGGTATTTTGAGGGGGTTTTTTTGTGAGATTTTTTTCCCCTGGCACCTTCCCAAGAACTGTGTATTGAGAGCCAGAACGTGTGAGGTAGAGGATTAGGAGGTTTAAACTGGATGCAAAATGAGTGAGATTAAAAAATGTAGACAAATTGCTTCCAGGAGGCAAGAGCTGGATGAGGAAGGTTCCCTCAGCTTCAGGGATATGAAGATGGAGACAAAGGGGAAAAGCCAAAAAGCCAGTGAGGGATAGAAAAAACCCTAATAATTAATATATTTTGTTAATGAGATATTTTAACAGCTGGACCTCCAAGACTAACAATGTCAGGCTCTCGTTTCAATTATCCCTTCTTTTCACTATTTGCTCTTCTCTGTCTCTGTTTTGTTTTGTTTTTTTTCATCTGTGCTTCATGTAGTTTCTCTGTGGCTATGCATCCAGCACTTTTGGCCAGTCGCCCACACCCACGCCAAAGGTAAACTGAATACATGAGTTCCTCTGTTTTATATTCACCTCTCCTTGGAAAGGATTGTGCTTTACTCTTGTCAGTTTATTCCTCTTCCTTCACTATCTATAGAGAATTAATTTCAAGTGACTAATGTGACGGAGAACATTTTTACAGCTTGTTAAATAGTGTACGGGTGTATGACTTTGTCATTTATTTCTAGGACTTGACTCAGAAGAGCTTTGTAACAATGGGAATTTGGTTTGGATAAAATCAGAACCAGCCCAAGTCAAAGTTTTGGGGATCTGTTCTGATAATTGAATTATTTTAATTAACTTCAGATGCATAATCTATGGGATTTGGCTTTTGTTTATCACGGTGCCACCATTGGCTTCAATGGGACATTATTCGTCCATGAAACTGCAAATCTGGCCCTGGTTTGCCCTTTTTGGAGCAGGAAGATTACATTTCTTGTGTGAAGAGAGAGACTTCTGGATTGCATTTCTGGATCACTTGGAAATGCCATCATTCTAGGAGGGGGTTAGGTCTTGTTCAGAGAAGAGATGAAATCCAAGGCTTCAAAGACACTGTTAATATTGAACTTTGCCATGATCATCAAAACAGGCTCCTGGCACCTTTTTAGGTCTTCTCTGTTTCATCTCCTGACTGGTTCTGATGGATTCTCAAACCTTTCTTGATTTGGCCAAAAGGTAGCATAATGTGTGCTAAGTGTTTTGTGACATTAGCTTTGTAACTGTGCTCACATTTCCACGGCAATATTTCAGTAGCCAGAGGATGACGTTAGAGATGGACTTGACTTTCAAAATTCAGATCCTTGCATGGGGCTGAATTTCAACCTTCTTACGTCTGCAGTGTCTTGGGATGTTTGGACTTGGAATTCCAATGAGGGGCATCAGACCTAAAATGACCCCAAGCCATTCATTCCAGAGCTGGGCTCCTTCCCCTTAGTACCATGATTGTAAATATGACTGCAATTTTTTTGGATAGCAACATCCCATCGGGCCCTGCTCTACAGTTATAGCAGCCACGAAAATAATCCTTCCTGAGTTAAGATATGGTGAGATTAAGCACAGGAAATACAGGGAAATGGGAGAAATAACACCAATGATTTCTTGAAATTTTGTTCTTGCCACAGTTACTCTTAAAATATAGTCTCATGTTTTGTAGGTTTTCTGACAAATATTGATTGTATTTGTTAGGCTTTGAGGCAGGTGTGGAACAGCCAAGCCAAAAAAAGATTTTCAAAATACATCAACATCAGTTTTATAAAATGGGGTTTAGTTCAAAATATTGATAGTCAGCATTGTTATGTAGCCTATGCCAACTTTGCATCTGAAGGCACTTTCCAGACTGCACAGCCTTTAGGAGAGACTGTCTCTTCACTACATGCCACCGCAGAATCTGTGATGAGGGGACCTCAGGTTTCAGTGGTCAGCTAGGGCCACTCCAGTGACATCTCATGTAACAAAAAAATAAGCAACAAACATAATTGGTCTCAGACTTCGGAAAAAAAGGCTGAGAAATGGTATGTCATGTTGGCTTGGCCCAATTTAGTAACATTATAATCCTAAAGAGATTTGAGGATGGTCCTCTGTCAAGAATCTTTCCACAAAGTTTTGCTGGTGGTACATGTTTCTCTCTTCTTCCCTAACTCACCTTACATAATTTGTCTTTCTGGTTTTCCACTGAAGGAGGTCATCTCCATGGCAGATTTAGTGCAGAGCACAGTGATCCTGGTGCACCTTGTAGCTTTCTCCTTGAAGAGCAAGGTGCAGAGGGATAGCAGGAGTAACCCCTACCATTTCTGGCTCAGTGACATTTCCTCTTGTACTTGCTTTTCTCCTTGCTTCTGTTTACTTGATTTAACCATTACAAAATAAAATACCTGGTGATTGCCCTAACTGGAAGTCTGGGTCTCTATTAAGACCATCCTATTTTTAATTTTGTGTCCACCACTGAACACACAGGAGCGAGTCCAGAAAAGAGCAATGAAGCTGGTGAAGGGGCTGGAGAACAGGCCTTATGAGGAGCGACTGAGAGAGCTGGGGGTGTTTAGCCTGGAGAAGAGGAGGCTGAGGGGAGACCTCATTGCTCTCTATAACTACCTGAGGGGAGGTTGTAGGGAGGAGGGTGCTGGCCTCTTCTCCCAAATGACAGGGGACAGGACAAGAGGGAATGGCCACAAGCTTCGCCAGGGGAGATTTAGGCTGGACATTAGGAAAAATTTTTTCACAGAAAGAGTCATTGGGCACTGGAACAGGCTGCCCAGGGAAGTGGTTGAGTCACCTTCCCTGGAGGTGTTTAAGGCACGGGTGGACGAGGTGCTAAGGGGCATGGTTTAGTGTTTGACAGGAATGGTTGGACTCAATGATCCAGTGGGTCTCTTCCAACCTGGTTATTCTGTGATTCTATGATAAAGGCTGAACTGGTTGTTGCTTTCTCAGCCCTCAACATATAATAAATACCTAAATGTGCCCAAGACACCAAAGGAAGGAGTTTGAATAGGACCTTGGAGATTTTACAGCTTCACAGAGATGCTTGAAAATGTCCTGGTGCTCCAGGTATGCAACTGGGGATCTCAGACACCCCATGCTGTCAGAACATCCCCTTGTGTCTTGATGATGATGACTTCTGCCACACACATCTCTGCACCTCTAAAGCCAGACTGGCCTGATGTGGCTGAAAGAGGTGGCAATGAAGCATGTCTAAATGTCATACTGTTCTTCACATCTTTCTGAACATCTCTTTTGAGAGCGTGCTTCTCTGTAAGTCATGTAATTCTCTTCTTTTTCCTATTTATCTCTTCTGCTTTTTTTTTTTGCTTTTTTTTTTCCTTTGATGCTAAGCACAGGCTGAGTAATTATTCAGTGCCCCAGTCCGGGCTACAGCATCTGTGAATCCTACTCATTCTTCCCCATGACACACAGGTCACATCCTCCTGTGTGCTAACCTCTGTCCAAGGACACTACTGAAGAGATAGTCTGTGTCCCAAAGATGCTACAGTCTCAGAGATTGAAAGCTAAGACATGCCTGGTCAGGAGAAAAGCAGAATGTATTCAGCTCTTTCTCCTTCAAACTATGGTGACTGGAGATGTTGTAAGCTAAAAATGGTTTTCCTCTGAAGTAAAACCTGTCTTTTCAGTGCCTAACTAGGCTGTGTTGGCAGGCTGCTCCATTCATTTTTTTGCTCCATTTTGTTTGAATAAGGGAGGAGGTGTGATTCTCTCCATGCTGGTGTTTAGGTGAGGCAGAAAGAACCACAATGACTTCAGCGATGTCACCCTGGCCCTGCAGGAGGAACTTGATACAAAGAACTCACCTGGGGTTTTTTTTTTGTGTACCTGGGGAGCCCAGTTAGTGCCCAAAGGGCTGATGCTCACCATCAAGAAGGATCTGTGCACAAATATCAAGCCAAGGAAGTGTGTGAATGGGTGGGATGGTGCAGTCTTGACAGGAGTTCAAACTGCTCTGACAATCTGGATAGCAAGACAAGCTGCTTTTTGGCTGCTTTCCCTTCCCTACAACCCCTCCCTGCAAAAAGCTCTCAGTTGTAAGGATGGAGATGGCACCACTGCTTTTTACCAGAGCTGGATGCATGCAAGGAAGAAATGCAAGGCATGAGCTACCTAGAGAGGCAGGTCTTGCTGTCTGGGAACAAAACACTCATGCATTCCCTTGTATGAGCTTTGTACAAAGTCTTGCACCCTTTTTCTCACCACAGCTAAAAAATGACCTCTCCCAGCCAAGTTAAAGTTACAAACCTGGCTAACATGCAGTTGCTTCTAACTTCCTGACCTGCCCTTGCATCTCTTGCTGTTTCTAACCACTGTGGCTGTCCTTTCACATTGCACAGGGGTAACCCCTTGCATATAATTAGCAAAGTGAGAAGAAAACATGAATCAAAGCTATCCCAATTGGAGTTCTTGCTGAAATAGCCTATTTCTCATCAGATCTGATCTGATGCTTGCAGAATGTAAGCTTACAGACTGTAAGTACCAGACTGTGGTGCTCTGCAAGTAGCAACTGCATCCGCTAATTACTCTAGATTTGTTGACAGTTCGTCCTTTGAGGGAGGATTCTTCTGGGAGAGGTCACTGATAGCTGCCTGCCAAGCTCTCCTGGGCAAGCAGGCCAGGTTTTTCTGGTTTGTGCATGAGCTGGATTTTCTCTTATTGGAATTCCATAATGACTTTGTGTTTGTGTTAATTGGGTTTGTCTTATCATCACTTCCAACCTGAGCTGTGCAAATTCCCTGCCCATGGCCAGGGGCTTGGGCTAAGTCTCTTCTAACCTAAACCATTCTGTGATTGAATTAAATTCAGCAGTTTTGGGTGCTAGGGGTGTCATCTGACAGGGTATTAGTGCTATGCAGTGAAGCACACATAAAGATCTTAGCAGACATATAATTAAAACTCACTACCCTGCATAATACAGCAGCATGGCCAGTGCAAATGGGGACTTTGTGACCCCATGCATGGCTCGACCACCTGCAAAGAAGAGGATATTTAGAGGAAACGTGCATTAAAATCCTGCTGGAATTATCCATTTGGGAAATCACTGGTCATCGGGTCATGTCATACGTTAGGTCACAGTTTGCCCTGTTTTCAATTCAGAGGGAGTTACATCCTGGTGCCCAATTTTTCCTCCAACCCACAGTAGCACTCGCTGCCCCACAAAGGCTCCCTGAGCACCAGACCCTATAAGACACGCAGCACCACTGTGACTGGTGTGTATGGAACTTGGGTAGAAGTGCTTTATGCATAAAGTGAGCTAGGAGCTTCATTTAATTTCAAACTGGTTTAACAAGGTTCTCCCCGGGCAGGGAGAAGGGGTTGCTAAGGGAAACCTCTTCATCCTGCTTTAGAAACACTTGCCCAAAACTGCAGATTGGATTATTAATTTAACCAAGGGAGCTAAACCAAGAAAAATACTCAAAATTATCCTGATTCACCCTATGCACCCACCTCATTTGTTCTAGTTAATAGTCTTTTCCAAACACAGCTCCAGTCTTCCCTGTAGTATAGGCTGAGGAATACAGATCAGCAGTTTCTGGAGCTGTTGTAGACTGGAAGTGCCCTTGGCTTGTTTTTCACCCTGCATGGGTCTCTTTTACTATACACTGGGGAACAGAAGACACTCAGCCTGACATGGGGAACCACATGAGTAGGGTTGGCATGACCATGCTGCAATACGTGGTGGCAGGGAAGCCCAAGATGTTTCTGAGGAGCAGACCTCGGTAAATGCATTGCCACAAGCTACAATACAGAGATTTGATGGCACAGAAGGGGCTGGATTTTGTCACAGGCAGATCTTCCTTACAGCTCTGCATAGGGCAGTTGGGATTGCCAGTGACACAGGAAGGCTCAAGGAGGAGATATTAAATTACGGCACTTTTCCTCCTGCGTAGAGGTGTATGGAGCACCGGTTGCCAGAGTCCAGCCATTGCAAGTTCCCCAGCTCTGCCCTGTCTCTCTCCTGCTGAAACATTCAACCACCTCTGTCCTTGCTCCCTCCTCTGGCCCCAGAAGCCAAGGGACGTTCCCAGGGTTGCAGCCAGAGGGGAAAGGCACTGTTATCCTTTCATTTCCTGAGCCTGCTCCACTGTGGTTTTGCAGGGAGCAGAGACAAGGAAGCGCTCACCAACGCTCAGCAGCCAGTTCAAGCGGTCCCTGGAGCTGTTGATGAGGACTCTCAGTGTGTGCCAGCCCTTTTTTGTCCGCTGCATCAAGCCCAATGAGTACAAGAAGCCCATGGTAAGTCTTGCTTTTCTCTCCTCGATGCTTTTTGTACACAAATGCCCTTAGGGTCACTCTGCCCTGGAGCCAATGGCAAAACTCAGGAGTCAGTGGAGCTAGGATTGACCCTGGTCACTTAGAAAACCAACCTGCAGCCCTTTCTGCAAGCAAGGGAGTCACCAAAGGGCTGGCAAAACCAGGCACTTCCTTTGCAATCCAACTGCACCCCAAAACTTTTGCAGAGGGGATCTCTTGCCCCTGCCTTTCTTTCCTAGGACAACCTAAAGGAATTCATTCTGCAGCCTTTTCCCCTCTAGGAAATGCCTCTGAATTTCCACAGAGGGTAGGTAGCTCCCTACTAGAGGCATAAGCTGAGCTAAAGGACTCTGGGTTCTGGCCTGTTGACTCATTGTTCAGTGGTTCCTAAATGTGATGCCTTTCCCATGGGTGTTTTCTACAAAATCTTTGCTTCGAAGGAATCTCATTCTGTTTTATTTCCATTAGATCCTCTCAACTGTATTTTTTAGCACAAATTGTGAAAGCATGATTCTAAATGCAGAGAAAAAAAAGAGGTAAAATGCCTCAGAGGAAAGGTGAGAAGAATTAATTCACTCTGATTCCCAGAAAGTTGCTTCAAAAGCTGCAAGTATTCTGAGGACAAACTTAAAGAAGCAAATGAAAGAGAAAGAGGTGGCTGTAAATCCCTCCTATCACAAATTGCTCAGGGAAAGGACTCCAGCTTTTACAGTGAAAGGTAGTTGATAAGACAGGTACAGAATGCCCCAATCCCACTGTCAGCACCTTGCAGAATTGGGCCCTGGTGCTGTTAGAAATCTCTCACTGCTCTTAATAGTGATTTTGCTTGGGGAAAGAGAGCTTTGTTTAATAATAATTTCAGCTGTTTGTTTCTCTGAATCATTTTGCCCTTGCCTTTGGTAGCAGTTGATTTAGCCAAAGCTGCTTTATCTAAAGTCAGTGTCTGTCAGCAAAGCTCAGCTGAGTGCTAAAATAGCATAGAATACAGAATTCTAGAGCTTTTACATACAAGTAGCATTTATTTGAAACTTCTTTTTGCTGTTCAATGAACCTAATACAGTGTGAAGTGAAAGACTTGGCGGCACTCTCAGAGCAGTTTACTGTGCACTTATTCTGGTTTTGGTGAGCATAAAAAGCAGCCTAATAGCACGTTAATAGAATATTTGGGGTTAATATTTTACAATATGTCTGATCTGAGATTATCTTCTGAACTGAGATTTAAAAAAAGACCTTCTTTAGGAATATGAGTAATAATCATAGATGCACATCCTGGCCTGTTTTAACAAATTATTCCCAATGCCCTGACTTTGAGTTACTTTTATTCCTGGAAGCCTGGGATTCAGTTGGGCATTTTGTCCCCTGTGTTATAAGTCCGTATTTAATCAGCTCTTGCAAGCTCTAAGCCAGAAGTCTCTGTCCAAATGATCTATTTATAAAACTTTGAGTCAGACATAGAAAAAGCTGTAAGTTTGAAAGAATCACACAAAGAGAAATTAATCTCCCTATTAAAATAGTGAGTGGATGAGCTAACACTGAATCAGGGACTGTAGTGCTATAAGACGTGAAATATGATTTCTTGCTGAATTTATTTTTGGTCTTGATTTAATAACACGAAGAGGTGAAAAAAATCCTGGATAATGATGCGCAAAGCTGTGCAGGGTAACTGCAAAAGAGAACTTTTTCTGGGAATTCATTTTCTGTCCCTGGCTTGGAAGGAAAGTGTACTGATAGTGATAGGAAATAGGATAGTGGGAAGTGAAAGGTCAGTGGAAAGTCCTGGCTGTTTGTTACTTTATGTTATTTAAAACTTTGCTTCCTTCTAAAATGTGCTTTCGGGGGGGGGGGATGTGGAAATTGTTTCATCAGGATGTTGACTGGAGTTCTCTGAGTCTGTACATCACCTCACGCTGCTGTTTCTGAGCATTGCTCTCTTTTTCTGGTTAGTCCAAGAGAAATGCGTGCCATGAATTAGGTAACAAGTCATGCTAACAAAGTCAAAACCACCTCTAGCAGTCTGTGTAACATAGACGCCTCATCCGGCCCTGATGCCAGGAAGCACATAGTTGCCCATATGGGCAATGACCTAGCCCTACAGACTCTGGAGCATTATTTGCTCACATATCACCTGCTTCATGGCAAGGGGATATAGAGGAACACATACCTCTCTCTCTGCACCTTTCTTGTCCCACTGCCCAGTACTCACTGTAGAAAAGGACAGCTTGAGACCAAATTTGGATGATGCTGCTTTTCTGCCTTTTCCATGCTCATTCGTTGTCTTCTCCTGACTTACTTCACTCCAGCTCTTTCATGGTTAAACGGCTGCTACAAGCTAGTTAAAAAGCTTCCTCCAGGTATGGAGAGATAGGTGCGTGCACAGAGCAGATCCACTGGTCCCAGGAGATGCCTCTGAGATAACAAGGATATCTGAGATAAAGATATGTACCAAATCTCTCCTCCCTTACTTCAGGGGAAGCTTAGGTGGCTTTCATTTTAAGTGCTTATATCTGTATATGCACAGATGCTCACAATTAGACAGCTGAAGGGAGGGCAGATGGATAACATCGTGGCTGTAACTCTTTGGCCCAGGCTGGGATTTACCATCCTCACTTTTTGTGGTATGCCAGCACCACACTTGGGCTGAACATGTTTTTAATGGTCCCAGCAGGCTGCAAAAGTGTGTTCTCAGGGGCTCTGGGATCCTCCTCAATGCACTGAAGTACCAAGCCAGTGACCAGAGATGTTTCTGAACTGTTTTTGCTTCAGCAGATCTGCCCATCTAGCAGCACCAGTCACTATCTACCCAGAGGTGCCCAAAGCAAGGGGAAGAAGCAAACATTATTAGCAAACATCTACAAGAACTGGATTACCTAAGTCTGCTGTCTGACCTTTAAACTGTCTGTTTCTTGGGAGGAGCAGCCATGGATGGTGGTCTGAGATTTGTCCTTTGCTGAAAACTCTCATCTGGCTCAGTTCTGACCTATTCTTTTAATCTCCTTCAGGGTATCACCTACCCTAAGATCAGCGGGTATACGCATCCTAAGACCTTTACGTGTCTGAGCCTTCACTGATACGGTCCTCTGCTTCCTTTGCCTGTGAAACAGTACTGCCCTGCCCTTACAGGAGCACTGTAATCATGCCAGGGCATCTCGGAGTGGCAGTCAGAAGTTAGTGACCATGAGTGTTCAATGTGAGGATTGTACAATTTGACCCTTGTAGATGCAGCATCACTGCCCATTTTTGCACAGTGAAGTTCATGCTTTCCAGTTCTGCTCTCAGTCCTTTGTTTAATGTGTAAGACACATCCAAGTCTTGCAAGCAGGAATTGAAGAAAAAGAGTGAGTCAAACACACTCAACACTTCATAGGATCAGGCCTATGAAAGCAAACAGTCCTACAGCCTTGGGTCCACCAAGGGAAGGATTTGGGTGGGTGCCTGACTTGGTTGCCCCATACATCTTCAGAGTTACCACTCTCTCATGGCCAATCCAGGCCAAGATGTGCAATGAAAGCACCATGTCTTATAACTTCCCCAGCTGTTTGACCGTGAGCTGTGTGTTCGTCAGCTGAGGTATTCAGGGATGATGGAGACCATCCGGATCCGCCGGGCTGGCTACCCTATCCGCTACACATTTGTGGAATTTGTGGACCGATACCGAGTGCTCATGCCTGGTGTGAAGCCAGCGTACAAGCAGGTGAGCATCTCCTTCCATGGGTCATGATTGCTCGCTGCTGGGCTCTCCAGAAATATTTATGGGATGTGCATTTTCTCCAAAAGCAAGTATGTAACATTTGATTCCCAGATGTTACAGTGGTGCTCTGGGCTTTCAAAGTGAAGGAAAAATTGTTAAAGGTCTGTCAGACAGGGAGCTGAGCATGAAGGGGACATTGCAGTCTGTGTCTCTCACTCACCTTAAATGTGATGACACTAAAACCCTGGAGATCTCAGCAGAAGACTGCTGAAATTAGGACCAGAAATGGTCCTTGTTGGGCTTGGGAGGAACAATGGGTGAGGCTCGTCCTGGTGAATCCCACCTCCTCTCCTACCAGGGTGACCTGCGTGGAACGTGCCAGCGCATTGCCGAAGCTGTGCTTGGGAAGGATGACGACTGGCAGATTGGCAAGACAAAGATATTCCTGAAGGTAGGTGTCTCTCCATGCCCCCCCACCAGCTGGGAAGTTTGCCCAGGTCTTCTACCATTCCTTTTTCATTGCCGGACAAGAGCCTTTCCCATGTTCTCTAGGCTGGCATGATAGTGGGTAGAGCCTGGGCCAAGGTAGCATATTTGGGGCCATTTTAGAAAGCATCAGGCAGGAGGAAGTCCTGACAGTCTGCCAGCACTACTGCCTGCACAAACCTATTTGAATGCAGAAATGGTCACATACAGAACATGACCTTTTCTCCTCCTGGGCTGAACTGCTCAAACTCATCTCCTGCCTTTACCCAGAAAGCGTAGCAGCGGGAGGGGTGTCCATGCAGAGCCCTGCAGAGAGAGACCAAAAGTACAACAGGCTCGGTTTGCTTTCAGCATGTCTTTGCACAACCCTAGATGTGCCTGCAGCCTTCCTCTCTGCACTGGTCCAGCTGACACAGGGCAGCCCAATGAAGCAGGATCCCTGCAGCCCTGTTCACATTCTCTCTCATTACAAACCCATTCACATGTTGCTCCAAGAACATGAGGCTGAGCTGGCCAGAAACCAGGCTGGAAGCAAAGGTTTCTCTGAAGCAAAAATCTCAGTGGTAAACCCTAATATAAACCTTTATATCTAAATTCACCCCCAACCTCATTGCCAGTGCAAACGCTCCTATCTTTTCCCTAGAAGCTGTTCCCACTAGTCACTCTTTCCAGAGTCCGTTATCAAGATCTCACAGCTGTCAGGGCAGGAAACAGAGAAATGGGGAGGCCCCAAGGGGCCATATGAGGTCGAGCAAAGCAGGAAATGTATGGAGCTGCCTCTGCTGCACCCAGCATGGTAGTGTTCAGTGTGCTGCCACCAGGAGAGAAAGTAGAATTACAAGCATTGTGGGAGGAATCAATAGGAAGCTTAGACTGATGCATTTGAAAGCCTCAGACCAACGAAATTTAGTATTTTGGTGATCTATTTTCTCCTTAGAGTGTAAAGTCATTGCAGCCTCGTCTGGAGGGAATAATGGGACCCAGGCAGCCTGGAGTTTGTTCACAAGCTTCTCCAGTGCTCCCAAGGACTGCTCCCATGGCTGCCAGTACTAGCAGTGAGCTCTGCAAGAAAGGGAAGCATAATTTGGTCATTCTCAGACTATAAACTATTGCATATGCAGCTTCTGGATGGTCTGCTTCATATGGGAGGTAGCAGATCACTCGGGTTAATGTTAGGATTTCCCCAGTGAGTAGGTGAGGTGATACTGGGGATGTAAAATGTTTGAAGAATATATTTTGGACATCTCCACTAGGGACAGGACTCATACCATCCCTTCTGCCACATGTCAGGCAGATGAAGAGCTTCAGACATGTGTCCTGTGTCATTTCCCCCCACAGGATCATCACGACATGCTACTGGAGATTGAGAGGGACAAGGCTATCACAGACAAAGTCATTCTTATCCAGAAGGTGGTCCGTGGGTTTAAAGACAGGTAGGTGTGAGCCTAACTGCCTGTTGCAAGGTGGACTTTGTGGGATGCTTCACCCAGTGAACAACTCCTGGGGGATACATCACTCCCTGATGCTCATCTGACCTGTCCTGCCTGCAGCTAGGGAGAGGGGAGCCCTGATGTGTTGGCACTCAGATGCAGCAAGAATTGGAGTAGAAGAGTAGAGGAAAAAAGAAGAAAACTGTATTATCTGACTCAAATATTGACAGAATAGGACCTTTTGACACTGCTGTCTTCAGGGGAGCTAATGTTTGTTATGCCAACAGAGCAGTGGGACACAGCCTGCTCAAGGGCATGCTAAGCATCTTGGGGGGGTGCCCACAAGACTGTGGTGGGGCCATTAGGTTGTTCACTGTAACTAACGTTACTCTCCTCAAAGCCCAAGGGGTACAGGACTCTTTTGTAACCCAGTTGCCACAGACTTGGGAGGAAGAAGGCAGTCCATGGGGCACCTCATGACACAGTTGTAGAGGACAGGGGGAAGCCACAGCTGAGGTCAAAATTCAGCCATGAAGGAGGAACAGTTCCTGGGGCTTCGTGCTCTTTGACTGTGCCATGGCAATGACTCAGGTTGTGCCTTAGGCTTTGCAGAAAGGGCACATGCAAGTAACTCTGTAATCCTTCCCACAGTAATCCTAGCAAGATCCCCAAGTCCTCCCGATTGTCCCTAAGGTGTCTATATGCGTGATCAGGCCAGGATAAGCACGATGGGAGAAGCAGATAGGGGTAGCAGGTTTGTGTTGCTGAAGTTTGCTCTTGATCGTTTGGGTAAGACTGAATCTGTTCTCAGATGACTGGGCTTGAAGCAAGGAAAGAAGGCAAGGAGAGTGCAAGGGGAGGAAAGAGGGGACCATTCCCAGCATCTCCTGCTCTACCCATTCCCATAGCCTGGCAGGATCATCTTGTGGAGAATTATCAGAAAGAACCCCTGCAGACATGTTTATAAAAGCTAGGAGAACTTAGGGAGCAGGCATTTTCATGCAAAAAATGCGGTGTTTAATCCACCCGGCTCCTCAATTTCAAATTTGCAAAGAATGAGACCTGAGAGATGATAACTTGCAGCCAAACCACAGAGGCAAGTGATTGAAATGCCTTTACAGGTCCAATTTCCTGAAAGTGAGAAATTCAGTCCTGATGATTCAGAGATACTGGCGTGGACATAACTGCAGGAAGAACTACGGTGCTGTAAGTACAGTGGTGCTTCCTCACGTCTCTGCCTTCCTAATTCTTTCAGCTGGGATGTAAGAATTTCCTGGCTCAATATGCATCACTGAGTGTAGGAGGGGATCGGCTTGGCTTTTATCAGCTGAAGCAATGAGTGGATGTTTGCTCTTGTTCCTTTGTGTTCTCGTTGAAGAAAGTCACCAGACGACTTTCTAGCTCTCCTTTTCCCTTGTGAGTTAGATGTCCATTGCACTACCTGATCACTTGGGTGTTATAGAAGTCTTCTCTTGAGAGCAGCTTCTCCTGGAAAACAGACTTCATCTCCAGGTGTTACCATACCTAGGTTTCTCCTCAACCCATGGCCCTCTTTTCTTCCTGTCCCAGCTAGCTCTGACCTAACAGTGGGTCATTTGGAAAGTGTGCTGGGGTTAAAGTGCCTCAATATCACCCTCCAAGCCTGAAATTTTATAGGAATAGCCACTTCCAGGCTCGTCGGGATGCTGCCTCCTGCCATGGAACAACATCTTGGCTGTCAGTCAGGAGGTCTGCAGGTACTGGACCTCCATGGGAGCACCTCTCATAGCTTGTGGCTAGCTTGAGCTGAGCAACCAGACCTCCTGGTGCCTCTCAAGGGCAAAAACTCTGTAGGACTCATTGGGAGAGAAACTGCCTTTGTCCTTCCTGGGCTTTGAATTTGTTCAGCTGCCAAAGGGCTTAATTTCTCCACGCTCTTGGAGAACCTCCTTCCCAAAGGCTTGTCCTGGTGGAGGCCAATTTCAGCACCTTGTTATAGCCATGAGAGAATGTGATTAGCAGTGGAAATCTGCTTAGGGTGGGCAAGCCCCTGGGCAGTGGTGTGGTTTCATCCTGCTCCCTCTTGCAGATGCGGATCGGCTTCCTGAGACTGCAAGCCCTCTACCGATCCCGCAAGCTCCACAAGCAGTACCACATGGCTCGCCGACGGATCATTGAGTTTCAGGCACGATGCCGGGGCTACCTGGTCCGTAGGGCTTTCCGCCACCGCCTCTGGGCTGTCCTCACGGTCCAGGCTTACGCCCGGGGCATGATTGCCCGAAGGCTGTATAAGCGCCTCAGAGGGGAAGTAAGTACCATGAAGGAAAGGTTGGTTATAGGAAACGGAGGTGGGGAGATAGGAAATAAACATGCTTCTGCATGATGTGCATGCTCACAAGTTTGTTTTTTAGTGAGCAAAAAAGAATTCAAAAAATAAACAAATGCCTTTTCAGAAGGGATCTTCTTACTCCCCCAGTACCACCGACGCTTGGAAGCAGAGAAACTTCGGCTGGCGGAAGAGGAACGACTCCGAAAGGAGATGAGTGCCAAGAAAGCCAAAGAGGAAGCAGAAAAGAAGCACCAAGTATGCAGGGACTGATGTCTTTCTGGGGTTCTGTCTCTGTTTTCCAGAGACTAGTTTTACTCCTTTGAGAGGGAATGCCAAAAATATCAAAGGGATTTCTGCCCTGCTTGAGCAGTTTGTATTTAATTCACTAAAGTACTCTGTGCTGTAACTAGTTTGAAGCTGCTCCAGAATTTCTGATCTGCTGCACAGGAATTCCAGAGATTACAGTTATTATTCACTTGCTTCTGCTATTGTATAAAGGCTGAAGGGTGAACTAGGACACTGTGTGTGTATGCAAATACATGCTTGCTGTATGAAAGAAAAATAGGAAGTCAATGAGAGTCTCTGTTTATCGACCAGACCCTTTAAACAGGCACCAAGGAGGGAGAAAATGCTATTGCTTTGACCTTCTGCAGTTGGAAAATTGAGATGCGGGTGTGTTGCTGATGTGCTCCAAGTCACATTCCTGGGATAGTGTCCCAAGGATAAGGCAGTCTGCCTTTGAAAAAGAAGGTCCTGCAGACTTAGTGCCAGGTCTCTGGAGGGAGCAGTTCAGTCATTGTACTTGTCCTCTTCCAGGTACGCCTGGCTCAGCTAGCACGGGAAGATGCAGAGAGAGAAATAAAGGAGAAGGAGGAAGCACGTCGGAAGAAAGAACTCTTAGAAAAAATGGAGAAAGCTCGCAACGAGCCAGTGAATGACTCAGAAATGGTGGACAAAATGTTTGGATTCCTGGGGACAACATCCTCCCTGCCTGGCCAGGAAGGACAGGCACCCAACGGCTTTGAGGTACTGGAGAAACGTGTGAGCCTGGCTATCACATGAAAAACTTTAGCAAGACATTAATTGATCAGGGGAGAGCACAGCAATCCAAAATGGAGTCTTTGAAACCTTCCTTCAAGTCTAGACTCTTTTGCGTGGGCACACAGAGTTTCCATGCTGTGACTGGGGACAGTTAGGCAGTCTGCAGTCTTTCTCTGGGTCTACCACACGGAAGGGAGAAATATCACTGTAAGCTCACTGAGGACTTGTGGCCTTGAGATCCTGTCCCTTGTGGTTCATCGTGGCTCATGGCTTTTAGCTTTTGGACATCCTTTCTCCATGCTAGAAGTGGGGCCATGTTTGATGCTTCTCCTGTTACTCTGGGGATATTCCTGGGCACAGGCTTGTCCTGCAGGATTTAGGCTTTGCATGGGCTCCAGAGTTATATTTGAAGGTATTCCCTCCAGCTGGCTTTTCAGAAGGACAGAAAAGTCAGGCCCAGAGGGAAAGCGTAGTTAGTATCCAAAGCCATGCTGAATTCTTGACATGTCCTTTCTCACCAGGATCTTGAGCGAGTTCAGAAGGAGCTGGAAGAAGAGGACCTTGACGCAGCATTGCCTCTCCCCGAGGAAGAGGAAGAAGATCTCTCAGAGTACAAATTTGCCAAGTTTGCTGCCACATATTTCCAGGGCACAACAACACACACCTACATCCGTCGGCCTCTCAAGCAGCCTCTCTTATACCATGAAGATGAAGGAGACCAGTTGGTAAGGCAGGGGATGGAACCCTTCAAGCAGAGCAGGGTGGGTTGGAGCAAGCCTGCGGAATCCTTCAGCCAAAGGGCACCAGAAACTTCCCTTTGGGGAACACTGGTGTGCTCGTGGATCAGTGAAGAACACAGCTGTCCTCTGCTGCACATTTGTCAGTAGACACTGTCCCACCAGCATGCTTCAAATGCTAATAAGGCAATGAATGTTAGAGAGATGTAGTGGAGAGTCCATCTTTATACCTTGATATTTGTGTTAAAACAATTAATGCAGTGCTCTGGGCTCAGGGCATGGACAATGAAAATGTTGAGCAAGTACTGCTTGTCAAGCTGCTGCTCAGCAACTGGAAAAGTTGCTTCATACCTTCTCATATGCACCAGTGCAGAGCTAGAGAAGAAGAAATGTTTGTCCTATAGCCAGCAGTACAAGAGTTGAACCGTATTGAACTTTTATGGCTATAACGAACATTACATTGGCCATGGACTTTTTTCACTGTAGTCCTCCTTCCCGTCCACAGTAGGTTAGGAGTTGCCAGTCGCTGCCTCTCTGTAAGGCTGGCATCTACTAGCCAAGAAGCAAATTCCTTGTAGGGCACACAAACACACTCATGATGGCATGAACACAAAGCCTGAACTTGTGGTTCCAGCCACCAGCCTGCCCAGCTTGCTCAGATGGGATGTGTGCTGCAGTCAAAACTGTTAATGTGATGCATGAAAGCGTTTTATCTTCTGCAGATATACAGAGATAACACAGTGGTAGTCCTGGTGGATTTAGCATGGCTTGACCACACCCTCCACTGCCCTGGTGCAAGCTAATAGACTTTACTTTCCTTTCAAATAGGCAGCACTTGCTGTATGGATCACTATCCTCCGTTTCATGGGAGACCTCCCTGAGCCGAAATATCATACAGCCATGAGTGATGGTGGCGAGAAGATACCAGTCATGACAAAAATCTATGAGACCCTTGGGAAGAAGACCTATAAAAAAGAATTGCAAGCTCTGCAGGGAGAAGGAGAGGTAACTGCTGTGGTTGTGAAAGAGATACTGTTATTAGGTGTTAGATATTGAAAAGTGTTGGAAACAACTTGTGGTGTTTGCTGCAGGCAGTCAGTTTGTTGCTTCTATTTGCTGTTATGCTACAAAGGGAGAATTGCCTGTGTCACATGTTAATCCCATCCCTCCCTCTTCACTGGGACAGCTGAATGTCCCACATCAATACAATAAAGGAAGTGCCCTGGTGTCTCTCACAGTGCGGGTCTCATGGTGCTTAGATCTCTCTCCTCCTCCTTGTAGAGGAGATAGATGAAGGGGAGGAACCATGATGTCCTGTGTCATTGGTCTCTCATTTGGGGATTTCTTCTTGATCTGGCCTTGGTCAGAAGAGACTAAATTAAAAATGTATCCTTGGAGCAGGAAGTAAATAGTTACCAGGGGATTAAGCTATGGAAATAATAAAAAAAAAAAAAATTAAAAAAAAAAAATCCCTGTTGCATCATTAGTGCATTCTGGGATGTCACTGAAAGACTTTGTCTTAAGACCTCACTCAGATAAGAGTTTTGGATAAATCACTGTCCATAGCACTGGTATGCTTTCATCTTTAGCACTCATTTTATTCAATAGAACAAGGTATTACCTGATACTGGAATCATCTAGGTGGCACTGTTGCATTTGCAAGAAGCCTTCTATAGTGTCATCTAAATAAGCCCTTGGGGCATTTGCAGATGTAAATTGACAAATCTCTGAGATTTTAGAAACAGTGATATCATCTGGCACTTTCAGCAAATTACCTGAGAAGAATAGCCTCATCTGGATCATAATTCTGTAAAAGTATACACCAAGAATCACCTTTCATTCCTTATATTATTCTTTTGCTTGTTTATTACAAAAGGGCGTAATTTGGCCTATTGAGACATCAGGTGGTTCATAACAGAAGAAAGCTGAGCTGCCCTGGGGTATGATGATATACAAATCCAGATTTACAGTACCAACTTTGCTTTATAGTCAATATAAACCATCACAGCTGCAAGACTCAAAAGTGCTGATCTGGTATAAAATCAGTCTTTTCAAAGTTGTTTAATGGGAAGGGGTTAACTGAGTCAAAAAGTGAAGTGATTATCCATGCCAATTTAATCCCACAGCTGGTATAAATCTGGGATAAAAGTAGAAAGCCAACAGTAACTCGATGATGAGTGATCAGTGCCTAGATCTGTCCCACATCAAGTTCATTCTTCTGGGAAATCTGATAGATCACATAGCTGGTTAACAGTGATGAAACATAGTCGGTATGTACGTGTCTGTGAATGCCTGTCTAGATGACTTCCGTCTCACAAACCTGCCGTGCAAATGGCTCATGTCAGAGAGTGGTATTCTTCATCTCATTTGCGATGTAGGAGTGAGCCTGAATGGCTTACAGCAGAACTGGGCGTACTGAGACTGAATATGAATCAGCCATTGTTTTGGGGGGCATAGGAATATGGATCCAGACTAGTGGTTCCTACCAGCCTCTGAAATATCTCACACTCTGCCCAGGATTAGTGGTCTTTTGCAGAAACCCAGAGGAGGCAGACCTATTTCTCACTGCATTGCATCTATGCCTCTTGCTTTGCAGAGTACTCATATTGATGGGCACAAGAAGAACAGTGTGCGGCACAAACTGGTCTCCTTAACACTCAAGAAGAAATCCAAACTGACAGAGGAGGTGAGAGGAGACGCTTGGCCGCCTGCCAGCACAAGTGCCGTTGGATTGTCTGCAGCCCTCTCTGACTCTCTTCTGCTTTTCCCTAGACAACATAGAACCAGCCCTCCTCTGGGTTTGGCGCTACCTGTCTCTCTGCCTGAAAGATTTAAGGAGTGTTTAAGGGGAAAGGTTGGCTTCCCGTGTCTCCTTGAGTCATTCTGCACCTCGCACCGGCCTCCCCTCAGCTACTGTTCTCCATCCATCCAGCACCTTCCCTTCCCTCTTTCACAGCCCTCCATCCAGCTGCCGATATCTCTCACCACTGTGTGATGGTCTGAATGTTATCCCTGCTGTTAGTTTCCTGCCCTCCAGTGTGGCAGAGGTAGCAGAGTTGGGGTCTCTAAATGTGATTACCCATCCTGTGCTCCTCTCCAGCGCCAGGGACGAAATGCCCCATAGGAGCAGTTAGCCCAAGCTGAGAGTTTTTAAAGATCCCATCTCAAAAGAGTGAGGAGAGATAAAGGTTTGGGGGAGGGCAAAAACAATGCAAGGACATGGATTCAGTCTTCTTTTGCACACTGCTATATCCACTTCCAGAGCAGGCACTATCTCACCTGGCTGTAGCTGCTTGAGACCATGAAGGTTGCTCTCTGAGATAGTCACTCACCTTCCCTTTGGGGTCAATGGGGAGAAATAGGACCCAATCTGGTTTACCCTAAAGAGGGTCTGAACACACTCTAGGAATGTCCATCTCTCTACAGTGGCTCTAAATGGAAACTGGATTAGATAGATGAGACAGAGAGCTGATAGGCAGATGAATGCCATCCCTATTTTTACAAACAGTACCATGCTTACGCGCTTTTGGCTGCTTCATTAGCATGAGGCGCGGGTCCATTCTGGTAGTGTTTTAATATTTTTTATGTACCTGAGTTTATGGGACATGCCTTCCTTGTCAATAAGCCGGAGTTACTCCAGAGATCCTTGATTGCCCTTTCCTGACTGCAGAACAAGATCAGAGCTGCGATGCAAGGCTGCCATTGTAGAAACACTGGGCAAAGTTGAAGCAGGTGGGAGTGTGACTAGATAGGACCATTTTCAGCTTCACCCATATGTGATTAAAGCCAACAAAGTCACCCCTTTCCATCACTGATAAAGTGCTAGGTAGAATAACTTCTGAGAGCCCTCCTGGCTGCCAGAGGAGTCCTCCTGGGGGAGCACCACACGTTTGGGACGGAGGTGGGGGGACACAGTAACTGGCTGTAGTGAAAGAGAGCAATGTGTCTGGTTGGCAGGTGACAAAGAGACTTCACGATGGTGAGTCCACGCTCCAGGGTAATAGCATGCTTGAAGACCGACCCACCTCCAACCTGGAGAAGCTCCATTTCATTATCGGTAATGGCATCCTCAGGCCAGCCTTAAGGTTAGAAATCAAGACAAAGGCATAAACATGCCATTCTTTTCATTCCTCCTTCCTTGAGCTGTTTCTGTCTAGATGTTTTTTCTACTGTGTGCAGCTTTACAGATCTCTCATTATATCATTTTTCTGGTTGTATTGTATAATATGGGCTGGGCTGGATCATATTCCTTACTGTTCACATAAGGCCTGGTGGAAATGCCAGGCAGAGGGACTGAAATACTTCTGAAAGTGCCAGTGGGTACTGGATTGTTTTTTTAATGCTTACTCTTGCTGTTTACTCTTTTGTTTACTATTTGACCATTTAGATCCCTTTTGTTTGTGTGAGTATTTTTAATGGTATACTAATGAACAACTCAAAGTCATTTCAGTTGCTATATTAAGCATGCAAAAATTAGACAGCACCAAATCAAGGCCAACTGTACATCTTTGGTTTAGCCAGTTTATGGTTTTGCATTATAATACAGTCCTTGTTTATGTAGTCTCACACTCTTTTCACTCACACCTATCTGCTTACTTCAGGAATGGGGTGGGCATCCTCATCTGGTGACTAGCTTCTCTAATTGTCATTTTATCCTCCTGGTTCACAATGAACCCTTTGGCCTTACTTTTCTGCAAAAGTCTCTTCTGAAGGCAGACCTTCCAGTGTCCCGTGGACTTTCCTATGGGGTTTGTCAGTGTAGCGTTTTGGTTAATGTTTTTGCTGCCTCCCACATAGATGAGGAAGTACTGTTATCCTTCATTTTGCATATTAGAGCTAAGGTTAGGGGCAAAAGTGGACATTAATTCCCAAACTGAGATACCCATCAATGTACATACCTGTTTGTATGTAAGAGCTGAACAAACACTGGCCACCGCTGGGGCTTCTAGAAAACAAGTTCAGGTGTCTCTAGAGGGACAGCCAGCAAATGAAGACTCCCTCCCAGCTGGTTCCCCTCTATGAAAATTAGTTTAGGAGACTCTCTTGGTATCACTGGGAACAATTTTGAGAAATCAGGGTAGACTCCATCATCTAGAGGTAACATTGAGCTCCCTGAGCTATGAGACTCGCCTTTATTTCACTCTTTCTCTAAGCAGTGTCAGTCAGCTAAGGGGAAGACTCAGCAGCAGTTAAATTAATATCCTTGTGATTCTAAAATGAACTTTTAACTTTCAGCCACATGCAGACAGAGTCTGGCTCTGGCTCTGTTCACGTTGAAAACACAACCTCATTAGCTCTAGTGCTTATTTTTAATTCCTATTGCAGGGATGAAATCTACTGTCAGATCTGCAAGCAGCTCACCCAGAACCCATCCAAAAGCAGCCACGCAAGGGGTTGGATCCTGATGTCCCTCTGCGTGGGATGTTTTGCTCCTTCTGAGAAGTTTGTGAAGGTAAACTGTAGATTATATTTATCTAGAATCCTCTGCCAAAGTGTTTTCTTTTCCAGCCATGGGACCAGGTTTTCTCTTGCGTTTCACAGCAGAAGGAATCCTGGTCTCTATCTCTGACAGTGATATCAGATTCCTAATCAGTAAAAAAAGTGTACATGATCCCAAGCTCAGTGTTTAAAGTGAATCAGATGTGTCACTCCTAAGAAGTGTCTCTTCCCTGTGACTCTAAATGGAGGATAGACAACAAATTCAGATGATGCAAGGGTGAAGATGCGATCAAGTGACTTCTGGAAGGGAACTTGATTTTGGGAGGCTGTAAGGGGAATTTGGACACTCAGAGTAACCCACATTTCTCCTATATTTCTCACATGCAAAGATCTATGCATTCATTCATTTAAACATCAGTTGGCTTTTCCAATATGACCTCAGGCATGTAGTCTTAACAAATTTGAGAAGGAATAGTACTACACAGCCAATAATAAATATAAGTTTTAATGTAAAAAAATTCTACATTGAAAGGGAGAGTTTTAATTTACCTGGAATTGTGTTTGCATAGTTGATCTCTACATGCTGCACCTTGCCCTACAATGTGTCATACTGAAAACATCCAACCGTTCATAGCCCCATGAGAGACGATACATAATATAACTTCAGAAGCACTGTGGAACAGCATGACTGAAATCAGTGAGAGATGCTAAGTGGCTGATGCTCTTGAAAATCAGTGTGTTCTTAAGAATTTTCTTTTTTTCCTGGGCAGTCTATTTGTCATTGCCTGAATTTGAAAATCCTGCTTTCCAAATAAGTTACGTACCTAGAGTCTGACTAGCACCACTAGGCTGCTCGTGTTGGTTCCATGCCTAAGAGTTTAGCTGGCACAAGGCAAAGGGCTCAATTCTATGTCTTTTCTACAACGTGACAAGACCTCCTTTGTCCCTCTCAGATCTTTGAATGTTGGAGCCTGGACCTGCTCCCAAGCCTGCTGGAGATAAAGAGGTTCCATTAATTCATACAGATATCAAATCATGTACTTGGTCCTCAGCACTGAAAGAGCTGGAGCCAAGAATAGAAATTCTTCCTTCATCCCAGTACGTAATCTAATAAAGCAGATAAATCACTACTGAAGTGGCAAAAAATTAAATTACATCTGGAAATAAGATCTGAGAAAGTATACCACAGGCGATCATGTGGGTTTAAATCTTTAATAGTAGAAGATTATTTTAGGTGAGTGAAGCACTTCTCAGAAATAATTTATGGGTAGCTCTGGAGACTCAGACATAAAATCATGGAATAATTTGTGTTGGAAGGGACCTTTGAAGTTCACCTAGGCCAACTCCCACTTCAGTGAGCAGGGAAATCTTCAACCAGATCATGTTGCTCAGAGCCCAGTCCAGCCTGACCTTCAATATTTCCAGGGATGGGGCATCTACCACCTCTCTGGGCAACCTGTGCCATTATTTCACATGTACCTCTGCCCAAAGTTATGGTCCATATTGAAATACATAGCAATATTCCTGACAGTTTTGGAGAGACTTTATACTAATTCTACCCTTATCCATCACCCTTTTGCACCTTGGGGTGTTGGAGATGATGAGCAGACAATGGTGAATGAAGCTTCTTGAGTGTGAGTGTAAATTACACTTGCAGCAGCCCATACTGTGGCCCCAGTCTCACAATCAACAAACAGGTAGTAACTTGAGTAATGTCTCAGAGCTCCTCTGAAGCAACTGTAGTTATCCATGGGGACGTTATGGAAACCTTCCAGCTTAAAATGTTATGTTTTAAGAAAAAGCATTCTCATGATGTTTTCTCTGAGGTGTTTAAGGTTAGGGTGGATGAGGTACTTAGGAGCATGATTTAGGGATTGGTGGGAATGGTTGGACTCGACGATCCAGTGGATCTCTTCCAACCTGGTTATTCTGTGATTCTGTGATTCTGTGATGATGAAGTGTTAACTCTGCCCCAAGACCACCTGTCTATCCATCCAGACTCACTTTTTTGTTTTGTGAAAAGCAGAGGAATATTCAAAGTTAGTTGAAGTTCAGTGAATGCTTCTATTTTGAAGCTACATTAACGCAGGCCACCTAGTCCAGTCTGTTCTGGGTTGGGAGATAAACTCCATGTCAGTGCCAGACTTTACTCTCAGACTTTTAATCTATTAGTACCATGTTTTCAGGAGTTAGTAGTCAGTCAAACTGATTTGCTATGCATTTGCTGACTACTTCTTTAACCATGCGATAGGTACCGTTGAATGTACGATAGCCCCACAGTTGGCTTTTAGCCAGTTAGCTAGATGACATCCTGTTAACCTCATGGGTTCTTTCAGTTGGTGCCCGAGCTTCTTATTTAGCAGTAATTATCCACCATTTCAATAGTAGGAAAAACATATATGGGTAAATATCTCTTAGTATTTCTTTCCTGTACTCTTCCATGCAATGAATGTTGTATCAGACTCCTAGTTATTTCTCTTCTGAAACCTCTAGGCTCAAAATTTAATAACAGCAATATTATGGATAAAAGATGAGGAATTTCAGCAAACTCTTGTGCCTGAAAGTTCTTCTACAACCTTCCAAAGCATCAGTGAGAGCTAAACATTTTGAGAAAGCTGATAAAGAGGCAGTTTTCAATATGTTTTCCTGCTCCCAAATATGAAGGTTATACTTTAGAACCCATTAGACACCTTTCATAGACTCATAGAATGACCAGATTGGAAAAGACCCATCGGATCATCAAGTCCAACCATTCCTATTAAACACTAAACCATGCCCCTCAGCACCTTGTCCACCTGTCCCTTAAACACCTCAGGGAAGGTGACTCAACCATCTCCCTGGGCAGCCTGTTCCAGTGCCCAATGACCCTTTCTGTGAAAATTTTTTTCATAATGTTCAGCCTGAACCTCCCCTGGTAGAGCTTGAGGCCATTCCCTCTTGTCCTGTCCCCTGTCACTTGGGAGAAGAGGCCAGCACCCTCCTCTCCACAACCTCCTTTCAGGTAGTTGTAGAGGGCAATAAGGTCTCCCCCTCAGCCTTCTCTTCTCCAGGCTAAACACCCCCAGCTCTCTCAGCCGCTCCTCATAAGGCCTGTTCTCCAGCCCCTTCACCAGCTTCGTTGCTCTTCTCTGGACTCACATGGGTCAAGACACATTAGCATTCCCATTCTTCATATCTTTCTTGCAACTAATAATGGATCTTTAAAATACAGAGATAGAAATTAGTGGCAGCAACAGCAGGGATGGAAAAGCTGCTGCACTGACTTTGATCAAAGGTCTGTCTAAGCTAGTATCTTATCTTCACTGAGGCCAGAAATGAACAGTATGAGAACAAGGCAAAGGTGCGGGCTGTCCTACTGTCAGCTTCCAGCAGTCACTGCCATTGGCAGTCCCAAGGGGCTTTTCTCCAATAAATCATGGCTTTTTAACCTTTGCAAATGCTTGGCCTCTAGACCTAACCAATGTGTTCCTGGCTGCCAACAGTATTTAAGGAACTTTATCAATGGAGGTCCCCCGGGTTATGCCCCCTATTGCGAAGAGAGGCTGAGGCGGACGTTTGCCAATGGGACAAGGACACAGCCACCCAGCTGGCTGGAGCTTCAGGTATGAACCCCTCCATCTCCTTCTCAGGCAGCTGAGGCTCAGGGCTTGAGCCTTTCACTATCAGGGTGCCACATCTCTGGCAGAGAAGAAAGTAGCGTGACAAAATGCCAATTTTCTCAAGATTTTTTAGCTGTTTCTGAGATACTGCATTCCACATGCATCCTGGCTTTGCTCCGGAGTGTGCTAAAGATCAATCCATTCGACTACTTCAATACTTGTAAATTAAATATGCTCGAGAGTGTTCTCAGGCATCAAGGCCAGCTGGCATGGAACATGCCCTATTTATGCTTGGAAGCTGCCTTCCAGATGAAGGTGGTTACAGGCAAGCTGCCAGCCAAGAATGGTCCCTTGGACTTGTTCAGGGACAGCCATTGCTGGGACAGTTTGTGAAATAGTTTCTCAGTCTCTTTGCTATTTACTGGCATAGATAGCTGTGCTCCAGTGCCCAGGAACATTCCCAGGCCTGCTTGGATTTACCAAATGTGTTAATAATACATGGGAAATCCAAGTGCTTCCAGTGGTTGTTATCCTTTTGAGAAGCATATTATGGTAATATCTCAGGAATTAGAAACTGGTTATCACAGTTGGGTGGAAGTGTATTTGGGTGAATAGTCTTGATGGGATTGAAATACACCTGCCTTTATAAAGTTTGACTTCAATCCATTAGGCAACCAAGTCCAAGAAACCGATCATGCTGCCTGTCACATTTATGGATGGGACAACAAAAACGCTGTTAACTGACTCTGCAACAACTGCTAAAGAGCTCTGTAATTCTTTGGCCGACAAAATCAGCCTGAAGGACCGATTTGGCTTTTCACTTTACATTGCACTTTTTGACAAGGTATGTCTTAAGCTATATTCCTGGCTAGCTCGGTGGAAGAACAGGGAGGTTCTCCATGCCATCACATATCTTTCAGAGGGCAGAAGGACACTGTGCTCTGAACAAATGGCCAACATTGAGGGTAAGAAGGAACATTTCTATAGTACAGGAGCAGGGTGACAGTAACACAGATATCTCCTTCCTTGGAGATATTCAGAATTTAACAGAAGATATGGAGCAACTTGAGCAAAGATTGGGGTGACTTAAACATGGCTGGATGCCAGAAGCCTACCAGGCTGCTTTGTCATTTCTCTCCTCATTTGGACAGGGAAGAGAAAATGAAACTAAAGGCTCGTGGAACAAGATAAGGACTCACTCATTTCCATCATGGGCAAAACAGACCTGACTTGGGGAAAGTGAATTTAATTTATTACCAATCAAATCAGAGTGGAATAATGTGAAATAAAACTGAACCACAAAACACCATCTTCCCACCCCTCCCTTCTTTCTGGGCTTAACTTTACTTCCAAATTCTCTACTTTCTCCCCCCAAGTGGTGCAGGGGGAGGGAGTTGCAGTCAGTTCATCATACATTGTTCCTCCATTCCTTCTTTCTCATAGGGAGGACTCCTCACACTCATCCCCTGCTCCAGCATGGGGTCCTCCTCACAGGAGGCAGTCCTTCATTAATTTTTCCAGCACGAATCCTTCCCACGGGCAGTTGTTCTTCGTGAACTGCTCCAGTATGGGTTCCCTCTCTGGAATGCAGTGTTTCGAGAACAGACTGCTCCAGCATGGGTCCCCCACAGGGTCACAAGTCCTGCCATCAAACCTGCACCAGCACAGGCTCCTCTTTCCAGGGTTCCATGAACCCCGCCATAATCCTGCTCCAGCTGAAGTTGCTGGGTTTCACCCACCACTCCTTTCATTCTGAGTGGGAAATTGGGACCCAAAACAAAATGGCTCATGCAGCTATGCTGTAGACCTCTTCAGTCTTGACTGACTAGTAGACATAGATTTTACTTCTTTAGATTATAAACGAAGTGTATATGAATGACTCAGAAATATCTCTATCTAGGGAAGTCAGCATTTAGTTGGCTGAATGCCACATTTTCCTCTGCCCTAACTAGGTCTCTTCGCTGGGGAGCGGCAATGACCATGTGATGGATGCTGTGTCTCAGTGTGAGCAGTATGCCAAAGAGCAGGGAGCACAGGAGCGCAATGCACCATGGCGACTCTTCTTCAGGAAGGAGATCTTTACTCCTTGGCACAACCCAAGTGAAGACAATGTGGCCACCAATCTCATTTACCAACAGATTGTGCGAGGGGTGAAGTTTGGGGAGTACCGGTGTGACAAGGTATGTGACCTCAGCAGCTTCTGGTCTGACCCAATATATATCCTTGACATGCTGAAGTAGGTTTCACAAAGGGAGATGAGAGATCTTCCTCCCTGCCCACCTGCTAGCTTGAGAATTATGGTATTCACTTGGGAAACAATAGCTACATGAATCAGATCCTCTTGTCTGTGGACAGACTGGATGCTCCCATGTGGTGCATGAGAACTTTTTCCTGGTGAATTATGGATGGGACAGTAAATGGCCACTTCATCCATCAGCATCAGTCTGGAGGGCCACAGGTAGTCTGTACACCAGGTACACAGCAGGATCCATTTATGTGAATCCTGGTAAGCTTCAGCCATGAGAGCTGCTTTTCAGGATACCCAGATCTCTGTCATGCAATACAAACCAAATAATGCTGCCATGTGATGAAGGGATATTGGCAGCAGAAATCTGTGCCTCTGGAGTCTCTGGTAGCTTACAAAATTATTGCAGTGTCACTGAAACAAGCATCTCAAGAAACATAAGAATCTCTGACATCACATTTTTGGTTTGGTTTTGGTTTTTTTGCTTGTGTTTAAAATCATCCAGGTGTCAAATTGATGTTATCTCTTTTTTCTAACACCTAATCATTGTCCTATGATCTGGTGGAGTCCAGTCACTTTGGGAATTAAATCACGTATTCCCATCTGTATTGCATTAACTTCAACTCTTTTATCCTATCAAAAGTCCTGCTCTTTCTTCCACCCTTTCTGTTGCTCCTGGTCTCCTTGTGCTATTGTCATCTCAGTAGCTGTATTATTTCACCCCAAAGTGCTTGCAATGTAGCTGCACCAGAGGACTTTTTACAGTTCTGGATTATGCACAATTTCTTCACTTGCTTGTCTCCTAAGCATAAGAAATGATGGATACATACAGTTTGCAACCATTAAACTCTGTCTGCTCTAGCAAAATTGCCCACTTCTGGCTGCAGGGATCAGAAGCAGACTGAATTGCAAGGGAAAACTGAGGCAAACGGAATCATAGGGTTGCATGGTGCTCATCACTGAATATGTTAAGGCTTAATCATAACTTTTAGTGGTCAATCTTCTGAACTTTGGATAAGCAAAAAGGACTGGTGAGGTTCTGCTGAAAGAAAGCATCCCCACACCAATCTGAAGCAGCAGTACATCCAGCCTCCACAAAGAACAGTTTGAGTGATGAAGGATGGATGTTGAGGTGATTGCCTGGTAACAGCTTTAAGTTGGCTTTTTTGGGCTCCCACAGGAAGAAGATCTGGCAGAACTGGCTTCCCAGCAGTACTATGTGGACTATGGGTCAGAAATGGTACTGGAAAGGCTGCTAAATCTAATTCCATCCTACATCCCGGACAGAGAGATCACAGCTTCAAAAACAGTGGAAAAATGGGCTCAGCTTATTATAGCTGCACATAAAAAGGTGGGAGCAATATATCATCTTGCCAGGACCAAGGCATGCTTCTGTAGCTTTGTGTGCCTTTTAAACATAATCATAGCTCAGCTCTTAGCCTGCCCTAGAGGTAGGGCAGGTTTTGTACTAGTCGTATTCACCTTTACTACTGGTTTTAAGGCAAAATCTGACAGAAGAAAGGAACCTGCAGAGATGCACTGCGAGAAGCAAAATGCCATCTGTGTGGTGTCACTTCTGGTACAGAGAGTTGTAGTTTTATTGGTTGTATTACAGTGGCAGTTCATGTCTCAGGCCAATGTCAGGACCTTATGAAGCCAGGTGTTGTATAAAACCTCCCTGAATTGGCTTTCATTTAACAGCAGGATTCAGCTTTAGATTAAGACCCCTAAAATGTAAGCATATTCGTGTGTGTTAGGAATCTCACCTCCCACTACTGTCAGTGGACACAAAAGGATGCGATACAGTTGGATCTTGCAGGTCCTCCATCAGCCTGTCAGCTGCATAAAGAAATCTTAGGTGCCTGAGGATGTCTTAAATGAAGCTAGATATCTGTGCTTAAGGGCTATTGAGTGCCTGCTTCCAGATAAAAGGACTGTCAAGCTGAAAGGTAGGCACCTACCCACCCTAGGGAAACCCAGAGATAGGCGAGGTGAATCCTACCCGGACTGGTCACTCTTGGTGCTTGCACAGCCTTCTCAGAGTTTTATTATTCCCTGAAGTGGGAACCAGAATTTTGCCAGGACTTTGTCCCACCTGTCACATGTTCCTGTAGAACTTTGGCCCTTAGCCTTATTGAGACCTAAATTAATATTAATTCCATGATCTTCCATGAACTGGTTTTGTTTACTCTCTTGCTGGCTGTAACTGGGTTAGTGCTTCATGTTGGTTGTAATTTGTTTTTTCTGTAGGGAATTTATACTCAGAAGAGGACAGACCCAAAGAAAGTCAAGGAAGAGGTAGTGGATTTTGCACGTTTCAAGTGGCCTTTGCTGTTTTCTCGGTTTTACGAAGCCTTCAAATTCTCAGGTGAGTCAGTAGAGTATATCCCCAGAGTACAGGATGCTCCAAAGCAAAAAGAAGGAGACATGAAAACTTAATGGACTAGCTGGTCTTTTTTTAGATATCTTATTTTTTGGTGCATCCTGATTAGCAATGGCTCAAGCTATGAGTCTGCCTCTATTTCTTTGACTAAATAACACTGATTTTTTTGACAGTTTCATCTTCCCCTGAATTTTTCTATATCCTAAGATACAGAAAAGATTGTATGTCTTGTCTCTAACCCAGGTCCAAGCCTACCTAAAAATGATGTGATTGTAGCTGTCAACTGGACAGGGGTGTACTTTGTGGATGAACAGGAGCAGGTTCTCTTAGAGCTTTCTTTCCCAGAGATCACAGCTGTGTCAAGCAGCAGGTGAGGAGGAATAAATTTAGCTAGTGATTTCACCCTGAAAGTCTTTTTCCAGACTTCAGCTCTTGATGCCATTATCTTTTCTGTTCATGTCTCTTATGAAAATATATCCCAGAGGGGGAAAGCTGCAAGGGCAGAGTTTCACCTTGGCCACCATTAAAGGCGATGAATATACTTTCACCTCCAACAATGCCGAGGATATCCGGGACCTGGTGGTGACCTTCCTCGAAGGGCTAAGGAAGAGATCAAAGTATGTGGTCACTCTCCAAGATAACCCAAACCCTGGTACGTAAATGGCTGAGACCAGTGGCAAATATATTGATAGATTAATTACTCCAAAGGGATTTGGAAACAAAACCCACAAACTAACAGTTGTTCTTCTTGCAGGGGGAGAAGAATCTGGATTCCTCAGCTTCCTCAAAGGAGACCTCATAGTTCTGGACCAAGACACAGGAGAACAAGTGATGAACTCAGGGTGGGCTAACGGGTTCAATGAACGTACCAAACAGAGAGGGGATTTCCCAACCGATTCCGTCTACGTCTTGCCTACAGTCACCATGCCTCCACTGGAGCTAGTGGTAAGCTCTCTTACATAATGACACAGCTTGATATAAAGCCCAAGGAGGTCAAAACCCTCCTGGAGAGCTTAGAACTGACCAGAGTCTCTCTAATGATAAGGTGGAAAGCAAAGCATCTGAGAGAGTTAACCAGTTGTCTGAGGCAGAAGTGATCTCCACCTTTCTTCTGTTCTTGTCTTTTTGAACACCACAAGCTTATGGCTTGGAATATCCATGAATCATACTAAATCCCTGCAGCTGGCCTTATTACTTGAAGGTGTATTTGGGATTGGATGGGACCACTACATTCAGGCATGGAGTTGTAGGACACATACCACATTATTAGGAAATGATCCACACTGTGAAACATTTGTTATTCCTTACATTAATGAATGAGAACGGCACAGAGAAATGACTGTTGCGCAGTTCTTACTGACTATTACTGGAATTAAAGGATTAGTCTTATTCACTTGCTGTTTCTCTTCTCATTTTGTATCTGCTTCCTCTCTCTGAATGCATAGAATTTTTATTATATTAAATATACCAGATGACAGAGACCTTTTCATCCCACAGGCACTGGTCACGATGACCCCAGACCAACGACAAGATGTTATCAGAACCTCTCAGCTGGCAATTTCAGACAGTGAAGAGAGAGTAAAGCCATACACCTTGGAAGAATTTTCCTATGATTATTTTAGGTGACTTTTTAAACCATCCTCAAAAAAATATAGGAATAGGAATCAATATCCAAATAGCTTGGTAATCAAGAGTTTTTTGGCTACTGGAAAAGATTCTGAATATCCCTTTATATGACTTTGTAAAACTGCATTCTGCAGTTTAGGTGATGGCATTTGAGCTGTAGGTTTTCCACAGGCAAAGTTTTATGAAGGATTTCTTCAAATTGGCTTAGTGTAGGTGTAACAGTGTGGAGTTTAGTATTATGTGGGAGACTGTATGTAGTGGTCTGATATTGCCTTTATATAGTCCTATACAGACCCTCAGACCATACAGGCAGCACCTGAATTAAGTGCAGAGATTTTCCTCTTGACTCCAAAGATTTAAATGTGGACTGCTGCTGACCAGACTGATCCCAAAACTCCTACTCCTGTTTAGATGGGCTGGCTGTCCAAACAGACAAACCAGATCCTCTGGGATGTCTTTGCCCTGGGAGGCTTGTTCTGCTGGGCAATATCCTTTCAGTGCTGCTGTCCTGACCATCTATTGCCATCATCCTTCCTCTGGTGGTTAGCAGCTTTTTGAGGTAGGGAAAGTTGTTTTGGTGTCAGTCCTTGCGTAGGGTCCTTAAGAGACTTTTCTGAGCCCTAGGAGAGTAGAAATAGTTATCTCTGGATACTTGCTAAACTGTGAAGTCCCATTTAGTGTAAGAGTACATTACCCAGCTGCTGTGAGCAACCTTCCAAGGTGAAATGAGCTGTCCCTTTTATCCCTGTAACATCTCCACCTTTTCTCTTGCTTTGCCTTTGCCACCAGGCCACCTCCTAAGCACACCCTCAGCCGGGTCATGATCACCAAGAGCCGCGGGAAGGACAAGCTGTGGTGTTACACCCGTGAGCCCATCAAACAGCCACTGCTGAAGAAGATCTTGGGCAGCGAGGAGCTGTCCCAAGAAGCCTGCATGGCCTTCATTGATATCCTTCTACTGTCTGAGGAAGCCCGTGGGCAAGAGGTCTGACAGGCAAAGGGCTGAGCAGGCTCTTTAGGGACCCAAGCAAAGCCTATGGAAAGGTTTGTGGTCCCTCATAAGGGCTATACAACCATGTCTGCTGCGTGCAGACATAGGACCAACCCCTGAAGTAGCTTTTATTTTTGGTGAGGCTTTGCTCTAGGATCCAGACTTCACAGTTTGAACAGTTCTATTGGTATAAATCTGTTACTGATTACTATTACACTGGTGCTGCTACTATATGTTTCCTCTTACTAGCAAATAATAACAGGAATTCAAAGAACTGGCAAAAAATAAGAGGACATTTGCAGTTTTGTCCTTTTTCTCTTACTGTGTCGCACATGTTAATTCAAAAAAACGTGGCCTGTTCTTATGCAGAATAGTTACAGGATGGCATGATAGTGAAAGTTGTCATTTGGTTTATGTTACTGCAGCTTCACCAGTGTCTGACACCAGCTGAAAATCTGGTCTTTTACAGTGTTACCTTTGTTGTGTGATCAGGTACCACTCAGGTAACACATGATCACGTGCACCTTTATTACATATAAATGTTCTGACCCCAAAGCAATTCTTTCAACCTGAGATGATGCATGATGAAGGGAAAGAGTTTGCTGGACAACACCTGAAGTAATTTAAAGCCTTTACCATACACTGCACCCCCTTCCACTAACTTGAAGTCACTTCTGTAGTCATGTACAGGATGTCTTTAATCATGTTGTAAAAAGAAGGGCTTTCCTAAACAATCTGGTGAGCTGATCCTTGACTCCTGCCTCCCACCAGTGTTGAAGTATATGGGTGACTACCCATCCAAAAGGACCCGTTCAGTTAATGAGCTGACAGACCAAATATTTGAAGGTGCCTTGAAAGCTGAACCCCTGAAGGATGAAATCTACTGCCAGACCCTCAAACAGCTCACAGACAACCACATCAAGTATGAGTTGTTCATTCTCCTTGGCCCAAATGCAGTAACCTGCATTGAGCAAAGCAGATCTGAAGTATCCAGGCCACGAGTGATGGGTCTCTCGTTGTGTAGGTACAGTGAAGAGAAAGGCTGGGAGCTGTTGTGGTTGTGTACAGGCCTTTTCCCTCCAAGTAACATCCTCCTGCCTCATGTTCAGAGGTTCCTGCAGTCCCGGAAACATCACCCCTTGGCAGCAGACTGCATCCAGAGGCTCCAGAAAGCCCTGAGGTATGGCACCTCCTAATGCTGACTGGGCTGCAGCATCAAAATATACATGAGAAAATATAAGTAGGAGATATTGTGTGGTTGGGGGGGCAGTGAAAGCTCACAGCTTCATGCTGCACTCAAGCAAGCTGAAAGAAAAGCACATTGAGTGGAGGATGGTGCTAATAAACCGTGTATGGGAAAACAGAGATTAATAAAACAGTTGGCTTTGTTCAGGTCCACTTAAGTCTCCTACAATCTAAGCAAATACTCATTCCCCATTGCAGTTTTTCTTTTTAGGAGGGAAAACCCCTCCTAATGTTAAGAAAGTAGCTGAAGTTACTTTAGAAAGACAATGTATTAAAATGAAAGATTTAAATAAGGAATTCTTGCTTTGATGCTATGGCATTTTCTGCCTCCTCTTTTGCAGGAATGGATCAAGGAAGTACCCGCCCCATCTGGTAGAAGTGGAAGCCATTCAACACAAAACCACTCAAATTTTCCATAAAGTTTACTTCCCTGATGACACGGATGAGGTAAACATGGACAAATGAAATTCTTCATTTCTGTGAGGATGGCTATCAGTTTTCTTATTAAAATGTTGGAAGAGGCTAATATTGATTCTGATTTGGAAAAACTCGGCTTAGAGCCAGAGCCATGTAAGGAAAACGTATCCTTATCTACCCTGACCAGCTCATGTTTTTCAGTACATGGATGCTCTGTGCTGGTGTCTCCTGGAGGCTTTATAGTATGACGCCAATAAGAAGGAAAAGATGTGTTCATTTCCATTCACTCTCAATGGTTCACAACACTTTAATATCGGTTATTTTCAGCTCAGACAAATAGATATTTTTCACCTAGCTATACCCAGTTGGATACTGTACTCCCCAGGTACTGGGCAGCACAGACAAGTAGTTACTGAAATTATACCTTCTGACCTGAGATGACACAGAAAGTCATACCTGCACTCAAGAACCCCTCATTAAGCATCTTACACGCTAATAAGGCAGCTGGTTATATTGATGCCAGAGCAGGTATGCATGTCCTTGCAGATACTGCTGTCTCATGCTATCGATTAATCTTCCTGTGAGGCTCGCATCCCTCTCTACCTTCATGCCCCTGGGCACAACTAAATTCCTGTATTACCAAGTGGGTTAATGTGTAAAGCAGTGCACACCCACAGAAGGAAAAGGGTGAAGCTTCTCAGTAGCTGTGTGTAATCTGTAATGAAGAATTGGAGAACTGCTGGGATTTCTCGTCACTCTGAGTATTTTTTATACATGATCATTAATAAGCATTATACACATACATCCATGTGAGAGCCAATATAAGGAGGCAGTTGGGACTTCAGCAGTAGGATGGGCTTGTTGTGATTGTTTTGGCCATGAAAATCACAGAGGACAGACAGAGTAATGTCATTCCAGTACAACATGCATCTGTACTGAGGTGCCACTGGTGTTCAGCTCCAAGCCAATATTTCATGGGATGTGGAACATAGCTCCTGATGGTTTGCTGGTTCAGGCTAACTCAGTCATGGTCAGAAGCTTAAATTCCTTGAACTGCTACAAACTGAATCTCTTTAAGTGAGCAGAAGAAAGCTGGGCATCGCTCAAAAGGCAAAACCAGGATTGAGACCTGCGTGAAGGTGGGACAGTCCTTTAGATATCCTATCCACGCGTAAAGCAGATGTCATATTCTCTCTCTTGAGCTATAAAGGAGTAAGGCATTTGGTCTATGCCAAGCATCTGACCTCATCATCAGTTTAGAGACAGTTGGGACAAATCAATTGGGAGGTATCTCAACGTCTCTCTATGCCCACTAGACAAATAGCGCTGATACCTAACTGTTAGATCAGAAAAATCTCTTGCCTTGACTGGGGAGCCCTGGATAAGTCAGCATAGGATATAGATAGAGCATTACAAAGCACAGTAGTACAGCGGTAACATGGCTGAGCTTCTCATCCCTCCCTGTGCTCAGAGCCACAATCCACAACATAACTGAGTTTATGAGCACCTAAATCCCTTTATGCATCTGAGTCCAGAGTTCCTCAGAAAGAGCATAAAGCATAAACCTTGAGGTGGCAGTGCTGAAGATCTTCCTTTCTTTGCAGGCATTTGAAGTGGAGTCTAGTACGAAAGCCAAGGACTTCTGCCAGAACATCTCCAACAGGCTGCTCCTAAAGTCCTCTGAGGGCTTCAGCCTCTTCGTCAAAATCTCAGACAAGGTAAGTGACGCACCCAGAGGCTGGAATAGCCCCAAGGCACTCAGGATGACCCAAGTATGCCAGTGGGTATGCATTGATGGAGCCAGAGCTATCTGCACCCTCATGGGTGAGATGCATTTCTCTGCAAGAAGAGTGGTGTGTCTAAGTCAGATCCAACATGCTGCAGGTGAGATTTGCAGTTCCACAGCCCTGACTTACAGCAATCATCCTAAAATGCTTAAAACAGACAGGCAAAGCTCTCCTGGCCTGTTGCTGAGTCAGATCTGTGAAAAAGGAATAAGTAAGAAAAATGTGCAGCTCAGAGCTGCCTCATGCAACTGGGAGAAATCTATGAAGATAGACAAAATAAAAGGAAATTAATTGCTTCGATGAAACAGGAAGCTGCAATAAGGAGTAATGGGTGAAATTAGAGACAGAGCCTACAGCAAGATGCTGGCAGTGGCTTTCTCACGTCAGCACTTTATAGCACATTGGTACAACCAAGACAAAGCAGTGAGCTACAACTATAGGAGATGTGGCAATGGCCAGCCCTACCTGTGGCCTCTTACAACTTGCTTAGCCTTTGTGACTATGTGCTGTGTCCTCAGGTCATCAGTGTGCCTGAGGGAGATTTCTTCTTTGACTTTGTGAGACACCTGACAGACTGGATAAAGAAAGCAAGACCGGCAAAAGATGGTAACAGTGACTTTTCTCCATTGTGGGTCATACAGAGTCCTCCTAGAGCCCTTTCAAACAAGACTGACCACACAGGCTGCCACGTCTATTAGGCCCCACTACTGTGGGTGTGCAGTTTGCACCAGACATCACCTGGGAGATGATCTGTCCAGGAAAAGCAAGACCTCTGCTCCAGGGCTAGATCTGGTCCCTACAAGGAGCACCTGCTGGTGGACTGCTCTCCAGGGCCAGCCCATGGGAAGGGTTCAGTAGTGGGGTGCATCTCACCTGCTGCCCACATTTACAGCAGAGCTGGCAGCAGCTCTGCCAAGTGTATCAGTGACTGCCTGACACAGGTGCTTCCAAGGTGCAATTCCACTGTCCTGCATTAGATGCGAGCATTATCATTGAAGTACAGCCATGCAAATGAATCCAAACACTCTTCCCATGTTACTAAAGCTTCACAAAGGAAAGATATGGTTTGCTCTGGGAGTCTGGCCAGTGCCTCTGTCTCTGCAGGTTGTGATGGCACATAGGCTGCACTGGTTGATTGTCAGCTGATGCTCACAGCAGTGCTTGTACATATCCAATCCCTGCTTCCTTTGCACAGGTATAGTGCCTTCTCTCACCTACCAAGTGTTCTTCATGAAGAAGCTGTGGACCAACACAACACCTGGAAAGGACTCAATGGCTGACTCAATCTTCCACTATTACCAGGTACTCTGGGAATTTGCCGTAGCGGTGAAGACTTGGAAGGAATTACAAATAGGTTAGAAAGACTGTTTCCATCTGCAGATGGACAAAGTCTTGCTCTGAATAAAAAGATGTCCTGCCTTAACTAGAGTACTATTAAGAGTGCTGGTGGGTTGTGTGGCAAAAGCAGCCCTCATGCACTTTAGGGTAACCTGCTCAGCTGGGATTTGGGCCATCTGTTCCTATATGAACAGCAAGAAATCGGAGAGGCTAAATTCAGAAGAATCCTGAGGGCTTTCAGCCACCTCTTTTTATGGAGGTGAGCTGTGATGGTCCCAGCAGTCAGGTATGAAGCTACAATTCTGCTCTTCTTTCTTCTAGGGTGGAAAAGACACCTTCCTGTCCCAAAGTGCATTCTCACATACAAATGCACTCCTTGTGTTCTTGCCTGGATAAAGCCATTATCCCAATATGGCTATATCATTTATTGTTTGAGTTAGTCACTTGACACATTTTCAGACCCTTTTCATAATGAGGGCATGGATTTTTAAAATTAAAAAAAAATAATTGGAAAACTAAATTCCAAGTGGCTGTTACTGTGCTTAGATTTCCTGGGATGTAAAAGAGTGGATAAGACTGTACATCTGCACACTTGATAGCTAACACAGGGACCTCTGTGTTCCATGTAACACAAGACTCTTTTAGACCAGAGAGGATATTTAAATGTAGTCTCAGCTGAGCAGCTGCCACTCCACCACACTTAGCACAATTGCTGTGACTGTTCCTAGGGCAGAACGTCTTTACCATGGACTGGGCACCTCCACAAACTCCATTTAACATTTGAGGATGAAGGTCTGTGGTCATCTCTTCTATCTCTGAATTGTTCTTTCCCCCATACAGGAGTTACCAAAGTATCTGCGCGGCTACCACAAGTGCACACGTGAAGAAGTCCTGCAGCTCGCAGCTCTTATCTACCGGGTGAAGTTTGAGGATGACAAGTCCTATTTCCCTAGCATCCCCAAGCTCCTGAAGGAGCTGGTGCCTCAGGACCTTGTCCGACAGCTGTCTCCAGATGACTGGAAAAGGGTAAAAGCAGGAGCTTGATTCAAATATCAGGTCTGGCTGGGGGAAACCCAGCTTCTCAAGTGACTTGTCTGACAATCAGCATTAAAATGGGGGTGCCATAATGAGTGACCCGTGGTCCCTTTTGAGCTTCAGCAGAGCTGCAGTCTCCCCAACATCACCGAGAGGATGGATTGTACACGTGTGTTCATTCATACATGCCTTGCTGTGGGTTATGTTTGGTGTAATGGTAGATGCAATGCTATCCAGACATGTGTTGGGAGATGATCTCATGTAAAGGTTTGTTGTTTCAGGCAGACTGCTGAATAGAGGGATCATTATCCCTGAATTACATAGGGAGAGCTGTGACACAGGTACAAACAGGTTTAGAGCCATAAAGTGACATAGGTGTCTCACTGCCAAGAGATATTCTTATAAGTCTTTTCATTTTCCTGAGACTTGAACTCAGCCATGTGCCTAACCAACAAGCTATCAGCTTCTCTGGGTTGAAGGTCTCTCAGTGTCCTCTGCTGCATAAATTGGAGGGTCAAAACTTATAATTAGCTTAGCTCATCTAAGAAAGCAAGGCATGCTTTGGTTCCAGGCACTCTTCCAGTGACCAGCCAGCACGTTTGTGAAATCATCACTGGAACAGATATTAGAACTAACCATATTTGTGGGACTGATGCTCCTACCCTGCAAATCATCCTGGTGTTAGGCAGTGCAAACCCTCCAACTCTGATGTGTTCTCTGTTGCAGTCCATTGTGGCATACTACAATAAGCATGCAGGCAAAACAAGAGAAGAAGCCAAGCTTGCCTTCCTAAAGATTGTCTTCAAGTGGCCTACATTTGGATCAGCGTTCTTTGAAGTAAAGGTACCTGCCCTGCTTGGGGGTTCTCTGGCAGCTTTTAGCAAGGTCAGGAGCCTTGTGTCACAGAGGTGTTCCAGGTATGTAGGGTTGTCCCAGTGTCTGGACCAGACTGGTACAACCCTGATCAAGTAAGGAAAGAGTGTGAGACTCTCCATCAGTAAAGCACCAATACACTCAGTTATTGCTGCCCTGCCTCTTTACACAGACAGGCATTGCAGAGCTTTGGCATGTCTCAGTTGTTGAGTCTGCTGAAGAGCTAAGAGCCATTTTCTGCTTTCCTATTGCAAAGGGAACATGTGGTTTTCCAAGGGTTATGTCTGTATCCACCACGAACCAAATCCGGACCATGAGTTATGGCACCAGACTCCTATCAAGGATAATAGAGGCCACATACTGTCCAAGTACTCTGGACACCTTATTACAACTCCCTCTTCTCAATGACCATGCAGTAAGCCTCGCCTAGAAACAAGTTGCTGAAATTACTCATCAGTTCCTTGTACCTGGACACCCCATTTTCTGTTATGTCTATCTTAGATGGCATAAGGGATCTGAATATATCCCGTTTTTTTTTCCAGCAAAAGTGACTTTGTAGCCAAGAAATTATGGCAGGGCCAGGAGCTAAGCCCCTGCTCTGCTGTACTTTATAGTATCAGTTATAAAAATTAAAGGACCTTGTGTACAGGGCTGGGAGAAGCATTTACCAGCAGGAAGAAAACTGGATGTAGAGATCAGAGAGGCACAGAGCAGTGTAGTCTTGGCCTGGAGGTCTACAGCAGCAGCTCAAGGAGCAGCAGGAGGACTAGAGGGGAAAGGAGGTGTCAGGAGATCACCAGCTCGTCCTTGCCAATAACAAGTAACTTAATGCTGTCAGCAACTCACCTACTGGTTATCATGCATTTAGGAGCCTTGTAGTTAAGTATAACAGTCCTGAGTATTGCTGATAATTACCTTTATGTTTGTCCTTAAAAGATAAACTGAGCAACAATTACTGGGCCACCAAGTGCAGGCAGGAGAAGACAAGGAGACAGGAAATAAGAAGAGGTCTGATTCTGCATGACATATCCACTAATCAATTAATCTCATTTCCAACAGCAAACTACAGAGCCAAATTATCCAGAAATCCTTCTAATTGCCATCAATAAGCATGGAGTCAGCCTCATTGATCCCAAAACCAAGGTAAGCAAAACTGAGGTCTTGACCAGATGCTTCTGCACCCACTCTCCACCCCCTCACAGAGGTCATCTTGAAGGCCATGTTGTTCAGAACTTCAGGAATTCTCATTAGTTAGAAAGGCTGGATAGCCAGAAAGATTTCTGGAGGCAGAAATTCACTGTGACATAGAGCCAATCCAGCCTTTTTCAACATGAGGTGGACTGGGAGCATTAACTGTTAGGGCCCTATATGTAACTGGAGGATACACACTCTCTTTCCTTAATCCTTTCACAGATATCAGGACAGGAGCTGGAGTAAATGAGCTCCTACCAGTTACTTCCAACAGCCACATGGTCATTCTAGTACAGCAGTCCTCCACAAGCACTGGAGGATCCAGTCTTGCATCTCACTGCCATTTCCACAAGGCCATGGTACAGTCTCATCTCAGTAGTTGTCCTTGGTCTGCTTTAATGGAAAGTGAACAGAGATATGAGAGGTCCTCACAACCCTTTGTGGAAGTTGAGACACTCGTATGTTGAGTATCAGTCTTTTGTTCTCACCAGGATATTCTCATCACTCACCCCTTCACTAAGATCTCCAACTGGAGCAGTGGCAACACATACTTCCATATAACCATTGGCAATCTGGTGAGAGGAAGCAAGCTGCTCTGCGAGACGTCCCTGGTAAGGAACATTCAAGACTGGGCATAATTAGACCAAATGCTGACTTTGACAGACAAAATTAAATGCTTCCAGAAAATAGTGTCACAAGGATTCTCTGGGGTCAAAGTGGTCTCTTAGAAGAGCCTCTGATGCGTTTTTTTTCTTCTGGATTCCCCATGGCTCTGATCAATGGATTGGGGCTCTCATCATCCAACTTAGGAACAAGCCTGAGGTGCTTGGGATGTTGGCATCTCAGTAGTATGGGGCACTGTTCCCTGGACTAAAAAGCATGTTAGAGCAGATGTGGGCCCAGGAAGTACTCTTGGGCCATTTTACCAATGCTGTTTGCCCAGATTGACCCTAGTAATGGTCATCGCAACACATCTCCTGCTAGACTAACTTAAACTCAAAGCATGAAGGATGAAAATTCCTGCTGTATTGTTATTAATCTGAAGCATTCATGATTTTGTTGGCAATTTGAAAATCAAAGTCCTATCCAAAGCTCTCAGCGCCCTTAGCCTCAACAGCATCCTATGGTAGTGAGTCCCTGCCTCTTAACACTTTACTATTGTGTTTGGATTGTGTTCTTTGTGTTGGTGTCATTTTGCCCAAGGAGAATAGTGAGACAGGTCAACATTTACCTGAAAACGTGAAAGTCAACAACAGGCAGCTTATATGTTCAGGAAGCACAAGCCAGAGACTGAAAACTGTGCTCTAAAGGCAGGTAATATCTTCTCTTTCCTCCTTAGGGGTATAAGATGGATGATCTTTTGACCTCATACATCAGTCAGATGCTAACAGCCATGAGCAAACAGAGAAGTGCAAAGGGTAGCAAGTGAACTGCAAGAAGCCACTGGCAGATGGCCATGGGTCTAATTCGCCAGCTGAGATGTGTGGGATACCCCTGCAGCTGGGGGAGAACCTTTGCCTCCCAGATGTGGAAGATGAGCCGAACACCATCAGGGAGTTCGCTGGACTCTGACCTTGAGGGCTCAAATCCCACTTCCCCTTCCAGCGAAGATGACTATCTCTGACCTCCCATTCTCCTTATCCACGTTGCATTCCAACTCCACCTTACACCTCAAAGATTTCCAGGGGACACCACCACTCTCAGGCAGTGACCGAGCAAAGACACTCGGGCAGGAGGTTTGCCTGAACCCAATGGATGGCATCGCAAAGGCTCTTGGAAAAGGATTTGTGTGTGTGTGTGTGTGTGTGTGTGTGTGTGGTTTGTTTTTGTTTGGTTTGAGTTTTTTTTCTTAAGAAAGAGAGAGCTATTGGGATGCTAATGGATTTTTGGTGAGGTTATGAGCATTTCAGATTTGAAGAGGAATAGCACAGCCCTGACTCATGCTGGAAAGATATCCAGTGAACACTGCAGGGTTTGGTTTTTGACATTACAAAAGGATACATTGTGTGCTTAAAAAGGACAGAAAGGAAAAGCAGGCTGGGAGGAACACATTTTAACTAGGAATCAGAATAAACAAACTACTGATCGAACAGGCTAGAGTATTGAAGTGCTGTCTGTACAATGCTGAAAATATTTAAAGAACAAACTTTAAGTTTTGTTTCTTCTTCTATTTATTTTTTAAAATATTAAAAAGGAAAAAAAAATCCTGCATTTCGTACCAGTATCTGGATGCTGACTTGGGACTGAGGGTGACCTGCTGGACAATCCCTCACATAGAGTTTCCCCCAGACTCATGATTGCCAGAGGCTGAGTAAGGCACATCTTTTCCAACTGATGTGCTCAGCTGGAAGTGGAGCTTGGAAGACGAATTATCTCCCCCTGTGCCCAGACAAATTAACCTTGGGAGGATCTTTGCTGCAAGCTTCAATATGGATGCTGAAGTCCCCATACTTGGAAGACTGAGGACAAGCCTATGTTGAGCTGTAATTCAAACAGGGATTTAGTCATCTGAGTTGGGAACAACTAATGATTTGGTTTTGCTTTTGTGTGTGTTGCTGTATAAAATGGCTCTTTATGTGTCCTAGCTGGACCTGAACCTCTCACAGTGAGGGTAACCCCTTGATTTTGATGGGCTTTTCTCCATCTTTTCTTGGCTGCTTGTCCTGTCTTCTACCCAATGCCACACAGCGTGAACCAGCTTGCTTTGGAGCAGACAGGATCAGCCAGCAGATGGGAGGCTGAAAGCATGTTGTTCTGGGGGGTGCAGGAGAAGGAGCCTGAGGTGCCTTTCAAAAATCCAAGCTTCAAAGGAGCCTGTGTTGACAACAGGAGGGGTGAGGATTGTCCACCAAGACCTGGTGTTGGTGTCACAAACACTAAGTGAATCTCAGTAGATGTGAGAGACCTCTCTTGGTCCCATGAATTGGGCTGAGTTTGATTGCTTTCATAGAAGTCCATATTTAAGGTGTCATGCATTGTTCTGTTAAGCTCAGTTGGGCTCAGTCCCCTCAACACAATGGCATGGCAGGCAGAGTTGGCAGCGCTGCCTACCAGACCTCAAGGATCGTGACATCTGACTGGGATGCAGCAGTGACTTTGGACCTTGGTTGCTCTACCAAAGCGAATGAGATGCTGCACAGAGATATCCACCAGCCAGATGGGGCTGCTAGGAGATCCTCTTTCTCCACCATCCTCCCACCCAAGGCACTCTGGTGATGGGAGCACGGTTACACTAGCCAAGGCTACATCGGAAGCCAAGCTGCCTTTTCACCATCCATCTCTGATGCTTCTCTCCCCTCCTGAGCTGCCGTGATCTAGCTGTTCCAGGGGTCCCACCTGTCCTTAGACATGTGCCCATTATTGTCATCACCACTTTTTGTGAGTCTCCAGCCAACCCTGCTGCCCACAGCATGCTCAGTAGATGATGCAGCACAGCAACGTTCTCCAGTGCTGTCCTGAGCCAGCTTTCTCCCACCACCCCCCTCATCCCTCCACTCACAGCTCTGTCAGCCTCCCATGCACCCCACTGTTTTGGGGGTGCCGGTACTCTGTGCATATGTGCCTGTGTGTCATATGTATTAACGTCTTCTGGCCTCTTTGTATTCACACTGAGTGTTGTAACGTGAAAAAACTATGTCCAAGCAAAGTACTCCTAATTAAAAACATCAAGTGTTTTGTGGGAGGCTGTTCTGCACTGAACAATTGTGATAGTGTCTCCATGGTAAAGAGTGGGCTCAGGGCTTCCAGGTCCTCTTTGGGGACAATACTTCCTGCAGACTGGGGCTCCTGGTGAGAGCATGCAGCAAATCATCAGCATACCCAGACTGGAAATCAAGTAAAATATTTTCTGTTTGTGTAAAAAACACTGGAGCTTGGGGAGTCACCATTGCTTGTCCTCTAAAACTAGGGCTAGTTCCTACAAAAAGTCCAGGTTTGAGCTGAATCACTGGATGTAGGAAGTACTGGGTGAAAGTTTGTGTAGGAGTATAAGCCACATGCTCAACAGTGTTGCCAGACCCTGCTAGCTTTGACACAACAAAAGTCATAGCTGAGACGTGACATGGTGTAAGGCTTTGCTGGGGACCACAGGTCTGATTGGCCAGGGTCTGCCTGGATAAGGCTGCTGAGGATGGAGAAGTTGAGTACAGCAGACATCACTGTGTAATGGCCAAGCAGCAGCTAGATGCATGGATGAAGGCAAATTGCAGTGGCTTTTCCTAACACCTGCTAAAAGCTGTAATTAAGGGACTGCAGCTCCTCATCTGGGCACCAGGGAACAGGCTGAGGTCCCCATGGTGCACAACACCACTCAACCCACACACTCGCCACCTCCTATTTTTGCTGCTCACGTATCTCCACGTGAGTGGTATCCACAACAATTACGAACCAGCTGTGTTCCAGAGTATGGAGAGGGGCTTTAACATCGTTAGTAGCATCATCTCCTCATGTTTCAGAAATCTGGAGCTGTTCTACACCAATCCACTGGCCTTTAGCCCTTTTCCAAAGGAGGAGGATGCCTTTTTACAATTCGAGCCTCCAAAATACTCTAAAACCGCGGCTTGGAAAGTTAGCCCAGCTAACTCTGAAATCTAATGCTTCCCTGTCTCAATTCATTTGTGATTATTTTATTTAGCAAAAACACTGAACTGAATGCGGCTCATATATCAGAAAATGTATATAGCCTGATTTAGGTAAAGAATCATAGAATCATAGAATCACCAGGTTGGAAAAGACCCACCGGATCGTCGAGTCCAACCATTCCTATCAATCTACTGTTTTCTTCCCTTTTCCCAGTTTGCCAAAATGAGAACAAAACAAAATAGGAGAGCTAAAATGTATTTAAAATGTAACTTGAAATTTACAAAAATTGTGTTCTTAGTATCTGTTCAAGTAGAAATGTATGGCTTAAACCTGAGATGCTCACATCTCCTTTGCAGAGTAGGACATAGACCCCCCTTCACCCTACGTGCCAGCAGCCACTGGAAGAAATAAAAATTTCAATAAATTCCAGGGTGTGGAGCAAGTATCCAGACCTTCCCAAGGGAAAAACAAACAGGACACTTGGTGGGACTAATTCACACGCAGCTCAATCCTTCTGAAGAAAATTGTTGTGTCATGGTCACAGTCCCAGTAGGTACATAGCCAAGGCACCAGAAGTTCCTTCAGCACCCGTCGGAAGATGCACCTTTGCCCACAGCCAAGGGGAAGAGATTGTCCTGTTAGAGTCTGTGGCAGGGCAAAAGTGGAGCAAAGGAAAACCTAAGCTGACCCTGCTTGCATTATAGAAAGTTATAGACCCTAGTCACCCAGCCAGCAGCATCTGACCATTGTGGTGGGACTGGTGTGCTCTCAGGGGTGGAGTAGACCTGCAGAGAGAGGGAGGGAAGGAGGGACGAGGAGAGGGGAGGGAACAAGCATGTGGAGAAAAGGCTGGTCTGATGGGAGAAATGTGGAATACTGGAGAATGCTGAGATGTATTGTTGTGGTTTGAGTGACAAATCAATTGTATACATGTCACGTGTAAAATACAGCTGTGGAGAGAGGGCTTAGACATGGCAGAAGGAATCACAAGATGATTGCCCTGTGGGATGCCAGTGGTTTCAGAAGGAAATGGTGGCTCCCCTGTGGTTGTTGCATGTTGTCACAGTCCACAGCTTTTTCATGGCTTCAAACCTATCTCTGCTCCCCTAAATCCTGGGCATCTCTGCCAGGCATGGGATTGCAAGGAAAACTGCAGGAAAGGAAGCTAGGTGCTCATCTCCATCAGGGTCACAGAGGCAAATGACTGCTCCTCACCAGTCAATACCAAGCCCAGCCAGACTCCTTGGCAGATTGGTGTTTGCATTGCAGGAAGTGTCAGGAGGGAGAGTTTGCTCTCTAGTCCTCATTAAGATGGGAGGTCTGTGTCCCCTCCCTGCCTGTTAGGTGATGACAGCAGGCATGTCGCTGAGCTCTGGAAAAGAGGACACACAGTGAGCTACCAAAACACCTGCAGTTGTTTTCCCAGCCATCATCAGCAAACAGAATCCGGATGAAAATACATGCAGCCCAAGTCGGGTCATTTTGTCTAGATGATATCACCCCATGAATGCAGAAACCTGGTGCATGTGAGCTTGCTTCTCCAGCTGATCCCATCCTACCTTGGGAACTCTAGACTGTTCAGTGCCTCTTGTCTCTCTTTTCACAGCATCATAGGGTAATGCATGTTGGAGGAGACACCTGGAGTTCTCTGCTCCAACCTGTACTTGAAGCAGGGCCAATTAGATCACGCTGCACAGGGCTTTGATATTCCCCACCCATCTGTTCCAGTATCTGACCAGTCGCAAGGAGATTTCTTTTTTTTTCTCTTTATACCTAATCAAAATTTCCACTTGTGCTGTTGTCACTGCACATTCAAGAAGCATCTGGCTCCATCCTCTCTACAGCCTCTCATTAGATGGTTGTAGACTGTGATAAAATGCTCCTTTACCTTCTCTCCCACTGAGCAAATCCCAATCTCAAATGTCTCATCCTCCAGCTTAGTGGTCCCAGTTTGCTCCTTGCCATCTGTAACCATCTGTTTGGTACTGGGGAGCCTGAACTAGACCCAGTGCCTAGACATGGTCTCACCAGTGCTGAACAGAGGGAAGGACTCACTGCCACCTGCGCCCTTACTGGTACAAATGTGGATGTCTCCATCCTTCACCACAGCATGGACACCCATCATCATGGACCCTAGCAACTGAGCAGATTGTGTCTCCTGGCTCTCCTTGCCTTCCTCACCTGTCCTGAATTTGTTGTAGGTGCCACTCTCCAGCGTCAGGCCACCATCATGGGCACAGCAGGAGAAACTCCGCTCTCGCCACCTGCATGAGGCAAAGCACTTGAGTCAGGCCACCACTTGCTGTGGTTCCCCTTGCAGCTCCCTGATGACCTGGACACCTTATTTTCTACTTTGTCAGGGCAAGAACAGCCCCAGTATTTTGATATTTACTCAGGTCCTTGCCAAGAAGGGACTCCAGAGTATGGCTGTGGAGTCTAAACACCCGCACTTAATATGTGCCACAGCATTTTTAAGGTTACTTTCTCATTAAGCCCTGCTTTCTAAGAAATATTTAAGATCTATAAAGGCCTAGAAATTTTGCAGACACTGGTTCCAAAGCAACAAGGGAAATCAAAAAAATAATGATTTTTAGTGCTTTCATAAATCTGACAAACAAGACCATGGAGCGAAAAGCTGAGCCCAGTACCTCCTGCTTTCCTTGCTCACCGTTGGATAAGAGTATAAGCAAGTTCTTCAGCCAGCCCAACTCAACTTTCTGAAGTGAGCCTGTCTCATGAATCCTAGATTTCCCAATTTTCAACCAGCAGCAATGCCTCTGACACCATAGGAGGAAAAAAAATGCGGTGTCTGTGATGCACTCAGACATTTTTCTTTGTGAGGATGGATTATCTCAGGGACTCTGGCATATGCAAACAGAGCTACATGGGCTGCTCAAATATTAATATTGAGGGCTTTCCTCCTAGGTCAGTTCAATGCAACAGCGTCTAAACAGTAATAACAGAAAAAAATAATTTCTTTCTCAGTCCATCAGCTCTGATAAGCGATTTATGTTGCTACTGTAATTCTGCTAGGGCTCCACTGAATCCTGAGGGTAGGCAATGCCCAAGCTGCCAAAACAAAAAGGGAAGATGAGAGCAAGCAGGAGAAGCAAAGAGATTTTTTGGAGATTTTCAGTGCTTTCTTCTGTTTCCTAAGGGGAAAGGTGATGTTCTCAAGAGTAGTTTTAGCCCTTCAGATCCCTCCTTCCCTCCACTTGGTGCAAAAGATTAAGTTAGGAAGGCCATTAGCAACTTGGTAGTTACCAGTGCAGAGCAAATATGAGTGAGATGAGCAGCACAGAGGTCAGATCTGTCAGGATCCACATGATGTTGTATTGTTGTGGAGTCTGGAAGAGAACAACAGAGGATATGTCCACCACCAAAGACCCCAAAATATGCACAAATGTTGCTCAAGCTCTTTCTTGCCACTCAAATATAGCCATTCAACTGCCTAGTTTGCGTGTGCAGCAGCACCCCTCACGTGTTTAAAAAATTTGGTGGCATTTCAAAGTGGCCACTCACCAGTGGATGTTGGTGCCAAATCATGGGAAGGGGGTTGGAATTAGATGATCTTCCAACTCAAACCATTCTATGATTTTATTTTACGATTATCCTTCATAAAACCAAGTCTATTATGTGACCAAGAAGATTGTACCACATCATAGTGAGTATAACAGAGACCTCTTGTTTGTACAGGCAGTCCCTATAGTTCTCTGTGCTTCCCTCCAATATTAATATCAACAGGTGGCATCTCATTTTCTCTGGAAAGATTGTCCTTCAATGAACACCAGAGTGGGTCTGAGATGGCCCCTGCTTTAAGTCTAAGAGGATCTGAAAATTCATCATTAGATTGGACCTCCTTTCAGTATGGACTGAAACATTGCAGTTGTCTGTATGGGAGCGTCATAAAATCTGCTTCAGGAGTGTGAAACCAGTTATTTAAAGAAGTAACTTTTAGGCTACGGAGGCTCTGGTGGGACCAGTGTCCCAAGTGCTGTTTTAGCCCTACTGGTTGTCCAAGGCAGAATAGAGAACAGACAAATAATGTAAAAAAAAAATGCTTCCAACAAGGAAGCAGGTTTGTGGAACACCACCAAGTTTGAGAAGGGCAGTGGGAAGTCAGGTTTCAACTGAGGTCCTTTTCAAATGAAGGATCCTTTTTCCAACATGAACTGTCCCATGATCTCCAAAGATAACCATGAATACCTCAACCCTACTTCCTACTCCTGGGAAGAAGAAGGATTTTTTGCTTACCATGAGGAAGAGTGGCTGCCTGAGATTCTTCAGCATGTGGACTGTATTGGTGGTCACGGAGTGTGCCCCAGAACACCATGCCAGGGAGAAAAGCCATGGCTCATTGACGACATAGAAGTTGGTGGTGATGTTCGCCTCAGTGTATTTCCTTTAAAAAACCAAAAGGCAATAGCCTTCACTAAGCAAAGAGATTAATACTTCCTTTGGACTGAATCAGGGACAGATAGAAATTTTCTGTAGGGAAAATATTCTTTGTAACCTAAATAAGGTTTGAAAGGAAAGCCAACAACCAATAAGTAATTGTTCACAATTGGTCAAAATAGAGGAGCTGATCTGCAAGAAGAAAATGCAGTTAAAATGTCCAAGAGGTCTAAACTTTGCTTACCCTTCTTCCATATGAAGCAATGTCATGATAAGTTTGTAATCTCCCCATAGTATTCAAAACCACCTCAAAAGTGGTTACTTATGTTTGCTATGTTTGCTGCATCAACTCATCATTTTTCAAGAAGTGAAGTCTCCAAAACACCAACTACAACAGGGTGATGTTCTCTCACTACAGCATTGTGCACTCACAGCGATGGTAGTGAAAGAGTCTGTTCATGATAGGTTAAATAGTCATTCAATCTTCATGATTCAGTGTTCGTGGGGCTGGGGATGGCATCAACAGAAAGAAAAAAAAAACAGGAGACAACTGTGTTTTTGTACCTAGAAGATCCTCAGATCCTGGTCATGTAAATAGGTACTTGGTGGCAAGGGGATGTAATTACACATGCCACCTCTAGGCCACACACAGAGTCCACCCTGGGAGTGAACTACAGTCCTTCACGCCCAAAATGTAACAGGAATAGCCATTTGATCTAAAGGAGCTCTTCTCAAAATGCTATAGATCCTGGATCTGGTCACTGGAGGGAGACATTGCCACATATATGAAGCAAACACATTCCGGATTCGGTCCACCGACTGCACTTGGAGCTGAAACTGCAACCTACCGGATATCTTCACTGGACATTTCAGTATAGGGCAGATTGAGTTTGACAATATTGTCCATTAATAGGTCTTCAACTGGGGCCTTACTACCCATTGTCTGCTGAAACCCAGGGGCAACAGACTGAACAAAGGACCTCATGTCGTTCTCCAGCCATAGGACCTGCAGGCAACAAGAGGACACAGTAAATTCACAGCAGACTTACTAGTATGCCCTGCCCTTCACACAACCCCAGGAAAGATAAGGTTTTGAGGAGCTTAGCCCTGCCCGTGAAATGACATATTTCTTACAATATTCAAAGAACATTTGGATGCAGGGTTAAAACTTGCAAGCCACTTTCATCAAGAAATATGTATTCACTGTTCCCTGCTTATCAACTTGAAATCAGTGAGTGCATTTCACACAGCCCAACAGAAGACATAGTGTTTGAAATGGATGAAAAGACAGCTTTGGTTCATGGGAAAGGAAACAAAGTATTGCGTTCTCCCATTCTCCCAGCATGGGAGAACTGCAGCTGATACAAATCAGTGTAACTTCCCAGACATCAAGGGTTTTATAACGTGATTACATGGATTCATCATGTGGATTTAGCATCCACCCCAAGCAGGGAATTGTCTGGGTAAGGAAGAAGACAATGAAGGCTCCCGGTTTCATGTGCTTTGATTTAAGCCAAGAATTTCTATACAATATCTAAAACAACCTTGGTTGGCAGGGATTAGGCTGCCAACTATTACAACGATGAAAGGATGCCATTTTGGGCATCACCTGGTATATATACTGGCTTGTTTCTCAGTCTTGCTGCAGAGTTTTACCATTTTGTACCTGCTGAGGAATCAATAGTAGGAATATACTCCAAATTATGCCTGTTGTGGATGGACTTTATGCAGGTGACCTCATGCAAGGTGTGACTCCAAAGTCCCAATTCAGAGAGCAAGAAAAAGGGATATGGAGGAGTGAGGCCACCCTACCAGATGGGGTCTGATCCCCGACTCGTTGAGGATGACATCCAGAGTTCTGTTGATCCATGAATTCCTGTAAGGATGTTTCTCTGGAGGGCGGTAGAGATCGAATATCACAAGTTTATTCTGACTGTCGGCGAGCCGCAAGAAATTACTTAACTTGTAAACAGACTGATTCATTGCCTGGGTTTGATCTGCCCTTGACAGTGAACCCATGCATGAAAATGGTTTGTCCTAGAAATAAACAGATAGAAAAAGGAAATCAATCAGGCAGTTACCTCTGGGAGTCAGCTGCGTGCAGAAAAACATATCTGTAAGAGGGGAAAAGGTTGGACATCAGTCTTCAGTGGGTGAGAACATTTTATTTTGCTTGGCTTTTCTACCAGAGAAACAGGGGAAATAAACACAGGCTGTGATGACATTACTTCTGGGACTGCAATTGCATACTTCACAGCTAGCTCTGCTGTGCTTCTCTGTCCCATCATGATAGATGTGACTATTACACACAGCATCTAGTACAAGTAGCTCTTGCCTTCTTCCTCCAGTCTGTGCATTCTGCTGCTGCCATGACAAGGAACCACAAGAATATCCAGCAGCCAATTGTTATATAAGTCCCATAAGCCTAAAGGGCAACTGGACAAAGCAAGGAGACCCCAGCTGAAGGATTTGTACTGACTTCCTTGAGTTTTCGCTCAATCAGTAGTTCTTCTTCTAACATTCATGTCATTTATTAATAGCCAGCTGGTGTCTCTTCTACTTCTGATTGATGACAGTCCTTTAAGGCACTTACCTTAAGGAACCATGTTCCAGCATTCAACTCTTGCAGGGTATCCCAGGAAAATAATGCAGCATTTTGAGTAGTGTCATTGGGATAGACCTCCTTGATGTTAGTTGTCCTCCTCAAGGTGCTGTCATGCATGAGGAAAGGAACCCCATCATAGCTGTTGGAGAGCAAGAGTTCAGGTCACCTAGAGTGCCAGGTTCCTTCATGGTGTGAGCAGCCCCACACCACATCAGAAGAATACGTGGGCAACCATGAGTGTAGCAGTATGGCCTCTCTCAGAGTAGAAGATGAGATGGGGAGGAAGGCTGAGGCACTAGGTTATTTCCAGTTTAAATACTGCTGAGTGACTTTGGAGAAGTCATGCCTGTCTGTGCCTCTGTTTCCTCAGGGGCAGAGTGGAGATGGTGGAATTTATGCCTGCCAGTCCTCCCAAAAATTGGTAGTAACTTACGATTAAAAACTGTGTTTCTAGCACCGAAGTGTTTCTATTCGGTTTCAGAGGACTGAAGTCTAAATGGACAGGGATGAAAAGGCAAAATTTTCTCTTATAGAAAGATCTAAGTTAATGGAACATCTAAGCATTAGTATTTTTCTCGTTCAGTGCCTGGAAACAGCTCATCCTGCACATTAGCAGTGCGTGGCAATGGGTTCCTCAAACAAAGGCAATGTTTTCACAAGTTCTGTTGATTTGTAGGCCTGATGCAGCCCTTGCTGTAGCCTGGAAGTTAGACTAGGGTAGGGATTTATCTTTGTACTCTGCAAAGCATTTAAAATTTACTGTACAAATAGTGATTATTAGATCAATAGCTACAGTTTATTGACTCACCTGGGAACAACCATGCCCTGCAGCTCCTATCATTATGCATCAACTGAGGGACTCTGTCCCAACCATCAATAAAACCTAATTGCTTGGAGTTGCATGTCTCTGAAGGCAACTCTTAGAAGAAGCGGTGTATATTCTGTAATGTATGATGTTTCCCCCTTACCTAATGGTGACATCTGTTTCAAGACCATCCCCACCATGTTCAATTGTCTTCTGAAATGACATCTCAGTGTTTTCTGGTGCCAACTGAAAAGAAAGAAAAAAAAAAGCCCATGAGAAGATAATCTTCAACACACTCTGGAGGACTCAATAAGTATTTTCTGTCTCTTCATAAAATCTATGGCTTTTATTAAGGGGAGGTCATCTTGTTAAAGTCTACTGTTTCTTTTCTTCCACTTTAGCCACCAAATCCATCTTTTCCATCAGGAGCAATGTTATCCTTGTTAGCAAACCCATGCAATGATGCCTTTGGCCTGCAGTTCAAATCAAAACGTCACCCCTTCCACCCTCCACATGAAAAAACAGAAAAAAACCCAGATTATAATGATGAAAGTAGCAAGACACAGGATGAAGAAGTTATGCAAAATACCACCTACCATTGGTGCTCCACGGTGTCCAATGAGGGCTGGCTTTGGTCCAAGTGTCCCCATCTCTCTGATGCAAGGAGAGTACATCCCCAGAGGTATCAAGAAAAGAAAGAGAAGGATGGCCAGGTATGGACCAACAATTATCACCTGAACAACTGAAAGAATTTGAAGGAGGGTTAGAGTTAGTCCATGTGGTAATAATGTACAAACCTGCCTTGCAGCTTGACTTTTAATAAAATCCTCCAGCTAAGTAGCTGTTGAGCTTTCTCACAACCCTTTTTCCACCCTTATCCCCCTCATTTTTGCTTTCTGTCCAAACAGTGTGACCCAGGAAAATAAACTGTTTGAAGCAAGGGCACGGGCTGCCTAAGACAGGTCTGCAGGTTTTGTGCTTTAATTACGTCTCATTATGCCTTACAAGAAGACACGGCCTTAATTTCTTTTTCTATAAAGGTGATGCAATGAAATATGCCCAATCTACAGAAAAAAAACTCCTCAGCAGAGGTGTGCTGATTTTTTTCTTACTCAAATAAGAACAAGCAACATTTTGAAGTTTTATTAAAAATGAAGAAGAGGAGGAGCCTTTCTCTTTCAACTCTGTTACCTTCCCTTAAGGTGAATACTTCCCTGTTTGTTCAGATTGCTGTCCATGACCATTTCTGGGTGGCCTACAGAACCCTATGGACTCTAACTGCACAGGTACTGCGTCTCAGAAATTTGCCAATTCATTACCTATGGTCTTCTCTGGATTCTGTTGGTATATTGCCAAAGAGCCTCAGCGAGTCTTCTTCTTGGGGAACAAAATAGTTCCTCTGAGAAATGAGCATCCATGCATCAAGATCTCTTTCCTGAATGGGCACCACTAGCCCTCTGCACTTTGTGACACTGGCTCTGATGGAACTTAGTCTTACACTAAACTGATATGTTGAGCTGAGTTCACTAGGCATGGTGGACTGTAATGTCCAGTGTCTCAGCATATTCCCCCTAAACTCCCCAGCAGTGGTTCAATAAGAAAATTCCTGGGCAGGAAGAAATATGTTTTCACAAACCCGTTTTGCCTTTGATTTTTATTACAGGTCAGCATCTGCAAAGGGTTGCCACATAGATAATATTGACTAGGCTAGAGAAAAATAGCTAGTCCCACAGCCAGGCTCTTCTGCAGCTGTTCCTGGCATCTGGCCTCTCCACTACTTTATCACACTTCTCGGAAGTTAGAAAGAACATGCCATGAGATAAACACTAGGAACTTATCAAAAAACTTTTTCCCTTATCTTACTACCTTCTCCTGAAATGCACTTATCTGAAGGGGATTAACTAGGCTAGAGATCCCTTCTGAGACAGTGAAATTGAGTATAGCAAGCAAACGTCAGTTGAGAGCTGCCACTGGCTGCCTTCTCCCACAGATGGCTGATCAGATTTCCATGTGTGACTCTACACATCGGTACTTTTGCTAGTATCCTCCGCCACAAGGCAGGTCATTGTCTTGGTATAGGCCAAATCGATGCAAGAGAGCATGCAAAACAGTAACACATCCAGACAGCCACAGGACAGTGCATAGCCCAAGCCCTAGCCCCTCTAATTTGCCTGGGATACATACAGGCTAAAATTCTTCTCCAGCCAGAGTGCGTGTGTGGGAGGAAAGGACTCTTGCGTGCCTGTTTTCCCACACTGATACACATCTTTTGTCATACAGGGAGCAGGAAGCAGAGCTACTGTACCTTTCTTGTCTGCTCTAATGGCATGAAGAGCCACAGGCCAAGACAGGAGGACCATGATGGTTATTGCCCCTATGTGGAGATAGGGAGCTGTGATCTGGCAAAGAGAGAAAAGAACGTTAGTCAAAGGATCAAGTGTGGAGACAGGTGAAAGCAAATCTCAACACAGCTACAGCCTTCCACCTGGATGGGCTCCTATTGTAGAAAACAGCAGTTCAAGCTCTCTTCCCTACCCTGTGCTGGATCCACCAAACGCCTCTGGAGCTGGGGGAGAGGTATGTGCCCCCCAGTCAGGCCAGCTACCTAGGCTGAGGAGTGGTCCTCAACGTAATATGCAGCTCTCCTTTCTCCTAGGTCAGCTGGAGGGGATAAGATTGTCCTTATCCTTGAGGATGAAACATCACCATTACTGCTATCTCATAATTCATGAGCATCTTCCAGAGAGCAGACAGTTTAATTCAATCTAACCCAATCCAATCTCATCCAGGTAATAGTCACCTCCATACCTCACTGCAGCTAAATAGTTGAACTCATGTCAACAAATCCGAGTCATAATATGTGGCACTAACACCTGTATGGAACTAACTATTGTATAAGAGAATGTATAAGAGAAGTAATTAATCTGGTACCTGTCTGAACATGAACTTTCTTAGACTCAGATTCATCCTGCAGCACCTAGTTTCACATATTATCAGTATATTCCAGAAAAATAAATATTTTCCATCTATTTCAAAGCATTTCATTTACTTTCATTAGGCATAATTGCATTTTTTCTCTTTTTTTTCACTTTTAACTCAATATGTAGACATTTTTCTTTATTTACTAATGCAAAACAATATGTTCATTTCATGCCAAGACATATATAGTAATTGGACTTGGTTTTATTTGTCCTAAAGATTACACCAGGAGATCAGAAGCTAAGAATCACTTCAGGACTTATAACGAATGCATGAGCAGAGCTGGAAACCAAACAGAAATAGTTTGGCACTTGTACAAACATTGAATGGATGCTCTTCATTCAAGTGATGTTGATGTAGAACATCTTTCATAAGCGTAAGGAAATCTGTCAAAGAAACCAATCCATCATTTTCTCATGCTCTTCAGAGTCCCATGGTTTCTGTTCCAGCTAGAACTGTGATTTATTAAGATATGTGGCAGAAATGTTGGCTCTCCAGATGCAAGCCTTTCCTATTGTTTAGTCCACCCTTGATTCGCTAAGCTGGAAGGGTTGAAGAAAGCAGCAGTCACTGAGGTATGTTATTGCCTGTGATACTCTCTGCCCCAGATACTTGATACCAACATCTTTTGATCAGAATCAGGATTCAGTTGCGTAAACACAGGCGCCATCTGAGATGTCCAGGGTATTTGAGATAGCTTTCCAGGGCTGACAAGCATGACACAGGATCTACAAGAGACTCATGTCTCCTGGGAGGCATCAGGAGGCCATACGAAGCATCTCAAAGAGTATGAACACTCAAAATGAACAACGTCTCTGAGGAACCTGTGAGGGCTCTTGTATCTCCTCATCCTCCTCCTTTGGAACCTGTAAGGAGGAGTGGAAGCTAGAGGTTTCTCATCACCATTTCCAGCGCATAGCCTAAGGGTTACAGAACATTGGAATTAACCTCACCCTACAAAAACCACATCACTGATTCCTCTGCTAGTCCCTATGCATTGCTCCTCCAATATTCACAAGGAGTAAACCACATAAAGGAGAGGTGATATACCCAAACAAAATCCACAAGGCACCTGTACTGTGAAAGGCTACATGCTTCTTCCTTCCCCTTACACGTGGGGCCATGGATGCTTAAACACTAAGCAGCACTGGGCAATTCTTCCCTCCATCTTCAGATCTGCTAACAGTTGAGGAAGCCAGCAGATCATGCACTCAGACCTCCTGTATCCCACAAGTTGTCCCACCTGACACCAGCTTTCCCCACTTCTCCCCACAAACTGATGTTCTCCTGCCCTCAGGAGATGAAGGTCCTCTGGGTAATAGGAGACTGAAATTGTGCTAATGCTAAAGCTGCTACACTGATAGATGCTGAATAGGGAGCAAGCTTTTGCTCCAATAATTCTGCCAGGAAAAAGAGTTTGATTTACCTGTCCTGGGCACCTGAAAATTAACAGTACACTTACAACACTTGCCAAAAAGGAAAAAAAAAAAAAAGGCAAAATATGAATTATCAAATTGAGACATGTTATGTCAAACAGACAGTTAGAAATACAACCTCATGAAGTATTTTCTACCACCTATCACAAAGTACTTATATTAAAAAGTTGTTGTTTCAAGCAGGCTTTCCAGACCCTCTTACCTGAAATGACAGGCGGACAGTTTTCCATTGATCTCCCCAGAGCACTGATAATATGAAGAGGGCTGTGACAGAGAAGCACAGGACAAGAAAAGTCCCAATCTGGGAAGGCAAAGAAGACATAAATCAGGTTTAGCACTTCTGCACAGGGTGTGTCATCTACTTGCCTCACATGCTTATTTAAGCAGATGGAAATGGATAAATACCGAATGCATGAGCTTGACTGTGCCAATTCAGAGATAGAGAGATCCAATGGGACTAAAACCAGACCAACAGTACTATCAACTGGATTTTCTGTGTGACAAGACTAATCTTATGAGTTTAGTACCCAACTAAGTCAGCTCTAAAGGCTCCCTCTGTAATCATTGGAGAAAGAGAGGAATTTCCAGACTTGATCTGTTCCCTTTTGCTTTACGATAGAGAATGCCCCTCTCTCTCTCTGTTAATGTAGATGAAGCCTAGCTGATCAGCTTACATTAAATCCCTGACCTGCAGCTGGCTATATTCAGAAGTAAATAATCCTATTCTAAAGAAACAGAAATACAGTATCCTTATGCTATTAGGTGTTTTACAACAGGCTTTAGCAACAGCAAACACTATTGTATTTAAGAGCTGAGAGTTCGACTTTTAACCAAAACAGTAAGGAGGTAGCTCAATTTATTCTTTGGTTTCTTGCTCTGTTTGCTACCAGCATAGATGTGATGACAGGTTCTTGGTATGTCATCTATCTGCTCAGAAGTAAAAATAAGCAGAAATTGAACCAAGACCCTTACCATATTCAGGAGGATCAATAACTTCATAATCCATTCCTAATCTCCTCCAACTAAGGATACAGTCGCATTTTTTATTTTTTTACAAATTATTCTACATCTTTCTGGTTTCTATATCTTTCTGTAAGGCAATTTTCAATAGTAAAGATGATATGTTTCCTTTACTCATAGAATGGGTTGGGTTTGAAGAGACCTCAAAAATCATCTAGTTCCAACCCCCCTCCCATGGACATTGACACCTTCTACTAGACCATGTTGCTCAAAGTCTCATCTAACCTGGCTTTGAACAACTCCAGGTATGGGGTATCAACTGCTTCTCTGGGTAGTTCTTCTTCTTGTTGTTGAGAAACCCACCAGCACCCCATTCACATTAAGAAAAGCAGGATCAAGTATTTACACACTCAGCTATTCCCTTCCACTGGGAGATATGTTTTCCAACCTAGTGATTCTGTGATTTGCCATCACATTACATTTTCCTCTAAACTGCATGGTTAGAGGCTTATTTTTTAAATGCCTCACACATCCTCAAGAGTTTCTTAAGGAATGTGATCCTAATGCATTGTTTCGCAGCAACAACTCTGTGGATTTGTTTCTGCATCTTCAAAAGTCCAGATGACATTCACAAACCACCAAGAGACCAAAAGGCATAAGGCAGTGGGATGCCTTGGAAAAGCCAGTTTTCTCTTTTGCAGAGAAATCAGCCATTTTTTTCACTGCTGCTGAAGTATGCTACAGAAAATTATGTTGTGGTTCTCATGAAATCCTTGCTTTTGTCTTCATGTTACTACACGTAGACATGTCAAACAGACATCTTCACCTGAATGAGTCACCACAGCCTCCTTTTAGAGTCAGTGGGGTGGAAAAAAAAGGTACTTTAAGTATTATGCATCTCATCTTAATTTAGGTGCCTACAACCTGATGGATGAATTGGATCCTCAGAGGGTTCATTTCACTCTCCCAGCTGCAAAGGGAGTTTGGGTGATCAGCTCAGGTAGATTAATCATCCTCATGGGTATCTGAAGATTAACCTCTTCCCTCTCCTCCTTCTCTCCCATAATCAAATATGTTTTTCATGCAGAGAAACACCACAGACTCAACTGGTTTAAAGCACAGACTACTTAGCAGAAAACCCCAACTTTCCCCACCTTGTGACTCCAGTGTAGGTACAGCTGCTGACCTTCTGCAAGCAAACACATCGCTAGGACCTGGGAAATCAAGAAGAGATTGTTTGCATCCTGGTAGAAGACCGTAACACATGTTCAGTGAGGTACTTTTGGAATACTTTTGCTTTGAGAAGTCACTTTACACTAGGTCTTCCTGCACAATGTCAAGCCTCTTAGCAGGACAGGTTTATGGAGATAAGTGCTTACTTCTACTTTAAAGATACTTCTGAAACAGCCAAACATATATCAAGACTGCCTCACAGGGTCAAAGCCCTTTCATGGGTAAAATATTACTGGGTACGTTGAGGTGCACACTATTAGTTACTTGTCTTTGTGAGTACAAACTCTGACAGAGCATTGGTGGCCAGGATTAACTGCTATGGTATGAAACAATACAGCACTAACCTTGCTAATTTTCTGTGCATTTATTGTGATTAGAGGTATATCAACTATGGGAGAGAGGTCAGGGACTAGAAATTGCCTCCAGAGCAGCACAAAAACACAGAGAAGACAGTACAGGAGACAATGCTTCAACAGTAATCACTGGAAATGCAAGAGAGAAGCACATTTCAGAGCAGGGAAAACTACCTTGAAGATTAAAAAACTCTCTAGTTTTCAATGGCTGGCTCTTCCCCTCCCTCACCAGCAAGTAGGAGCCCTTGGAGGGGGAGGGGTGGTTCTGTGAAGCACAGAGCAAACTCCAGACAAGGCACAGGACAACCCAAGAAGTCTTGAACATCAAGGAGAAAAGGATGAGGAAAGTCAGCCCATGGCTTTGATGAAGAGTTTCTACAAGGTATCCCAGATGTAAGCAACTGATGAATGTGGTGATTAATTTCACCAGAAGTACCTTGCTGCCATGAAAATGCATAGATATGTGTTCAGGAATCTAAGTTCCTGGAGCAAGCTTCCCAACCAATGTAAGGGACAGTCTGGGGACTGGTAGATCAAAGATCAAGTTTGAAAGAAAAGTAACTGTTAGTAGACATCAGTGCTTCACTGAGAAGGATCATTTATGATACAAGTTCCTCCAGACTGTAACAGTGGGATTGTGTGAAGGCAGGACACGCAGGACCAGGGGAGGAGGATCTGCCTTCCCAAAACATGTCTTTATTCAGAAATAAAGGAAGAAAAAAGACACTTTTCTGCAAGCAGTGTTAGAAAAACCTGTTCCTTGCCCAAAGTATTTCACAGATGGTATGGACTGTCCCCTGCTACTACAGTACAACTTTTGCATGAATGATAAATGGTGTCTGGATAAGCTCATTTTTATGAATGGAAACATCTACATATGAGCTGAAAAGAAGAATAATCACCAGGTTTCATCCTCAGAGGGTGAAGAAGGAACTCTTGCAGTTCCACCGCAGGTCATTATGAGACAACACATCTTAATGGACCACTGAGCTCATTTGATCGTAGAATCATAGAATCATAGAATCATAGAATCATAGAATCATAGAATCATAGAATCATAGAATCATAGAATGGTTTGGGTTGGAAGGGACCCTCTCCCATGGACAGGAATGCTTTCCACTAGTCCAGGTTGCTCAAAGTCTCATCCAACCTGGCTTTGAACTACTCCAGGTATGGGGTATCAACCACTTCTCTGGGTAACCTCTTCCAGTGCTTCGCCACCCTCACAGGAAAAAATTTCTTCCTAATATCTAATCTAAACCTACCCTCTTTCAGCTCTATCACTACACTCCCTGATAAAGAGCTTTCCTGTAGGCCCCCTTCAAGTACTGGAAGGCTGCTATAAAGTCTCCTCAGACTCTTCTCTTCTCTAGGCTAAACAACCTGAATTCTCTCAGCTTTTCCTTGTATTGGAGGTGCCCCAGTCCTCTGTTCATGTTTGTGGCCCTCCTCTGGACTTGCTCCAACAGATCTATGACTTTCCTGTGCTGAGGACTCCAGAACTGAATGCAGTACTCCAGGTGAGGTGTCACAAGAGCAGAGTAGGGAAGCAGAATTACCTCCCTCAACCTACCACTTACACTTTTCCTGATATAGACCAGGATACATTTGGCTTTCTTTGCTGCAAGTGGACATTGCTGACTTGTGTTGAGCTTCTCATCCACCAGCACCCCCTAAGTCCTTCTCTTCAGGGCTGTTCTCAATCTAATATCTGCCCAGCCTGTAACTGTACTTGGGATTGCCCTATCCCAGGACCTTGCATTTGGTCTTGTTGAACTTCTTGAGATTAGCACAGGCTCATGTCTGAAGCCTGTCAGGATCTGCCTGGATGGCATCCCTACCCTCCAGAATGTCAACCACATCTCACAGTTTTGTGTCATCAGCAAACTTGCTGCGGGTGCACCCTATCCCGCTGTCCATGTCTACAAAAAAGATTTTAAACAACACTGGTCCCATTACCAACCCCTGAGGAATGCCACTCATTACTCGTCTCCATTTGGACACTGAGCAGCCCTCAGAACTTCTCTGGTACCCTAGTATCTTAGGGATAGAGGTTTGAGATCACTTTTTCAACTTCAGTGCCCAGGTAATATTTTGAGTTCTTTCTTAGCCTACAGAAGCAGAGGATGCTTCACATCTGAACTTGTTTATATCATACAGTCAAAAGACACCTGCCCAAAACCCTTAGAACAACCATGGTTAAACTGCAGAAATTAAAATATTATGTTGGTGTTTAAAGACTGCACAAGAAAAGTGTTTTCTTCTCCACTGAGCATGAACTCGTCTGCAATTAGACTCCTCAGCTTAACCTTTTAGCTCTAAAGGGGATGAGAAAATTGCCTTGTGGAGTCATAACAATTGAATTAATTGAAAGTGATTGTCTGAAAAAAATTACAATTATGCATGTGGATGGAGAGCATCTTTGTACAGAGAGCAAGTGCTTTGTCTTTCAGCATTTGTTCAGCCTCTGGTGACCGGTGAGCAGAAGAGTGTTTGCTTCAGTGGTTCACAATAAGGTCATGGAAGCAGGCTTGCTAGCTCCAGCTGGGGACCATCATTAAGTTGGTGGGGTGCTCACAAAAAAAAAAACAGATCAGCCACTGGTTACTAGAAAATCTCTCTGCTCCAACAAGGGCAGCAGTGTGCTCAGTTTTCTGATGAGATGGGCTGCTGATGGCAAACATCATAAGGAAACATTGTCTGGGTGAATGTCCCCAGTATTTCCTGCACATGTGTGGGGATAGTCTCTATCCCACATTGTTCTGCCAGAACATGAGAGATGTAATCCATCATGTGGATGACTTTCTTGGCCATCAGGTGTCTGAAAAGTATTAGAGCAATCCAGCTATTATATAGTATCCACAATGATAAATTTATTTAAATGTGGAATGGCTAGTTTGCACTTACTAACCTGTGAGGTGCTAGTGTTTTGCTGTGTAGGTCATTAAAAGCTACAGTGAAAGGCTTTCAGTGATGGGGGGGCTCTACAAACAGTGATGGAAAAGTGATTCTTGGAAGAGTCCTTCTCTGAAAGAATGAAACGAGCATGGCCAAGCCACAGGATCATGTAGATCTGTGACCATGGTATGACCCTTGAAACAGCAGGAATGTGAATGGTGGTGGTGATTACTTTCCTCTTTTCCCCCTTTCCTTCAAAACTTAATCCTATTTAGGTCACAGCTCTGGTAATGTGAGGTCTCATGCCTCCCAATGCCCACTGCTCACCACAGATGTAAGCAACAATCTTGCCAAATGAGAGAAGATGACATGGTGTTGTAAATGGACCCTCAACAGCTGTCAGAACAGCAATCTTTACCTTCTCCTAAATCTGGATCCAGCCCTGATGGCACATCTCCACTTGGGTTCAGGGAGACACTGGACATATTAATTGAAGGGAAATCATTGAGAAAAATCACAGAAACTACATCTGGCTCAGACATCTCCAAGATGAAATTGGTCATCCACAGGTGAAAATGGGGTCAAAGTGCCATAAATCTTTGTGTTCCAAATCTTGCACTCTCTAGGGATCATCCACAGGGCTAGGCTGAGCTTTGGTCTACCACTTTATAGCCATTGGTATGTTTGATTTTTAGGACTATAAATCATGGTCAGCCTCCAAAGGAGCATTACTTACCAATAACAGTGTGATGTACATGAACAAGATAGCAGCCACAATCAGGAGAACAAGAGACCAGAGAAACCAGAAGCCCAGGTTCCCATAGTTATACCTGAAATGCAATAAAATATAAAAATATTTGTGTTTAGCACATGGACTGGAGGGGAAAACAGTCTCGTTTCTTGAAATTTTGAAATTTTCAAAGCAATGAAACAAAGAGGAAGGAACAATCTACCCTGTAACATGCAAAAGCAGATAAAAGCCTCCTTCCCTAAATCCATGATTGCATTAGCCACTAGACTAAAACCCCCATGTGCTGAGGTGGTAAAATACAGGGCAAATTGATGGCCTTGCTCAAGAGATCTCCCAGACTGACTGTAGGATACAGCACTTTGCTGCAGACAAGGCAGCTTCGGGAAACAGCCCAACAGCTTGCCTTGTCTGCTTGCAGTTGAGTAGGACACTGCAGCAGAAAGGAGAATTGAGTCAGATTTTGAAGGAGAAAACACCAGAAATCTGGTGGAGGTTGCTCAAGGAGAGAGAGGGAAGCTTTACTTTTTGCTCAAATACTTAATAAGGATGAATCACGTTATTTCACCTTTCCTCCCATAGTGTTTGGTCTGGTTTAATTTCAGTTTAGGGGGAGACTTGCACTGTTGCCTGTGAACTGCAGAAGGAAAGAATTTACATAAATCCCTGCCAGTTCTTTCTTACTTTTGAGCCTGGGAACACAGAATTCTCTTTGCAGTGAGATAGCTGGTGCAACACCTCTGATGTCAGTAGCTATACCTCTTCAGAGGGAACAGGGAGCAAAAAAAAGACTCGGAGGAGGTAAGAAAAGAGTTATTTAGTCCCCTTTACACACAATTTTTGTGATGATGATTTCTCTCTTCGTCCCAAATTCACACTTATGCCTAAAAACTGTAGCCAAGAAAAGAGCAGAAACTCAATACCTCAGAGGTCACTGGACATTGAATTAGGATGCTAAAGAGACAAATCTTTGGCTCATAGCTGATGGCTAAAGTTCCCTGACGCAGCACAGCCACTAGGGATTGTGCTCATCTCTTCCTAGCCACCCTAGGGACCTGCCGGAGGAGCAGAAGAGGAGGAGGAAAAGATAGCACTTACCAGTCAAAGTTATTGTAGTCATTTTTCGCTTCACCCCACATGTACAGAAAGACCAGAGAAAAGCAGAAAGCTCCAACAAGCAATGGGAAAAACACACATTCTCGCTGGAGAGGGAGAGGAAGGACAACTGGTCAGAGCTTTCTGTACCCCAAAGTTATTACAGCAAATGGCAGATACTCTTAGGCTATCCCTACAACACATGGCTTAATGCTGGGCCTTCAGAAGCAGAGATGGTGATGACTTCTCTCCCAGTCCTCTATGAGCAGGGAGTGAAATATGTTCAAGAAAATACTCTGTAGTATTTATCTTTGGGAAAAACAGACTCCCATGACTTTGCAAACAAACAGGATTTTAAACACCTCACATGGCAGGGAACTGCTCTAGACAACAGCCCTCTTTGCAGTTCTTACTGAATGCCCATCCCAGAATTTCCTTCTATATTTTGATCCTGTGGCTTTGAGAAGTTTCATTGTCTGGGAGAGTTTGGTGTAAGGGTCTTTCCTGTGACCGCATATTTATTAGCTTTGTGGTGGCACTGACAAACTAAGCTTACAGCAGAAACACAGCAATACATTAAGCGCTTACAGCAAAATCGAACAACCCAACAGATCTCAGTGGCATTCAAACAATGCTGGGCAGTGATGCCCTTGGCCCATGACATCAAGCACTAATCAGCTTGGACTGACCTGTCCCTACACAGAAATCAATGTCTGTGCTGATTTTCAGCTAATTTACCGTCTTGCAGCAGCATTTCCCAGGCTCAGTCCTTCTGCGCTGATACCTCTTCCACCGGCAGCTGTAGAAACCAGCCAGGCAGGAGATGAAGGGCTGATGCTCATACCTCTGTAGCAAGCGCCGACGTACCACTTTCAGCTTCCCAAACTTGAGCCTCTTGAGGCTGGTGGAACTGGCCTCCATGAGAGTGGCTTTATCTCATCTTCCTCCTGAAAGAAGACTATGTTTTATGGGAAGACTATAACCATCATTTCCTTTTTTGGTAAGATTTTCATAACCATAAAAAAGAGAGGATTTTTTTCTCAAGAGGATCCTGTAACCAGAAGGAAGGAGTGCTGAGGACACCCCACCTGATTTTATATACCTAAGTGATATGTCTTAAAGAAAAGAATGATCTTTGCAAGTCCCTTCAGCAGTAAGTGCTGCTCCTGGTTGTAACTTAGGTGCTATAAGTCACCTCCAAGGGAACCTCTGCCTCCTTGTGACTACACAGAGAAAACAAAATCACTAACTTAAACATTCCATGTAGATCTCACATTATGTCAGATGAACCTGAGCCTAGACTTAGCCATGGGAATTGATTCAACATCACTCTGACCTGTCTGCAACTTTATATTGGTTTAACTATCTGTTGTAGGAAAGAGACTAAAACTCTCCAGGTACACAGCTCTCTCATTCTGGAAAATCTGCAGCACTGCAGAGACTGATCCCTTAAGAAAAAAAGTATTTCCTGACTGAAATAGCTTGACTTGGCACAGTTTTTTGAGGATAGAAAGAGTAACCATAAAGATGCACATGTGGAAGTTCTATTCATAATAAAGATTTTAAACAAAGAACTTCATGGTAAGCTGCAACCATTGCAGTTAGCAGCAAAGCATATAGTGCAGGTGCTGTGCCAGCAAGGAACATTTCACCCAGCAGGGCAATGTAAAGGCCACAAGGAATAATTAAGAAAAAAACAGTCTTGTAGTGGCATACCAAGAATCACCATTATCCTGCACTTCTTTAGAGTACAGAGATAGAGATGTTCTTTTGTTGCATTAAAAAGTGCTTTGTCCAAATCCAGGCATGAGTGCGCTGCACATTCCCAGCCTAGAATTCCAATTACCCTGATTTATCTAATACAATAATAGTCATTTAAGAAGAAGAAACAATTTGCTACACTATACACATGAACATGTAAATTGTTTGCAAATAAATTAGAGCACTATGTGTCTTTGCAGCAATTACTGGATAAATCCTTGTAAATTAACACTCCCAAGAAGTGATCAGCTTGCAGAAGACACAAATAAAACAGAGACAAGATGCAAGTTAGAACTGAAATGATGCGTCCCTGGTACCCCTTCCAAATATCCCAACCTACTGGCAGCAGGAGTGCAAGGAGAAAGGATGAAAATAAAATAAAAGAGGATTCAGTTGGGACCACTACAAATCGAGCAGTGACCAAGTGTGCAGTGCCCTGAATGCCTTCCTGAGACAGACGTGTCTGTCCATCCCAGGCAGTCACAGGGAATCACATACTGTTGGATATGGTGGAGTCTAGCCATTCCTAGAAGATCAGCCATATCAGATCTGGGCACCAGCAGGTCACCCCATAGTAAAAAATTGATGTCAATCTCATGTGGCAAGATGGTGATCCTGCTCTTGAATTACCCAGAGCACAGATGGGGAGGGGGTGGGCATTCTGCCACCAGTAAGTCGTGCAGACGACAGCTGATCCTGCTGTCTTCATTAGCTGGCATAAAGCCACAACATCTCTCCCAAGGTCTGGCTGAATCCGAAATGCCTCAGACCACACCAGACATTGAAGTATTCCAATTCACAAGCATTCTCTACTGAAGGGGACAGGGAGTCCGATATGTCAATCAACAGGAGGTCCGATATGCCGCCCGGGTGAGGGACATTGCCAGGGAACTCCCCAACCTGGTGAGGCCTTCAGACTGTTATCCGTGACTGCTGCTCCATGTAGGAGGGGATGAAGCTGCAGTACGGAGCCCAGGGAGGATTAAAAGAGATTTTAGGGCCTTGGGATGGCTAGTGAGGTAATCTGGGGCCCAGGTGATTGTTTTCTTCCCTCTGGATTGAGTGTCTGTGGGTACAAAACAGAGGAGCCCACAAGAAGGGAGACACTGTGATGGGAGTCTGTTATAGATCACCTAGATGTGCTTTTTATACAAACAACTCTGAGAAGTCTCAAGATTGCTAGCTCTTGTTCTTGTGGGAGACTTTAATCTACCAGATATCTGCTGGAAGTACAATAGAGCACAGAGGATGCAGACTAGGAGGTTCCTGGAGTGTGTGGAAGACAACTTCCTCACACAACTGGTGAGTGAACCGACAAGGGAAGGTGCCCTCCTGGACCTGCTGTTTGTGAACAGAGAAGGCCTTGTGGGGGAAGTGATGGTTGGAGGATGCCTGGGACAAAGTTATCATAAGATGGAAGAATTTTCAGTTCTAGGTGAGGTGAGTACGAGGGTTAGCAGAACGGCCACCTTCACAGACTCACAGAATCACTAGGTTCAAAAAGACCCACCAGATCATTGAGTCCAACCATTCCTATCAATCACTAAACCATGTCCCTCAGCACCTCATCCACCCATCCTTTAAACACCTCCAGGGAAGGTGACTCAACCACTTCCATGGGCAGCCTGTTCCAGTGCCCAATGATTGATATGATTGGTATCAACCAATCAATCATATCAACAGACAAGGAGAAGGCTGAGGTACTTAACAAATTTTTTGCTTCAGACTTCACTGATAGCCAGTCTCCTCACCAATCCTGGGTCATGGGACAGCAAGATGGAGACCAGGGGGCTAAACCTCCTCCCACTATAGAGGAGGATCAAGTTCGTGACCTCCTGAGGACTCTGAATATTTATATGTCTATGGGACCTGATGAGATGCATCCCAGAAACCTGAGGGAATGGCCAGATGTGGTTGCCAAGCCACTCTCCATGATATTTAATAAGTCATGGCAATCAGGAGAAGTCCCTGGTGACTGGAAGAAGCGTAATATTTTGCTCATTTTTAAAAAGGGCAGAAAAGACGACCCTGAGAACTACTGACCCATCAGCCTCACCTCTGTGCCTGGGAAGATCATGGAACAGATTCTCCTAGAAGACATGCTAAAGCACATGGAGGATATGGAGGTGATTAATGGCAGCCAGCATGGCTTCACCAGGAGCAAATCCTGTATGACCAACTTAGTGGCTTTCTATGATGGGGTGACCACAGCACTGGACATGGGTAAACCAATGGATGCGATCTATCTAGACTTCTGTAAAGCCTTTGACATGGTTCCCCACAACATCCTTCTCTCTACGTTGGAGAGATACAGATTTGATGTGTGGACAGTACGGTGGATAAGTAACTGGTTGGATGGTCATATTCAGAGAGTAGTGGTCAATGGCTCAAATTCCAGATGGAGATCTGTGACAAGTGGTGTCCCTCAGGGGTACGTACTGGGACCAGTGCTGTTTAATGTCTTCATCGATGATATTGACAGCAAGATTGAGTGCACCTTCAGCAAGTCTGCAGATGACACCAAGATGAGTGGTGCAGTTGCCACACCAGAAAGATGGGATGTCATCCAGAGGGACTTGGACAAGCTGAAAAAGTTGGCCTGTGAGGATCTGATGAGGTTTAATAAGGCCAAGTGCAAGGTCCTACACCTGGGTCAGGGCAATCCCTGTTTTCAGTACACGATGGGGGATGATGTGATTGAGAGCTGCCCAGCAGAGAAGGACATGAGGGTGTTTCAGGGACGGGTGGACAAAGTGCTGAGTGGCATAGTTTAGTATTTGATACGTATGGTTGGACTCAGTGATATGATGCATCTTTTCCAGCCTGGTGATTCTATGATTCTATGAGCCAGCAACGTGCACTCGCAGCCCAGAAGGCCAACCATATCCTGGGCTGCATCAAAAGAAGAGTGGTCAGCAGGTCGAGGGAGGTGATTCTGCCCCTCTATTCCTCTCTTGTGAGACCTCATCTGGAGTACTGTGTCCAGTTCTGGAATCTCAACTTAAGAAGGATACAGAACCGTTGGAACAGGTCCAGAGGAGGGCTACAAAGGTGGTCAGAGGGCTGGAGCACTTCCCATACGAGGATAGGCTGAGAGAGTTGGGCTTGTTCAGCCTGGAGAAGAAAAGGTTCCGAGGAGGTCTTATAGGTACCTTCTGGTACCTGAAAGGGGCCTACAAGAAAGCTGGGGAGGGACTATTCACAAAGGCTTGTGGTGATAGGACAAGGGGTAATGGGTATAAACTGGAGAGGTTTAGGCTAGACATAAGGAAGAATTTCTTCACCATGAGAGTGGCAAGGCACTGGCACAGGTTGCCCAGGGAAGCTGTGGCTGCCCCATCCCTGGAGGTGTTCAAGGCCAGGTTGGATGGGGCCTTGGGCAGCCTGGTCCAGTGGGAGGTGTCCCTGCCCATGGCAGAGGGGTTGGAACTAGATGATCTTTAATGTCCCTTCCAACCCAATCTATTCTATGAATCTATGGTTCGATGATTCTATGGTTCTACGATTCTATGATTTTATGCTAACAAAGATAATACACTAGCATCTGGACCCAGCAACCACGTAGGGGGCAAACAATACCACAGCACACAGTAGATGCAGAGGCCAAAAGACAGGGAATATGTGATAGGATTTGAAGCAGTTCAGTCACTGTCAGGACGTAGTAAAAGGCCTTACAGTGCTTGCATCTAGATTTGAAGCAGAGTGCTCCTAAAATGTAGAGGTCATCTGCAATCCCTGCCCATCTCTTCCAAGCAAAGGAAAATGGGTCAAGGAAGGAAATAGCAAATCTGAGTCCATTCACTGGGGAAGTCAAGAGAACAAAGAGCAAGCTGCAAAACCTGCATTTGTAGGAGAGCAAAGTTTAGGACACCTCAGTAAGTGAGCTGTGAAATTGGTAACATATGTTTATCAGCTCCATAAACCAGAGATCTCAGGTCTTTCCCTTGCAAGCTGAGACTTTGCTTGCTCACAGATAAGAGCCCCTGTATTCACAGGCAGTTGAACAGAGCTGCTCGTTTCCCACTGACAGAGAGGGAGGAAAAGCATGAGAAATAGCCCCGGGGGGATGATAAAGGAAGAAACAGTGGTGAAAAAGCAGGAAATGTATACAGCTGCGCGGTCTTAATTAAGAAGGTACTGCAGGAGGAGCCTTCTGGAGAAGCCAGTGCACAAGCAAGGAGAGATTCTCCTTGTCTTTTTTGGTGCTGTAAAACTGGGGCATCCATTATTTGAGGGATAAACAGAAGCATCAGCCAAATTTGCCATTGCCCCACAGCTTTTTCCTTGCACCTTTTGGGTCTTCCTCTTTTTCCCTTCTACTGCATCTACTCAGCTTTCTCCATCACAATATCCTACAACATGTGGGCAGGTGGGTGCAGGGCTCTTTTCAGATACTGCAAACACAATTCCCAGTCATCTGCAAGAAGACAACTGGAAACAAATCCAACTATGTGTTTACCAATTAGCCATGTGAAGGACATGAAGTTGGTCATTTCTCAGAATCTGAGTGAGGCCAGCTTGCCCTGAGCATCTTGACGGCATATGAAAACAGCAGATAGGAGCTGTGCCCACTTTGCCTATGCCACCTTTTCCAAGGTATTTGGAGAAAAATTTAACTCTGTGCTAGAGAAAACAGGTGTCTTGAGCCTAAGTTGGGCCTCTTCAGCATATGCAGCTCCCTTGCATGGAGACTTCTGGTGCCATACTACCACTCTCAAAGGTATTATTGGCTGACCATCCACCTGGGAAGTTTCCATAGCATCACACCAACACATGCAAAGGAACAAAATCAGCCTCCTGACAAGCTGCTGGTTGATCACCATCATCGTGAGCTGCACACAGACCTTGCCACCACTCAGAAAACCTCAGCAAGGAGCATCTCTTAAAGCTACATTTCAGCCCAAGGCTCTGGATCACAGGCTAGGATCCCTTATATTTCACCGTCATGTGCCTTCAGTTTCTTTTCAAGGAATGAATGAGGTTTAACACCGGGAAGGAAAAGGATCAAATAAAATGAAGCCAGTCATAATCTCCCTATGATAGGGTATGTACTCTAGATCCATTCCTTTCCTTGGCAGTTGGTAATTATAATATATCACCAAGACTTTCAACAATTTCTTTATAAGCCCTAACTATACCTTACTTCTGTGTGGGATCCCAGAGGGTATGTGCAGCCTGGGACAAACATGTATTAAGTATGTCTCATGAACTGATTAGCTGTTGGCTTTGAGGTGGAAAATCACAGCCATTAGTACAAAGAAACAATAGGGCTTAACACAAGAACTAACAAATTAGTGTGAAAATAGAAGGGGTTAACAAGGACTAACTGCTCCTGTGACTGCAGTGACAATATTTCTCCATTTCTTTTGTTGTGGTACATCTCCACATAAATCAGCTATGGTTTTCACCAGGGTTAATGCCCTGCATTTTCTAATATGCCACCACACTTTGAACAGACACAAGTAATCAAATGCATTTCTACCAAATTAACCAATTAAGTTGAAGTTCTTTATCTGTTAGGAATGCACAGAGACTTATCTCCATCACAGAAGACTCTTTGCACTACAGTCTAAAGGTCAGACACTCAGCAGGAGCTGTCCTGGAAGTGGTTGGCATGGTCTGTTCAGTTTTCATCCCAGTATCTTCTGAGACCAGGATTTACATGTGGTCGGATGCAAATGTTTTAAAGCAAGATATTCTAAGACAAACCATCAATTTATCAAGCCCTTGAGGAACCTCCATTGCTGGGGATGAGTGATATGGGTCCAGTAGCACTGGTGTTGGCCTCAAACTTCTACACATACTCCTGAACACTGAAGCAAGCCTAACTCCAAAGTGGGATCTATTTTGACATTGGCCATGATTATTTAGAAAAGGCACCTTAATCCCACCATTTTTCCAAAGTGACCATCACAGCAAATTAACCTCCAAAGTTGAACTACTTTTATTCACAGATTACTTTTTACTCTTCCTCAACCCACCGCCAAAATTGTTCAGTGTCTCTCAGCTCCTTCAAGGTACCTCTTTCAATAGTCTCTCATGTTTGGAGTATGTTTGTCCCCAATGTCCAGTTGCTGGGGATGACTCATTATCCACAATCACTTGCAGAAACCTCTTTTAATCATAATCATCGTCATTAGAAATTACAGCTGCTTTTATTTATCTTCAAAGTACTTTGTGGGATACATTAAGAAATGTGTGCCCAGAAAATTACTGGCCAAGTCTCAGTGCATTTACAAAGGGTTTTATACAAATGCTGTCAGCCTCATGTGGAAACAGGCAAGGGGACATCATCCTGTTTGTGAAAGGCTCTCACAGTACTACAATAGATTTGCCTTCTCGTCTGCTAGAAGCAAAATGAGTGTTTTGAATAAAGCTGATGAACAGGAGCTCTTTAAAAAAGGGAAGAAAAAGAAAATGTGGAGAAATACTTTTCACAAATGCCGTCTCTTTGACTGGACTCAAACATATTGCATCCTCTACTATTACTCAGAAGTCTAACAAAAGGGCTGAGTGGTTTTGGTTATGCAGAGGTTTGTGGACCACCGGCACCCTTCCATTTTGAGGAGCAAAAGAAAGGATCTGGCATAGATGAGAACAGTGTCACTAGAGAAACTTTCCTTTGAGGGGGAACTGGAGGTCATTTCCAGATCAGCTGTTGAGTGGAGTCTGGGTTTAAATTATCTTTGACTGATTGCTTCTCTCTAGGAGGTCCACCCCACCTACGTTCTTGAGAGGCTCCTCCATCCCATTCTACTTTTCTTCCAAAAAGCACCACCCCAGCTTTCCTTGCAGAATGTTGTATCTCCCCTTCTTCCTTCTAGAAAGTCTCAAAATCCCCAACAGCCCTTCTAAAAGGGTCCCAAATACTAAAGCTGCAGCTGCTCTATCATGGTGGGTCCAGGTGATGAATGGGCAGGAGGGTCTAGGGCAGGGATACTCCAGTCCCAGGGAAGGAAAGGCTGAGCCGTGTGCTCTCCTAACCTCAAGTGGCAGCAATTGCTGTCAGCTTTATTGATTGTAACGGGGAAAAGGAGATTCTGGCTGAGCAGAGGCAGCCCCAAAATCCAGCAACAAATGCTGAGTCAAATACAGCAGAATTTTTGAATTTCACATCTGTTTTCCTCTGTACTAATATGTGGATTGGGCCTGATTTGGCAATGAAAGGGCCTGAAAACCTCTAGTACATCAGAAATTTTATTTTTAAAAAGTGTATATTTACCTACCCACATGACAGATAAAATTATGTATTTTTTCAAAATTGTTTTCCCAGGGTTTATTCACATTGCTCCTGGTGTAAGAAATCTCTGAATCAAGAACAGGGTCTATGGGCATGGTCCCAACATCACAAAAATGGGCAAAATTTAAAAGCAGCCTTGTCCTTGTTGATGCCAGTCCATCAGCTGTGCCTTCCTTCTTCGACCCAGAGTTTCTTCATACATATGATAATCCGTAACCTTGTTCTAGCCCCTACCTCAGCTCAGTCTTGGGCATCCCTTGTATAAGGATGGTCAACCCTTTGTGGAAGTTGGCGTCCCTCCTCTGGGAAGTACAGGTACAAATTAGTCCCAGAAATGGTTAAGAGACATGACCTTCAAGCTGTGATGACAGAGAGACCTTCCACCATCCAGCCAAATATTGATCCCGGCCAGCAGCAGCAAGTTGTCCTTGTCTAGGTGTCATTTTGCTCACACAAATTGGGAATTGGAAACATCAGTGACCTCATATCTCCAGGTCAAGCCTAAAAATGTAGACTTAGCATGACCAGTCTGTGGTGAAATGCTGCTCCCCACATTTCAGCCTCATCAACAGAAGGGAAGTGGTTTGTCCTTGCTATGCTTGTGGCCATACAACATCACCAGCACCAATGTGTGCAGCCGTGCTCAGGTCACCCCTGTGCAGCAGATGGGGTACAGCCCCAGTCTTTGCCGCTGGGTTACCTGCGGCTTTCTAAAAAGTCACTCTCCCACCTTCGAAAAGCCACCATAGGGAGGCAGAAAGTGCTTCCACAGCTCAAAGCCTGCCTGAATGGGAGAAGGAATAAATCCATTGGAAAAAAAAAATAAAGGAGCTCAAAAAGGGAGGAAATATTTCTTTGAAGATAAATCCTACTTTGTGCAATTCAGCATGCCCTGGCTTGAGTCCCTCTGTGCTCCTGTGAATACCTAAGCAGTTCTTTGTTCCCCGATGTTAAGAGTTGACAAGGAAATTGAGATGCAGCGTGGGGGACCCTTTCCAGCCCCACTGGCCCACCAAGGGCAACATACCACCATGAGCATAGTCTCCAAGGGAAGACTTTGTCTGTCAGCCAAGAGGGGGAAAGAATAGAGGTTTGCAGATTGCATATCTCTGCACAGCTGCTCTGCAGAGCGCTATTCAGCCCAGACAAAGGAGGGGAGCACTGGATAGCCACCACACTGAAGCCCCCACTGTGGGCCCTCCTCCAAGCTACGGCTGTTAAAGTTCAGATCTTGGAGTAAAACATCCCTGCAAGGAGGGGAGGAAAATGCAGGAAAAGAGACTTTCCATACCACCAGCAAGAGGTTTCTCCAAATGCACCAGGGCTGGCATTTTTGCACCCTAAGAATGTAGTTCTGCAGCTCCCAGAGGAAAATGATTTCTAGTTAATTAAACACTATCACATTTGTGCATAAGCCTTCTCAGAAACCTTTTGAACTCACTTCAGAGCACAAGGATAGCCTGACACAAATTCCCTGAACTAACATCAGTGATGCAGTAGAGGTATCACCCATCAACTCGGTTTCCCAACTTAGAGTTGCGCTAACAATGCAGCAAGAGCAGCAGCTGAGGACTGTACAGCTCATTTGATTTTCAGCCATCTGCTAGCGTAAGACTGCTTAGCCAGCCAGCAAGATCAGTGAGTTTCATTGTGCCGGCATTGCCCTGTGCAGACAACCAATGGACAGGACCTTGATGGACCTTCTCAGGGTCCAGGATACCCAGCACACTCAACTCTGCTGGATCAGCACCCAGTAACACTCACATCCCAGCAGCCTGGGGGAAGGGAACAATTTATTTAGTTGCAGTGTTTGGGGTGGGAATTGTCATTCCTCCTTTGGTCTTTCCAGAAGACTGGTTGGACTCATCTCCTCTGTGCTTGAATGGCCACCCTGAGACCCTGGTTCAGTCAGCAAAGAGAAATGAGCACCAATCCAAGGACACTATAGGCAACGGCAAATATCTAAATAGGCCAGATTAACTGTCCCACACATGTCCAGAGTGCCAGCATATGAACCCAGCCCAAGATGAAGAGGCATTTGTCACTCAAAGCCAACAAGCCCAGTTCAACACAGTGAATCTTTCAGCTCACATTCAAGGAACTTCTTCATCCTGGGCTTGATAAACTGCTTTGGTATAGGCACCACAGTCCATGGCTACCTGGAAGGCACCCACATAGGAAAGCTCAGATGAGGCAGCTGTCAGACACTGGAATGAGGAAAGTGCTCATCAGGATCTGGGAGAGCTAGGCACCACCAAGCACACAGTAGATTTTGCACTGCTATTTTTCCCTCTAAGTTTAGCTCCTTCAGTACTGAGAGCCAGCCCTGGATATCTGTTACTGGGTCAAGGGCCAAAAAAATCATCCCTCAAAAGAGCATTTGCTATGAATTGCAGAGGAATATGGGACAGGCTCAGCTTGGTAGCAGGTTGCCAGGTGACAGTAGTGACAGAAGGATGAGGTCCCAGAGGTAAAGAACTAAGGTGGGGGATGGAAAACCTGGAGGATGGAGAAGGTAAAAGGGTTGGTGCCATTCACCTGGATTTCTCCTGAGAATTGGGTTTTGCGCAACCAAAAATTCTTAAAAGATTTGCAAGGAAAGAGAACATAGGAGAGAGCTACCATGACCCCACAGAACCTTTCTGACTGCTTTAAGGCATGAATCAATTAAAGCAATCATGGAGCAAAGGTTAATCAGTAGCAAGAACATCTTAAGAAATAAGTAGTCTTATAAAAAGCAACAGTTCTCGCCAATTTCAACTGTCTTCCCTTTTCTAAGGTGTCTTTTATTTCTCCAGCTCTGGAGAACTTCCAAAATAAGTTCAGAGATTAAAAGCAGCTGCTGAAAGGACCAGACTGAATTGGTGGTGGCAGCAGGGGCCACAGAAGCAGAGAGGACTGGACCCGTTATGGTCACAGAGGCTCAGTGCTGTACAAACGTCTGGGGGTTGAAAGCCTTCCAGGCACTTCCAGCCTAATTAGAGCAGATGGAGGCTGGAGAAACAAGTAATTGCTCACAGTTGCATTGGAAAATAGAGGAAATGAAGTGGGAGAGTAAGGAAGGGACTGACTCCAAAGCATTTCTACACAAGCAATGAGACTGCAGCCTGAATGTGCAGGCATGCAGCGATGCTTCGAGCTGCTCCCTTGCTGTGCCCTGCTTGCATGTATGTTCTTCTCTCTTGCACGCAACAGTGGAGATAACATTGAAATTGCCCTCATGAGCAGCAGCCACAACCATCTGTCTCCTCATTCACACACATACACATCCTTCCCACCCAACTCTGCCCTCTCTCTCTGCCTGCTGCTCTTATAGTGCACCACCATCATGGTTAACTTCTCACCCCTGTCACCTTCCTATGTAAGCAGTGACTAAAGAAAATAACTGGTGCACCATGAGGGCCCCAAGAGCCTTCCCTTGGCACCAGGCCTGCAGAGGACAGATCACAGGACAGGGTTTCTCACTTATCTCTCTTGCTACAGCTTATCTTGCATTCACATAGACTACAACTGCCCAAACACCAGGAAGAACCTGGGCCAGAAGGATAAAGGGCCAGAAGGATGGAGAATACATCTTAATCCAGACAGCAGGTCCTCATTATGCTTAACACGGCATCTTCCCTAGGAACACTACAAAGACCTGGAAGGCAAACAACGACAGGAGAATAGGACCAATATGATACCAGGAAATGGGTGTCTTCAATCTTTTCAGCCCTCTTAAGTATCACTCTCTCCTTCCCTCCTTTTCCTGGAGAGGACAACGGATGCCAGTGTTGTGCTGGTGGGAGAGTCACAGGGAACATAAGCCAAGGCCACTCTCTGTGTACTGGGATTGTATCAAAAGACAAACCCTCAGCCACCAAACTAGTCATGGCTCCTCCTTGAACACTGCTGGGAGCTGGAGGTTCAGCATATGAACAATATGATGAGGACTAGAGGCTGAAGAGAGGAGCACCTACAGGCAGCCTGCTCAGCTCTCTTGCTTGTGGTGTCCAGAGTTCCAGCAAATGTTGCGATGAGGAGCCAAGCCCATGCTGCCCTCAAGACTCAGCCTGACATGGATTCCACACTGCTCTATCCATGCTGCCTCCCTTTCTTTCCTTTAAGTAAGATCTGGAGCCCAGAGGATCTTTGCAAATTCTTATCCTGTCTACTCTTTTCAAAAATAGCCCAACATCCTCATTTTCACAAGCCACAGAGGTCTCTGGGCAGTCCTACAAGCCCGATAATAAATTGTCACCCCAAGATGAGGCACAGACCACCTCCTTCAAAATAAGCCAGGAGATTGCTGCATGCACAGCATTGCAGTCTTCAGGGAGCAACCATTGCAGAGCTCCCTCCAGCCTGTCCCCCATGCAAAGCCAACGAGCTGGGGCTTTGCAGCCGGACAGGATCTGCTCCACAATGTGAGGAGGCAGAAGCACACGTGTCTCAGATGACAGGTAATAACTTCTGGAGCCATTTGCACACAACAAGAAATATTTTCCTGAAGGAATGTTTCTGGGATCTTGCACAGAAAGGGAATTAAGTGCACATTGTCAAAGGGCCACAAACTTTATTTTAAAATGCTTTTTCTTATATTTTGTCTGATAACTTTATCACACTAAGCACAATCATGTGATAACAATTTGCACAGAAGCACTTTGTAAGCTGCAGGTGATCTCGCAAAAAACTACAACCACCAAGTCTAAAGAACTGCATTTTCATTGCCAGAAATTACACGTAAGGCTCAAAAGACACCATTCCATCATCTCCTCGGTCCAATGTCACGGTACAGGAATATCACAGGATCTGCTTCAACCATTTTTGCATTTCTCTGTAAAGTTTTCAAATTGCCCTGGAAATCTTGTGCACCTTTTAAACATATCAACAGCAAAGTTGGAAAGGAAGTGACAGCTTTGGCTCCCTTCACATTCAGAACATTTTTTTTAATTAAAATCCAGCTGGTCCCATGGTACACTATGGTTTTTTGTTGTTGTTAAATGCAGCTTAAAAGCTTTGAGCAGCTGTAGGGAATTATTTCTGTTCTCTCTTGCCTTCCACCTAGTATCACGTGCTGGAGGATAAGTCCTGAGAGATGCTATGCTTTGAGATCAGGATTCCCTAAGAAAGTATAGCAGTGAAAAAGAAGTGGTATGCACCACAGACTTGACTTGCTGCTCATCAAAATCTCCATTATCCCTACTGGCCTGGTGCCAATCCTCAGGTTTATGTCAGCTGAGCACCCTGTTCTGAACTAAAATTCATTCTTTCCTAGAAGTAAAAATTCCCCCATTTCACTGCTAGTTACAGTTATGTCTAAAAATGATGCCTAAAAATTCAGACAGCAGCAGCAGACTAAGTCCAGGGCCAAATCCCACTTTCATCTGCAAACCAAGCTGCTCTCCAAACAGGTGCCCATCAAAACTCCCAGAGCGACAAGCAGCAGCGGGGCAAACATTGGACCAGACAGTTGCTTCCAGCCTTTCCAACCAGGTTTTGATTATTTACAGCTGTTCCCAGATGTTACCCTTTCATGGGTTATTTGTTCCTGACTCAACCTCTCCGTTCACACGCTAAAAGAGCTCAGGGGAAGAAAGAGAGGCTCCTTTCTCTCTTTTACTATGGAAACAGTCCATTATCCCAAACATTGTGAATGGTCAACCGCGGTTTCCCTCTCACCACTGCCCCAGCTCCAGCAACCCCATGAGCCACCCAGCACTCACATCTCATCCTAGATCCCATTTCTTTCCTCAACAGGTCGCAACCAACTTATCCAGTAGGGACCCCGAGAGTGAAGCTGGACTGCTGAGCACCTTCTTCTCCTCAGCCAGTCATCAGAAACCCTCCCTGTTCATAAATCACCCTCTTGGCTCCCCTTTTGTTACCATTTCTCCCTATTCTTTGGCTCTTCGGGCTTTGTTTCCCACTGCAATCCAGGCAGAAGCCGGGTCAATCACCCACTGTCCCTTCTCAACCAACATACTCAGAAGTCCAAGGGGAAAAAAAGAAAAGTCAAAGAAATCTGACCCCCTCCCCCATGGTGCTAACTTTTAGGGGAAACGGGAAAAAGCAAGCAGGGATGTATTTCATTGGGCAGAGCATCTTTAAGAGTTAGGACAGAGGAGGAAACTTACCTCAGCGGCACTCACTTGGAAAGGTTATTTCTGCTTTCTGCTGCACTTGGGTTGCTGTGTCCTTTGCTTGTGACACTCTGGGACCCGAATGGTGGCATCGCTGTGTGACACCTAGTATTAGAGAGGCTGCTGGAGCTGTCCCTCCCACGGTAGGAGGGGCCACGCAGGGCTTAATAAGTTCAGTCCTCAAGGCTGGAAAAATTAAAATCTCGTCATGGGACACAGGCAGCTGTTCCCTGCATGGCTCTGGGAGATGCTGGGGACCTGCAGGCAAACCTGGGTTTCATTCATCCGTCACCTATCCAGAACAGGAGAGGCTGTTGTATAAATCTTGCCTTGGCAGAATTAGATGTCCAAAGGAAATAGCCTGAGGGAGATTTGGGCAAATTGTGTCATCGCTGACCCTCAGAAATAAAGCTCCCGAACCTCCTCTTTGAAAATACTTCCCCTGGCCTTAAGCCCAGGCAGGAATTCATTGCACCAGATTTCTCAGCTAACCCAGATGCAAAAACTGCTTATTTCATGCAACAGTTTTGGGCTTTAATATCTGAATCTTATTAAAGACAACTTCCTTGGGAGGGAGGGAGGGAGGGAGAAAGTCCGTACAACAAAAGCAGTTTGTGAGGTTGTATTTTGTAACTTCAACATTTCCCTGGACTTTTAGAAAGGCAAAATCCCACTGTCAAGTTTCTCGGGCTAGGAAGCTATACAGATTCACTCAGCTCCTCCCGCAGCTAAAAAATTCTTCACTGCATGAGAGGCTAAGGAAACACTCTCTCCAGCTCCAGAGGACTCTCTGAAACACCACTGGTGTGTTTTTTTCATTCTTGTGGTCTCTCATCTTGGGATTTTTATTGTTGGGTGAAAAGATGGATCAGAGGGTCCCTCAAAAGCAAAATCAGGAAACTGCCCTTGCAAACAGAGAGGGCAAGAACATGGCAGAAACAATGGCCCAGCAGTTTTGGGGCAGTTCACATTACAAAGCAAAACTTTTAATTAGAAGATGAGCTACAGAGGTGACACCCTTGTTCATTATGAAACTTAATGACAAACTAGTCACGTGAGAGGTTCATTTTAATAGCAGTGTTGCTAACCCTCACTTAGCACTAGATCCTAAAATACCATGATATCCCTACGGAACTGGAATATTAGATAGATAGATAGATAGATAGATAGATAGATAGATAGATAGATAGATAGATAGATAGATAGATAGATAGATAGATAGATAGATAGATAGATAGATAGATAGATAGATAGATAGATAGATAGATTCAACGGAACCACAAGGTATGAAATTAGAACCAGCTGGTTTTATTGCCAATCACCTTGCAGCTAACACTCAGCTGGCTGGAGTAAAGACGAATGGGGTTGTGTATGAACCTCTAGGAATATTACTTCCTTCATGGTCTGATTCCTGGAAACCTGATAAACAGAGCAGGAAATAGTGAGGTTAAGGAGGCTGATGGCACTGATGAGATGTAGGGAGCTTTTCCAAGGTACCCTGCAGTTTTAACCTCCCATGTTGACCCACTGGAATTTCTTCTTATATATTTGTGGCTGTGTTGAGTCTAGCTTTATCATGAGGTTACACTGAGGTCTTGAAGGGCCATACCAGAAAGAGGCATGGCCATGGGGGCGGCCCAGCAGCTCTGAGGAATGGTGAAGAGCCCAATAGTTTTTCTCTGCCCTTGAAGCCAACAGCAAAGTCAGTGCTCCACAAAATACCTTCTGAAAGGGTTTCATCATCATCCTTGTCCTGACTGCCTTTCTTCCAGCTGCTGCATTCTTGTGGCAGGGATGGATTGGAAGGCATACATGGGACATAATGGACAGGGTTGAGCAATATCGTGAGTGCAAAAAAAGCTCCCTGCAGTGGAGGGAAGAGCCCTGAAAATAGAAAAAGGTAATTTAAAATAAAACTGCAGCCCCATCTTTAAGAAGCAAAGAAACCCCCAAATATACAGTTCTCTGCCCTAAAATAATGCCATGTTTTTGCTTTCTTCAGAGAGAGAGAGACAAAGGCTTCACTGCCACAGTTTGCTCTGCAAACACCTGGCAAAGGACTTGCTGGCCAGGCACGGGCTGCTCTGGCTTCAATATCTTCAGCTCAGAGTTTACCAGCTTATCTCAACCACAGAATCCTCACCCAGCGTCCCAGTCAGTGTCCTAACCCTGCTGGCAACTGACCATGAAGGTAAGCGAGAATCAGATGGAGCCCTGCCACAGGAGCCCAGCTTCAGAGTTTATGAGCCCATAAAGAGGATGCCTGCATGGGACTGATGCTGTAAAAACCCACTCCAAGGACATCAATGGGGCAGGTCAGCCTTGAACCCCAGCGAGTGTTTGTCTCTGTTTGTGTCATGAGAAGATAAAACCAGGGAGAAGATGGCACAAACAGGGACTGGGGACAATCTCTCTGCCCAGCTGCCAGCCACAACTTGGAATATTTTGTTGGGAAATAGATATGTTCACGTCCTTCTACCCTGTGTCCTACCCTGTTTAAGACATGCCCTGCCTTGGCAGCACAAAGGGGCTGATGTTCTCCCCCTCCCTGGCCATGCTTGGATGCCCCCTCACCAACACATTGTTGCATAACAAGCTGCTGCAGAGCCTTGAAAGCAGGTGACTCATGCAGGTAATGACATCCCTGCAAGATTAATTACAGAAACAGCATAATTTATGGTGTTGATGTTTCCAGGAAAGATAAAGGAGGTGGGGGCAGAAGGAGGAGATGAGTCGAACTGATCTAAAGTTCGGCCCTCACTCCTGCAGTGGATGGCAGTGTGCAGGCACAGACCCCGCAGCCGTGAACAAGCAGCGTTCATCTTTTGCATCAAGCAGTAACCCACCAAAAATCAGAGGTATCAGTTGGTGGAGGCACAGAGGATGCGATGGGGGCACAAAGGGACCTTGGGTGGCTCCAAGTCCCATATAAAAGAGCAGAGATGCCACCAGACCTGTAACACGTGGCACGCCCAAGTGTAAGAATGCTGACAATCAGTTTCACTCTGAACCCCAGGGGATGAGGCTGCAAGGAGGGCTCTCACCCAATCTCCCAGCTGAACCCTTTTGACACATGGCTCTGAACATCAAAAATCAGGAAAAGCATCAGCCAGCCTCCTGAAGCATCAGTGCAGGAAACCTCCAGGCAAAGCAAAAGCATCATGTAAATGGGGAACAGCAACTTTTTGAAGATGCTGCGAGCCTCCAGGGAAACTACTGAGTAGCTACTGCTGAGTCCTGGGGCTCAGAGAGGGTCTTTGAGCATTGTTTCCAAGAGAGCTAGCTGCATCCCTTGGGCAGGCAGTGAGGGGGGACCAGACAGATTCACTGTGCAGCCTGACTGTGGGGAATAGGCCTTCAGTACTAATAGAAGCTGCACTGTGTGGATGAAGAGAGAGGAGAGGGGGAGGTGTGAGAGCTTCACATCACTCTTCAAAGTGTCCAGCAGTGAAAAATCTCTTTGCCTCTCACAGCCGTTGCTGCAGCAACTCCACCACCAACTCTTCCACAGCAGGGCTGGCTAATGCCGATGTCATGGACTGGCTGATACAGAGTCATGAAAAGCAGGGAAGAGGAGGTCTTCACCCTTCTTTTTCCATATTGAAACAGCATAATTCTGTTCTTTCCTGGCAGAAATCACGAGGTTGCAGTGCACTTGGGACAATGCAACTTGAGTTACCCTGAGGGGCAAAGGGAGTCTCAGAGGGGAAAAGCAGATGCAAGGACTGGTGAGGAAGAAGAGGGTCTGATACAGCACCCCGTAGCCAAATGCACGCATGTGATGTAATGTGGCAAAGGGTGCAAGGCAACCATGATGGATGTAAGGAGTGAAGCATGTCAAGATTTTGTTTCGTGCTCATCTTTGATGGGTGAAATTGGAGGATCGCATTAGCCCCTTCCCTCATGATCTCCCCTCAGGTGGTGGGGACACACTGCTACTCCTCAGCAAGGATGCCAAAGCAAGGTCCCCTTTTACTACTGGGCTATAATCCACCTGGGTTGCCCTTCAGGGAACCATGCAGCATGTGATGCTCCTGAGCCCCAATGAATTTTGTGGAGGCTCAGACTTGATGCTTCGCTTTGGGTCAGTAAAGTTGTTTCTTACAGCTCAGGCTCTCAAACCTACACTGTAGCCCATGACAGTTGTGCTGCAGCTTTGTCACCATGGAGCCTGTTGAGTAACACTTCTCATCACCAGAATAAGACCAGAGATCTCACCACGTTCTTCTCACCCAGGTGGATGTACTAGGCAAACAAAGCCAGCCTGGCCAGAGGGACCCACCATCAATGAGTTGCCCCTTCCCCATCAAGGGGAAAGCAGAGATGGATGGTCCCCAATGTGGGCACACCACTGTCTCTCTTTAGCATTGCCACTGGCCTTGCACTGGTCCTCCTTGGTGGTAAAGGAGATGGGAGAACTTACAGTGTCCCTGGGCTGGGCATTTCCCAAAATCTGAGGTGCCCTGGGCTGCCTACAAAACAAAAGACCTTCAGTGAGAAGTGGTGTTAGAGCCCACTGTGTTTAGCAAACATGGGGAACAGGATAAAGCAGTGGATGCTTCCACCTAGGGGACCATCGTTCATGCTGTCATGAGCAGGAAGAATAAAAATGAGATGTGGGGCTGGGGAGGAATGGATTGCCCCCCAGCTCACTGCTCTCCTGTGCCAGCCCAGCCCTCCAGAGCAGCCTCTGTGCTTTTCAGCTCACCACCCTATGAGAAATCAGTTGTCACTTACCCACTGCCCTTCAGGGCATGATCCAGGCACACCTGAATCCTAAACCCCATCAGATCTTCACACATGGCTCTGAAACGTGTCCAGAGGAGGGTGATGAAGCTGGTGAAGGGGCTGGAGAACAAGTCTTACAAGGAGCGGCTGACAGAGCTGGGGTTGTTTAGCCTGGAGAAGAGGAAGCTGACGGGAGACCTTATTGCTCTCTACAACTACCTGAAAGGAGGTTGTAGAGAGGAGGGTAATGGCCTCTTTTCCCAAGTGACAGGGGACAGAAAAAGAGGGAATGGCCTCTAGCTCCATCAGGGGAGGTTCAGGCTTGACGTCAGAAAAGAATTTTTCATGGAAAGCGTCACTGGGCACTGGAACAGTCTGCCAAGGGAGGTGGTTGAGTCACCTTCCCTGGAGGTTATTTAAGGGACGGGGGGGATGAGGTGCTGAGGGGCTTGGCTTAGCGGTTGACAGGAATGGTTGTACTCCATCATCCTGGGGGTCTTTTCCAACCTAGTGATTCTGTGACCATGATTGCCAGTAAAACTTCTGTCCCCAAATCTATGCAGGTTTGGGGGCACAAGGTGTGGAATGAGGGATGGGTCTTGGTTCACTTCAGCTGTGTTCAGAGGAGCTGAGCCTCTGTGCAGCAGTGCTTCGCAGCCGCTTTCAACCCTGCCAGCTGTCATTGCCCAGTGCTGAGATGTTTCTTCTCCTTTATCAAGCTTAACCAGTACATCTGCGTGGACATGGCCCGCCAGAAAACCCCACCAGACCCAGGAGAAGTACAGGACTGTCTGCAAAAGCCCATGCTGCTGATGCAGACAGCCAACCCACATCAGGGACCTGTGCTGTAATGGAAGCAGAGGGCATGTCCTCCATGGCTCACACATAATCATTGGCCTGGGAGAGTACATTTGCCTTAGGAGGCTGCCTCAACATGTTCAGTGTGAATAACTTAGAAATGAGACAGGAGCAAAGATGGAGATGGGGTGATTGCAGGGGAATGCACTACCAGGGTAACAAATTCCATGCCACGACCATCTCCTTATCCCTGCTGGTTAGTGCTGGTTGTTTTCAGCCTGCATCCTCCGAAAGAAACATTAAAAGCTGCTTCTCATGTTGCTCATGAAAACTGAGCAGTATTAAAGGAAACGAATTCCCAGTGCAGCCGCCAGGAGAGGGCATTGCAGCCCCAGGAATGGACAAGTTCCCTGCTCACCTTGTTCAAGCTACAGAACTCTCTAAAGATGAGCTTGGGAACTGCTATGTGGAAGTCTTTTGGGTGCTGTTAAAAATGAATAACCCAGTAAAAGCACCATTTGCATGGTGTGCTGCTGTTTTCCCTGCAAGAAACATCTGTCCTCTGTTGTATCTCCCAGCTTATTTCTTATCCTACCACCATTTCCCCCATTTTGGTACCAAATAAACAAATATCTTGTAGTTGCACGCAGAATAACTGTTCCCACTAGGATTTAGCTGCCAGCTCGCTGTGTCTGGGTCAGACATGAAAATGTGTGTTCTCCAAAGCTTCTCCTGATGTTTCAACCCCTGCTCCCTCTTAGTAGATCAGACAGTCTGACACAAGGTAACACTCTTCCCTGTAAACCTTACCCCAAGTCACCCAGGGGCTATAAGGATATGCTACTAAATCTAGAAATGAAGAAGTAAGATTTCTACGATCTGGGGGTGGTGCCACAGAAATAGCAATAATTGCACCTGTAGCCTCTGGACACCCCTCTGAGGTAATCACACAGCAGTTCCTTTCCTGTACAGATGGAAGAAAATGAGGCATTGGGAACAGAGAGTCAGGACTAGAATGTATTTTACAGCTGGGATATCTTGACCAAGACTGCTGCAGGAGCTCATCTCCTTTGCCTGCCTTCCCACGCACAGCAGAATGGGTCCTTCCTTTTCCCTGCTTAAAAGGTGCAACTACAAACTACTAAACACAGACATGAGCAGTTAATCAGGGCACTGCTGAACAGCATATTCTCCTGAACTGAACCCACAACTGACAGGCACCAAGGTCTGAAAGGGTGACCCATGCCCAGGACAACTTCATTAGAGGTTCCAAAGTGGAGACGTGTTGAGAACTCAGTTTCACAGATATGCTTGATTAAAAGCTGAAATCTTCAGAATTATCTCTCTGACTCCCCCAAACTGATTCAGCTATCAAAAAGCTCTCAACCTACTAATTATGTAAGTTTTGTTAGGAATTCATCTTTGAGGAAAGGTCACTAAGGCCTCAAAGAGCATTCAAATGCTTTACCAGCATCAACCATTTCTCAAAGCCTTGAAATCATTCATTGTCCAACACCTCCCACCCAGAGCAACTGCTAGGCAATTCAGCCAAGTTCATTTCAAGGTAAGAAGCCTCCAAGACAAAAAGTCCTCCCTAGAAATCATGAAAATGGTAGCTAGTTAGACTGTGTACCCAGGGCAGAAAGCAGAGCCATGAAACATCAACCCAAGTAGCATTTTTAGGGACATCTCCAGGTAGATATTACAAAGATCATAAATTTGCCTGGTACCCTTCTTTGTGAAGCTTCAGAGGAGGAAGTAGTAGGAGCCCAGTTAGATTTCCTTTCTCTAATGGGACAAGGACATCCAAGATGGGACACTACCACATCACAGCAAAGAGAATCACCCACAATCCCAGTCAGCTGGGCTGCAATGACCCTCTTGCTCAAGTGAGGCTTCTCATCTTCACAAAAAATGAAAATGGGTCTCTTCTCTGGCTTTGCTGAAAAAGAGCTATTGGAAAGCCGTTTTCAACTACGGCATTTGTTCTGGGTAGAGGGAATTTTATGAAGTAATATCATTTGCATTGTTCTAGTAGGTTATGTTAAGTTCCCTGTTCAAGGTGTTCTCTTTTCTTCCAGCACCCTCTCTAAAACATGGCTTAGCACCCAGCTGACTAACAGCTTTTCCCTGCACCTCACTCCCACATTCCCAGAGGCTGATCTCAGAAAGTTCTTTTGCACTTTAGAGTAAAATATACAGGTCAAGTGTTTTACAGGCAGGAGACAAACAGCAGAAAGGCTGATGTGTCAGTGTAGGCATCCTCCCCAAACCATGAGGTTTCCACTCCCTTCAGCAATGAGGCACTTGTGCAAACAAGTCCATAGGATGATAAACTTCTTCTGTCATCAGTCTCATTCGAAACACCTCACAAGAAAAATCAGTGCTGGGGAAGGTGGTTGTAGATAACTAACCCCAAACCCTCCCCTGATTTCCTCCTCTGTACAAGGAGGTTCAGTTATCAAGTTCTACCACAAGCATCCAGAAGGCAGAAATTGCCCCTCTCTACCCACTTCCTCCACAAACCATAGTCTAGAGCCTGCCTCTAGACTGATGTTTGTCAGAGCATTAACTATATCATAGAATAACCAGGTTGGAAGAGACCCACCAGATCATCAACTCCAACCATTCCTATCAAACACTAAACCATGCCCCTCAGCACCTCATCCACCCGTGCCTTAAACACCTCCAGGGAAGGTGAATCAACCACCTCCCTGGGCAGCCTGTTCCAGTGCCCAATTACCTTTTCCATGAAAAATTTCTTCCTAATGTCCAGCCTAAATTTCCCCTGGCGGAGCTTGAGGCCATTCCCTCTCATCCTGTCCCCTGTCACTTGGCAGAAGAGGCCAGCACCCTCCTCTCCACAACCCGCTTTCAGGTAGTTATAGAGAGCAATGAGGTCTCCTCTCAGCCTCCTCTTCTCCAGGCTAAACAACCCCAGCTCTGTCAGCTGTTCCTCATAAGGCCTGCTCTCCAGCCCCTTCACCAGCTTCGTCACTCTTCTCTGGACTCGCTCCAGAGCCTCAACATCCTTCTTGTGTTGAGGGGCCCAGAATTGAACACAGTACTCGAGGTGCAGTCTCACCAGTGCCGAGTACAGAGGGAGAATAACCTCCCTGGACCTGCTGGTCACGCCGTTTCTGATAACAAGCCAAGATGCCATTGGTCTTCTTGACCACCTGGGCACACTGCTGGCTCATGTTCAGTCACTGTCAACCAACACCCCCAGGTTCCCCTCCTCCAGGTAGCTTTCTAGACAGACTTCTCCTAGTCTGTAGCACTGCTTAGGGTTGTTGTGCCCCAAGTGCAGGACCTGGCATTTGGCCTTGTTAAACCTCACGCCATTGGACTCAGCCCAGCAGCCCAGCCTGTTCAGGTCCCTTTGTAGAGCCTCCCGACCCTCCAGCAGATCCACACTTCCACCAAGATTAGTGTCGTCTGCAAACTTGCTAAGGGTGCACTCAATGCCTTCATCCAGGTCATTGATAAAGACATTGAACAGGGCTGGACTCAGCACTGAGCCCTGCGGAACCCCACTTGTCACTGGCCTCCAGCTGGATTTAACACCATTTACCACCACTCTCTGGGCCCGGACATCCAACCAGTTTTCCACCTAGGAGAGTGTGCGCCTGTCCAGGCCAGAGGCTGACAGTTTCCATAGCAGAATGCTGTGAGAAACTGTGTCAAAGGCTTTACTGAGGTCTAGGAAAACCACATCCACAGCCTTTCCCTTGTCCAGCAACTGAGTCACCTTGTCATAGAAGGCGATCAGGTTAGTTTGGCAAGACCTGCCTTTTGTGAACCCGTGTTGACTGGGCCTGATCACCCGGTTCTCTTGCATGTGCTTCATGATAGCACTCAAGATCACCTGTTCCATGACTTTCCCTGGCACTGAGGTCAGATTGACAGGCCTGTAGTTCCCTGGATCCTCCCTGCGACCCTTCTTGTAGATGGGCACAACATCAGCCAGCCTCCAGTCCAGTGGAACTTCCCCAGCACATTCACCAGCTCCTTCAATACCCTTGAGTGAATCCCATCCGGCCTAATAGACTTGTGGGTGTCTAGTTGGGCTAGCACGGCTCTGACCACCTCCTCTTGGATCATGGAAGCCTCATGTTGCTCCTCTAGCTCCTGGGTTTGTACACAGAGGGAACAACTTCCTTTACAATTAAACACTGAGGCAAAGAAGGCATTAAGTACCTCAGCCTTTTCCTCATCCCCTGTCACCGTTGTTCCTTCTGCGTGCAATAGGGACTGTATGGTCTCCCTAGTCCTCCTTTTATTATTTAGACATTCATAGAAAGATTTCTTGTTATCTTTAAGAGACTTTGCCAATCCGATTTCTAGTTGAGCCCTTCTGATTTTTTCTCTACACAATCTCACTTCCCTCCTGTAGTCCACCCTAGAGGCCTGTCCCCTCTTCCAGAACCCATAAACATTTCTCTTCTTCTTGATATCACTCCAGATCTCTCTGTTCAACCAAGCTGGTTTTTTCCCCTGCTGGCTTTTTTTCCAGAACATAGGGATGGCTTTCTCCTGAGCTGCTAGGATCTCCTTTCTGAAGAGCTCCCAGCCCTCATGGGCTCCCTTGCCCTTAAGTACTGTCTCCCATGAGACTTTGCCAACCAGCCTTCTGAAGAGTTCAAAATCTGCCCTCTGGAAATTTAATGCTACTGTCTTGCTAACCACCCTCTTCACTTCACCTAGAACAGAAAAACCCTATCATCTCATGATCGCTTAGTCCTAGGCATCCTCCTACTGCTACATCCCCCACAAGGCCTTCTCTGTTCACAAACAGCAGGTCCAGGAGGGCATCATCCCTTATAGGTTCATTCATCAGCTGTGCGAGGAAGTTGTCTTCCACACACTCCAGGAACCTCCTAGACTGCCTCCTTTCTGCTCTATTGTACTTCCAGCAGATATCAGGAAGATTGAAGTCTCCCACAAGAACGAGAGGCACTGATCTAGAGATTAACCCCAGCTGTTTATAGAAGAGCTCGTCAGCTGCTTCTCCTTGGCTGGGTGGCCTGTAACAGACTCCCATCACAAAATCTACCTTCTTATGGGCTCCTCTGATTTTAACCCACAGGCACTCAATCTCCTCATCGCCACAATCCATCTCAACAGTGTCCAAGTCCTCCCTTACAAAGAGGGCTACCCCACCTCCTCTCCTTCCCTTCCTATCCCACCTGAAGAATTTGTACCCCACCATATCTGTACTCCAGTTATATGAATCATCCCACCACGTTTCCGTGGTGGCAATGACATCATAGGCTCCTTGCCCTACAACAGCTTCCAGCTCTTCCTTCTTTTTACCCATGCTGCATGCATTGGAGTAGATGCACTTCAGCTGAGCTGCTGAGCCTTCAGCCCTCTTAGAGGGAACAGAGTTTGTTCCCAATTGCCTGGTAACTGGAGTAGCTAGCACCAGAGTGCCCATATCTCCCTTACCACCCCCAGGTGTGTTCTCCCCCACTTTCTGTGTGGTGTTGTACTGGTGGTCCTCACCAGCACACCCTCTCCGAATCACTAGTTCCCTACATCCAGGCTCGCTCCTGTCTAGCCTGGTCTCAACCCCCTCCCCCTTCACATCTAGTTTAAAGCTCGCTTTATGATCTTAGCTAGGTTTTTAGCAAGGGCTTTAGCCTCCCTAGGAGACACACGTGTCCCATCCTTAGCAACAAAGCCTGGGGGTGCATGAGCCACCCCATGATCAAAGAAGCAAAGCCCCTTTCCTCACACCAGGCTCGGAGCTAGGCATTAATTGAATTCTTCCTGACTTCCAGCTCCCCTCTATTTAGCCTTGGCATGGAGCAGAATACCATTTGTGTCCCAGAGCCCTCCATCATTTTCCCAATGGCCCTTAAGTCTTTCTTGATGGCTTTGGTCTTTCTGTTTACTAAATCATCATTACCAGTTTAGGTTGGACTACTATCAGAGGATAGTAGTCTGTCTCATGGACCAGGGAAGGAAGTTTTCTAGCTACCTCCTTCACTGATGCCCCTGGCAAGCAGCAGACCTCTCTGTGGAGCAGGTCTGGTCTGCAAATGGGTCCCTCTGTTCCTTTCAGGAAGGAGTCCCCTACAAAAAACACCTTCCTCCTCTTCTTAATGGAGGATGGTGTGGCCTAGGGAAAGATTCTAGGCTGTGGGAGCCATCATCCTCAGGAATGGGTTCCACCTGCAGCACATGGTACTTGTTCACCAGGGGGATCTGGGGTTTCGCTATCTGGTTGAGGGGAGCAGGTTTCCTTCATCTGACAAGAACTTGCTGCCATTCCTCATCTGTTGTAACCCCAACCTTGCAGTTAGCAGGTGGGTTGTGTTTGGACATACCAGCTCCAGCAGGCTGCTGAGTGAGTGAGAGGGCACTACTCCACTGATCTATCTCCCTCTCACACTCCCTGATGGTCCTCAGCCTCTTTACCTCCTTCCCTAACTCCTCCACCATACGAAGGAGTTCCTCCACTCTAGTGCAGCTTTCACAAGTGGAGCCAGTAACAGAGGCACGAGCTGGTGTGGGAGGGGGGCACTGCCTGCCGCTCAGGGTCTGGGGAGCTGCATGAACCCACTGTGGCTCTGTCTGGGTGGCAGCATCCATCCTGCCTGCTGCAGCACATGGAGCAGCTTTAACCTTCTGCCGGGTGGCCACCATGGTCTTCGGTGTCCTCTGTCTAGTCTCTAGGTCCTCTCTGCGCCCTGCCTTCCCGCCCTGCCCGCTCAAACTGCCACACTCCTCTTCGCGGTGCTCCCAGGGGCCCGTTTAAATCTCCCGCGGTAGCGGCCGGGCCCGCCCCCTCCCGTCAGGCCCCGCGTGGGACCAGCCTGTGTGTGCCGGCTGGCAGGAGCCCCGGCCCCGCCTGGGTTTTTCAGGGATGTTCCCGGCTCCGGGAAGCTCCCACCGCCTCAACATGTCCAGCCCACCACAGAACTCACCGTCCTGCTGCCGGGTGCTGCCGAAGGAGCAGTGTATATCCGCGTGTTAAAAGCCACCCTCGCTGCAACAGCCTTTAGCATAGTCACTTTGTTCAACCAAATAAGAGCTGATAAATCTAAAATTCCTTCTTTAAGCACCCCCCGCTCAGTTCTACTGTGACTTGAAAGAGCAAGTGAAGCAAGTTCAGGTCCAGGGAGGTTATTCTCCCTCTGTACTCGGCACTGGTGAGACCGCACCTCGAGTACTGTGTTCAGTTCTGGGCCCCTCACCACAAGAAGGATGTTGAGGCTCTGGAGCGAGTTCAGAGAAGGGCAATGAAGCTGGTGAAGAGGCTGGAGAACAGGCCTTATGAGGAACGGCTGAGAGAGCTGGGGGTGTTTAGCCTGGAGAAGAGGAGGCTGAGGGGAGACCTTATTACTCTCTACAACTACCTGAAGGGAGGTTGTGGAGAGGAGGGAGCTGGCCTCTTCTCCCAAGTGACGGGACAGGACGAGAGGGAATGGCCTCAAGCTCTGCCAGGGGAGATTTAGGCTTGAGATAAGGAAAAAATTCTTCACGGAAAGGGTGGTTAGGCATTGGAACAGTCTGCCCAGGGAGGTGGTTGAGTCACCTTCCCTGGAGGTGTTTAAGGTGAGGGTGGATGAGGTACTTAGGGGCATGGTTTAGAGATTGGTGGGAATGGTTGGACTCGACGATCTGGTGGGACTCTTCCAACTTGGTTATTCTGTGATTCTGTGATTCTGTGAAGTGACTTGAAACAGTAAGTGAAGGAGACCCAAGTAATTAATTCCAGTTTTATTTAAGGTTTATTTTTAAAATGGCTGAGCTGACCTCACACATTAAAACAAACCTGGCACTATAGGAGAGTTAAGCCAAGGCCGTACAAAGAGAAACACATTATCTAGCTGATTTTGAAATGGTGACAGCCCCTGTAGTACCAGGTGGGACACGACATAAAGGCATCTGTCAACAGATGAAACTTGAAGTCAGAAATCAATAGATGCAGAGCATAAAGTCTTTTTACAAACAGAAGACCAAAGCCTGCTGGCTGCTGACACAACCCCAAAACAGCGCCAAACACAAAAAGACACAGTAGCAGTGCTGCAAGGCAACAGGGAACAAGCTGCTTGCTGTCCACAGAAGCCCAAGTTAAATTTGCTTCTGCCATTCCAGGTACCCATGAAATCCAGCGTCCCTCTTCAGTTCTTTGGCACATCAAGGCCATCTCCTCTGCTCTAGCTCCCACGTTCCTGTTTCAGATGAATTTTGTCATTTTTGTGAACCTCCTGGATTAGCTCCAGCTCTCTTAGCACAGGCTGCGAGTCAAAGCCATATTGCTGCTCCAGTCTCAACTTTCGGCACATTTCCTTACCCAGGCTTCTTTCTGCTCTCCTAGCTCAGAGACCATGCTGCCTTGACTGACAGCAGGCTTCTGCAGCACTCCTGGAATCATCTCAGTAATTGTGTAACTGAAGTTTTAACCTTTACTTCATCCTGCTCCAGCACCCTTTGGATCAACTCCATCATCTTCTGTAGGTCTTACCACTGATTCTCTGCAGGCATCCCTTTTGGTGGTGAGCTTCTATCCAGCTCCCATCTGCATTGCAGTTTCGCTACTGTTGGCTATCTGCTGTCCAAGTTGGCAGCTGCTTCTTTAAGATTCCATCTTTGACGTTGTGAGAAGTCATTAACAACAAACAATGAGATCCTAGAGCATTAATTACCCATACGCTTGATCCCGTCAGGCTTACAACCCCAAAATACATCTACAGGCTCTCTATTACTGTTGAAATAAGAAGCCATTAAAAAGTCCCATTATTTTACAGTGGAAAGATGGAGAATAGACTTCACCTTTAGCAATTTTTACATTGAATACACAGTTTTCGACTGAACAAATGGATTATGCAAGCTCTTAATTAGGAATGCAGTTCAAGCAAATAATATTCTTGTACTTTGGTCTGGATCAATTTTACTGTCAGCCAAGAATGGTGGGCTTTAAGGAAGCCAGTAGCTACTTGCAGGCCATTGCAATCCATTCTTGCACAGTACATCACTGCAGACGTGTCCTACCTATACCAACCTGCAGCATTTTGAGAGACAGATGAATTAGGATACGAACAGACAGCCTGGCTAAGACGTGGCGGCCTTTTACATGCCTCACATTGCTGACCAAACAACCTATTTGGTACTTTTTCAAAACCAGGGTCCTGAAAAGGGGCATCAAGTTGAAAACAGGACACAGCAGCAACCCCAGTTTCTTTCCAAAACAGTGAGATTTGTGTCAATGCAGTGTTTACCCCCCAAATTTCTTCTCAAGCCCTAACCAGACTGTTTAAGTCAAGTAAGTATCTCCATGGAAACCTCCTTTCTCAAGGAGCCTCCTTGCTGGAGAAAACCATGCACCCCTTTTGTTTAAAAGGGGGAAGCAGTGTGGTAGGAGCATAATGTCTGTCTAGAGAAGAGCCTGTAATGAATCATCAGCCAGATTTGTCCTTTAAAAACACGTCCATTTAATTAAGACATTTTAGGGATGGCTAAAGGTGTGCTATCGCTGGTGCATCTAAATTAGTAAGTACTGCCATCCCCTCTATCCCTGCCTCAGGTCCTTCATCTCAGCACCACAACTTGCCTTCTTCAAGGCACACAGGGGTGTGTGCACACCTCCAACTCAAACTCTTGGCCCCAGTGAAATCCAAATCAATTATTTGTTTAAAGAAAACCTAGAGGTACAGTAAAATTAATCACACTAGTTCTTGAAACACAGGAAGCATCTTGTCAAAGTTACTAGTTAGTTCTTGAATAAGACCATCTTCTGTGTTTCAGAGAACAGTTATAGCCTCCACCAAGCCCTTTGTAAGTTGTAGCGTGTTTTGTCATTTTTTAGTACAGGACTGCTTGAGATCCCTCAAAAAGGAAGCCAATTTTCTGAAAAATTACTCAGTTTAATATTTCACGGCCTAATATAGTAGGGAGACTTCATTATTATCAGGCATATAAATTATTAAGGGTTTTGATTAAAAATGTTTTTAATTCAGGCAAATCAGTGCATAGTGTATGTAAAAGAAAAAAACAAACAAGCCACCAAAAAAGTTCTCTAATTGGAGTTGCTTCCAAATCACAACAGAGTAAAGATGTTCTCAAACAAATAAGCCCCAGAGGTTAATTTTTAAATCAGAGTTGCCATTTAAGAGCAAGGACTGTGCCATAAATGGCTATACCAAATTTAACCCAGGTGCTGACGTCAGGTGATGCACACATGGAGAGAGTGTGGAGGAAAAGGTGTATCTCGGAGCAACAAGACCAACAAAAACCCACTCTCCTAAGCTTATGGTAGTTAGGACTTTTTTTAAAGATTTTCCAAGAACACAAAAACATGATGTGCCTGTTAACTTGAAACTAGGTCCAAGTACATTGTAGCACAGGACGCATCTGTGGTCACAGTCTTGCAGCTCCTCAGTGGAGAATGAAAGGCTTTTGGCAAACCTTCTCTCAAGCAGCTAACAGGAACCGTAAGAGGGATAAACAATCAGTCCCGCCATGTCCTTTCCACTATGCTACAGAGAATGCAGAAGAGGATCTTAAAGACATACAAATAACTCTTTACCTTCTTCGGGGAAATTTAGCAGAAGTCCTGCTGCAGGACTTCTCACGTGTGCTCTCAGGGTGTATCTGCATTGAGATTCTCATGTCAATGGGATGCAGAAGATGCAATGGGGAAGGGAGTTAAAGAGAAATCAGAGACGTTAAGCACATTTGTAAATCAGATTTAATGCTGTGCTGTCAATTGCCAAATCTGACCTGAGCAACATGAGATTTTAGATCAAGTGGGATCTAGCCCCTAATTCTTTTCTTCCCATGTATGCCATCTTGAGTCTTCCAGAGGAAATATAAACAACTTCTGTATTAAAGGGAATTATTCAAGGGTATTGGCCTCCCATTTCACAACCTCTACCAAAGCTCCAAGCAGAATTGCTCACCAACAGATCATATGAGTCCCCAGGATGGCAGCTTTACTGTTTTGCCCTTGGATACAAGCTTTGTGAGGGGAAACACTTAATGCTACAATAAGATGAGCTGTATATACACAAAGTTAGAGGGGCTGTGTATTTTGGCAATGGACTTCAGACTTCTGTCAAACCGTGACCACCCTGAAACACAAAGGACAGGAGAAGGCAAAAGACCTCACAAACTCCATCTACATTCAATGAAACTAGTGTAATTGCTGTCAGGTACTGTGGAGCAAATAGGAGAAATACATTTGAATTAAAATCCAGATGCAGGGAAGAGAGGGCTGAGCCAGCAGCAGGTCTATACAAGAAGCAGGAATGGGTTTCTGTGCAACACAAGTGCTTTGGAAAGAGATGAGGTTACTCCAGAATAGGTTTAATCTCACCTCATAAATTACCAAAGCAGCAATTATAATACAGATCTTTTATCAATTTTCTCTATGCTTAAAGTTACTCCCTTGAGAGCCACTTGCTGTTGCAAAGTATTGCAGAAGAAAGGGTAAGATACAAGGTTTATATATTACTTCATACAACACATTCAAGCAACTGGTGAAAACACAAACAATAATCTCATCTGACAGACTTGTCTGATGACAGTGAATTCTCCAATCTTCCATCAGCCTCAAGTTAAGAAACTCAGCAGTCATTTTATTAAAAATCAGTATACAGATGAACATAAGCCCAGTGTTTACAACCAATCTCTCTAGAGGTTCCAGGTTTTCTGTACTTTTACAGACTACTAGCAAACAAAAGCATAAGTAGCATAAAGAAACTACTATCATTTAAAAAAATTAATGTCCCCAACATGTCCAAGAAAGCAGCATCCACAACCAGTTTGTTTTCCATTAGACTTGCTCCGAGAAACAAGTTTTCAACATCATTTTGCAGGTGAGTCTTATCTTTATAACAGTAATTGCTCTGTTTGCTTTATCATACAGGGCAAAGGTCTCTAAGAAGCTTCACAATGCTGAAAAATAACCCTCAAAGGGCTTGCTGACATTTTTCCTGTGATTTACCTTCCATAATATCAGTGATGTTTGAGACTGGTTTAACTAGTTGAGTTGAAACTAAAGGAAAGGCCCCAATTCACACAATTTGGCAAAAATATTATTCATGAATTAAGTTCTCCAATGGCTGCAGGAAGCAGAAGCTTTCTCCATATTCCCTCAAAGCATCCAGCAGTGCTGTAGGAGGGATGTGTATTTACACTCTCGTTCCCCTTTCAGTTGATACAGCTGTTCACATTTCTGCTGTCTGCTTGCTTCCCTCAAGTCATTCAAAGCACAGAGCAGCCTCAGTGGTGTAGTAGCAGTTTGGCAGAAGCAGGGAAAATCCAGACAGCAAAAGATTTAATTTATTAAGATAAACATGGTCTAAGGCTCCACATTATTTTTAAAAATGAACACAGTAAGAAATACGAAAACAAACTGGCTTAGCTATGTGTAGGTCAGGTTCAGACATTCTCAGAAAGATCTTCTCAACCATACAAAATACTCTTCCTCTCTCACCCACATCACAAGGATGGAAAGACTGTTTGCTATTTAAGACCAGCAATATCCCTGTTGCATGCCCTTTCACATTCAGTGAACAATACCTCTGCCACCCTCCAGGGCAGATCAAAGTTTTAAGAACACTCCTGCGAAGAAGGAGCAGAAGGGGAGAGGGGCAGGTAATTCACTCTCTGAAATGAACATCTAAAAATCTTGACACGATGACTGTTTTGAGCCCACCACATTAATGGTTGTTCTTGGCTGCCTCTTTAGCTGCAATAATCAGAGGAGTGAGGCTGGATAGAGGCTTTGCAATTTTCAGGAACTGGTGCTAGGAAGAAAAAAGAAAAAAAGGATGAAACTTTTCAGAACATGCCCCAAAAAGTCTGGTACCTACTCAAAATATTGGTACCTAGACCCACATAAAGTCTGACCAATCAGATCTCTGAACAGGTGAAACCAAAAAGTGAGAGAGAAGGTACATAGGGCAAGTCCAAAAGCTCTTCTGAAAATAAAAAGCAACTATATCCCTCTGAGGCTAAAAGGTAGTTAAAAATTGGCAGAAATGTTACAGTCAAAACTTCCTCCTTCTCCAAGAAGTAGAAAATGACTACTTTCTGATATTTTGGGACTGGGAAAAAAGTGCTGTTACAACTGCTGTCATTCTGCCAGTGATTAATGCTTTGCTACAGCCTCAGAAAGCAGCTACACATCAAAAACTGAATCCACTAGACAAACCAGGGGAAAGAAAAACTAAAAGGGAGTTGTCTCACAGTTGAGGTCTGAGTGCCCCTGATCAGAGATTTATTTTACAAGGAGGTACCATTTTCCACCCCCATGGAAAATTTGAGAGAAGAAACACAAACCATTCCTCATCAGTAAAAAGCCTGACACTTTGGCCCTCGCCTTTCACAAGGAGTTCAGACTAAGATACCAGGTTTTCAGTGAAATAACTGATGACAAAGTGATGAGACACTGGCACAGGTTGCCCAGAGAACGTGTGGGTGCCCCATCATTGGAATTGTTCAAGGTCAGGTTGGACAGGGCTTTGAGCAACCTAGTCTAATGAAAGATGTCCCTGCCCACAGCAGGGTGGGTAGGATTAGAGGACCTTTAAAGGTTCCTTCCAACTCAAACCCTTCTATGATTAAGATATCTCACAAGCTTTGTTCTGTCACCTTTGTAAGGAGTAGTATACACCAAAATGTGGTAACACCAAACTGCTCCAGTTAATGCAAGTCATGCATATTCCAATGCGCTTTATGATCCCTCCACCAGAAAGGAGACAAACAGGACATCTGATAGCTAGAAGCCCTCTGGCTGTCTAGATCAGAAAAAGCATGCCAAGACCATGACAACACATACAGATATCATGGTGTCACAGCCAGCTGTATGAAGAAGCCATTAAGGGGCTCAGCATTTGACCAGCCTCAGGCACAGCTATTATTTGAAGTTGGTCACAGAACATGCTGCACAGCTTCTGGTAGCAGAAAGTACAGCATAGAAAGGGAGTAGTGTGTTAACACATTATTACAAATTTAGGTTTTGAGGTTGTGGGCTTTTATTTCTGGTAGGCTACCTTAGCTGTGCTTGTGCCTTAGGCTGATGGAGTATTTAAGACCCAAACAAGACCTCACCGTAAGCCTTGCCTTCACTTGGGATTGCCTGATTATTATTGATTTAGCCCTTTTCACCATCACCTACCTGCAGCAGCTCCTTTGCAGATCCTCTCTTTTCCACATCCATTTCAAGACAGCGATTTAAGAAGTCTCGGAATATGGGTGAAAGCTTTTCTGGATTCTGCAGTTCTGGAGTCCCATTAGTAGCAATGAGATACAAGGCCTAAAGCAAGATCAAGCACCAAAGAAACAGGAGGTTATGAAGGTTAGATTCCATCTCTGGATTACAGAGACACCCATTCCTCCTCTCCCTCACCCCAGTACAATGAGGAGGAAAAACCCACCTTATCAGGGTGACTAATCAATGCTTAAGTTTCAGCAAGCAGAATAGCTGCCAGCCCTGTTTTTATGTGGATGGGATCCAGTCCTTTATTGTTCTATTTTCATAATCTGGGTTTGGATCCTGCAGGCCTCTCAAGGGATTAGAAGGACAAAAACAACATTCCAGACTGTGTTTACATAGGGAAGTTAACTGGCATGACTTTACCAAGCGCTAGACTCCTGCAATAACTGTATCTTCATGGGAAGATACCCCTGAATAAATACCCCTTTTTTTCTGTCAGTACTTTGCCTGAGTGCACAAGGCCTAACAAGTCAATATGATAAGGATGCAGTTGGCTCCCCATAAAAGATGACCAGCAGAGCCTCAAGCAGCTTTTAACATCCTGCAGAAATAAGCACTTCTGCTATGGCCTGGGGATGAAGTAGTTTCACACCCCACTCAGAACTCAGAACTCTACCGTTTCAGATTTCATGCAAGAAACTTCCTGGATGGAATTTCAAAGGAAAGAGAAATCTGTTAAGAGACTTGTTAATATGCAGGCCCTGTAAGCATACCACTCAGCACATCCCATGGATGCAGTCTTGATAGCCTGGGAGTCAGCACTAATTAAGTTAAATGAGGCCGAAGTACAGTTATTTAACCACCCTTGTTTAATTCATTGCTCAGTTTCTTTCCCTTCACTCTTCTTTGCTGCTGTTCTTCTCTCCCAAAAAAGTTGAACAGAATTTTTCTAGACCCTCTCATCTCGTGTAGCTGAGGGAGAAACCATAAACTTGGCTTAGAGTAAGAGCAGCTACATCCCTACAAATTGACAGCATCACACCTTTCATTAAAAAATAAAGAATGGAAAGACATTGGTAGGCTTAAGCCCTGTCTAAAGACTTATTAAGCCTGAAGTTTTTATTTAGAGCATGTAAGGAGAAATTATCCACCAAGTAGGAAAAAAATTTCTTTTTATAGAATAGTAACATGTCATATTTTTGAACCTGAGGAAAACTCTTCCCCATTTATAGGGCACAAAGATCCAAGAAGTCAGCTATTTTGGTGTCATCAGGTACTGTTTCTGCCTCTATCAGCATCTTCAGAAAGTGGGAAATCATGATTGTGCACGATCTAACTCTTCAGAGCTGAGCAGAGGATATGCTCAGGAAGCACCCACAACTCTTCTATCCAGAGCCAACTGTGGCTTTTAACTAAAACTATCTCAATCTTCTCATTACAACGTCTAAGGAGATACAGGGCTACAGGTGGTAAAACCACACTGGAGGATTCACCTGCCTCCTTTAGAGCCCAGTTTCACCAGCGGACTTAGCAAAGACCTGAGGGCAAAAGACACTCGCTTACTCTCAGGGGGTTCTCATTGAGGTAGGGAGGTTCTCCTTCGATCATCTCAATGGCCATTATTCCCAGTGACCAGATATCCACTTTGGGTCCATACGCCTTCCGCGTTACCACTTCAGGTGCCATCCAGTATGGGGTCCCCACCATGGTGCTGCGTTTGCTCTGCTCAGGAGTGATCTGAGCACAGAAACCGAAGTCAGCTAGAAAATTAAACAGGGGCAGGGGGGAACAGACTTAGAAATCAGCAAGTTTCTCCACACCCAATGCTTACTGGTGCCAGAGCTTTAGTACAAGTAACCCTGCTGCACCACCCAGTGCATTGCTGCTGCATCTGTGAAAGAAAGGGTGTTTTTTCTGGCTATTACAGGAGACGGCATCAAAAGGGAAGTTTCTAAGCCTATTCACTGAGACCATGAGGATTATACAGCTGTTGACTTGTTTATGTGAATGATGGGGATCAGTAAATAACCACATATGGACATTGAGACACTTGAATGTGTGCAGCATTGTGCATCTGTAATGCACCATGTAGTACATGGTGTAAAGACTGTTCCTGGGTATTTGAGAACAGAAATTAATGCACAGTCTGATCTAGAAACAACCCCAACGCACATACTGTATTGTTTGGCAATAATTTCAGGCCAAAGATATAACTTCCACAGCAAGATACATCATCCATCCAACAGGATTCACTTTACAGAGAAATCAGTGTTCAGAATAAATTTAAAGTACCTACATTTGCAGTGATTATTTTATTTGAATAGATAGAAAGATAGAGAGGCTTCAATCAAAGATTGCTGAGTCCTATGTCTTATTTGTATTTGACTTACAAAAAGAAAATTAATTCTGCTCTTGCAAGCCCAGCAGAATCAACACAGCAAGATGCCTTGCCCATCTTGACCCCTGTGGCACTGCAGGTCTAATTTTAGGCCGAATGATGTAAATCAAGCTAATCCCTAGCTGAGTCTTCATCAAGGTTAACAACCAAGAAAGGTACATATGGTTCATAAACAGAGCAAATGTCCAGCACCGCCAGTAAGGTGCTCATGTCCGGAAGGTTACTGCATCATATCCACAGGGACTTTCTTAACTTTAAAAGAGCACTTTAGCCCTGATCAGCTATTCATCACTAAAATTCCAGAGATCCACCAGAGATCCAGGTCTAAATAGCAATTATGTGCAAAAAAACCCTACTTTCTTACTCAGCGTTTCTGCACTGTGTGAATTTTGAGTCATATCTGCTGTCACTGTTGGCAAAAATAGATTTTTTTTATGCCTGTTGGGTGCTAGCCAACAGAACTGAGAGGAAGAGAAAGGGAGCACAGTTCTGCTAAGCCTATAGGTGGAAGATAATTATTCACTGTTCTCCAGCCTTCTCTCTGCATAGGCAATGACAAGCACAACAGCTACCTTAGCACCCAAGGGGCAGAAGAGCCTCAAGGTCTTCATTACTGGTGAAAACACAAGAAGGAATCAACATTTACAGCCTGAATTGGTGTTTTAAGATTAAATGTTTTCTAGTTACACTGTTTTCAGTTCTCTCTCCACTTCCCCTGGCCCAAAGTACCTCCAGTATTTTCCAGAGATCACTCACAAATAAAGTAACCTGTCCCTACACCTTCAAATCCAGCTTTCTAGACTGGAGTAGCATTAAAATACTGTTATTTTAGTCCACAAAAACAGACAGCTCAACACTAAATAAGCCTCAAACCTCCCTTTGAGTCTGGTATCAGTTTGTAAGGATTCATGCTTGCCAACCTCTATTAAAACCAATGCCATAAAAATATCTAAAAGATCATTTCTATGGCCCCTTCCATCACTACAGCAACAAGTATTTCAAGGACCCATGTCCCCAACAGGCCTGGATTGATAACTCAAGTCATCACCAGTACTGTTCTCCACATACTTAGTTTGACAGAGCCATCCATTCCCAGCAGGATGTTGTCACTCTTGATGTCTCTGTGTATAACTTGGTTTGAATGGAGGAATTCCAGAGCTTGAAGACACTGAAAAAAAAAATTATGAAATTATTCACCAGTCACAATTAGCCAGCTAATGGACTCTAATAAAGTGCATTTTGAATAGCAAGGGCTTAGTGTCTTAAAGTCTTTCCTACATCCTGTATGCGTAGGGCTACTACAAAGCAATATCCGACTGGGATCAGTAGGTCCTCAGAGGACAGGTTAGTCCCAGAAGAGCTGGAAAATGGGCACAACCAAGGAGATTCCAACCCCATTTTGCACTCCAGTCCCTCCTCCAGGGTGAAACCTATTAGGGTTGCATTAGGATCATAAGCTGCAGCTTCCCAGATGGAATCCATCCTCTGAAAGAATGACTGTTGCATTACAGAAGCTGGACACATCTATTCCTGTGGAGCCAGAGGCAGGTGCTGAAAAACCCATGTTACCTTCCCAGTTATGGCTCCCTCAGAGGGCAAATGCTGCTTTACCTCTCGGCACACAGCTGCAATTTGTCCTTCATCCATGCAGGTCTCTGTTACAACATCTGTTAGGGAGCCTCCTGCCAAGTACTCCATGACCACCCAGAGCTCTTCTCCTACAAGGTAACTGAACAGCCAAAAATGGATTTTAAAATCAGCAATCAGAGTCATGGAGAGCTTTTTGGTATCTTGGTTTGGTGGTGCTGAAGACTACACAGGTAGAGACTAGAGTTTCTTTCAGGATACAGAGCCCACAGACACAGGTCTATGCCCCTACTTTCAGCTCCACTCCAGAATAGAAGGTGATACACTGGCCAGTTTATCCCCAGCAGGAGAGACTCCAGCAGAAACAGTAACACCTGCACAGCAGCCCCTCAAAGTGAGAGACAAGCAATAGGACTGCTGTCAGAATTGCTCCTGCCAACTCCGTGGATCATTTACCTTCTAATGGGTTCTGAAAGACTCTCCATGCACACTTTCCTTCTTGCCCCTATTCTGTTGCTAGTTCTTCATAATTTCTGCCAAACACTGCTTTCTCCAGATTTTATCAGCACCCTCTCAACAAATCAGTGTCACCTTGGACAACACAAAGCTTCCCTGCCATAGCACTCTCTGCAGTCCAAATCCACTTGATTGTAATGATGGGGGCAGAAGAGGCTCCAGTGTTCCTGCGTGACAACCTGAGGTTGCACGTGCTGGGAACAAGCTGGTATCCCCTGACATCCCCTGGCAGCCAAAAGGGATGAGTGAGCCAAGAATCACACAGTGAACCAAAGTTGTGCCATAAGCAGTCAAAGGCACGTGGCAAGGCCCAGGCTCCTCAGTAACTGATAGATTTGACACAACATGCAGGGAGCTGGATCTAAGGGTGCCTCCCAGCCACTTTCCATCAAGTGAATGCCATTTCAGAAGACTGAGTGGTCTTGGGGATCTTTTCAGTCTCTAAAACTGGCTTCTGCTGCAGCAAGTTACTGAGCTACCTACTGTAGGCGTGACTCACAATCATACTCTCAGCAGTTCCCGAGACACCGCCAGGAAGTCCACACACCTACGTGCTGCTCTCCACGTGACGTCAAGGATATCATGGTGTCACACCTTGTCACCCACAGTCACCTTCCAAAATGAGGATAGCAATAAAAACAAACTGATAAAAGTCTTTGAGGAAGAAGTAGGTGGTCTACAGCTTTCTCGAAAAAGCAGGTAAGGTCTGCTCCTGTAAGGTGTTCCTCAGCTTCCAGTGAGATATCAGTGAGAGAAAGGTGTCCACAAGCCTTTCCTATCACAATCATACGCTAGTTAGTCATAGTCCTTTTTTATTGATAAACTTAACAAAATTTGCCTTTGCTTAGAAGAGCAAAATCATTCCTTACAGATTTCTGCATCAGTAATGTGCCTCCAATATGGAAGCATGAAGTTAGGCAGGAAGGAAATCAGTGTTTTCTTGTAGCATGGTTGTTGTACAACTTCAGATTTAGTCATTGAACTTCTAGCCCTTGTTGAGGTTGAGACTAGGGTCAGTGTAACTGGATTTGTGGGCTTTGTTAGGTTAAGGAGAGTTCTTCAGAAAGAAGGAAAACAAAGGGCAGGAGTTTGCTTCACCTTACACTGGGCATCTGACATCTGTGTTTAGATGCCTGATTTACAACTAGGGTTCTGAGGGCTTCTTTCATGAAGTAGAAATACACTGGCACCTTCAGAAGGTAGCTCAGCACAAGTGACTGCTTGTCTGCACAGGAAAACTACTGCCACTGTCTTCAGAGCTGAATGTTTCTAAATTCAGCTCCTAAGTACAGCTGAATTATGCCATATGACACCCTTAAATGTCACAGCTCACCTTCGTGAAACACTGGCCACTTACACTGCAGCAGAAAAGCTGGCTGAAGCATAAATGCACTATTTGCACAGTGACATTCAGGGGGACAGTAAGCCAGCCAGACCTCTTAACCACGAGCACATAGGTCGTGCAGGTGAGGAAGCATAAAGCACAGGAGCAGAAGTTAAGAGAAGTAAGAGAGATGGTTTATACTGATGACTATCTTGCAGCTCCCCTTACGGACTCAGAAGGGGAGAGACTGTCAAAAACTGAGCCACAGAAAACAAACCAGATCCCACAGCACCAAGTGCATCCGTCCTCATACTTCCTTCTATGACAGCAGTAGACAGAAACCAGCATGTAGCATTCAAATATCAGCTTCATTCAGTGCTCAGGAAGCAAACAGGCATATTAGCCCAGGTAGGTGGGACGCTGCTCCCCAGCAACAGCATCTTGCAGTTGCAAAGCCACTTCTTTACCACTTGTTTCACTTTACACAGGCAATATTCTTCTGCTTTTTATAAGAAATGGGCATCTGCCCAGCATCCCTTCTCTGTACACACTCCTGCTACAAAATTTCAGACGCAGACTTCCTGTCCCTTCAAAAAAATAGCTCTTTACATCTACGCATTGGACATAGCACCATATAAATTCAGCAACACAACTGATGCTGCCACATATAAGAAGTGCTTTTCTTTGGCTCAGACATTAGAAGCTTGTTAAATAAACCTGTTAAAGAAACTGCTGTTGAGATTTTTATATACATGCAGAGCAAACAAGCGAGCAAACACTCATATTTTCAGAAGAGATTCTAGGTCACATCCCTCCACTGTATCTTCCAAAAAAATGAGCGGCCAAGATAAAAACCTGCAGCTCACCCTATCGAGGCCATCTTTATGCTACAATAAGCCAAGTCTATAGTTCATCAGGACCGCTGGATTCTGATGTGAGTGCAGCAGACTGAAAATCCTGCTGCAGCTCAACTGGAACTAGTTGCCTCTTTCACATAACATGAATGGTACAGGCTTGACACAATGCACCAATGTTATGTTGATGGTGAATTCAAGTCACTGTGCAACACTTTTGCCTGTTGGGCTTTTAGTACGCCCCAGATTTCAATGCTGGCAATTTGAGACCATTTCCTGGAATTCAAACACAGGAGATGCAAGAATTTCTTCCACTTTCAAAGGCAAGCCCTATCCCAAAGAAGCACATTTACCAGTTGCTCCTTCTAAAGCGGCCAGACTCCAAACAGCTGATGACAGTGGCACTGCCACCATAACCTTTACACAGAGCATTAACGTCCAGTGGGGATATCTGTTTGCAGGCTTGGGCATTTTACTGCCTTGAGATATAGAGATCAGAATTTTCACAGCTACATACGTTTATTTTAAAAACAGCTTATGCTTGGCACAGCAGGCACTGTGTTGTTTATTTCTGCTGTGTTACTGTGCTAGTCCAAGGGACATCAGGTCAGAACTAGATGAGCAGGTGCATACACAGATAAGCTATTAGGTACAGTTCTTGCAGTAAGGAGAAGCAGGGATTCAAGGTGGAGCTCTCCCATATGATGTAACATATACAAGATTGAGGAGGATTGCCACAGAATGAGCCCACAAAACCCAGCTTTGAGCAGGGAATAATCCTGATCTCCCTGTCTTCCAAAGGGTTCTTCCACTTCTGCCAGGTTTTCTTTTCTCCCTTATTCACACCCACAAGAAAGCAGCCTTACTTGGTTACATGTCACATGTCATTCACTCTTATACTACTGTGCAGAAAACCTCAATGGACAGCCACAGGGACAAGATTACCATCTGTCCCTGTAAGGATTTTACTCCTCTACAAGCAGAACACTCCTCTGCAAGCAGAATGTCAGCATTGCTCAGTGGAAGAGGAAAGAAGAGGAAAGCAAATACAAATAACACAGTTCAAACTGCTTCTATTTCTTCTCTACTAGCAGGAAGGAAATGGCTCATTGTATCAAATCTGGCAAAGCAGAGAGCTGAAGAAGTTCTGACAGCATACTGCTAATGACTTTGCTGGCAACATCTCTAAAGAGAACCCAGATACTCCACTCATATTGTTTCAGACACCTGTTTCTCCTAGGATACGGAGAAAGATCACCAACCCATCCACATCCCATCATTTCCACATGCATTAAACAATGCAAGTTTTCCAATACCTGCATTAAGCTGAGACAGGATTGCTTAAGACGGTTACAAGGAAGCGTTTTCCAGAGTGCCTTTGTGTTCTCTTCAAATTATGACATACCTGTCCAGGTAGTTGACAATGTTAGGGTTTTTGTTTTCCCTCATCACAAGGATTTCATTAATAATCAGTTCTTTTTTGGGCTGCTGCTGCAAATTCATCTGCTTAATTGCAACCTGCAGTGAAGAAAGACAAAGTAAAGCATCAGTACAGGAATCCTCTAGAAATCTGCCAGTTCCGGTGTTGATTATTTTAGTCTCATGTTCATGTGAGGTGGTAAAAGACTTCTTTCATCATGGGTTACTCAGTCACTTAGTAACTCTGAGTTCCTGCAGCCAGTCTATTTCCACATATACTGGAGGATACTTCATGCCAAAAAAGACAAGGAGAATTACTGTTTTCATACTAGGCCTTCATATCACAGTTGGACAGCCATCTCCATCTACATCTTCTTGGCAATAAGGAAGAAATCTTACTTTAGTATGAGATGAGATGTCAAACACTATTTATTATAGGATTCTTTTATTTTTGAGTGGATGTTTCTTGAAGTTTTTTGGTGTCTTTTCCTGCTCCCATGCAAATTTCTGCTTCTAGAAATCTACAGTGGGGCAGCCACCCATGGAGGGAGTAAATAACGTAGTCTGAGCTTAGTAATTCAAGGTGGTAACACTACTTCCTTCTGTTATAGCAAAACCTGGGAAAAAGAAGCATTGGTGCCAATATAAAAGGCTGAAAATAAGGGAATTGGATTCAACTTTATCCCCAGTCATAACTGAAGGGCAATAGGAATGGATTTGCCAGCTGGAACCCTTTGGCTTAGTAGCTTACTGTCTGCTTCAAGATATCTACTCTGAATGTATCTACGCAGCAGGGTACAACACATTTTTAACTCTTGTGTTCAGCTCTCCACACTACTAGGACTTTGTGAGAGCACCTGGCTCTCAGACAAGACTTCAAATCAATAAGACTACTCAGCACTGCAAGAGGCAGAAACACTTCCACAGACACTAACAACCCAACTGTATTCAGAACAATACTTAGGCAAAGGCAATGAAATGTAATTATGCCTTACAAAACTGCTACTTGCAGAGAAAGAGGCCTAGGTGAATGGATGTGAGCCAGTAACTCCAGCTCATAAAAGCAAGAATTAAAAGAACAAGCCACAGAGTGACAATATAGATGGATACAATTAGCATTTTGATAGTATAGCAGGTGAGACTATAGAAAAATCCCAACACATGAGAAGGCAAGAACAGAGAGACACCATGCTGTGTTTCTACAGTATTCGCAAGGGCTGCCAAGCAGTACTTAAAGAAGAAAAAAACAAAACCCCATGCTGTTCTTTGCGCAAGACCATGAAGGGGAATGGGAGATGAAGTAGAGAGGGCAAGTATTTGATGCATATGAAATAATCCCTGAACAATAGTGAGGAAATTTCAGAGAGTCTCCTGTACTTCCTCACTGCTCTTCAGAGGCAGACCCATGGTCCAAACGCATACAGAGGCATTTTCCTTATTTAAGACTGTCCCATGTATTAGGATACAAAACAAATGGTTGTATTTAGACTAAATGCCTATCATTAGTGAAAATGCTTAACAGTCTTAATCCTGGGAGCTGCCTAAGGCTCCTGTACAGAGCAAAACAAAGGAGTTTCCTTCCAGTGCATCCAAAATGTGTTGCCATTCACTTGAGTTCCTGAGCTCAAAGGATTGGTAGCAGCTTGCGTCACAGAAAGGAACAGATCAACAGCAATCCCAAATACAAATTTAAAAATCCAGGGCCCAATCACACTAGTGCAATGGGAATGATTTATAAGTAATACAAGGGTTCAAATAGTCACATGGGAACTACTGAAGGGATCTAGACAGAAAGCAGAAAACCATCAAAGGAGTTCTTCCTCCTTTAAGATTTCTCATTGCTTCAGGATAAAGCAGTAGCCCTTCCTCAGAGGCTGGAATTAAACTGTATTAATTCGTAAGGAACTGGAAAAAGAGGAGAAGGATTTTTGTCAAAAAGCACAGTTATGAAATCTACTGGTGGATAACCCTGACATTATACAAATGCAAAGCAGACACACATCACTGCAGACTTCCATAAATATATTCAGGATAACGCATATACTTTTCTCTTTAAAAATCTTCCACCCAGCAATAAAGGTTTCCACAAAAGCTGCATATCCATCACTGCTAGTTTTATTATGCATGCATGCAATACATAGGGTATTTTTCAATATTTGGGAGAGGAAAAAAAAAGACAGACCTTCCTTGTCTCTCAGTTCAAGGGCAGAAAGCAGCAGGCAAAGGGTGGGAGGGGAACTATTTCTATGCAAGAATCAGGCAATCGTCAACCACAAGAAGTTTAGCAACAGCAAGTGCCAGATCTTGCACCTGGGACACGGCAGCCCTGGATATATGTACAGACTGGAGAGTGAGAGGCTGGAGAACAGCCTGGCAGAAAGGGATCTGGTGGTTCTGGTTGGCAAGTTGAACACAAGATTTTTTTCCACTTTTCTATTCAAACCACTTGACCGTACTTCATTAGTAAGGAAATAAATATCTCATTAAAAATAAGTTGTCATGAACCTCTGAAAGACCATCTTTATTTTGCAGCATCAGCTTGAGCTTTTAGGGCAGAATCCAAAATCCACTGCTGTGGTATTCTGGTAGCACTCACCTCCTGTCCTGTAGCTATATCCATTGCCGTGTAAACTGTACCTGAAGCTCTAAAAAAGAGAGAGAAAAAATAACAAAAAAATATGTATTACTGCCTTGTCTCTTGAAAGTGCTCTCGGTTCTGTTCCTTTTTATGCAATAATTCCAGTGGTAAATATCATCTGAAATTTTTCTGAGCCAAGATTGTTGTTGGAGCAGAGGCCAGAGAATATGTGGAACAAAACTCCTAATACGGGACAATATGGTCATGTAAACCCTTGCTGCTAAACCAGCAACTTAACACAGCTTGTAGGACCATGGGCTGATCCCATTTAAACTGGCATGACTGCATTGCCCCAGCTTACAGACTGCCCAACAGGATTACAGAGCACATAGGATCAGCTAAAGTAAACAAATGTGGCATTTGTAATGAGGGAAATGGGAATTTGAGCCTCAGCACATGGAGCTGACAGTAGATCTCTCTGTGTTTTGCACTGATCCACCTCACTACAGCCTCTCCACCAACCACTATTTTACCTCTACACTGTTATGAGGGGCACACTGAGGAGTTAATTCAGAAAGCAAATCTGTAATTTGAAGATTGTCTTGCATTCTGAAAATAAGCAGTTCCTTCCCTGCTTGCAGCTATATTTAGCTACCTGATCACCTAATGACATATTTTCTTACGTTAAAACACAGTCACACAAAAAAACCCAGTCCCTGTGATTCAAAACTTTGCCAGGAAAGGGAGAAGAGCTGGGGGGTGGGGGGAGCAAGGTGTATGTGTTGAACCCACCAAAAACCAACCAAAAAACAACAAACAAACAATAAAAAGAGAAAATTAAAAAACACAACTGAAGAAAAACCTCTTCAAAGCATCACCAACAGCTTTTCCAGCAGACTAACTTAGCCTGGTTTCAGTACTTCCGTCTTAGCATAACGTTTAGGAGAAAGAGGAGCATATACTAACCCTTGTCCAATCTTCTCAAAACATGTGTACTTCTTTTTTGGATCACCCACACTCACAATACTTCCTACGGGGAAAAAAAAAAAAAAGAAAAAAAGAGGATCTTATAAGTGCTTTTTTGTACAGCCGTAAGAACCAATTGTTCTTTAAGAGCAGCCCCACAGCCATAGCAGGCTCTGCCAAGCTTCATGAACCACTTGTCTGAAATGCAGAGGCACACAAACGCCAAGTAAGTCCTCAGTTATTTACACACATACCAGCTGTGGCATTCCTCCCTCACAGGTATTTCTCTTCAGCAATGGTGGAAAACAGACATTAAGCACACTTAACCTTCACTAGAAGCCAGTGACTGCACACTGCCAGGCAAAGGAGGGGAATACATGGCCCTCACATACATAAATACATGGAAACCTGCAACTTAAAGTGACCCCCAGCTTCAATATGCTGGATGATTTAAGATGTTCCTGAACAGCAACGTCCTCTGCAGTTGGAGGCCAGGGCTTCATTCATCTTAGAGCCAACAGTCTGCTGAAAATGTAGCCAAAGATCTCCCTACATCACAACAATTTCTGACAGAACAAAAGTATTTATGACATTTCCATACCTGCACAACTGTAGCCATTACTGAACCAATAACTGGGTTGCAAGACTCAGAGGGGAAGCTGGAGGAACTTTTCAGAGCCAAATCTCCCCTGGCCTGGCCTGGGCATTGCTCAGCTGCTCTTCTAGGAACCCAACAGCTAGTGCAGGTTTTAGCAGCAGTTACTACTCAACTGCAGCACTGCTCAGGTTTTGGAGAGCAACTCAATGCTATCTCACATCATTCTCTCTTGTAGCCCTTAGGCAGAAAAGCACTTAGCCTGGTGTTCTGCAACATGGGTGGCAAGGAGCCACTCAGGCTCAAGGTGGATTGGGTATCCACAAGGAAGACAATGTTTTCTGTACAGGGGGAAGGAGCTCTTAGCACAAGGGGAGGAGGTAGTGGGAAGGCTGGACAGAACCATAGAATAGTTTGGGTTGGAGGGACTTTAAAGATCATTTAGTTCCAATCTCCCTGCCATGGGCAGGGACATCCCACTAGATTGGGATAGATTTGCTGGAGTCCTGCAAGTTGCATGGTGGGTTGCAAAGGGGTAAACTGGAGAAGCTGACAAAAAGAGCATCACTCAATGCTCCCTACTAATATTAACTAATATTCATAACATCTGTGTAGCCAGCAGGCACCACACCCCTTCTAGGCTGAAGAAACCAGAGTCCACAATTCCTAGAGCTCAGCTAGGAGCAAGTCTCCTCTCCAACAGCTCCCTGGTGGCTAACAGGATCAAGGAATTCAGAGATAGTGTTTGCAAGTCACTCAGGCTGCCAACACATGGAGCTGCTTTTACGGGGATCTAGGGCTGAGCCTAAACAGATGTATTGTGGAAAAAAAAATTGTTCATGGTCATTAGGCCAAGAAATCCAGTAACAAGTAGAGTAAGAGCAGGCTATTTTTAGGTTGCACTGGAGAGCAGCCAAACCCACAGGGTTCAGGGCAGAGGTGAAGGAAGGGAATATGGTCCTTGTTTGGAAAGGAGGGCAAGAGAGAAGTCCACCTGTACAAAATTCACTGTACGATTACAGAAACAATGCATCTGTCCTGAGGGCAAGTATTTCTGGACACCTAGTCACAAACTTTCCCTCAAAGTCAAACACGGGCTACAAGTTCAGAATATTGACAGGCAAACGCTTCTGCAAAGCAGAGTCAGGACAGAATGCTGCACTGACAAGAGGATGTTTAATACTCTCATCCATAAAATGGGGTCACATTTCCTACTTTCCAAAAAGTCAAGTGAAGATTCATTAATGATTGCACCAATGTTGTGTTAATGCTAAGAGGTGGAGATTCATTAGCTTCCTTTTAACCAGCCTTAAGATTTTAGTCATTTTATTCACATGTCAAACTAAGGCATGAAAAAGTTACAAGCCTTAGCACAAGTACAACTCCACTGCCACTGGTGAAAAAACATCAGTTTACAACAGGATTTAAACTTCATTGCATATTTCTGACTTACTCACATCTAGAAGCTGATACATATCAAAGGCCACTGAACTTCACATACATCTGTGTATTTATGTTAAAGAATCAGTTCAGCAATAAACACCACTTGCTGGAGCAAGCAAGGTGTCAGAAGGTACAGCTGACTCCCAAGGCCCCTAAAAGCCGCACTTGCATTTCTCTTTATTACACAAGCAAGACTATTTGTATTAGAATAGCACTTTTTTCCTGCCACGGTCCCTGCTTGCTCTAACAAGCTCCGCCAGGGGAGATTTAGGCTTGAGATTAGGAAAAAGTTCTTCACGGAGAGGGTGGTTAGGCATTGGAACGGTCTGCCAAGGGAGGTGGTTGAGTCACCGTCCCTGGAGGTGTTTAAGGTTAGGGTAGACGAGGTGCTTAGGAGCATGATTTAGGGATTGGTGGGAATGATTGGACTCCAATCCAATCCAGTGGGTCTCTTCCAACCTGGTTATTCTGTGATTCTGTGATTCTGTGAACTGGTCACAAAAATGGCTTGAATTCTCAACAGTACAAAGATCCTGCTAATTAACTGAGTATAGCTGCTATTTTGAAACAATGGGTATGAGTTTCCAATAACAAGCAGTTCCACTTCACACACTATCAATTCAATTTATTCTTTATTTGGAGGAATTAGGTACTTGGATGCTTTCAGATTATATTTTCCTTCCTCTAGCTACTAGTCTTTGCTTCATAAAATACTGACCTTTAGGGGTATCCCCTCAACTGAGGAGACCAGCCTGACCGTAAAGGTGCTAACACAATTGACATGAAGTGACAAGCAAGGCATGTATGTAATCAATACAGGATTAGCAGTTCAAAGAATGAGAAATGCTCCATCTCAATAAAAGCTGGCCCAGGATGAGGGTAAAGATCAATTGCACAGGAGAGCTGGTTTAGCTGCTGGATATGCCACAGCACAACCCCAAAACACCAGGCAGCAAAGGAGTACTTGAACTGAACCTGGGACCACTATAGACACTCGGACACAACAGAGAGACATGATGATTTTTTCTTAGAAATCACCACTGATTTGGGTACCCACACAACATTAAGGCACTTAAAAATAAGCAAGTCACTTTATATCACAGTATTATGGAAAGTGAACTTGAGAAGGCATTAATTTTCTCTCCATCTTTTGGACACCCTATCTCCAACATTTCTATATAGTCATCCACACTCATGGCACTATTGCAGACTTCCTAGTCAAGTAGATTTTACTTATTGAGGGCTTGTTTTGCAGAGACTGGGGATCTAACTCCCCACGGACCTCAGTTAGCATACAGGTGCTCAGCTTACATCTATGCTCCCTCTTTACATCTGCCCCCACTTTTGGCACAGTCACAACACAGTGTCTTTGGTAAGGGATCTCAAAATTGAAATGTCAAAACATTTCAACTCATTAAGATTTTGAGAAATCAATACAGCAGGACCTGAAATTTTTTTTGTTGTTGTTTAAATAGGACATACTTAATTTCTCCAAGATTTCTTCATCTGACATTTTTGGCTTTTTCTTTTGTTTCTCCGTGTTCCTGATCAGCATGTCAGGCGCTGTTGTGCTATTTTCCGTGGGAGAAGAAATAGGAGAGGTTGCCACATCTCTGGTAGGAGGAGGAAGAGGTTCTATCACAGAGCGAGTGTATATCTAATTTTGTTGAGAAAAAAACACATATTAGTAAAAATCAGATGAACACTTAAACACATCTATTCACCTTGTTATTTTTGTTCTTGTTGTCAGGGATGTATTTCTATAGCTACTTTGTTAACAACTACATCACTAAGCAAGGACTCTCTTGTCCTCCCCTAAATTAGGCAGGTGATAATAAAAAGGCGCTTTTCCAGAAGGAATAGCTCCCACCATGCCACAGCCAAGATTCAACTGTGACTGCAGCAGCAGGGGCTGAAGAAGTATTTCCGCTCACTGATTTTGTGTGTTCAGGTCGTGGAGCTATCACAGGGGGTGGAGCTGCATCATCTTCATCATCTTCATCTTCAGACACTGAGGGTACTGCAGGTGTCTCAGAGACAGCCTTTACATTCTGCATGCAAGAAAAAATAAAAACTTAATCACTTTTTATAAACAGAATCACAAACATTGGATTAAGACCCTTATAGAGACTGCATTGAAGCAAAGGAAGGAAAAAAAACCAACAGGCTAGCAAGTTACAATATCAGAAAAATTCAAACTCCAATGATACTGAGCCTTCACAGGAAAGGGAGAGGCAGTCCAGCACTGCCTGACACAATGGTTCAGACAGAGTTAGTCATCTGGCTGTGCGATGGCAATCCTCTTCCCAAGGACCTGAGACCCACCTAGGCTCCCTCACTGCCTTCCCAACATCCACACAGGAGACCGAGCAATTCTGGGTACGATATCTGGGTTGGGAAATATCTGTCCCTGCTTATGTTGCTTACTTCAAAGGTTGATCATGCAGATTAGAGATTTCAATCTTTAAATATTTAAATTTTCATCAAAATTTTAATGTTTTCTCTAAAAGTTGGGAGGTAGAGTTAACATTGGTTTAAATACAGTGACTGAGAACTAAGTAATGAGAGATTTTGGAAGCAGAATCTGGTAAAATCCCTTTTAAAGTTGCTGTCTAAATGAAAATTTTATGAAAAATAAAAACTACTTGTATTTTTTTAAAACATTTTATAAGTGGTTAAAAAATTCTGGGTTTTTTGCAATACTATGATTAGAAATCAAAGCCACTTTTAATCTTTTAAATTTGAAACTGGATTTGAAGTTCGTGGCATCCTTTACAAAAGAAACATTTCAAAATAAACTTGGTGATGTTCTTAATCCACTAGACTAGTTCTGCTTGTGCATCACCAGTTCCCTAAGAGTGGTAGAGGAAAAAGCACTAAAAGTTCTTTCTGAAAGAGGGGGGAAAGAGCGTAATATTTAGAATCATAGAATAACCAGGTTGGAAGAGACCCACCAGATCATCAACTCCAACCATTCCTATCAAACACTAAACCATGCCCCTCAGCACCTTGCCCACCCATGCCTTAAACACCTCCAGGGACGGTGACTCAACCACCTCCCTGGGTAACCTGTTCCAGTGCCCAATGACTCTTTCTGTGAAAATTTTTTTCCTAATGTTGAGCCTAAATCTCCCCTAGCAGAGCTTGTGGCCATTCCTTCTTGTCCTGTCCCCTGTCACTTGGGAGAAGAGGCCATTACCCTCCTCTCCACAAGCTCCTTTCAGGCAGTTATAGAGAGCAATGAGGTCTCCTCTCAGCCTCCTCTTCTCCAGGCTAAACAACCCCAGCTCTCTCAGTCGCTCCTCATAAGGCCTGTTCTCCAGCCCCTTCACCAGCTTTATTGCTCTTCTCTGCACTCGCTCCAGAGCCTCAACATCCTTCTTGTGGTGAGGGGCCCAGAAATGAACACAGTACTTGAGGTGCGGTCTCACCAGTGCCGAGTACAGAGGGAGAATAACCTCCCTGGACCTGCTGGTCACGCCATTTCTGATACAAGCCAAGATGCCATTGGCCTTCTTGGCCACCTGGGCACACTGCTGGCTCATGTTCAGTCGCTGTCAACCAACACCCCCAGGTCCTTCTCCTCCAGGCATCTTTCTAGACAGTCTTCTCCTAGTCTGTAGCCCTGCACAGGGTTGTTGTGCCCCAGGTGCAGGACCCGGCATTTGGCCTTGTTAAACCTCATGCCGTTGGTCTCAGCCCAGCAGTCCAGCCTGTTCAGGTCCCTTTGCAGAGCCTCCCGACCCTCCAGCAGATCCACACTTCCACCAAGATTAGTGTCGTCTGCAAACTTGCTAAGGGTGCACTTGATGCCTTCATCCAGGTCATTGATAAAGACATTGAACAGGGCTGGACCCAGCACTGAGCCCTGGGGAACCCCACTTGTCACTGGCCTCCAGCTGGATTTAACACCGTTTCCCACCACTCTCTGGGCCCGGCCATCCAACCAGTTTTCCACCCAGGAGAGTGTGCGCCTGTCCAGGCCAGAGGCTGACAGTTTCCATAGCAGAATGCTGTGAGAAACTGTGTCAAAGGCTTTACTGAGGTCCAGGAAGATACATCCACAGCCTTTCCCTCGTCCAGCAGCCGAGTCACTTTGTCATAGAAGGAGATCAGGTTAGTTTGGCAAGACCTGCCTTTTGTGAACCCGTGTTGACTGGGCCTGATCACCCGGTTCTCTTGCAAGTGCTTCATGATAGCACTCAAGATCACCCGCTCCATGACTTTCCCTGGCACTGAGGTCAGACTGACAGGCCTGTAGTTCCCTGGATCCTCCCTGCGACCCTTCTTGTAGATGGGCACAACATCAGCCAGCTTCCAGTCCAGTGGAACTTCCCCAGTCTTCCAGGACTCTTGGAAGATGATGGAAAGGGGTTTGGCAAACACATCTGCCAGCTCCTTCAATACCCTCAGGTGAATCCCATCCGGCCCCATAGACTTGTGGGTGTCTAGTTGGGCTAGCAAGGCTCTGACCACCTCCTCTTGGATCATGGGAGCCTCATTTTGCTCCTCTAGCTCCAGGGTTTGTACACAGAGGGAACAACTTCCTTTACAATTAAAGACTGAGGCAAAGAAGGCATTAAGTACCTCAGCCTTTTCCTCATTCCCTGTCACTGTTGTTCCTCCTGCGTCCAATAGGGACTGTATGGTCTCCTTAGTCCTCCTTTTATTGTTTATATATTTATAGAAAGATTTTTGTTATCCTTCACAGACTTTGCCTATCTGATTTCTAGTTGAGCCTTAGCCCTTCTGATTTTTTCTCTATACTTGTTCTCTACATTTTTTCACTGAATCTAAAATACTTTAAGAAGTCACCATCATCCAGACATCTCATGCTGAAGTGCACTTAACTTAGCCTGTTAAAAGAAATCACACCTATGTAATAGGAATTTCCCGAATATCTACAAAATTAAAGGGTACCCAGTATCTTGAAAACCATCAGGCTATCTCTGTAGACTGGTATCTACTTTTTGTTCTGAGTTACTTTAAAATCCAAAGCATCAGATATGCTGGACTCCTGAGGATTTATGTACAATGACATGTAATAATGAACAATGGCAGAAACGTTCTCCTTTTCTGTTTGCAGATAGTTCTAAATGGTCAGATCTGAATATGATGCTTCTGATAGGAGGCAGAACAAGACAACTCTAGATAATTATATGGCAGTGAGAAAACAAGAGATGACAGAATTGTGATTATGAATCATCTTAAATTGAAAGTTTTGTTTTTTCCATCTCACGCTCACATAACGAAATACTACAAAATTTTTCAGCTTGTGTCTTCTAACAAAACAAACAGGAGTGCTACCTCCCCTGGCAAGGACAGACTAAAGGTCAAGCAGAGAGAAGTAGAACCTTTTATTTCCTTTTCTGCTGGAGATTAGTTCAGTTAATTAACACTAATCTACATTAGTTTTGGTCAATCAGACATTGCAGGCCATGCTAGTAATTATAAACTTTGTTAGATCACAGATGTTTATACAGACATAAATAACTTGAAAGCAGAGCAGTTATCAAATTCTAGGTACAGGGATAGAACAACTTTTATGAAAACAGAAGTACTTTTACACATTAATTCACTATTTTCTATTCACTACTTCACTATTCACTAATAAAAAGCTTCTTCTATTTACCTGATTCTCCCCATGTTGAAAAAAAAAAGTGAAAGGAGCATGCCTGTTTTCATAAACATGTATTCATTATACAAATACATGTAAGTTTAGATCTTAAAACACTAAGCAAACCAAAAGTTTACACGTAGTTAACCACTTTATGCAAGTTTTAAAATCTCCAAACTCAAGACAAAATGTGGACATAAGGCTTACCAATGTATTTGATGAATTGTAATCCTCCGTCGATTTATCTGAAAGAGACAGATAGTCATGCTGTTATAAATGAGTTGTAAATGCAGCAGCAGTGGGAAGAAGAGGAAGGGACACGTTTCCTTTTGAAGGGGTAGGAAAAAAGGCTGCTCCCAAACCCAGGCATTATCTTCAGCTGCCCAGAACAAGCCAACACCTGGCAGATATGGGAACATAAGGTAAAAAAACCTGCAGACAAATGCAAGTTTCCCAGAGCAACATTCAAATTAATACTGTCCTCCATCCATGTACTAAAAAGTTTCAATGCATTAAATCACCAGCAGAGGCAGTGCAAGATGTCCAATCTCAGCCACCTAAACTCCCTGGAACAGCAACAAAAGGTCCCAGGAGTCAACTAGTGGGCTTCTTGTTTGACTATACATGCACATATGGGGAAAACTTGTGCTTTTATCCCTCCTTGGAGCCTTCCTAATTAAGAACCATGTTACCAGACTGGTATAAGTCCTTAAAAGACCAAGCAGCAGTTAATTCTCAGAAAGAGAGGGAGCTAGAGTTGAAAGGGAAAACAAATGGTGATTGCAGGAGTTCTCCAGTGGGCAGATAATCCACACAAAGAAGGCACAAAACTTTTGCAGTATTGATTTTTTTGAGGAATTCAGCCAGCAGTTATCAAGCACCTAGCAGCTGAGGCATATTCCTCAATCACAGCACATGGCAACAGAAACACCTTCAATCCAAGCTTTGCACAAAGCAGCATCTGCATCCACACCCAGAGTGGAAACTGAAAGTGTTACAAATTTAGCTGCCTTTTTATCCAGGGTTTTTTTATCACTGGGAAACCTACATGAACACTCTGGGATCTGCCCTCCAGATGCTGGCTGTAACCTTCAGAAAAATCTGTGTTTGGGGTTTTGGCTGACCTTTGGCTGGCTGGCCTCCTCTCTTTTGTAGGTATGTGAGACATCAGGATTAACAGAACAGCATTTTAAAGAAAGAGGGGTGCTTGAGAGCCAGAGAATCTCATTCACATTTTCCTTGAAAAGACAGATCTGCTTGTTAATTAAATGAAAGAAACATCACGTGTAGCAAATAATAGAATGTTGGACAAAGCAGCTGTATGAGACAATCACCATGTACCTGTGAAACTCATGTACTTCTGGCTGTTAGAGATCTTCTTGGAGTTGTAAAACTCCAATACATCCAGCACTGCTTGGGGGTTCTTCTTCTGCTCCGACTTGGTGATGTTGGAAGTCTGCAGTAAACGTGCCCACTGCTCAGGCATTCCCTGTGGGGACATGGACCTCATTAGATCCCAGTCAGCCTAACGTGGTTCACAGCACACGCACCCACCGCCACAGTTCTGCCACAGTTCCCAGGGTTACTCAGTGCTGTGAGAGAAATAGGAGTAAAGAGGAGAGGAAAGGAAAAGAGGTGGTGGATTGATACCTTCTCAGGCACTGTCTGTGTTACATGTCACACATTCCTTACATGGCCATGCATTGCGACTATGCTCACAGGCCTCTGGCGATCCCCATGGCCTTTGAAGACCAAAATTCAAAAGATAGAAAGGAAAAGACCCAAATACTGCAGCTCAGGAAGAGACTCAAGTAAAAAAAAAAAAAAAAACAAAAACTTCATGCACAGGAATACAGATATTTACACATGTCCAAGAAAGATTATCAAACTATACACTGTAGAGTATCTAGCACAATGAACATGCAACATTGATCAGGGTCCTCTCGCAGCACTAGAGTTCCTTGATAATACTAGTTTGGTGCCTGTTGTAACCAGAGCTGGGTAAGCAGAAATGTTTACCTCCCATATGAAGCTTCGAACTTCATTATAGAAAATAAATTTATCCAGAGTACTGCCTGACTTGTACCTTTCACCACCAGCAAGAGCAGCAGTTTGTAGAAATGAAGCAGCAAATGAATGGAATCCTTTATCAATAAAGTTACCCTCCCTGTTTAACGGGATGGCTGGTTATACCACTCAGGTAATGCCCCACTACTACATCTACGTTAACTTGGGGAAGTCCAACGTGAAAAACTGAACTGTACACACGATTAGGCTTAGAAGAGCAAAGTCCCTGAAAAAGAAGCATATTAAGGACAAGTAAAAACAGCTTGCTCACAAACGATTTCTGTTGCTATTAAGTACTACCTCAGTAATGAAAATTAAGAGGAATAATACAATGAAATACGACTCTGTCTTCATAGCATTTTGCATGCTAATTAAAAAATAACCATAAAAGCATCCAATATTTAGCCTTCGGACAACACACACATTCTGTGATAAATAGTTATGTGTAGCTGCATGTCTCCTAATGGGGAACTCTCAGAGTCTCAGAGGACTATGCTGTAGACCTAATCCAGCTCTAGAAAGGGAAGAGACAGAAGGAGAGATATACCATGCTTGCTGTTCTTGCTGTTCATATCAGCCAAAAAAAGCAGGAGAGAAAAAGTTTGCTGGCAGCCTGGGCTTCGGGGATGTGCCAAGTCTGACGAACAGTCTCTCAGCAGGATTTAGTGGGTAACATCTGCAGTTGTGTTTCAAAGGAGATCAAACTCGATGGTGGTGATAGCCTTGCCAGCATTACTGTATAAAAGATTGATATGACCTGGCTCCCCTCAGCAACAGGGCAAACCACATAATTCCCTTCTACTCTAGATTCACTTACTGTGAATTCTCCCGTGACTGCATCAAACCCCACATGAATTGTGTGTTCGAAGTCTGAAGGGAGGGAGATCTCTGGCCGTTCTTTCTCTTTCTTTTTATTGGCTGGAAGAGACAATAACAAAAAAAGATGTAAAAATCCATAAAGAATTAACATGCCCCCAGCAGCTTCCAATTTACCTACCTAAATACACTCCCTTTTGCTAGTTATAAGATTTTGATCTAGGGCAGACAAGTAGCAACTTTAGAAACCTTCTTATCTCACTTAAGAGCAGCCAGAGTGAGTGGACAAAAGAAAAAAAAAAAATCGAAGTCCACATACAGGACACGCATCAGACAAGGAAACTGATAGTTTGGGTATGTCAAGTATCAACCGGTAAGGCTAAACTCAATAGCATAAGAGCTATTTACCTAAAATATTCACTCAGATTTACACAGGTCAGAATCAAAAGCACTACAGTGACAGTAAGCTGGAGTCATGCAGCTTTGAACATATTTTTTATTTGTTGTTTTAAAGGATCTGAACAGGCTGGACTGCTGGGCTGAGACCAACGGCATGAGGTTTAACACGGACAAATGCCGGGTCCTGCACTTGGGGCACAACAACCCTAAGCAGTGCTACAGACTAGGAGAAACCTGGCTGGAAAGCTGCCAGGAGGAGAGGGACCTGGGGGTGCTGGTTGACAGTGACTGAACATGAGCCAGCAGTGTGCCCAGGTGGTCAAGAAGGCCAATGGCATCTTGGCTTGTATCAGAAACGGTGTGAACAGCAGGTCCAGGGAGGTTATTCTCCCTCTGTACTTGGCACTGGTGAGACCGCACCTCGAGTACTGTGTTCAGTTCTGGGCCCCTCACCACAAGAAGGATGTTGTGGCTCTGGAGCGAGTCCAGAGAAGAGCAACAAAGCTTAAGGGGCTGGAGAACAGGCCTTATGAGGAGCGACTGAGAGAGCTGGGGTTGTTTAGCCTGGAGAAGAGGAGGCTGAGGGGAGACCTTATCAATCTCTACAACTACCTGAAGGGAGGTTTTGGACAGGAGGGTGCTGGCCTCTTCTCCCAAATGACAGGGGACAGGACGAGAGGGAATGGCCTCAAGCTCCACCAGGGGAGATTTAGGCTTGAGATAAGGAAAAAATTCTTCACGGAAAGGGTGGTTAGGCATTGGAACGGTCTGCCCAGGGATGTGGTTGACTTGCCTTCCCTGGAGGTGTTTAAGGTGAGGGTGGATGAGGTACTTAGGGGCATGGTTTAGAGATTGGTGGGAATGGTTGGACTCGATGATCCGGTGGGTCTCTTCCCACCTGGCTATTCTGTGATTCTGTGAAAGCAAGTTTAAAAAAAAACCTAAGTAAGTGATGTTAAATATACACTTACCTCTCATATTTAGACAAGGACAAAATTAACTACAAATGCTGTTTATAAATTTCTTCCTTCATCCTACATCCTCAAAGCAGAGTTTATGAAGAAAACCAAATACAATGTGGATGCTTTTGCTGCAAAATCTTATAAGAGCAAGACCATTTATATTTGCAAGGTCACAAAATGAACTAACAAACTTTGAAGAGACAGAGCAAGAGGGAGAATCTGGCAGGTGAGGGGCAGAAGTCACAAAGAAACAGGAAAGGAAATAAATCAAAGCAGATGTACCCTGCAAATTTTCAAGTGAGGTCTTCATACAAGACTATCATTATGCCTTGTACAAGTTCATCTGTATTCATGACTAAGGATTCCACCTTTCTTGTAATATTTACTGTTCTCCAGAAATTGAGATCATTTCAAGGAAGAGCCATGTTCCACTTGGATTTGCTGCTGCTCGCAGTTATAAAATAAGCAGAGCCAAGAGAAGGTGACTAAACCAATGTTTCCCAGCTGCTACCTTTTGTACCTAAAGCCAAATGGAATTTGTTTCATGGCTGGCATTCCCCAGTGCATTCTTGGCAACATGAATGCCAACCCCCAGGCATTTCAGAAATATGTGAGGCCAATACTCAATATTGTGATTAGTTAACACTGCCGGTGACTAGTTGAGAAGAGATGGTCAGAGCTTGCCCCAAAGGATCAAATCCTGCCTCCTTCAGTGCCAGCTCTGGCACTGTTCTCTGCATCATTACAGAGTTACTGTTGCACAGAGTAATTTTGGAGAAAGAAAAGGATCAGATGCTCCTTTTGGGAAACGAAGATGGAACAGATTGTTTTCAATCCCTCTTTCAAACAAAGGGGATGTGGGAAGCTCAATCGAAGAAGAGCGTGGGAAGCTCAATCGAAGAAGAGCGAGAGAGTTGCCAAGGGGAAGGGGAGGAGAAGCTGAAGTGCTGGAGGACCCATCACAGAGCGAGGAGCTGGAAGAAGACAGAAGCAGCTGCTTGTTAGCAGATGCTGAGCAGCTGCAGCACAGAGGCCTGCCAAAGGAACAAGCAGCTGTATCCAGCAGGTATAGAGAAAAAGCTGCATGCATTAGCGATAGGTGGAAAGCAAAAGGAAAAGAGAGGCAGACGGAGCCATCAGAGGCACCATATTCTATAGACCTGTCTGCAAGATCAGTCTGTTATTCCAAGCCAAGGAGTAAGGAGTCAGCTCAGCCTAGAAGCCCATCACTCAGGTGAGGAAAAGGAGCACACTTGCACTAGCACCACAATGCAGGAGCACTGCAAGTGTGACGCACGCCCACACATGGTCCAGAACGATTGCCACAGTGCATTTGAACATACCCCTAAAAAACTTCAGGACATGAAGTTGCTATCCAGAAGTCAATACACTTTTTTACAAGTGCTTTTATTTTATTTCTACATTCAGACAGCCAGAGGTCCCTGCTGCACACTCAAATCCCAATAAAGTTCACTGCAATCAAGTTCTCTGCATTTCAGTATCCGTTAAACCAGCAAACTGAGATGACTGCTGACTTATGCAGTGCAGCAGACAATGGTCTGAATGAGCCTCACCTACACAGAGCAGTAATACCAGTTCTGGTAGGACTGATTAAATAATGAAATGGTCTCTGCCACGTCAACGTTGCAGCTCTCTGTTCATGTTCAACACAAAGGTAGAGAGTTTCAGTACAGCTACACTGCCACATAGCAACAGAAAGACATTTTTCTGCATTTATGACTTATGTTGCTTTCATACCCTTGAAGCAGTTAATGTTCTCCCAATTATCTTAATTTCCTAAGCAATCATTTCCTACAGCATCTCAACCCTTTGCATTTTCCATGACTCTCAACAACTATTTGGGACAGCTACCACAAACTCATGCAACAATTACTTTGCCTTAGTTGTAACGTTACAGCAGGTGAAACCACAATTGCTCTCTATACTTTTTAAAATCTTCCTGCCTGCCCCACTCACAGTTTTACAGTGCTCAGGCTGAATTCACCATGATGGTAACATACACAAAGCTGACACGAATTCAGAGATTTTCCTCCATTAGTCTCAGAGGACAACAAACTTCAGAAGCTTTTGATCCAAAATCTGACAGCCTAAACATATTAAACCACTGACAGCACAATTGATTTTTTCAGTAGATATTTAAGTCATAACAGGAGACAGAAGGCAAAAAGAATTAGAGACACGCACTCTTCATCTTACTAAACACTTAATCTCCCCTCTACAGTGTTCATATTATCCTTGTAATAAGTCAAAGCCCTTGAAGAATCTTAAATAAAGATACGCTCTAAATTGTGCAGACACCTCCAGAGCAGCTTTGCAAGGGGACATAGCTCAATGAAAGTCTGCAAACATGAATGAGGCCCAGGATTTAAGCACCACGTGTCCTTTACACCACAGCTCTGTTCATGCTCGGGTATAGTGCCAAGGAAAAAACTCCTTTGAAAGTACCTTCAGCTAAAGCTGCCCTTCTGGATCCAGTGACTTGTAAATGATGCTCTCAGGATTCCCCCTCTTTGTTGGCTTCCCCTCTGATCAGGAACCATAAGCTCTCAACAGGTCTGTCAGCTGCTCCACAGCAGGACTCCACATGTTTGAGCTGCACCTTTGTGTAAGGCACAACCTCTTCACCATCTTTTCCTTTAGTACTGCTCCTTGCCCCAAGTAAAAAGCTACAAACGGATTGACAGCATCAACTTCAGCAGCTCTCAGGCTACAGCATAAAAGCCCATGTCTGTATTTGCTAGCAAAATTAACTTGCAGAGTATTTCAAATCTTTACAGGGTGTTTACAACCCCAGCAGACGCTAAGCACAAATCACTGGCTTCCCTGGGTAAGGATCCAAAGGTCATGGATTTGCCCCAAATTACACTCCTCTAACTGAATGGAAATCAACTCCTCATTTAGGCCAGCCAAAATAAGAAATAACACCCAAATTATTTCAGGCACAAAGAGACTGTCTAAAGAACCAAGAGTTTCATTAATGTTTAAGCAGCAGGAGGCACTGAGAATTTAGTTATCATCATGAGATGAGGAATAGTCTTCATAAGATGAAAACCAACCCATCTGGAGTGAAGGTGACACTGCTAAAGGTATTTTTTGGCTCAACAGGAATCAGACGACAGAAGCAACCATTCTCCTTCAGATAGGTATATTGAAACAGAAGGCTCTGCTGGGCTTGGCTAAACAAAAATCTCTCATGTCTTGAAGCATCTGCTACATTGGCCAATCTTCAGTAAACACAGGCATCTTCAAATCAGCAGCAGCCTGTCTGCTGATTTTATACAAACTGTTCACTTTTGCAGCTCTCCTTTAAAACCTACTTTAAACTAGCATTTCAGGTTGTATTTCTTTCACTCTCTCATAAATTTCAGGTGATTTCTTTGTTCTCTGCAACTGTTGAGCCTAGAGATTTAAAAAAAACACTCCCTTAAGTAAGCCAACACAAAAATCCTGCAGCTCTTTAGCAATAATGTTAATAATGACAAGTTCTAACCAAGATCCAGCAAACTTTCAACATAGAGTTCCTGGGTTTCTGGATAGTAGAATCAAAAATCCATGTTTGTAAAATAATCCAAAGTTGCTAAAGGTATCAGCTAATAACAACCAGTGCTGTAATATTTGGTAGAAAATTAATCTACATCTTATTTAAACTACTGGAATTAGTAATTTTGCTAACAAAAATTAAGGAGGCATTCTCCCTCCTGAAGCCCAGGAAGCTGAAGATACCTAGGCTTGACTTTAGTTATCCAGTGTGGAGATAGCATTGCAGTGCAGACTGTACAAAAAAAAATTGATATATTGGAAAGAGGAACTCCAAAAAATAAGTCAGCTATAAAAAGAAACCAGCATGTATTAGGAGATGGAGATTTTTTTCTTACATCACTTCAAAAGATTCATGAGAGAGAGGTTTTAAAAATATCCTGATCTTAAAAATTAGAATTTCATCTAGAGTTCACAGTTCCTATCTCCATTTCCATCTGTCACAGTCCCTGAAACAGGAGAAAATTCCTTCAGTTCACAAGAAAAGTGCAAGAATTTGCAGTAATGGATTATTCTTAACAGCAAGTAGACTATGTCTGACCCAAACCGAGAACAGAGTAAATGACCACACAGTAACATGACAGGCCTGGCAGAAGATGGCCTGTTAGTCATGCTTCACTCAAATTATTTGCTGTTAATAGCAATAAACAGCCAAAAGACCTCACCCCATTCCCCCCAAAGGAATTGACAATACCAGCTTATAACTGGTACAAAAAAATTACATTTCTCAAGACCACCAAGGACAAAGTAGGCTGGGAAGGGGCAGAGCTAACCTCAGTTTTCAGGGACATGGTTCTCATAATATAAGGAGGGATGGAGCACAAAACAGAGAAAGTGGGATGGTTTACATGTGGCAGGATTCATCTTTATAAAAACCAGATCTAAAGCCAGCATCTTATGCACCCCAAAATAACCAAGACAGCTGTGCAAGAAACAAACGCACAACATCTTCTAAAACTTAAACCATCACTATCCATCAGGTGCTCAACTAAGGTCATTCAGAGCAACATTCAGACAGGATGTTTATAAGAGGAGACAAATACTGTACTTTTATCTCCTGGTAAAATAGCTCGGTAAAATCGATCCTTCCTTTTCTTTTCTTCTGGGTTGGGAGGCAAAGGTTTTGAACCATGGTTTAAAGTCCCAGCATCTTTGCTTCCCGATCCAATCATAGTGCTGGTATTTCTCATCGGAGGAGCTGGTGGTTTGTCTTCTGTTTCAACTCCATTGTTAGACATCTTCAGTGGGGGAGGCCGTTACTAGGAACAGGAAAAAGAAAAGTCATAAGAAGCTTTATTTATTTTTTGTAAACTAGAATCACACACTGTCAAATAAACCACAACCAGGTATTTGCACGCCAGCCTGTAACCTCATACCAATCCAGATCCAGTGCAACAAATTTTACTCAACCTCCAACTTTTTTCTGTTATCAAGACTATCTTCAAGCTTTTGAGTCATTTATCATTAAGAAATTCCTGCTTCAGGATACAGCCAGTTCTTAAGAAAACCAGGAAGCAAAGCGTAGGATGAGGAGGTAGAGTGATAAATATGAGGTAGCAAAGAGAAGGGATGCCTGAGAGGAGCCACCAAGTTGCTGAGCTCATAAGAGCTCTCAGAGCCATGTTAGTCCCACTAAGAACTACAGCAAGAGGTTTGCATCAGTCTCCAGTAGAGCACAATACAGAGAACTGAAGCTGGGACTCAAAGAGTTTTGATGCAGCCACTTGCTAAAGTTCAGAAGCAAAGATGGCCAGGAAAGCACAGAGCTGTACCCACATCATCTCTAGTCCCAGGCCAACCCTGGCCTTCCCATGGTAGTGGCACGCTGCAGGCACAATTCAAACCACCAGAAAGGTGACTGCATTTTGTTCTGTGGAAGGGTCAAACAAAACTAGATCCCCAAACACACATAAATCTTTAAGTAAATAATCCCTGCTGTGCCAATTTAAAGACGGAAGCTTTGGAACAGGGTAATAGATTATTCTGCAACAACTAGCTTGTTCCACCCAAATGAGATCAGTATTACTCCAGACACTGCCTGGCTGCAGTGAGATCCTTCCAGAAACTGGAATTTGCCTGTATTATATTCTCAAAAGAAAGTTGGGGGGTTAACTGCAGAATAAAGACCAAAGCAGGAACAACTTCTCTTTGCGTGGAAAAAGCAGTTCAACAGCTTTACTAATTTCAAAGGCAGTAAGGGAAGATTTTTCACTCAGGGAGAATTATTGGGTGGCAGAAACTCATAAGTAATTTGCTCTCTGTAAGTAAGAAGTCTGGTTTCAAAGCAGAGATTGCTGCTGGCTTCGAGGGAGCTGCTTTTCCATAGACTTGACTCAGAGGAACCACACTGGGTTACACTCCAAACACATCCCACAACTACACGGCAGTCCTATGACCGCACAACACTGCCCTGCCAGTCTTCAAAGACTTCTTTGGCACAGGTACTGGTGTTCAACATTAAGTGGCAATATCTGGACCCAGGGCACACTGCTCTAACAGTTGCAGGCAGTTAAGAAAGGCAAATGCTGAAGGCACTCAGCTGTAATGTATTAAGACTTAGTTGAAAGCAGCATTCCTAACTGTTCCTACCAAGGGTTCCATAGGTGCCAGCTACTAAGCTGTGGCTGATCTGCATCTCCACTTTCTCCTCTACTTGTTTCGTTCCTGTTTTTTTCATGCTTGTTCTTAAATGGGAGGGCTGGCAGTTTTGTAGAGCCTGTAAGGTTTTGGACAAACCTTTACACACAGGGTGCTTTATAAAAGGCTTGCCCCCACCCCTGCTTCCTCCCAACACAACTATGCAATGGAATTTTAAGTGACAGACTAGTATTTGGGGTATTGATTTGAAGCGTGAGACAGTTTTGGCATTTGGGAGAGGTGGGAGGGAAATTATGTGTGCATTTGTCTGGGCGTGTTGTTGCATGCGCCCTGTGCATCTCCCATCATTCATAACTTCAGCCTCATGCCATTCTACAGTGAAAAACAGAGGAGAACTAAGTGACAGCTGGAGTGACAGCCATGAAGTGGTGCAAACGACTACTCTCTCATTTAAGCAGTGGGGAAAAAAAGTCTAAACTAAAACTCAACTGGTAAATTTGGCAGCCACTGCTGTGCACGTATCTTGTGCAACATGAAGATACTGCGGCTTCACGGATTGCAGCGTCAGTGGTGTTGGTACTGCACTGGCACAACTAAAGCTTTTGAAATACATAAGCAGAAGTGCCACATATGAGCTGCATTCTTTGCACTGAAGCTTATTTCACCATGAGGAAGCAAATTGCTGGTAAGGTGCTAAGAATATGCTGCAAATAGGGAAGCAGAAGGAAAACAAATGTTGGCAGCTCCATGCCTGCCAAACATCCGCCTCAGGAGCAGGCATCACATCTGTTGCTGTAACACCCTGGTCAACCCCCACAGGGCTTTGAATAATAATTCTGGTCCCCCATGGACCAGAATTCCTAGAGCTGCAGGCATGGCTGAGGTGGCAGAGCACATTGTCTCGTTGCTGGGTCCCTCACTCATCAAGTAGAGAGGTGAGCAGGTGAGAACCAGTGCTTGCTACCTGCTGTCAGAGGCACAGGACTAAGCAGCGGACACAGTACAGTTTATTGTACTGGGGAATGGATGCAATGTCAGACTGACAGGCAGTAGAAGGAAGAGATTAGAAGAGCATGAGGTTCCAGGCTGGAGAAAAATAAGTGAGAAGAGGAAGAGTCACACACATAGCCCTGCCCCAGATTACAGGCAGAGGCTGGCCTAGTGCTGGGGGAAGGAAAAAGAACATAAGCAAAAATAATGAAGACCATGAAAAATAAGATAAACCTTTGAATGTCAGGCATCCTCACTCTCACTTCCACCTGAGCAAAACCCAAGGACATCTGCATAAAGTTTCTTCAATATAAGAAGGTTTTTCAAAATCTCTCCGCCAGAAAGCATAGAGCACAAATTAATTACTGTTTCACCACAGGGCTAGCAATACTGGTAGTACAAACTCTTATTTATCTTACATTATTATCTTAATAGTTTAACAATCAATAATGTTTTACACCTACTTGATAACTGCAATTTTCATGTGGCCAAAGCCTACAGGACACCGTCTCCTTTCTTCTCCATAGCTCAAGCTACCAGACCTTTCTCCTCAGCAGAATCTTAGGTTTGGAGTTACAAGAGCTAGTTAATCTGTTTGGAGATGGGGGTAAGAGAATTTCTTCAACCCACAAAACTAATAGACCAGCTCTACAGAAGTTATCCCCTCTAATATATTGCAGCACTATCATAGAGGGTTCCCAAAAGCCTTTTTCCACCACATGTTTAAAGGGAAAATCAAAAACCTGCTTACATAAGTCTTCCTATTCTGATACAGAGACGCAGTGTATCCCCAAACCCAACATCACTATACTTCAACCTTCTGGTGGCTTCAAAGTATGTGAATGAAATCTTGCCCTGACAGAATTACACCCACCTCTCCAGGGCTTTCGAGTACAGCGGAGCAAGGAGACATACTGAGTGGTTACAGAGGTGGCCATCTCCCCCACTGCAGCCTAGCTGACTGTGCAAATTCTCTTCTTCCTAAAATAACTCCCTGTCAATTCACATATAAGAGAGCTTTAAACAACCCATCACGCAGGCCCTCTCAAATTCAGAGCACCAGGCAGTCGCTTCACCAGCCAGCATAACATTAGTGTTACGCCACTGAACTGAGTCACTCTGCTTGGCGCGATCCATCCCAACAGGAATGCAAAGCACCACCAGACAGAGTTACTTCCTTCTTCACATCAGTATATCTCTGCCTCCAGAAATTTATTTTATGTTTTCACAGTATGGTTAAGTTAACAGTGGAAGCAATGAAACAGCACGTGAACTTTTCAGCTGGAGCCAGTTGAGGGAACACATTTTAGCTGCAGACACAATTATTCTCAACTACTATATATATGAAAATACCAGCACTCAATCCAAACCCCCCAGACATCACTAGGAAGGCGCAGTCATGACATAGAACTACTGTTTCTACAGCCATTTGGGAGTACTGTAAGTTCAAGCTGCTTCAGCACACAGTACTTATGAAAACAAAAGGTTTACTGCAGCCTGTGGCTGGCCTAAGTCAAGTTACAGCAGCCTTCAAACGCTCCCTTCTCCTCCCCGTCAACTTCTGAAGCCCATTAGTTAGATTACGCCAGCCTTAACAGAGTAGAACACCAGAACTGACAAACTCCTTTCACACCTACAGAACACTTCTGCAGGCAGGAAAGAGTGACAGACAACCACGCACAAGGGGATAAGAGACTCAGGAAACCACTTGGCAGCTCAAGACAGACCAGGCAGAGGTATTGAACAGAAGACGGCACCCAAAGGTGCCAACAGCGGCATCCAAGAGTTCAGAGTACACAGACATGCAAGAATCCACATAGGTCTGCTGATCTACTAAGTAGATATGGCTCAAAGTCATGACGTTTATGCCTGTAGTTTGCCTGCCATTCATCTAGTAGAGTGAGACTCCAGCGTATGTGGAGCCTTCCAGTACTACTGTGTGTAACAGACACACATGCAAAAGGAAAAAAGAAAAAAAAAAAAAAAAGAGAGATAACAAAGATCCTCCACTTATGTATTTTTTCCTTCTGGTAAACCACATAGTTTCAAACCTGATGCTCCATGCTGAACTGTAAGTTTCTACCAAGCTGGTCATGTTTTCTTTGCATTCTCTAGCAAGACAAGCAGATGACTGATTGCTAAAACAGAAAGCAATTAAAAAGTCAGAGTAGCTAAAACCTATGCTACAGTAGATGCCATAAAGATAACCATGTCCAATGCACACTAATTGCTGGAGTCAACACGAAAACTCATAAAAGAGCCATTTATAATTCATGCAGTCTAGCAAGACAGTAACTGTAATTTACTGGCTGAAACTTACAGATTAATAAACGTTATTAAACAAGAGCAGAGGAAGAAGACACTCAGCAACTGCTTTTCCCACTCTCTCTACATTTTTCCAAGATGCTATTTTCCTGTTGTTGCCAGGTTGAGGAAAGGATGTCTTGCTCACAAAAAAAAAACAGGCAGGAGTCTTGACCTTTTATTGAGTTGATCCCAATCAGTACAAGTGTTTTACCTCTGCACCAGTATCCCTGCACCCTCCCACCCCGTGGCTAGAGATTACTCATGCACACACACAGATAAAATCTCTCTCTTCCTCCTTGCACTGCCCGGGTGGGAAGAAAAAGGGGCTGTCTGCTGCTCTGTGTGTCCCCTGCTCTGTTCAAATACATCACAAGAAGATTCCCTCCACGTCTTCAACCGAATCCCAGAAGAAAATTAACAGCAGAGTTTACAAGCTGGGTCTTGACACAGAATGAAGACACTCGTTTGTTTTTTCTTTACTATTTTATGGGGGACAAAGTCTGAAACACAGTCTTACGTTGAAGGAAAGACACCTCACACATGCTCCATCTGAAAAAGAGACAAAGAAGTGTCCTTTTCATCCACCCAACAGCGGATAGGATCTGGGACACATGCTGTCACCAGAAAAGGGCAGCAGCAATACACCCACCCTGAGGGAGGACAGACTGATCAGACATTTAGAGGCGATTAAAAAACCCAGAATCTGTAGCATCTAACTGGCTCCCCAGCCAGTTACTGTGCCTCTGAGTGCTATGCAAGTGTGCCAATTAAACAAAAGTCGAGGGCCATCAATGCATCAGCCCAGACTTAACATTTACATAGGAATTAAAAACCCCTCCAGGTTTTCATAAAGTTCTAATAAATAAAGATTTACATAACAGCAGTGTTTGCTCATCTATCTTTAGAATTTACCTGTTAGACTCCTGCAGGTGCAGCAAGCACCTAGAAATCCAGATGAAATCACTAAATTAAATGAAACAATAACTAAATCGCTAAAAATAAGTACACACTTAGAAAAGAATGTATCCACCGATACAGCCAGAGAGGGTGGGTGTGAGGAGGGAGAAGGGAGACACCCTCTCATGGCAGATGGCCAGCTGCTGGTCACTGCCTTGCTCCGCTGCCACTGCTATAGTGCTAAACATAAAGGATGATTGATCAGTTACAGCTCAAGAGAATTTTAAAGCACGGAATTTTAAAAGTCGAAAGACTGGAGGGTCCTTTTTTTTTAAAAAAAAAAGCCTTTAATTTAACCCCTGCTGTCTGCGCTAAATGCAAGAAGTGCCAGGTGGGATTCCTCAGCCTGTATTTTGCAGGAGGACATGGATATCACTGCAGCAGGCACTACTTCTGGGCAGATATATGTGCTAACCCATTGTACCACACAGATATACTGCTAAAGAAGAACACACTAATTATAACCGCTTGATTCCTAGCAACAGAGCAGAGTTCTCCTTTCACTCAAGTTAAGGAAGCTTCTTTCTGTTTTTTTTAAATAATCCAGGCCCAGCTTTCACCACTCTCCATGGTGTGCAGCGTGAGTCCATGCATGACCGCTGCAACCATAACCGAGACACAGAGAGGATCTGAAGTAGCATTGAGGCAGGTCAAGTCCTTTCCACCACATTAAGCATGAATCCAAAACTGCAGAGGCAACGCCAGCTTGAATTTCCATCCTTCAACTTAAGTTTCGTTTGTTTCACAAATAACTGGTGATGTCAAACAATAATCCTTTCGCAGCCAGTGCCAGCTATGCCCAAGTACCAAGGGAATACGATGAACTCACCTTACCTGTGCTCCAGTTGAGCGGCTCAAGCTCTGAGATCTGCAGAGACCCAGCTCCAGCTGTTTCCATCCCCAGGCAGCAGCCTGCTTGTTTTGACCTAGCACTTGCCCTATTCTAAGAGCACTCTTAAACAGCCCAAGAGAGAGAGAAAATCCAAGCTGAGACACAAGGAACCAAGGGTATAATTTTCAAAACTTCTCAGCCCATAAATCATTCTCCTTATTTCCTCATCTCCAGAAGTGCTGTCTCCCCTCCCCCAGCTATATGCCTGAACAAGCAACTTCGCTGTTGCAGATGTGAGTACAGGCTCCGTTTTCTCGTGCAGTAGAGAGCAGTCTTGGCTCTGGTTCCACTTCTGCTCACAGGAAGGCAGGGCTTCAAACACACAAGTCAAAGCAGTGACTGGAATCAGAACTTACTAAGCAGGGAGGGAAAAATAAAGGCCTCTTATGTTAAAGCATACCCAAAGCTCATAAGCAGGTTTCCTAAAGGAAATCTGTGATCCAGAGGAAATGACTAGAAGCAGCATAAAGAAAATACGTTAACATACACAGTTAAACACATTCGCACTGCTCTCCACATAAGTTACTTAGTTCCAAGTTCAGACTGCAACAGCAACCGAAAGCAGCTGAATCATTAATCTTTCTTCCATTCAAAAGTTGCAAATCCAGATGATGAACACAGAGTAAAGGGCTCAAAATTAAGCCCTGCCATCCCCGAATGTGGAATGACTCCTACTATAACATATTCACATTTTGAACACACATAGGTATTTGCAAAAAGACAGCATGTATGTATGCACTGTGTTAAATGCACAGATTTGACATTTGCCAGTTACCAATGGGGATGGGGGTAAGAAGGATGTCAGAAAACTAGAACATTGTCAGGTCAAGTCAACAACATCCCACATGCATAGAAGACACCATGACTCTGTGGTGAGCAAAAAGCCACAGTATGTAAACAGCAGAAAGTCCGCATTAACCTGTAAGAAGTAAGGTTTTCTGAAAAGAAAAGACACCAGAACAGTAACCTGCAAAGAGGAAACCAATGTTCTTAAGTGAGAAACTCATCCAATTCCTTTCCTCATGTCTCACTGGGAAACTGAAGAGCAAGAAGACAACACAAGCATCATTAGCTGCTGAAGCCATCCAAGACCCTCAATTAGACCGAGGGGGAAATGCAGCAACAGTTCAGTGCTAATTGGAATGCAAACATTTATCAACAGAGTAGCATTAGCTCCTGTCTATGGCTCCATTGTGTTCACTGCTACTAACGACAGTAGGAAGCTCTGTGTTCTGTAGCATTTATGTAACAACTGGCAAAGCTGTCACATTCCCTTAATTGCTGGCCAGCATCTTCATACTGGCAGTAGTTTTCAATTAAAGGAAATTGCAAAGATTGCTTCAGTTTCACGTTTCCCCATTAAAGTTTTTGTTCTTCTTCAGAGCTGGGGAAAGGGGAAGATTAAGAATTCTCCCAAGATAGAATGAGCTCTGCATCAAACATGAGGGTTTTGTAAACAAACTGAATTAAGAGACAAGGAAACCATAGTCAAATACCCAGAACTGAAATAGCAAATTTAGCATCAATAAAGACCAGCAATTTGAGAATTCCACACAAATCTGCTTCAAGTTTGCAGTGATTATTCCTTCAACTATGATACCCGTAATGCTCTAAAAGGTGTTCATGTAAAAGCCAAAATGAAAAAGCCTAAAGTAGTTTAAGGTTTCCACCTAACTGAGCTTTCACAGTAGAGCCTTCTTTGCTGGTAGAGCATCCATTCTGTGTTTTTAATTACATGCCACCTAAAATGCTCTATTGTACCTGGTTTATAATCCCAGTAAGCACAGAAGTGAGTGTAGCAAGTATACTGTAGAAATGTCTCCTGTTCCCAGACTTCCTTGGTTGTACCAAACAGACTGCAGAGCATTCACCAGTCCATTAAGAACCATCATCATTTAATTTAATAAGCAGCAGTTTGTTTTTACGAGGTACCATCAGGCCTTTTATCACATCATTTACTTGGATCCCCAACATATTTTACTGTATGTTAGTAGATAAAAGAAAACTTTATAAGTCTGGTATGAAAGATTGGCTGTTCCTCCAACAGATTATGACCCAACTCTGCATTAGTTCAGTTTAATAGTCCATGAGCCAAGTGAACTATTTTTACACCTTTGAACAAAAGGAAATACAAGAGCATCACTTATTACAGTAACAGGCCTATTTTAAAGCACTGTGTAATTACACAGAATCACAGAGTGACCAGGTTGGAAGAGACCCACTGGATCGTCGAGTCCAACCATTCCCACCAATCCCTAAATCATGCTCCTAAGCACCTCATCTACCCTAACCTTAAACACCCTCAGGGACGGTGACTCAATCACCTCCCTTGGCAGACCGTTCCAATTAGGAGTAGGATTTAATAACAGGACCAGAAATAGTAGGCAAGGTTTTCCTCAACATCTTTGGGCAAGACTTTCTGGGGCACAGATCATCTTATCCTATGTTCTTGATATGATTACCTAAGCAGCTTCAAGCAGGATGCGTGGACCTTCACCGCTAGCTATTCTTTCTCATGAAGCAGCAACATCAGCTGCTTCCACGAAACCCACTGCAATGAAGACCAATCAAGCTCTGAAACGCAGCCCTGTCAGCAGCTGCAGCAACCTATTTGCTCCTTTCAATCCAATTCCCAGTGGACAAGCATCTACATCACAAAATTAGCAACAATATGAACTGCAAATTCAGCAGAATTTGGATTTCACTGATGGATGGATTGCCAGTATGCATGTTTTTTTCATCTCAAGACTGCCTTGTCAGGTTGGTTACATCTTCCCTCTGCACTTTTATCATCACTATTGTGCAGCGAAGAAGCTGTATAGGCAGTGTTGTAACTTTTCTAAGTGCCTGGCAAAACGCACTGGATTTTCAAAATGAAGAAAACAACCAAAGCCTGATGTTCTAGGAAGCTGTGTGAACCCAGGCATTTTGTTCAGTGTAGTATTCCCACCCACTGTTCTAAATCGACATGCTGAAGTCCCTCGGCTACTTCCCTGCTAAGGTCATCAGCATGTGAGTTAGCCTCCCTGTGACAGCAGAGCATGCAGCAGACCAAGATGCAGAGTATTCTGATCAACCTTCCTCAGCTACAACAATCAAGATTCAAGGATGTCCACCTCTACCACAGTTTCATAGAGGTTCTGCTACCTACTCATAATCCCAAAGTTTCCTCAGTGTTCAGGCACTCAAACCAATTCTCATTTCAGCATCCACCCCAAGTTACCTGTCCACACTCCCTTTCTCCCCTATCGTAAATTCATGGCGAGAGAGCATAAAATGAGATATTTTAAATTCCATAGCGAGCATGCTACTGTTTCACCTCTCACCTTTACAGTAACAGTTCTGTTTGCTAGACAACTCTGATACGAACAGGGAAATCGGTTTTGGAAACAGCTATTTCACAGCCCAAGAAATCTCAGCGTTGGTCCCTGTGCGCACCCAGGAGGAACGCATGGGGCTGCACTTCCCATACCAATTTTGCCCCATCCACTTTATGGCATTTGGACTGTGCCTCAGGTAAGTGCTGCCTCTCTCTTACTGCAGCTCACACTCATACACCCTCTGTAGCACAACCCGCACCAACCCCTCCTTTCTTCGTCTTACACTCCTCATAGAGGATTGCAGTGAAGTGGCTACAACTGGCTATGGGAAAGGAAAGGCAACAGATACAACCAGAGCAGAGCATGGCCTGATGGCTTAAGAGAACAGTTGTCTTTCCGAGTATGAGGTTGCCTCTTCCACTCTTCCTTTCCAGTGATTTCCTTTGATCTGAATTTTCCTCCATTTCTGGCTACTGCTGATATTTGAAGGTGCTGATTCACAGCCTCCCAAGATACACGTTTGACTGCTTTTATTTTTAAGAAACACCATTTCCAGCTGGAAATAATTGTTGTTTTTCCTGTGAATGCACTTCAATGTATAGCTAGTTTTCTCTGAGAAGCTTAAATATTCTACTGTAGTTTTATCAGTCTCTGTTACTCTACAAAAATACTATAGAGCAGACATCCAAATTTGTGGCCTGCCATTGAGCTACATCCCTTTTAGCTTTAAAAATACAAGTTGGATTTGAGTTTCATGTATATTTTTTAAACTTCTAACATGGTTTGAAATTACATGCCCAGAGGTAAAACTTCCCCTGGGGGTTTCAATCCTTAATCAAATAAAAAATCTGTAAAAACTATGCTCCTGACAAAGCTGAACCTCGACATCTCAAGTAGAAGTGGTCAAATCCCAAAATGCAGCTCTTTCAAATGACCTTTCAGAAAGCAGCCCTGAGCAATTAAGCCCATAAGTTTGTCATTTTCATATCTTATGTTATCAGCAGATAGCTTCTATCTTAGATCCACAGTGATGTATTGTCTCCAGCCCCTTTGCTGGCTCCTAACCTTCTCTCCCCCACAGAGATTCTGTATTCTGGATATGTCCTTGGAGATTCATTAGCTGCTCCTTCCTCAAAGGCTGAGATTATTGGCATTTTTCTCACACTACATTTCAAAGCATTTAAAAGACCTGTCAGGACAGAGAAATAAATAAATACAGAAAAAATATCAATTCATCATTCTCTCTGTCAAGAGATCACAGGTAAAGCAAAGACCTAAGTTTTGGCTAATGTCTTTAAAGATCATTTTCTGTCTTGCCTGTCTGTGTATCATTTACATAATACTTCATATTCTCTCTCAATGTCAGTGTCTTCAGAGGGAGAGTGTGAATTAGCATATTGGTATCTCTAATTTAGGAGGTAATTAGAACCGATAACAACAAACCAGAGCTGAATATATATACTCAAAACAATCTAGTTCGAATTTTATTCTAATCAAAAATCAGTCAAATAATCCTATTATCCCAGGTATTGCATTAGGCATGGTTCAAATGCAGAACATCTTTTTTTAATCTTCTATTTCCACACCAAGAAAGTGATTTAAAAAATCACTGTGAACTACCTGAATGGTTCTTTATGTACAAGTTCCTCTCCTAACTGGAGAGCCCAGGAAGGCAGAGAAAATAAGTGTTCCAATGTCAGTCAGTCACTTGCTAAGTAAACTGCTTTAAAAGATAAATAAAAACAATAAAATAAAGGAAGCATACAACTCGGGCCAAAAATTTTCATGTTCTTTACCCCACTACCTGCACACATCACCTCAAAGAGCACCTCTTATTTCCTCACATTTCCACTCTTTGCCTCCTTTCTAAAGGAGTACTTCTTCTACAGCTGCAAAGTTTATGTGCTTTTGTTTAAAAAAAAAAAAAACGGGAGGGGGAAGAAATAGTTCAACAATCACCTTTCATTTCTGGATTTGCTCTCACATGCTCTGTGGGGCCCTGCTGCCTAACAAGCATTTTATCCAGAGGACACAACAGCAGCACGAGCCAGCACAGCTGCCAGAGCCAGTTACCTGCTTCTGTCACTGAACTGGGGTAGAAAGGAAGAAGCCAGAAACATCAGGGCACAGGGAGCACATGTAGCACATGTAGCACAGTAGAGAGTATGCATGTATAAATATACATATACACACACGTGTATGTGTGCATGTTTGTATGCAACTTGCTCCACTTGAGTAATTCACCTATTTTGTTTACTCTGGGAGATTAGGTATGCATCATATGACCATTTATAAAACATAATTATTCTCAAGTAATATAAAGTGCTTTTAAAAAGTCTGTTAAAAGCTACAAAGCACAATAGGAAGCTCTGAATTCATCTAATTTGGTATTACACATTGCCTGGTTAGTTTAATAAGTATGTATACATCAGGTCTTGTTTCTGCTAACTGGAATCCATACTAATTTCAAAACTAAATATAGGTCATTTGGCCACTACCACTCACTACACAGAAATACACTTAGGAAATAACGAAGAGAAAAACATGACACTTCTTGATCACGTTTCCTCTTCCAGGACACTCAAGGGAAGGAGAGCAAAGCAGCTCAGAAAACCTGAAAATTTTCCTTCAGGCTTGAACTGAAGAAAGAAGTTTCAAGGTCTTCCAATTCCAGAAATAGAAATCCTCCTCTGCAGAAGTTTTATTCTACCAGGTCACCACACAGAACATGGTGGCGAGTCCTCAGACATCTCCTTCACCACTCCTTATCCTGCAGAGCCCTTAGGTCTGCCAGACTCTAACGCCAAACGCCTCTGACTTACTGGGAAGCGGAGAAAATGCCAACAGACATAACTAATGAAGTTCCTGAACTACTTGGAATATCTTCATGCTATTTATTTTTAGCATTTGAGTATGTCAGTCCTAGGAACTGGCAGGTAGAAACAGGTTCCATTCATTCTGGTATTTAGCAGTAAGACTAAATTTCAGCTGTGAAGCCCTGTTGACTCCTCCACTGCCTGCACCCCTCAAATACCATCGGGAAATCAGGTAGGATGGTTTCAGCATGTTGACAGTACATGTGATTATGATGAAGTGGGAATATTTTCCTTATCACAGGCTTTCCACAGCTTTAAACTCTGAGAAAGCCTGCCTGAAGAGCCAAAAGCTTGCTCCCTGATGCTAGGACGGGAGATAGACCCAGAGCATATGAATATGGAGAAGCGGGTGGGTGAGTGCTTCTTTTCCCTTCCCCACTCCTGTTAAAACAACTTTTAGACCTTTACACTCAAGATGAAAATCATTACATACAGTAGATAGTCCGGAAGCCAGAGAAACTTGGCTTCATGTTCATGCAGGATTAAGCACAGCCATCCAACAGCAAACCATGCCACAGTCCCACCGGATCGGGATCACCGCTACACTGTGGCTTGGCTGCCCCTAATCCAAACCCCACCTCACCTACTCACACAAACCCAGCGCAGAATCCTGCGGTCTGAGGCCAAAGGACCACGTCCGACTCACACAGCAACACGAGTATGAAGCTGATGGAAAAAGTAGTATTTGGTTGGAACCTTTTCTATCCCATCAGTGCTTGCACTAACTGCAAAAGCCAACAGCAGTCACTGATGGGAAGGCTGAACAACAGTGGCACAGCTGTCAACTGCATTCAAAAAACCAGATCCTTCAGGGTTCATCATTTTGGGGCCAGAACGCAATCCATCCAGCAAGATACAGGGGCTTGCAGCTTTTCTAGGGCAGAAAGTTTCAGAGAGTGAGTACAGCTGACAGCAGACGTTATAAATAACAAGTGCGTTTGCCTGTTTCTCAGGGGGATTTAAACAGCAGGTGAGTGAGGCTGGTCTGCAGGACAAGACCCTTTTTTATTTCAGCTATTTAGATGCAAATTGTTCCCCCTCCTTCCCCCTCTCAATACCATCTGTTAGCCCTGAGGTTTAGACTGCGCCTAGGGTGTAGGTTTTGGGGGAGGGGATAAAGCATTGATAAAATTTAAATCGACACCCCTATTTCTTCTGGGGCACAGTTTAGGGGAGAATAAAAATCTGCAATACTTTTAAATTACAACAGGATTCTTCTCTCATTCTACTGCACTTTTCCCACTGACCCCACAGATTTCCTATCCTAGAAAGCATCCTTTGTCCAGCAAGCAAACCTATATAGAGACAGCGATAGCAGGTTGCTATGGTGTTAGCATAGGGCATTACATTGTATTGCAGGAAGTATCAGAGTTTCAAGGAATTAAAGTCTTAAAAAACAGCAATTAAGTCCTTCACTACAAGGCACAGTACTTAATGTTCTTTTAGTGATAGGGAAGTTATCTCATCTCTGCTGTTCACAGTGAAAAAAGATCAGACTACATACTTTCAAGAACTGTTGAGATTTAATTCATTAAGCAATTCACATAGGACTCTAAATACTTCATGAAGGAAAGATTATGGGTGACGGTACAGAGTGGGAGGGGTGGCTGACAGACGAGACAGGTGTGCTAGCACTCAGAGGGATAAGGATAGGCTAGAGAGCTGGGTCAACACCAACCTTGTGAAATTCAGAGAAGGAAAATGTGAAGCCCTGCAGCTCGAGAGCAATAACCCCAGAGACCAGCACAGACTGCGATCCAGCCAGCAAGCAGAAAGCCAGTTGCGCAGACAAAGACTTTGGAATCCCGGTCATCAAGTTCACTATGAGCCTCCAAAGGGCCTTTGCAGCAAGGAAAGTCAACAGCATCTGGGCTGCATTAGGAAGGATGCTACCAGCAGGTCAAAGGAGGTGATTCTTCCTCCTTGTTCAGGGCTGGTGAGACGCATCTAGACACTGGGTCAAGGGCTCACCTCCCCAGCACAAGAGACATGGACATACTGAAGACAGTCCAGCAGCCGGCCACAAAGATGATTAAGGGACCGAAGCATCTGACATACAAGGAGAGGCCAAGAGAGCTGCAACTGTTCAGCATGCAGAAGGAAAAGTTCACAGGGTTCTTATCAATGTGCAGAAATATCTGATGGGGATGCAAAGACAGAATCAAGCTCTTCTTGGTGGTATCCAGCAACAGGACAAGAGTCAATGGATATAAACTGAAATACAGGAATTTCCATTTTTATGTAATAAGGAAGGGGAAAAGACCCAAAACAAAACAAACAAAAAAACCCAACTCTTTTTTTGAGGGGGAGTCAAAACATAGAACAAGCTGCCCAGAAAAATCACAGTTTCCATATCTGGGGGTGCTCAAAGCCCACTGGACACACCCCTGAACAAACTGTTCCAGCTGCCACCACTTTAAGCGAGTGGGGTGGACTAGACTATGCCCAGAGGTTCTCACTAACCTCACCAATTCTGCAATTACAAGTCACAAAAAGCGGCAGTGAGGCTCCAAAGGAGAGAGAGATGCAACATCATTCAACCTACTTATCTAAAGCAAATGTTCCTAGCCAAGAGCATCCAAGGCCCCAGTTTAGTGACAAAGAGAAATTAAAAAAGATGAGAAGTGACAACTTTGAGCAGAAAATCAGTGAGAGTTGGGATCAGTATTACAACACCCTCATTTTGCTTTTTAAATTGTGGAATATAGTCCTGGTACTTGGTAACAGGGAGCTCTCCTCCCTGTTCTCACACAAACCTTATTTGTGATCTTGGAGGCATAAGAAGAGGGGGAAAAAAGCATTGAGTACTTGTTTACTCTGCCCTCCTCCAATCAGCATATCCCCTCTTTACGGGAAAAGCAATTCAAGGCAACTCAGGTAGTTATAGGGCACAGAGCACGAAAAATATCCTTCCAGGTGCTTCTATAACTCAGCAACTTCAGTTACCATAAGAAACTTATTATCAGTTATAAAAAAAAGAAAAATAAGAGAAAGGACCTTTTTTGGTTTTTTCACTGTTAGAATATTGGTTTGGGGGTTTGAGTGCTGCCAACACAGACACAACATTTTCCTCTTCCTTGGACAGACAGAAGAGGCCAGAACAACATTATCAATTATCTAAACAAACACTGTTTAAAAAAATTGTGCTGATATTTTGAAAACATTTTAATTTTCCATTTAAAAATAAAAATGGTCATATTTTCTCCATTTATGAAAATTAAATTTTTCAGAACATTGGCATTTCCCCTGTAGAAGTCTTCTTTATGCCCTGCTCTAAATCACCAGCTAATTTCTGTTTTCATATCTCTGGCATTTCACCACTATTACTGAGAATATAAAGAACGGTTATTGGAAATGTTTTTATTTAACCAAGTTCTTTTTCACAAATCAGTGTGCATATATGAATTTTAAGGGCTGCAATCCTGTACTTTGATCTGGAATACAAACACCAATTCTCAGTTTCCTTGACTTTAAAAAGACAAAAAGGTCATTTGTGATAGCTAAGGGGTACTTGGCCTTAATGCCAGCAAGCCACCCACTGAAAACAGTAGGAGTTTGGCCCAAATTAGGATTTCAGGATTTATTCCGTGATGTCCTGTAACACTTCCCACACAGTACCACCTGACAGCTTCTGAAAACTGGTAAAATGTGAGATGACATCTGAGCTGAGGCTTCCAAGGGGGTATTTTGTAACAATTGAATTCAACCAATACATGTCTGCATATGCACATATTCTCACAATTCCACCTTAAGAGGCGTTTTAGCATGCTAATTTTAAAAGTACAGTGGCTAAAAACACATCTCAAAGGGTACTCAATGCCAAACAAACCAGAATTTTAAAGGCAAAAAAACCCCACAAAGCAGTTGCATCCAGGACATCGCTTAACTTGTGCAATGATCCCCCACGTCTGGTTTCCTGCTGTTATTAGTGATTAGATAAGCAACACCAACAACAGACAGATGCCATTTTAGAACTTCTTTCCAGCACCACCTCCTGAATTGTCATGTTCTCCCACAGATACCTCCAGAACAGCCCTAGAATAACTACTGCCATTCCTAGCACAGCCTGGGAGAAGGGGGATGGGTTTATAGCCAGGAAGCATCCAAGTCCAAGAGCCAATTGCCTGTGCGCCCAGATCTAATAGCATGGATGCTCAGGAAACCAGTTGGCTGCTGGTTGATGCTCTTTCCCATTCCTGCTCCACACTCTTATCTGGCCAATATTTTCTTAGTTAACTATATGCCAAGTTGAACATTTCCCCTGAGGGAAACATGGCTATCAGCCCTGTTCAACCCAATCTGACCTTCATCCTGTAGGGAATCAAGCAGCAGCCAATTAATGTATTTTGTGAGCCAAGGGCTTCACACAGTATCTCTGCTCTGAACAGGGGGCCTGGATCCTGCCCAAAATTAAGCAATTGACTTCATTGACAACATCATAGGGTCTGCAGCATCTAATTCTTAAACAGATCCTTCATTTGGATCCCTGGAGGCAGCAGAGGCTTGTACACTACAGGATCAACACCTACAGTTCAAGTCAGATCCCCGTAAAATAATCAATGCAGCAAATGGGACGCGGAATGTAAGGATTCGGTAGAGCCTCTTTAACCATTACAGCAGCATCCTGACACCAAGCCATAGAAAAAAAACGCAAACAAAATTTTAAAAAGGGTGTAAAAGATAGCCAAGGGACAGTGGGTCTTTCGGGGACTGAAACATGACTCATTTTGGAGCAAGAGTCAAATTAAGCACGTGCACTGCTGAAGAGAAGACAGATTCCAATTTAAAAGCAGCACTTAGTTATCAAAAGACGAGACTTCCACAGATTAGTTGGTATGCTTGCATTTTACCCTAAAACTCATCTTTTTTTAAGATGATCCAAATATAGAAGGAAAGAAGCCTGGCTCAAAGGGGGTGGAAAAAAAAAGGAAAAATAAGTAAAAAAAAAAAAACAAGAAGGAAAAGAAATCCCTCATAGCTGGCACGTTTATGAATTACATTTTCTCTAGGCAGGGCATCTTTTGAGGAATCAAAAGCCTGTTTGCCCTCCACTTTAGAAACCCTTTATATCATAATCACATTTTTTAAATACCACCTTCTTGAATGATGCAAATTGAAAGGCATAAGTAATTCTCCAACATACTATTGAAAACCACACACCAACAAGAAACACCAATTTATTGCACGCAAGTCCATTAAACTATAACTTACAAAGCAATAAACAGCAGCCACACAAATGCATACCACCATCACCGCAGAGCAGAAAACCTAGGAGATTCCTCGTCCCTGGCGCCTGGAGTTTGAGTGAGAGAAGCTGAATGAGTCCTGCTTGGAGCAGCGTTTTGTACTCCAAAAAGACCTCAAAGTTTCACCTAACACAGTAATTGACCTGTAACTATCACGCATGCTTTAGTCCATAAAACTAAAGGTATCCTTAACTTCAAGAGTCATTTTTAAGGCAAAAGCAGTGGAAAGCTTTTCAAACAACTTTTCAAACAAGTGTGAAAGGATCACAAGAGGAGCTTCATAGAATCATAGAATCACCAGGTTGGAAGAGACCCACCAGATCATCGAGTCCAACCATTCCTATCAAACACTAAACCATGACCCTCAGCACCTCGTCCACCCGTGCCTTAAACACCACCAGGGAAGGTGACTCAACCATCTCCCTGGGCAGCCTGTTCCAGCGCCCAATGACCCTTTCTGTGAAAAATTTTTTCCTAACATCCAGCCTAAACCTCCCCTGGCGGAGTCTTGAGGCCATTCCCTCTTGTCAGCAAGGCACTCATCATGACAATTGTGGCGGAGGATGGGCAAGGCAGACCAAGGTTCACAGAACACTAAAAGTGGTTTTATTTTCACAGAGGGAACACAGTTGTCGACCACAAGAGCCCCAGCTGAGAAGGCAGGCTGGCAAGTCTGAAAAAGACACCCAGAGCTGGCTCCACAGCCTAGACAAAAGCTCGATTCTCTGAAGCTTTTAATTTTTCCTTCTTCTGGAAGAGTTAAAATTGGGATGGTAGCAGTTTCCCAAATGGAAAGCCCTCTGAGAGCAAACCAGATTTCAAAGCTTTGTAACAACTACGCAAACCACAACAGAGATTCCTGCTTACATGCAAGTGTTCAAGGCATCCGCAGGCTAGTTATGGGTCAGAGCAGATATACAGTTGGATGTTCTCCAGGGGTATTTTAGGAGAACAGAATCAAATTGCCACACATACATAATTGCCAAGTTTCAGTCTAATGTTACAGCAATGTGCTTGACATACTTTATTTCAGAGAACAGACTAGTGGAGTAATATTTTGTTGTTATTAGCATGTACAAGTCCTCTAATACAGTGTTCATATCTCTGCTAAGAAATATGATTCTTCCTCCCTCAAGTTCTGCTTCTGATAACTGAAAGCATTAAAAATTTTTCATGCAGCCTGGAAAAAAATATTTCAATAGACTGAGTTTAAGACAGTGAGAAAAACACAAAACACTATTCTCAAATGACCTGCTCCCTCCCAAAATACACAAATCCAGAGCAGAGGAAGTTTGGACCTCTGCTTTCTCTTCCAAAAATACATTCAGAAAACTGGCCTGCAAGACATTTGCAGAGTATCTGATTGCTGTATTACCCAATGTTTTCAATCTTGCAGTCCATGCAGAGCCAAAATCATCTAAGAAATGAGATTTCCCTGCCTCTGACCCCACAGTGTTTAAGAGAGGTCAAATTCTGACCCCTTTTGAAAAGGTTGCCCAGAAAACATGTGCAAGATTAGCATGTTGCTATGCTTTTGTCACCAAATCACTGTTCATCCAGCTCTTGCACGGTGTAATTCTCCATTTCCAAGCCTTGCAGGCATCTCACAGCATCACAGAGAATACGCTCAGATTATCTGAGTGCATCAATATGCATTCAGACCATCTGTTAAATCCACAGGGCAACTACTTCCAGAAGATCCATGGAGTGGGGAGTCAGCGGTAAGTATAATTTCCTCTTTACCATTTCTTTCAAAAGACATTTTGGTCCCAATTCCCACTGAATTGGAATGTCACTTGAAGAGAAATTTTTGCTCCCAATGTCTCATGAGATTTCAGGTTTCAGAGTAAAGCTGAGCTATCAAAAAAACAAGTCATTTACCCATCTTGTTTCAATTATGGAGGAGGGAAATCGATGAGACTCTGCAAGCTGGAGGACAGCACCTTCTCCATCTGACAAGGCTTCCTGAACACAGGGCTGCAATCTGCCACTACTTGACAGGCCTGACTGGGGAATCACCTCCTACTCTTCATTCGTTCAAGGTGTTTGTTTAATCAAAGCCACCACCTCTAGGAACAAAGACCGAAAGAATATTTTTGCTCATAGAGTAAGAATCTGATTTAACAGACTATTGATTCTTGTTAGACTTTCCACTAGCATGGGAACTGTGCCTCTTCAAGATTTCAGAGCAAACTAATCAGTAAAGTTTTAATCTAGAAAGTGAGAAGATTTTTATTTAAAGAGATTACAGACCCCTAAATCAATTACAAGAGCCATACCATTCTGTCACACTGTTCCCAAGAACTGAGCTCAGCCTTCAGAAGCCTGCTATCTAGATTATTATTTTTTTAAAACATGCAGGGGCTGTATCCTGACACTGAGCTTCAAACCAAAGAGCATTTTTTTGTCTGAAGATGATAGCAAAAATCAAGCTAAGGAGTGTGAAAAGTGGTTTCAGATCTCTTTTGTATGGTTCTAAGCACAACCTTGATAACTAGGCTGAGTAGACATTGGAAGCACCAACCATAAGGCAGAGGAGGTATAAGTCCCAGCCTAGAGTCACATGGAAGCATCAAAGATCCATTTTTTGACCGCCAACTCTCTGAAGTTCTCTCCTTTCTTATTCTCTGGAAGAAGGGCATTATTTCTGCTCTATTCCACTTTGCATGAGATTCCTTGTAACTAGAAATTCCGTCTTATCCTTTATTTTTTGGCACAATTTTCATGCAGGAAGATGTATTTTAAAGAGAGCTTGAGTTTGTAAGAACAGTAGCTTCCTGCTCCACAAGTGAGATGAAGTGACATAATAAAGATTTCACCAGTTTCCTCAGAGCCCTGCAGAGTCTATGAAAGTCATGCAGTGATCAAGTCTCAAACGCCACTGATGTGAGCCTCATGCTCAGAGCGGTTTCTGCAGGTGAACTAACCTTGAGCAAGAACACTGTTGCATCAACACAAAGGCAATGGGTTAACAATAGTGTCCCTTGAGCAGAATCTGTCCCGCAGGACAACAATTATTGCTTATGGATCCCAAGGGAGCTCCACTGGAGACAAGAAGAAATATTTTTGCAGAAATCCACTTGCATACACAAAGGCGGAGAAGGAAATGGCACAAAGCTCTCAAACACTACTTCACTTGTTCTCGTACTAGTTACAGAAAATCCACAGCAGCACAAACTTTGGCATAGATATGAGCCACTCATGTATGTACCCTGGGTGCCAGGCAGCTTGACATGCCTGCCTATGCTCCAAACACACCTCTGACTGCCATGTAGACCAAGCTATGAAGACAAGCACAGAGCTAGGTGACAGAGATTTCCACATGATAGGACTGTTTCAACAGAAGCTGAAGTGCAGCCCTCCTTTCCTCTGAAAATGAAAGGCTTCAGGGAGACAATTCATGCCATTAAATCTACACACAGCCTTAAGTCACTTGTTGGGTGACAATCCAGCTGATTCTAAGAATCTGTATGCAGGCTGCTTACCCAGAAATTAACCTACTGCCTTGGAAAGCATTGCTTAATTTAGAAGAGTGATTACTTAGAGCACCTGCTGCTAGCCTCACAGCCTTCGATATGCCAGCTTCTCAAAAATTAATGCTAAATCTAAAACTATTTATGTAAGTAATTAAGGAAAGAACTAAAAAAAAGACTGCTAAATGTATAACATAATAATCAGCTGTGTTATCAGCAGCAATTCAAACTATAATTTCCAAAGCAAATAGCACAAGCCAAGGCAGGCTGAGCTGAAGTGGCACAGTCGGTCCTTGCAGCAGACTTGCATCCTCAGCCAGGCATAACAGAAAATGCATTGCACAGGTTGCATACGCCCAGTTGTGTATGTGGATGGCACCACCACCTTGGGAAAAGCTCCACACAGCAGGAGAACCTTTGCAAGAGAGGTCTCCTGGCTTTAAAGCCACATCACCTGTAGACTTGAAATCTAAAACCAATCCCACAGTAGCCCCGTCATGCAAGTATTGTGCACCTTGCAGTAATTGAGCACCAAGGTCAGCAGGCAAAGGAGGAAGAGAAGGGATGAAAGGACTGAAGAACAGATTCAGTTCAAGGCCTTAGTCCTTCTCCAGAAGTTTCTGTTCACACCTACATATGAGGAATCAAAATAAGTCTATGGGCCCTGATGGGAAGCAGTCACGAGTGCTGAGGGAGCTGACAGATGTCACTGTGAGACCAATCTCAATAATTCTTGGGAGAAGTCTGCATAGACTGGTAGAAAGCAAATGCCACTCCTAATCTTCAAGAAGGAGAACCCAGGGAACTACAGGTTAGTCAGCCTCACCTCAATTGCCAGGCAGGTGATGGACCAACTAATTCTGGAAACCATTTCCAGGCACATTAATGACAAGAAAATTATCAGCAACTGTCACACTTGATCGACTTGATAAATTTCTACAATGAACTGACTGGCCTGGTATACTTGTGAAGAGTGGTGGATATTGTCTACCTGTACTTCAGAAAAGCTTTGGTCACTGCCTCCCATAAGATCCTCACAGACAGACTGGATAAATAGATAGTGATATGAATCGAAAACTGGCTGAATTGCCTGTCCTGGACAGAACCAGAGGCAATGGACACAGATGGAAACACAAGGGGGTCCTTCTGAGCATCAGGAAACAGTTTTTTACTGTGAGAGCACAGGCACAGATTGCCTAAGGAGGTTGTGGAGTCTCCATCCTTGGAGATATTCAAAAGCCACCTGGACACTGTCCTGGGGAACTGGCTTTGGGTGACCCTGCTCGAGCACAGGGAATAGGACCAGCAAACCTCTGGAGGAACCTTCCAACCTTAACCAGCTTGATTCAGTGAAATGTGTGCTTTCACACGTACAGTTATCGAGAAGAGCACTTTCAACCTTTACTTTAATTGAAACTACAAAATGCACATTTTTATTCTGTTTGAAAAACAATGACTTTTCAGTGATGCTAACTGAGATGTTGGAGGCTCCCTTCCAGGGGAAGCAAGAGTTCAGTATTAAACATGGAACCCTTTACCACACAGGTCTGTCTTAGAGAAGAGATAGTCCATTTGCTTATGCGTACAGAAGTTGCAAACAATTCAAATCTGAGGGCTTATTTCTGTTCCTAATCAAAACAAAGGTTATTTGCGAAAATTCAGCTGAGAACTTAAATCCTCCTTCATGCATTCAGAAGGGCTTTTCAGCAGCTTGAAAACATTTAACGGACTATGCCTGCTTCCCTCCCTGACCTAAGCTATATATTATCAAGCTATAAAAGCTGCAAGCAGTCTATACAAAAAAGGTTTGGCTTTTAGGAGGTAGAATAAAAAACATAACATCCTTGTCCTAGTGCAACAAAACCAGTTTGAACAAGGTTTCAAAAGGTCACAGCCAATAGGCCTCCAAGAACTAGAAGCACCCAGTTGCAGTTCAAGTTCATCTCTTTCAAGCCCAAAAGCCCGGCTAAGTTTGCTTAGTGTCCCTAAAAGACCTGCGAAGTACCAGCGTGCCTCAGCTCCAGACACTGGCTGTCTCTGAAGCCAAAGAAAATACAGTAAAATCTGAAGTACTGAGGTCTGAGAGATCACTGCAGCAGGTAGAATCTCACTTCACCCATCACTTAAGAGCTGCGCAGCAGTCCAAGAAGCATCACACTTCGTATTACTCCTTAGGATGTTTTTATTTCTTTGCTTATGGTGTATGTTTTCAAGCATCTTCTAATCTGTGCATCTTTCAAATAAAACCCAACAATCTGCTGTTTCACTGCACAATGAATTAGCAAATTCTTGGAATAAAGGAATACCTTCAAATAGATTTGGAAGAGAAAATGAGTAAGTTTCTGCAGAATAGAATAATGCTCCTACCGAGTGTCTCCTGTCTCCTTGACCAGCTCTTTCTGCTTACACTAGAGGCTCATAAAATTTCAGGATCTCTTTGTAAATTTTAAGCAAAGCACAGAAAACCATCCCTCCATAAAACACTACATGGTGACAAAATGTTACTAAAGTGGGTGAAAGAACAATTTCTGCAGGTAACACAGAATAGCTGAAAATGCACAATAGTTTTGCTACCCATGTATAAAACAAGGACATAGTTTAAGCAAGTTGGGAAAAGTTTACAGCAGAGAAGAAACACCATGCAGGTTTCCAGATTCCTGTCCTGCTCTGGGTTTTCTGTTTCCACCCTCCAAATTCCTGCTAATTTTGCAAGCAATTCCAGAGTAAGGCACAGATAAGGGATCTGCCAGCTGGGGCAGGCTGCCAGCCAGAAGCTGATGGGTCTGGTACCCTGCTCAAGAATGAAAACAGCACAGAGAGCAGGGTGGGAGCTAGCAGTGTTCATCCTTACCTGCCTCCTGTGTAACTTCCCTAATCGGGGACATCAGCACTGTCTCTGTCTTTTTGTATTGAGTGAGCATCACAGGTTTGTTTCTAGTTCAAACTATCAGGAGATTATGACACTCTACCCCACTCCCTAAAGGGAACAAGGGGCAAGAAGCAGAGATTTGCATCATCGGGCAAAGCTAATGGCGTTCTTGTTCTAACCACCTGTGTCAGGGATGGGATTTTCATTTCAGGTCTCTCTGGAAAACCATTTCACCAACAGGAATTTCTCTACAATTTCTGCACTCTGAGGTGCTTAAAGCTCTCAGTGCGTCCTCTCAGATTTATACAACTGACACTGATATTGTTCCCCGCTTCCCTGCTCTGACACCAGGCTGCACCTCTGTTGCTCCAGCCTATGAACTCACTCCACAGCAAAGCACATCCAAGCTGTGACATGACCATCAGATTCCTTTCTGACTAAAATGTGCTCGTGTACTTTGCTCTGCTGAACGGCTGAAAACCAACTATCTATTCCATCTTGCTAATCTGCTTCTCCAAAGTATTTCCTCCTTTCATAGGAGACTGACTGCAGAGGCTCACCAGCTGTGTGTCCGGAAAGCGCCAGCATCACCAGTTACTTCCCACCAATCTTAAGCCCTAAACACTTTCAGGATCCATAGCATGAACTGCCACTTCAATAAAATGAGAAAAGTTGAGCATCAAGCCCCTCCTCTGATTCATGTAAGATGACTACTTATTTGGACAAGAGAACTCAAATCTCTTGGGACTCTCTTGAGACAGCTCCTGGGGCACAGAACAGAGATATAACAAAAGCAAGAGAGACCTCACGAGGTGGCATCAATATCTGAGCATGGCTTAACACAGTAAAAAGGAAAGGTGTCTGCCCTTTATATCACTGGATGCAATAAACAAGCCAAATCTCTCCAGGGTTTTGGTTTCAGAAAAAATAACTGCCAGCCATCACCAGGTTCAGTGGGACACTGAGATCACAACTGTGCAGTTTATCAATGATTTAGCTTCAACACCACACTGAGATTTTAAAAATGTGGTAGTAAAACTACCTTCAGTACGCAAAACTTTCTGAAAGGGACGCTCACTTCAGCCACTGTAAACAAGCAGCAGACACTAACAACATGCAAGGTTTGACTCATACATTTCATTCGCATCTTTACAGAGTTTGTGGTTTGTTTTTCATTTTTCTCTTTGTGCACACTGAAAGAGAGCTTATTTTATTTACATACCTTGCTTCCAGTACTGCAGCAATTAAGTTTTCACACCTTTATCACTTCTTTCTTCTTAAAAGAAAAAAAAAAAAAAAAAACAAGCAAGCAAACCACCATGCACGTCCCTGGATTATGATACAAGAAACATTTTCTCATCATCCCTTTCAGGATTTACAACTGAAATCACGTTTTAGTTGACAGCATTTTAAAAAGATCAGAACCAAGAAATACTCAACCAACTCTAAAATGTTTATTTGTGACTTCTGTATCTGTAATTTGGTTTTGTTCTCAAAGACTCAGAGACCCATCTTGACCAAATCCTGCTGGCATCACTATTAAATCCAAATCAACTCTACTGGCTGGTGGGGACCACACTTTGATCCCAACAGGCACTCCCGTTCCAAGGAGATGGGAACCAAGTGTTGTAATGTAACACCTGGCACCAGGCATAGTGGTAGAAGTCATCTGAGCCAGCACCAAGCCCTGGCTGAGAGGGCTTAGAGGCAGATTCACATCCCATTTGGCCGCTCCCACTACGCTCCCACTACAGGGACAACAGCCTCAAGCAGGAATGCACCTGCCACCCCTGTATTTCTTCAGAACCACAAATTAGTGGCCCAAAATAAAGCTACGAGAAGGAACTCCCTTTCCATCAGTTCAACCCGTCTGGCTGTCAGCCAGACTGGAGCAAGTCCCACAAGCAGAGAGAACCTAAAAGAGATCAGAATCAGGCCTCCCATCAGTAATGCAACCAATTTTGCTGGCCTCTTCATCAGTCCCTCAGGGCTGTTTTCACTCTCTCATGAGAATCTGGGATACAGTTATGTAAAATAAATTCCTCATCCTTAATAAAAATAAAGTTCACATGCACACCCTGCTGAAGGCAGCATTTAAAGAAAAACATCATTTGTATGAGGCATAAGTCACTTATAATTAAACAAAAATAAACCTCATTGTGCACACAAGGGAGCATCAAACACTTGCCAGGCACCTGGATAATCACTTCCTATGAAAAGCTGTAGAAGAGAGCTCTGGTTAAAGTGAAGGGTCATGCAGGTTCCCTTGCAGAGGCAATGCAGGTGGGATTTGCTCTGCACAGGTGAGAGCTGCAAAGCCTGTTCCCAAATTATACCTCTTCTGAGGCCACCAATTCTTTTCCACTGCCCTATCCTTTCATCTGCTTTAAAATCAAAGCCCATCTTGTTTTATCAAAAGAAGAGACCCAGGATTTTACCTTTTCCTTAGAAGACATGCCATTTCTTTGATCCTTGTGGCTGCCTTTCTGAAAGGCCACAGTGTCCTTCTGGAGACAGAGAGACCAGACCTGCACTTCACATGCAAGATGCACGTGCATCAAGCATTTATACTGAAGCAAAATGATACCCTTCAACCCTTCCCTAATGAGGATTTAGGCTTTTGGTTGCAACTGCAGTGATAGCTCCCTCTCCATCCTGAAAAGTGAAATCATTCTTAATTTTTTACTTTCTATTATTCACATGGCTTTCAAACTCTAAAATAACTTTCCCTCAAAACTCGTAGGAGATTAAGATCTTGACAGAAGTTTTTTGAAAATCCAAATATACCTCATCCACTTTAATGCTTTCTTACTGAACTTCATGGGAGAGAGCAGCAGGATTTTCATTTTCAGACGCTAGGCTTACGCTTACCCAACAGTTAACATTGATTTATATATTCAGAGAGCCTTCTTACAGACCTTTCCATTCCTGGCAGCATGACTCTCTGGTGCGCTGTTCCCAGGATCCCCTCTAGAGCCCTTTTTATAGATGGGAATTACAGTGGCAACTCCCCAGTCGTCTGGGACAGCGGCCGTCCGTAGTGATAGTGATACAGCTTGGCCAGTGGTCCTGCAGCTTCACATTCAAGCTCCTCAGGACTCCTGGTTGAACACCATCCATCCCCAGTGATTTATTAGCATCTTAACCTATCTATTTAACCTATTTTTTTCTTTTGTGTTTATCTCAAATTAGCTTCTCTGATCTAACAGCTAAAAAAAGTGCATTTGTTGTGGTAATGTTAAGACTGATATCCTCTGCTATGGCTTTATCAACTCTAAGTGACTTTTTTGTACCTTTGTCACTAAGTACTCCCTAAGATACCCTAATTCTAATGGATTATATCCTGATGGATAAAATATTTATGTCCTAAGAGATATAAAATCCAAAGTCCTAAAGTTTCAGAAGAGTAGTCAGTCCCAAAACAGCCTGTTCCACCTACCTGCTGTCTCCACTCTTTCATAACAGCCTGTGCCCTGGCACCGCTGTCACCCTGCCTTTCCTTCCTGGTGAAGGTTTCAGATACGACAAAGAGATCAGTAGCCATGGTAGCCAGCTCTGCTTTAACAGCACTGGGGATCCAGGCACTGACAATGCAAGTTTGGGATGGGAGCTATCAGGGCCTAAAGTGAGGTTTCTGTCTGGGCTTCTCCTCATCGGGAGGGCCGGCGCAAATGGAAGGTAACTCTTATGCGATGTGACAACATTGATAGACGCCAGGCAATCCCAAGGTGCAAACTTGTGTTTTACTGTGACTGAAAGCAGGCACTTTCCCTGTGGCCACACAAAGTGTTTCACCTGCACGTCCCTTAACACTCCCCAGTCCAATGAAAATGCTCCTTTCAGGTGAAGCTGTGTATGAAACTACCTGCCTGCACAAGCACTCACAGAGAGGAAACCAAAACAGTTTCCTTCTTCCACACCCTCCATTCCTTGGCATTTATACCCTTCAGAATCAAACAAACAGTCCTGCCCTCCTCCACAGTTTATAAAACTACACTAGTATATAGCTCTTTCATCTTCCTTCTGCGTCAAACCCTCCAGCCCCAAAGTAATTTCTGTTGCTTTCCTTCAATTTCCTCCTGTTTATCTGCTAGAGAATAACAAGGATCAAAGGCAGCAATTATGTCAGAAAAAAATCCCTCCACCCCTCACACTGATTAGCAACACCAGACCAAATCTTCAGAAAGATATTTAAGAGTTTTTAAAAATACTTTACCAGCTTAGGTGCCAAATCCCAACAGTTTCCGAGGGAATCAAGCACCCACGCGCTTTCTGGTTTCCCATTAGATGCCTACCCATATCTTTTAGGATGTAACCACATGAAACACTACTTCTGTTCTCAAGGTTAGGCTCTCCAAGTGCTGCTAAGGCAGTCTCTGAACGTTCCCACTGAAACCTATAGGCTATTCAGAGAGTTGTGTCCCAAGGTTACAAAAAAAACAACAACCAAAAACACGGGGGAGGGGAGGAAGAAAGAAAAAAAACCACAACACTTTTTCTTTCGTTCCTTCATGGCCAGCAGATCTTACTGACCTGCTGCACAGTTCCTTACAACATCAAAGTTTCTCATCTTGTTTTCATTTTAGCTATGAATTCTGAGGCACAAATGTTGCCAAAGTCTTTCTGTACACATAGAATCATAGACTCAGAGTAGTTTGGGTTGGAAGGGACCTTTAAGTTCATAAAGTTCCAATCCCCCTGCCATGGGCAGGGACATCCCACTAGGTCAGGCTGCCCAGGGCCCCATCCAACCTGGCCTTGAACACCTCCAGGGATGGGGCAGCCACAGCTTCCCTTGGCAACCTAATATTTCAGGGTATTCAGAGACAAAGCAACATCATGCCACACCAGAAACATGCTTCCCTGCTCCTCCCTGTGCCTGCTGCTTCTGCGTTTGCCCTTTACACCTGCGTGACAGAAGAAAACGTGTTACTTCTCCAGCACAGCTGCGGTTTATGCTAATTACGAGCCTTTATGGGCAGTGTTCAGGTGGAAGGTGAGAGACTCTCAGCACCTCCCCAAATAAGCCATCAAGCGAGATTACTCCTGCACTATAGCACTTTGACTATGAATTGAACGACTGCAAGGTGGGAAGGGCATAGCAAATCAGGAGTATTACTTAATAATGTTAGTATGACTGGCAGCAGCATTAGCAACTTAATTCTACCTTGGATTAAAACTATAGTTCTAGCTGGACACCAAGAAGACATTTGAGCCCAGAGGACAGCTTAAGGCCTGCTAACAGGAGAGAGGAGCGACCAAAGATTTAATGAGCCATTCGCAGTTTCACTGTACCGCCCGTATGTACTTAGACATCCTTCCAATTCTGAATCATCTTTTCAAGATTACATGAAGACCCTGGCATGGCAGGGACTGCAAGCATCCTGCTTTCACATCGAATCAAAGGAGGATCCTGAGCAGCACAACAACATGGATCGGGATAAATACATGATCCAGTTGCCATTTTCTGTCAGGCTCTTTATGGTTGGGCTCGATGATCCAGTGGGTCTCTTCCAACCTGGTTATTCTATGATTCTTTCTCCCAAACAGAATTGTTAGATACAAAGAGCCAGTTAGAGGGCGGTTAAAATAAGTTGCAGATACAAAGAATTAGCAGGTCCAGCAAGAGCTGACTGGGCAGAAGCACTAGAGGTTCAGAGAGCTCAGGGACAGGGAAAGGTAAGAAAAACATAAACAAAATAAAAAGCTGTACACAGCAGGTACCACAATGACAGAGACAGATCTTTAAAGAGTAAAAAGGCACTTACTTGTGTGCTAATCCTGAGAAACCACCAGATCTAGTCATATGTCTTACAGTCCTTACATCCAGGTTTCAAACCTAGAGAGAGCTGCAGGATCTTTAATACTAAAACGCAGATACGTTCACTCTTAGTGCAACTCTTAAGTTTTCTGCCAGGTCAGGTCACAGTCAAGCACTGAAAGGGAAAAGTACCCTTGCTTTTGGATGGCTGCATGTCATGATGAGCTTAGCTATGTCAAGCTTCACCAACTGAGCACAGCCTTCCAGAAAAAACTCAAGCAAAGAGCATGCTCCCAGCAGGTGGAGAGAGCACCCTCCTATCCTTTCATCCTGCGTTCAGTCTCCAAGAAAATGCAAGTTCAGAGTTATATGTTTAGTATTAATTTTGAGTTGACCACATCAAAAGGAAAACAGCTGCCAACACCCACGTCCTTGCTTTATAGTTTTGTGATGGAGGGGTGACTAGTTTTTGTGAAAAAAGCAAACACAAGCTTCTCATACGTGAGTCAAGAAGAATGCAAAGTCAACCACAGACTCTCTCCTTCCAAATTTGTAGTTAGTTCATTAGAAATTTAGGATCAGAGCCCTCATAGAGAGGTTAAGCAGTCTTTATGCTAAAACTAGCACAGGTTATGCTTTATACAAAAGCATTTCACTGCTCACCCCATCTGCATCCCTGTGAAAAGAAAAAGAATGCTAACAAGAGCCCTGCCACAGAAAGGAAGCACATGAATTCATAAGAAAGGATGAAGACAGATGACAGAGATCATACATGTGCATCTTATTGGATTTCAGATGATTTACCTATATCTGCAGGAAGTGCAGATGGAACAGGATCTCAAGTCTTCAAAACCAGACACAACTACACCATATATTGGATGAGATCATCTTATTGTAGTCACTGCTTCTCAAGACTAAGACAAAATAACAGAGTGGGATTCAAAGAGAAACTGAACATGATCAGATACAACAGACATCTGCTATACTACTAAACAGTACGATGTTAAGAGCAGAAAGCCACCTGCTGCTCTGGTGAGGTTCTTTTAATCTCCATTTACTACCTGAACTGCACGCTTATGCATTTAACGCAGCTCACACGTCAGCATGTGATCAAATGCTTTTGAAACAAACAAAGAAGCCCACACAAGCCCTGTTGGTGGCATAGGGACTAGGTCTCAGGATGAATAAGCATCGGATCAGAAGACAAGAATAGCTCTTGCAGGATGTACCTAGTATCAGAAAGGACAGGCTCTTAAGAAAGCAAAGAGAATCTAAAATAAAATTGATGTTGTGATTTAAACAAAGAAAAAAAAAACCATGATCCTGATGAACCCCTCATGAGCTGTAGGAGATAAAAGAAATCAAGCCGAGATTATTCCAACAACAGTATTTTTTAAAGTAGCCAATAACTTTAAAGAAGACATTGCACACAGAAGATATTTTTGGCTGGATCAAGTAAATGACTAAATTCTTGCAAATAGGGCCAGCTCATCACTTCTGAATGTTTTGTTTTGGTTTTGGTTTGTTTTTTGCAACTCAAGGACATATTTCAGAGAGACGCAGAACAAAACAAAAAAGCTGGCACTCTGACGTCTACAAGGAAGAGGTAATGAGATTTCTGACCATTTAAGCCAGCCTTGTTGCCTTCTTCTGTCCTGTCTCCTCAAGCCCCCTCATCATCGTGAGTAAATGGGAGGCAAGCTTGGGAGGGGGGACTGTTAATATGAGCTGGCAGGATGCTGTTTCAGCAAGTGTATCTTTCATGTGAAAGCCAGAAGCTCTACTATGACAGTGCAGTGAGTCACTTGATGACAAGTCACTGAGGCATTTAGATACTGGTTTTGAACAGTAACAAATGGCACTGTTTTGCCTTGTCTAACTGAAGGAGATGCCTTTATTGAACCTAGAATTCAAACACTGCCTATGACCGTCTGCCTCCGTTAAAAGACAGCCTGCACAGAAAGATATACTGGCTGTGTTCTACTTTCTGGCTTTTAAGAGAGACCTGAATGAATCTTGGGGTTTTTTTCCTTTTTCTTCCCGAAGAAAGTCCTGCTTTTGCCATTCCCAGCCTTATCTTCACCTCCTCGGCCTTTCTAAATAAAATCTACACATCTCAATATTTCCAGATATCTCATCAGTAAAAGTGTCTGCTTCACAAAGGAAGGCAACAAGTCCAAGGTTTCCTCCCCTATCCAGCCTTCATCCTCCTCTGAAAAGGCAGCTTCTTACCGGTGTGGAAGACAAAATATTTTACCTCCCTGCTGCTCATCTGTCTTTATCCTGTATCTTGAGGATCACCGATGAATGAGGACTGTTTCTCACTAATCTTAGGGACAGTCAGGGAAAGTAGAAGAGAGACAGGAGACAAACAATGTTTCCATAGAAAAGCAAAAGGGAGACAAACAAAAAAAAAATGCTTTAAGATCTATAAGGTAAGGCATGGAGAGACAGAAAAGAAAACAAGCAAACAAGAAGAATACAAAAGCTAATTCACACATACACACACTGCAAGTCAAGTTCAGTTTAACTGTCAGGGCTCCCAGATATGGACAGAGAGACAGTAGTCTGACATTAGAGGTAACAGCTTAATCAAGATAATGTGTCAATTTAATATTGTTCACACTCTTCAAAACCTGATTTAGGAACGTAAACATGAAATTAAAACAGGCCTGGAAAACTAGTTTTAGTCCCACTCTTTAAGACCCTTTTGGCACTGGCCCAGCAGTAGATGAGACTCCTGCTTTCAGCAAATTTGTAAAGCCTTTTTAATCATTCTCTCTGCTACCAAGGGAGTCAAAATTATGATGGAAAGAATTCATAAGATATACAGTTTATAAGACTGCAGTTTTTACCAGACACCTTACTATCAAGGCATATAGGCTGATGCAACAACAAGAAATTTGATGAGCCAGAAATTAAAAGACAGATTTTATATTAGATCAACGTAGCTGTGATATAATACTTGTCACTACTCCAACAACTTCTCTGGCTTTCTGTCAAACCACTCAGTGAAGAGTTCAGTTATTTTGGAGGATTAAGCTATAATATTAAAAACGTACTGTTAAGATTCAGTAGATATCCTCTCTTCCCCCCAGAATTAGGAACTGAAAGCTCAAACCAAAGCCTCTGTGTGCTTAAACAAAGTTATCAAAGCCTTCAAGGTGCATTGGAATCAAATTCTGTAATTTCTCTTAACAGATTGGAGTGGGGTAAGTCTCTTTTATATGACAGAAATTTTTGCATAGCTTTCACATCTCCAGAATCTTGGAGTGTAACAGAAAGCATCAAACACCTTAACACACACCCACAACACATATATTTTACCAAACAACCTTACCAACTATTGTGATTATCAGAAAGCGAATGGTTTCGACGAGGGGCTACGTGGCAGTATCCCCATTCATTTCTAGGCCATTCCTTCAAGTTCCGCTCCCATTGCTTTTCTGTTACCACCTACAATCTGCTGTAATTGTGATGCCAGAAAAGTACCACTGGAGCTCTCATCTTATTCCAAAGTGGGACTGAAGATGAGCATAGTGGCAGTGCAAAACAGGGATGTGAACTAAAAGCTTGTGGTTAAACAGGAGAGTTAGTTCTCCTGGGCAACGTGACAAGAAAATTCAATCAAACTTTTGTGGAAAAAAGACTTCGTAGTCACCACATCCATGAGAAGTGTCATCTACTTAACAATCATTCCATGATCTTCACTTTACCTCTAGCCTGCCTCTTGTATGGAAACTCAGTATTCCTAGAGCAATTTCTCATTTCAGCAAAAAGTACCATGAGTCAAACGGCTCAACACCTCTCAAGCAAATTTGTCATTAAAGATATTATTTAACAAAGTACAATACTTAGTAGAGCGTAGAGATTCATGTCAGAAATCCAGTTGTAAATCACTTCAGGTTCCACAGGGCATTAGATCTGTACCCTGAAAATCACATTTCTGTAGTAGGGAGGTCATACACACGTTTCTGAAGAATTAACGTGACACTTACCCTTTTTATGAACCAATATCCCCTTCCACAAACTTGTTCCTTGAGTTCCTAAAGTTGAATGAAAAGTATGAAAAGCTTTCCCCTCTATGTGCTCTGTTTTGAAACAGATTTGTCTGATTTGCTAAAAATTAGCCAGTGTGTTTACACTAGACATAAGGAAGAATTCCTTCCCGAGGGTGGTGAGGCACTGGCACAGGTTGCCCAGGGAAGCTGTGGCTCCCTCATCTCTGGAGGTGTTCAAGGCCAGGTTGGATGGGGCCTTGGGCAGTCTGGGCTAGTGGGATGTCCCTGCCCATGTCAGGGGGGTTGGAACTAGATGATTTTTAAGGTCCGTACCAACCCAAACTATTCTATGTGAATATCTGCCTTTTAATTTTTGACTCTAACTACAGTGATGTTAGTCCACTTATACACTGATATAGATCATTCTCAATTAAAGCAACTTCTAGTACATAATACTATGATTAAGTCTTCCAGTCTACTAAAACCAATGTCTATTAAAACTGATGTTTTACTAAAAAAAAAGAAAACCCAAAAAAACAGACAAACTTCGGCTCCACTTAGAACACATTTTGCAAAGGAACTTACATTAAAATTTGTCTCAAGTAAGGCATTCCTGAAAGGATAAGGATATACAATTTGTTCTGTTTCCAGAAGAACTGCAAAATGTAATGGGAGATTTATAATTAAGGGTCTTATTAATTTTAATGGACTAATCAATATTGCATAACAATTCCCAATGTGTCCGTTTTCCAGCTTATTCCTTTTTGCACAATGAAAGCTGGTCCTGGTCTTTGCAGCTGTTACCTGACCGTGGCAAATCTACCTTCTATACTGCAGTAACACCAGAGTTCAGACTCAGATGAGCAGTTAAATGAACTAGAAAAGTAAAGGATGTATTATGAGCCTGGCCTCATTTTCTTTTCCCCCCATCTACCCCACCATACATGGGGTTGCAGAGCTCGGTAATGGCCTCAGACACTGCACCTTATACAGACGTTAGCACAGGGTCTTGAGTTAAAACGAATCCTACAGCTTCAGTAGCATATACAGGATCAGGAAAGAGAGGTTGAAATATTCCTTCCTGCTGCTACTGAAGGAAACCAACTTTTCCTTCATCCCGAACACGTCTGAACTATGGCGACACATGAATTCTACATTCAGCTGCGACTTCCAGCCTCTCCAAAGTACAACTGAAGTAAGACATGCCTGAAATACCTGCTAAAGGCAAATGAGCGATTCATCTTGGCACAAAGCCTTTCAGTTGACCTTTTTGGTGAAACTGCATAATGTTCACTCACACTCGTCTAGGGAAACCAAATTCAAGTCTTACTAAAGAAATCAGTTCTCTGCTCTTTCTGCAGCAGAGTTTGGAGTAAGCAGCCAAGCCACTCATATTTTAAGATCAGCAAAGAATGTGTGTTTGGGAATATGGAGGTGCAGAAAATAATCTGGTTTGGAAATTCTTTACACTAAAGCAGCGATAAGGTATTTCACATTACTGTAAGCTTTCTATATGTTAATGAGGAGAAAAAAACACATCATGCAAGCTATGAGTTCAAATAAAACTATTTTTCACTGCAGCTCTTATTTCATGAATAGAACATAGGCCCTGAGAAATGGGCTTCGTTTTGTAAGAGGCATTGTCTAAAATGCTTGTGTACCACTTACAGTCATTATGAGAATTGATAGTTTGAAGCCCTATTCCTCAAAGTCCCAAAGCGGTGCCGTGACACCTTAGCAAACCAGTCTGTCAAATCATGTCCCAACCTTTTGCATTTGATTTTCCTTCTCTCCAATGCCACCTGCAAAGTTCATCAAATGCCATCAGCTGTAAACCATGGACAGACACACTCTAACTACACGCATCAAGCTCATAAGAGCAGGAAACAATGCCTTAGGTAAATTTGGATGACTTCCCACCATCCCATCACCACATACAATACAAATGGTAATTATTTTCTTCCACCATTCTCCATTTAGATTGCAGGTGTGGCCTGACTTTACGGAAAAACCAGAGAGCAAAAGGCATGAAGCAAGGCTTTATGCCCCACTTGCATGCAGCACATACTTGCCACTTGACTTTCTTGTCCCATAGCTACAGGCCCACCTAGATCAAGATGTTTGCAGCTAGATGTCACATACTTCAAGGCAGTCACAATGTATTACGTGCCGTGCATTGCCTCTCACATGGTAATTGGGAGCACAAAGGGCTACTGTAGGAGAAATTATTACTTTTCAGAAAGTACATTTGGTTATTATGTCTTCAGTCTTCTGGTTTGGCCCAGTTTTCCCAAATTAGGACTAACCTTCTATTCCATTAACATTTTTCTTCTCTATTTTTTTTTAAAAATCTAAGATGATAAAGGATGCCTGATTTTCCACCACTTTATTTCACTGGTTCTAGACAGGAAGCAGGAAACAGAATGACTTTAGGGCAGTTGTATCAGCTTAGTGATATATTATATCAGTGAAATAAACCGGCTATATAGCAGGTCCAAAGAGCACAGATTGCAAGAAGTAAAGAAACCATGGAAAATAAGTTATTGTTTAACCTGCATCTCAGAGTAGATGTGAGAGATAGAGAAAGCTACCTATGCAACTGGAAGCCAGGACACTTAGATCGCCAATCTCAACAGCTATTCTAGAGCCCAGACAATTCAGCAGAAGTATATTAGTACATAAGCCAGAACTGAATACTTCCACCTTTTCTTCAAATTCCCCTGGAAATGCACATAATCAGATGGCTTTTTTGTTTTCCCTTACCCCACCCCAACAAACAGGCACTAAAATGAAGGGAACTTATGGAAGATGTGCTAATACAGTGCTTTTGGGAGTGGATTTGTTAGCAAAACTGCCTGTCTGCATCCCTGCAGTGAGAGGAGTAACTGACCTCCCCTCAGTTGCCATGTACAACACAACGCGTGGGAGTTGGAGGAGACCAGGGTGACTACAAAGAGTAATCAGCATTTTGAAAGTGCAACTCTGACCTATTCTAAAACACCTACTGGAGCACAATACATACCACTCTAAGAACAGGGGAGCATAGCCGTTCCTTCCAGGTGAGCGTCACGCAAGTGTATAATAAAAGCCACACACTAGACAAAATATTTTGTCCACAAGAGCAAGCCCTCAGTATCAAGCAGAACTTGTCTGCATTCTCCCCATATTCCTATAAAGGCCAAAGCATCAGGCTGAAAAAAAGAGTTCATCTCCTTGCCAGGCACAGAAAAAGGCTCTTTCGCAAAATACAGTTCTGGTGCACAATATTCTTTTGCTTTCCATAGAGGTAAAAAGCCAACAAGTGTTATTCTTGTACCTGTCAAAGTGTTAACTATTGAGTAGGGTTTAAAGAAATGTGACTTTTGCTTTTAGTTGCCTGGTTTCAGTCTGTTTCTTGTACCTCCTCACTGAGTGGTTGTTTTTCAGATCCCTCACAAAGCCTGTCTGCTTCCTCTATCTGCTGTTGGTGGGATGAACTGTAAACCCAGATCACTTTAAGGGTGGAGCTCTAGATCATTTCTGTATTTTGCTGCTGAGAAAAGTCTGTTTCAGCTCTAGGTGATTCTGTACACTCTTAAGAATATAGGGGAACTGAACCATAACAACTAGTTTTTGAAGTTACAAAACTTCCCATATTGAGGAGGTGAGACAGGTGCACAAGAGGGATTAAGAAGGAAAGAAGCCACAATGCAGCTCATTCATATTTAAAAACAAACAAATCTCTACTTAGCAGACTAGGTAAAATTCATGAACTTGTAGTCAAAGCTGAAAGGAAACGTCTGCACAGACCTGGAAAAGGATATGCAAGAATTAGCAGTAATTAAACAGTCTCGGGCAAAAAGATATAACATCAAAAATACAACAAACAAGCAATATATTTCACAGAATCACAGAATGGCAGGGATTGGAAGGGACCTCTGGAGACCATCCAGACCAAGCCCCTGCTAAAGCAGGTTTGCCTACAGCAGGTTGCACAGGAACATGTCCAGGCGGGTTTTGAATATCTCCAGAGTAGGAGACTTCACAAATTCTCTGGGCAGATTGTTCCAGTGCTCCACTACCACCCCCAGTAAAGAAGTTTTTCCTCATGTTCAGGTGGAACTTCCTATGTTCATGTTCCAGTTTGTGCCTGTTGCCCCTTGTCCTGTTGCTGGACATTGCTAAGAAGAGTCTGGTCCACCCTCTTGACTCCTGCCCCTTCGGTATTTATAAGCATTGATAAGGTTCCCTTTCAGTCTTCTCCAGGCTAAAAAGACCAAGCTCACTCAGCCTCTCCTCATATTTTCACTTGTGGAAGTTATGCTGAACTTATCACACGTTTCTTTTAATATCCCTGTGATGCATGAGAAAGTATGAACCAAAAGCCTTACATTTCCCTACTCTTTTTTTTTCTGAGCAACATCCAGAGCACATAATATTCCCTAAAACCAGTCCTGTTGACATGCTACAAGAGCGTTTTCCTCTTCAATTTTATTTTCAGCTTTCATTTGCAAGTTAAAAAACAAAACCCCATGGCACCTGACAGGGGCAATCCATAGTTGAACTCTTCCAGTAGTTAAACACATCTAAATTTCCACCGTACTTTCTGTTCTTGGTGCATAGATTAATTTTATTTCTCTAACTTATCCACAGAAAACGCACAGAGAAAAGCAATTTCTAAACATACGGTAGGGACACACGCTCAGACAAATTGTTCCACTAGGAAGAGTTTTTCCATCCTTATCCTAAAAATCTGTGAACTAAATTAACACACCCACACAAGAAACGTTAGAGCAGCAGACAGGAGGATGCTCCCTGCTTTGCCAGGTAATGTGTGCAAGACCAGGAAACTCCAGGTGTGGAGAAGGGGGAGGGAGTTCAGTGAAAGGCATCCATGAGTCACTGTACAAAGAGTCACTGCAAGTAAAGAGAACAAGCATTCTTCTGCCTGTGCCCGACACAGCCATTTCACTCATCTACAACTTGCTTTCACTTTGAAATCTTGGCTAACTAAATAGCTTTTACATATATATGCATGTACGTATTTCATATTTCATCACTGCATAAAGTACACGCCTTACAGCCAGTAACAGGTCCCAGTAAAGAACCAGAGCTTGACATCTATTTATAAACCTTGTTTCTGAAGTAAAACTCCTGGAGGTAATGTCGTAATAAGGATCAAGTAATGCTCAGCAGGAGCAGATGCACCATGACACACACACAGATGGAGCCAGCTACTCCCAACGCTCATGAATTTTAAGCCCACCGGGTAACAAAAGCAGCAAGAACTGGGACTGCGGGCATGGGAGAGCTGTGGATTGGGGCATTTCCACGCCCGGTGGAAGAGAGAAGCGCTACCCACCCCCCGAGGGCTCGTCCTGCCGGTGCCGCTTCTCCTTCGGGCTCCCAGAAGCGCTCAGAGCGCCCAGAGATGCCCCCAGCCCACCAGGTCTCTTCCCTGCTACCCACTCCCCAGGCAGGAACCTCCCGAGCTCCCTTCTAACCTGAATTATCCCTCGATCCTAAGTTCAGCTTTTCTTTTAAGTACTTTAGTCTAAAAAAGCCACGGTTTCACACATATGAAACAAGCAGGGGATGAAGGGACGAGGGGGTTAAAGGACACGCTCCCCCCTCTCCCTCCCTGCGCACCAGGCACACAAAGCCCGGGGCCGCATCACCCCACAGCCCAGCCAGGGTCCAGCTCCTCGGTGCTTTGTGTTTGCCCGAAGCAGCCTCCCCTCCAGCTGGGGACAGAACAGGGCGCTCAGCAGCAACTCCGGGCTGGCCCCGATCCCACCCCAGCCCCTGCCCGGGACCCCGGCGGCTCCCGGCTCGCAAACCCCGGGGGCCGGAGACGATTCCCTTTGTTAAATGAACGAGCCCGGGAGGCATGAGGAGGGAGGCTGCGCACCCCGCTCGCGAAAAGGAAAAAGAAATAAACACCCGGCCGCTCAACCTCTTTTGCAAACTTCCCGTCCGCAAACGAAGCCGCTCGGGACTCACCTCCCGCCGCAAGGTGCTGCCGCCTCTCGCCCTGCCCGCCCCGCTCCCGCCGCCCCTATTGTCGGCCCGGCCCGCCTCCCGGCTCCCCGTCCGCCCTTCCCGCTGCCATTGGCTCCGGGGGGGCCCGCCCCGCCGCCCCCCGTTCCAAGAGCCCGGGAGAGAGGCTGCTTCCCCGCTGCATCGCCGCACCGTCCCCGCTGTATCCTCAAACTATCCCCCCAGCATCCCCGCACCATCCCCCCAGCATCCCCGCACCGTCCCCGCACCATCCCCGCACCGTCCCCGCTGTATCCTCACACCATCCCCCCAGCATCCCCGCACCGTCCCCGCACCATCCCCGCACCGTCCCCGCTGTATCCTCACACCATCCCCCCAGCATCCCCGCACCGTCCCCGCTGTATCCTCACACCATCCCCCCAGCATCCCCGCACCGTCCCCGCTGTATCCTCACACCATCCCCCCAGCATCCCCGCACCATCCCCCCAGCATCCCCGCACCGTCCCCGCTGTATCCTCACACCATCCCCCCAGCATCCCCGCACCATCCCCCCAGCATCCCCGCACCGTCCCCGCTGTATCCTCACACCATCCCCCCAGCATCCCCGCACCATCCCCCCAGCATCCCCGCACCGTCCCCGCTGTATCCTCAAACCATCCCCCCAGCATCCCCGCACCATCCCCCCAGCATCCCCGCACCATCCCCGCACCGTCCCCGCTGTATCCTCAAACCATCCCCCCAGCATCCCCTCTGTATCCCCGCTGCACCCCCTCAGCATCCCCGCACCACGCCCCCAGCTCCCCCGCAGCATCCCCCGCGCTGGGGCGGCGCAGCGCAGCCTGGCGGCCCGGGGGCCACCTGGGGGTTGGTACCTTCGGGGTGCAGGAGAGCCGGAGCTCCCCGGGGCCCCGCAGCTTCGCGGGGTGGAGGGAGGGAGGGAGGGAGAGAGGGATGGAGGGAGGGAGCGGCGCTGGCCGGGGGTGTAAAACTCGTCCGAGTCGCGGCGATTCCAGCCTTGGCAGGCGGCGCTGGGATGACTTTATTCCTGTTCTTGGTATCGCTCGGTGCTATCGCGGAGCCGGCTCCGCTGTGCTAAGGGCTGTGTGCGCGCAGATCCAAAAAAGGCAAGAACAAAACGGGCTCTGCCCAGCTTCTGTGTTGCACAAGCCGAGGCGGCCGTACCTTATATTGCAGGGAGAAGGGTGTTTGCTCGCCCTGCGATCCAAAGCTCGCTGGAAACTTGTCACCCTAGTTCACAGGAGTTTGAGGCGCAGTGTCTGTGCTTTGCCGAGCGAGTAAAAAGGGAGGGATTTGGTTGCGCAGATGTCCGGCTGCACCGCTCTCAAGAACGGAGCTTGGGCGTGGGGAGGCTGTGTGCTGGCTGTCTATCATAGAATCACAGAATAACCAGGTTGGAAGAGACCCACCAGATCATCAACTCCAACCATTCCTATCAAACACTAAACTATGCCCCTCAGCACCTCGTCCACCCGTGCCTTAAACACCTCCCCAGGCAGCCTGTTCCAGTGCCCAATGACCCTTTCTGTGAAAAAATTTTTCCTGATGTCCAGCCTAAATCTCCCCTGGCGGAGCTTGAGGCCATTCCCTCTTGTCCTGTCCCCTGTCTCTTGGGAGAAGAGGCCAGCTCCCTCCTCTCTACAACCTCCTTTCAGGTAGTTATAGAGAGCAATGAGGTCTCCTCTCAGCCTCCTCTTCTCCAGGCTAAACAACCCCAGCAATCCCAGCCGCTCCTCATAAGGCCTGTTCTCCAGCCCCTTCATCAGCTTTGTTGCTCTTCTCTGGACTCACTCCAGAGTCTCAACATCTTTCAAAAGTAAAATCTATGGAAGTAAAATGCTAAGTAAGTGAAGCAGTATGGACGGACGGGAGGGAAGCAAATCACCCTTTTATACCGAGACAGCGTTATACGACAGGTTAAGACGGCGCTGCCACAGTCTCGCCCTTCCCCTTTGTACCAACGTTTATCAGTTCCTGTGATAAGCTTGTTCGAGAGCTAGACCAGCAGAAAACTACCCTGCAAAAATAAACAAATGGAGGAAGTGAGAATGTGAGTTTGAGGCTTGGAGAGAGGATGCACCAGAGCTGATTTCAGTCAGCTTAACCTGTTGTGGAATTGCACATACTCTTGTCCGCAGTCTATTACAATTAGAATTACTTACCTCTGTTGGCTGCATTTAAAATCGGATTCAAAACCACATACACAGACTGACTGACTGCACGAGCGCGCCCCAAACACGGTCTGTCCATAGACTGTTGTCTGGTTGCAACATAAAGGTGTTTGTGTTAGTAGAGCGCAGGTTTCTGCCACTTCACCTCAAAGGCAGCTGTGATCAGCCCATACCAAGAATCCCACAGTTACACGAGGGATGTGCTTCTGTGATTGCTGGGAAGCGAGGACTGAGGAGAAAATCAGCATTCAACTAAAATGCCAGATCCACAAAGGGAGCATCATCAAAGCTGGAGTTAAAACCAGTTACCCTTGAACCCTGAACCGAGACCTGAAGAGCAGCTTCCTTTTATAGAATCATAGACTCATGGAAACACCAAGTTGGAAAAGACCCATTGGATCATTGAGTCCAACCATTCCTATCACACCACAAAGCCTTCTAAAAAACATGAGCGTACACTGATAATCTCAAAAATAAATCTTGAAGCTAGGAAAGAGACCCCTCTGAAATACTCATAAACACTTCGTTTGACAAGATATTGCACCATATACACTTATTCAACTACTTGGAGAACAGCTGCTTGAGGTAATAGCAGTGAGTGACCTAAGGCCTGGCCCACGTACAGCTGGTGTATTGCTCCACCAGCCCCTCCTATACCTGTATTTGTATCTGTACAAAGGAACTTAAAGCAGCAGGAAATAATTTGGACTTTAATTGCAGGTGCTTTTAAAGCCACTTCAAGATAAAAAAAAAAAAAAGACTTTCACTTTACACATGTTTATTCAGTTCAGAAGTTGCTTCAACTAGATCTTTGTATCTTCACTGCCAAGGGAACTCACCAAAACATTCAGAACCGTATTCTTTTGGTTTGTTATTATCCTACTCTGTAGTAATGTGGAATCCTGAAGTGATATCCTGAAGGGCCATCCTGGGATTACGATACTTACTGTTTTCTGGATTTACCCAGATTTCAAAGCTCCTTTGTCTGAAACTATCGCTGGATATTTCAGAGAGAGTTCCCAAACAAAAGGAGGGAGGGAGAGGCATTTGGGATGTCCATGAACAACATCAGAATGGGATACAGAACTACTGCTGCAAACCAGAATTTGGTTCTTGAGAAAGGAATGAGTGAAATGTAGATTATTTTGTTTGTGTTCTAAACACTCAGAGCAGAAAACGTTTTCAGGGAAGGGTTCCATCTTGCCTTGTACTCAGGACAGTCACATGGCCCCTTTCCAGCATGAGCAGGGAAAGGGGATTTCTCACACCTCTACAGGGTCTCCTGTGTTCTGTGGGAAAGAGCCTGGCACCAGGCCCCAGCCTCAAAGACCAGCTCTGTGCGACAATCGATTTTACAGGGATCGTGTAAGAACCGCATTTTCCTCCTTGTCAGAAATAGAGCAGAACGAGCAGTCCGGCTGCTGTAGGGCATGGCCTGACAATTTTTTTTTCTGTCTCAGCAGTACCAGCATCAATAGTCCTTACTCTGCTGAGCATCTCTGCTCCTGAGCTACTCCCTGCACTATGCCAGCACTGCCGTTTGTGCAGCTCTGAAATGGAAGGGATCAAAGAACTGGTCCATCTAAGATTTTTCCTGGTTTTTTTTTCAGCCAGATCAAATCCAAGTATCTTGACTGACATAAAGTGGGGGAACACAAGAGCATATGAAATCACAGAAGCTACACCTCAGCTGAGGGACAGTAACTTGTTATGATGTAGTAACTTAGTCACTTGCAATCATCCATCCACTCCTTTAACCTGCTTTAGCAATAAGAGATAAAGTGGCCTCGGCCTACAAGGAAGAAACCAGAGTTCATTAATGACTTTAAAACTAATTGTTTCCAAGTCTCAATAGTCAAGCAAGGATTAGAAAAAGAATAAAAAGACAAATACAAACTTCCTCAGCCAAAGGTCTCAATGTGAAGATGTAGAATCGGCAAGCAGTGGCAAGCAAAACTGAAGGCAATGGTGGGTCAGCACACTACTGCCTGAGGGGTTCTTACCCAGTAAATCAGAAGTCAGTCCAGAAAAATATTGTTGTCATAGTGGCATGAGGTGAAGAAGAAGACAGACTATGACTCATCGCTGCCCTACATATCATTTAAGCTTGTACAGCTCTGCAAAGTGTACATAAAATGCTTCCAAAACAGAACTTTTTTTCATTCTACTTTGTCCAAGTAACACAGTAGAATAAAGTGGTGGGAAGTGTGTTTCTGGACACAAATCCATGATGCACAGAAGTAAATGTTTTCTCTAAATAAACACACAAAAGCATGTCATCAACAATCTTCCATTTCCTCAGTAAGTTTGAGGGTGTTCTTATGCCAGAAAAGCAAAGAGGCAAAATAACAAAAGGATCAGAACACCTGACTGGTGGAGAGCAGCACCCAGTTCCTATCTTACATATCCAGATGTTAAATGGTGTGTAACATCCATCACACAGGAAGCTAGACTCTGTTCCAAATTGTGTGCAAGTAGCACATTATACCTGGTGCGTATTTAACATGGGTATGCATTTCCTACCATCCCAGAGAAAGGCTGGCTAAGATTTCTCTGCCTAGAATGAGTTCAAATACAGGGGTAAGAACCAGGGTGCCACTTTAGCAAAGCTGGCTCTGGTTACAATTCTTTGATCTCAGCACTGTCTGAAGTTTTATCAACTGAAATAAAAAAACCCACTGTAATTTCTCAGTGTTTGGCTATATCCAGTTCTTTCATTCTGCATGGATTGTTAGAGCACCATACTGAACACGTTCTCACTTGCCTCTTGGTCCTTCATTTCCATATCAAGAGACTCACGGTAAAGAGTCAGGATGTGTCTGGTACAGGTATAATAGTAATTACAACTTAATATTTTTTTATTGCTTAAATCCCAAATAATTTAGGTTCTCTTAAAGGGTTACTTTCTTGTTGATCGTTACCCTACAGCTTATTGAAGACTCAGAGGGATCTTCATGCCATTCCAATTTTAAATCATCTCTTACTGCTTCACTGAAATCCTGGAATCTGGCAAAACCTCTGGTAATGAATACGCTTTCACATTCCAGATCTCCTTTAGCCAGGAAATTGCACAGAGACAGCTAAAAGACTCAGCGCTTTAGTGAGCAGTCAGCAAGTCAGGGTGAATATTAGGGAAGCCACAAGTGACTTGTTTGATTCTGGAAACCTCTTGTATCTCTGGAAGTCATAAAATACGGGTGGGTAATGGCTTAACAATGAGGTCAGTCTTTGATTCATTAGCTAATGGCTGAATCTAAGCACATATACCCCAGGTTTGAGGCATGCTGCTAATTCAAGCTTAAAGAGATGGGGGAGTTTTAACCTGCACTGTAAGCTTCTGTGAAGACAGAGCCTGGTATTGACTTAGATGCTGTAGGTTTTCTAAATGATCTGAAGAGTTTCATTTCTTGAAAAAATATGACTAGCTACTGGTAATCTTAGGTAAAAACCATATTCAAATATCATAAGCTTGGGGGGGGGGCAGGGTGGATGAGCTTCTAGCATAATGGGTCAGACACCAGGACCTGACCATCTGCATTTTAATCCTACATTGTGCAAGAATCTGTAGAGATGAGCAGCATAACAGAAAAGCTTGCTTTCAGGTATTAAAAGCGGTGCTGATGTGCTCCAAAAGTAGGCATGAAAGTAGAGTCAGAATTTCCTCTTTTAACTTCTCAGCTACAGCCAGAGCTATATTTCCCTGCATCAGAACTTCCCTCTGCCTGCAGTCCAAAATGTCTATCCCTTCGTCTACTACCCCCAGCTGTTTCTTGAAATATCTAGTCCTATGTCTTCCCATTTCTCTTCCCTTCATTCCCCTAGTTTTTCTTAATCATTCTTCTCATTTTCAAAGGTGCCTTCCCTTTCTAATCCTACATAGCCAACCTAAGGCAAGAATAGGCATCCAGTCTAGATGCTCCCTCAGTGATCAGCATTCCGTCTTGACTGGAAACCATGGCAGCAAATCTGCTTTGTAAAATACAGGCAGCATTTTACAGCAGCAGGACAAAGTAAGAAGGAGGCACCCAGGGAGAGTGAGAGGGGCACCACTGAGAGGAGCAGAGGGAAAGAGAGAGGTCGTAAATACTGCTTATTCACTTGGTCCTTTGGAGCATAAAGGAACTTGCTGACAAAGCAGGAAGAATGGAAAGTAGCATGGTGAAGGCAAACACCCCCGAGCACATGAATGTATCTCCAGACTGGTCAAATACTTGCAGAAATCACAGAATGAGCTGTGGTTGCTGGTTCTTGCCCAGCTGACAGTACAAGCAAGTGGTCCTGGCCTGCGATATTGTGTGGCAGAGCCTTCTCAGACCCCTCCAGGTGACTGGCCTGGCCTGAGGTGTGAACAGGTTCTCTCACTGGCCAGGAAGGATTACTCTAATCTTCCCTCCTCGATATAAAAATTTCAGAAGAAAATAACACAATGTTGTCCAAAATGTAAATTTGTTGTCTGAAACAGCGTTTCCAGCAGACAAGTCTGTGACTGATTTTCCTTCAGGGTACAGCTTACAGAGTTGCAATGATTTTAAAATACACATTCAGCATCGCTTTTCTGTCCTATGATTTTCTATTGATTTTATTCTGTCTATTTTACTACAGACATGAGATGAAATAAATCCTTTCCTGTGAGCTTGTGGAAGAATACAATAGAGATGGATTTACACATAACTTGAGCTCAACAACTGTTGCTGAAACAGTAAGAAATCCATAATAACACTTCTGAAAGTGAAATTAATCCAAATTATCCTGAACTATGTTATTTGTTTTAAATGTCCTTTTACATATAAGTGGGGAGAAATACAAAAGAAAGCTGTAACATCAAGACAACAAGGGAAACAATTCTGGAAGTGTGGTAAAACAGACTGCAGTAAACTTACCTTTCATTAGGGACTGACCAAGTTTAATGGACTATCTTCTAAAGGAAATAATAATAAAACTAATTTTAAAATCAATTACCTTTTCCTCTCTATTGATTTTTTTTTTAAGTATATCTCTGGAGGGCTTCCACTTCCAGTATCAGGGTTTAAAAAAAAACCAAACAACTAGGTTTAATGCAAGAGACATTCTGAATGAGACATCAAACAAGGACTACTAATCTGGGGATACTTTATTACTCAAAATCTAACAACAGCAGCTCACAGAAACACCTTGGCTTCACTGGAAGACACTGTCAACCAAAGAGGGTGAGCCCCAAAGAGATTGTAATGGTGTAACAGTATAAGAAAATTTGATGCTAGGGCTGGTTTTGCTGAGCTTATTCAAACTGAATGATTCTGAGGACCCAATCCTGTTCTGATTGGAGCCAGCAAAAGATTTGCCACACATTTCAGAGAGAACAAAACCAGCCCTTCAGTCATAGCACCTCTGCCAGATTTTGTTTCACACCCTGCCAAAATGTCATAGCTTGAATCACTTCAGTAGCTCAAGCCATTTAAAACTGGACTGAACAAAACCCTGGAGAATACACTGCAGAGAGAAATCTTCCCCTGTTCTTTCCTTACCTCTGCTATTCTGCCTCACTGGGTTACATGAATAGCAACCAAAAACTGCAGAGCGCTGACAGACAGGCAGTCTTCTGGACATTTCAAATGCTTTACAGGCAAGCTGTGAAAATACGAAACCACCATCCTTCATTTCTACCTATTTGCATTGCATGCAAGATGGCCTAAGTAGATCATAACACAAAGATTACAGAGTAGCTGACTTTAAATGTTTTGGCAAAACTACACTGAATTTTAGATATTTTGTGGCAGCTTTGAAAACCATTGCAGTTAAATTCTACTAAAATGCAAAGCCATTGTCTTCAGCAATGCAATCTGTAGTGATTCAGAGAACACAAAGTATCATTAACTCAACAAAATAATTCAAATTTGTGGAGCAACATTAACTCTTCAAAAAGCTGGAGAGAGAGAGCACCTATTCTGTTAAGTAAAAAGCAGTTTTGAAAGTTAATCCAATAGAGGGAGCTATAAAAGCTCATGGACAATTTGGCTGCAGACAGTGACATTGGTAATTTAATTATACTGGTTGGTCACACTAAAACCAAAGTTACACTGGAGATACAGATCACTTCAGGCCTGCCAAGAGAGCTGGCCCTGCAGAATTCCTTTGATATGATGTACATCTCAGTGCTCTCCAAATTGCTGATGAGTCATGGATTGTTCTGCAGGACACAGGAAATCTTAATAAATCCATTTTATTGTATAATCCTTTCCAATTGCTTCCTAGTGCGTACCTGCAGGAACTGCAGAATAACAACATATAACACCCTGAGCTTTTTCACTGATTGTTTTAGTACACTACATAGATCTTCCACAACTGCTGGGATAAAACTGAGGTTTTGGGAACATGTCATTCTCTAAATTTACATTCCTGTCAAGTTGCCTCTGGAATCAGAAGAATGTCAAGTTGCACTGGTCATGAAAGAATAACTTCATCTAGGCTCTTCAGTTTAAACAAAGTGCACCACTTTAACAGGCAATAATTTCTCTGATGAGGTTTCTGATCTGAATCTCACCACCTTGTGTGGGTTTATTAATTAACAGTTTTAGGGCTGGTTATTTCCTTTTTGCCACATTTTCCAGGATACGTAGAGATTCTTATCCAAATAAGTTTTTCAAGAAACTCATCCTATGAGCAATATTGCAGATGGGTACAATGAGCTAAGAGCTCAACCAGTAGCCTCAGGCCACGCAGCAAAACTTCTGCAATTATGTTTCTTGAATTCAGGTGTTCCTGTCTCCCAGTTCTGTTCTCAGACTAGACCAGTCCTTTAAACTGCTTCTTAATGCTTCCAGTTACAACAGATATAAACCTAGCAGAACAGACCTGACTCAATGCAGGCATACAGAGAGCTAATCTTCAGCAGGCAGGTGCACTACAGAGAAGAAAGATTTCATATTGCTGTTTGTATCAGATTGGCAGCCTCTGTCCAAAGGCTTTGTGTTAGCAGAAAGCAGCCATGCAGAAAAACGTGATACTGGAACTTATTCTCTGTTAACTGTGGTGTTTATCCCACCCAGACAGGAAGGTGTAAATGGCTCTATAGAGAAAATGGCCTAGAAGCATAAGGTAAATAATTTTCAAAGAGCAGTGCAGAAAGTGAGCCAACTGCTGATGTACGCGGACTGTGTTTGAAACAGTGTGGGAAAGTTACTTGCTCAGGGGAACTAGGGTTGGAAACATTGAAGTTACATGATGGACAACGTTCTGTTGTGAAATCTATGTATGGAGGATTTCTTATTTTTTGCATGTATGCTTAGATTTCTGGAAAGAACGCATTTAATAAAGCCATATTTAAGAGGACCGTGCTGAAGTAATTGTTTTTCCCCTTTAATTTTTATGTGGCTCCGAAACAATGAAGCTCTCAGTTCTTTACACTTCACAGGGGAGAACGTACAAAGAGCTGCTTAATCTCTTTCAGTTCAGCTTTTATTCTCATGGGTATCCAGTTGCAAGGTATCCATATCAGTCTCTGAATTTTCAGCTGATCCCCGAAGCAAAGTGCATCCAACTGTAAGCTCTTGTTTTAACATGCTGTTTCAGGACCAACCAGATTTCAGCATAAGCAAGTGAGGGCTGCTGTGCCTAAATCCATTAGACACTGGCAGAGAAGCAGTATCACAAAATCCAGAATCACTCATTCTGATGACAAAATGCTGAGTAAGTGCTTTCACAACGTGAGGCTAATCTTAATGCTGATGTCTGTGATCTAGGAGGGACTATACAACTAAAGCAGGTATGTCACCAAGGAAGATCTGAATGCTTCCTGATTGGTTTTCCAAATAATTATTTCATTTGCTTTTAACAGAAACTAGCTTGCAAGTGAAGTATTATATGGTTTTCTTCATTGCAAACTGCAATTAAAGAATCAGATGGCAAGATAGAAATCATACCGTAGGATCAGCTAAGAAAGAATGGCGAAACCAGACAATATGAGAGATTCAAATTATTTTTTTTCCATTATTGCCAGGCAGTCTCAAATGCAAAGAGGAAAAAATGAACATATATATATAGTTAAGGTAATAAATTAACACCTGTACACTAAATTAATTTGTTAAGTTTGTTAAATTGAAATGCTAAATTTGGCTCTGTCACTTAGCAACAGCTGCATCAGTTTAAGATGTTTCCATTCTGCAGCTGTTAGCTGTCACCTTGGGCTGGAGCCCCCACCGCTCCAGCAAAGTCAGCAGAAGGAAACGTGTGTCTGCATTTTGCCCTCTCCTCTCCAAAATCCATTGTCTTAACTCAGACCATTAGAATCATAGAATAGTTTGGGTTGGAAGGGACATTAAGATCATCTAGTTCACACTCCCCTGCTAGAGGCAGGGACACCTCCCACCGGATCAGGCTGCCCAAGGCCCCATCCAACCTGGCCTTGAACACCTCCAGGGATGGGGCACCCACAGCTTCCCTGGCAACCTGTGCTATTTCCTCACCACTCTCATAGTGAAGAAATTCTTCCTTATGTCTAGTCTAAATCTGCCCCTCTCCAGTTTATAGCCATTGACTCTCATCCTATCACTACAAGCCTTTGTAAACAGTCCCTCTCCAGCTTTCCCGTAGGCCCTTCAGGTACTGGAAGGTTGCTATAAAGTCTCTTCAGAGCCTTCTCTTCTCCAGGCTAAAACAACCCCAACTCTCTCAGCCTGTGCACCTTTATCATCTGTTTACAAGTTTGGTTTTGTTGTGAAGTACAAGCCTCAGCACACATTCTTTTGGACAAGTCTAATGTGAAGGAGTAAACCGCACCAGACAGGCAGAACCAGCAGTCACGTCTTAAACTGCTGTAGCAATACTCACCAGAGTGTATCCATCAACGCTTGAAGTTAAGACAAAAGTAGAATTGTGAATAAGCATGAAAGTGCCTGAGGAAATAAGGACAAGAAAATTCTACCAGATTTTTGTCACAGTGCAACAATCAATTTAGAAATTACTAGACCTGAAAGATGGAGCCTAAGGATCAGAGCACACCCCAGGAGAAAGAGGGCTCTAGTCTTGGCCCAAGCTCTCTTGACTACTTAATTGCAAAGCTGCTGCACCCAGTTCTTTGTTTCCTGATGTAAGTGGTGGTGTTTGCTGTGATGCATGTTTAGTTCAGCACTACCCCCTGTGAGGCAGGTGTGCTTGGAGCACAGCTGCCAGAACACGATCCTCAGCCGATGCAGACAAAGAAATGCCTTTGTTGAGGATCCTGGGGAGGGTTAAAACCAATACAGGAGCTGAACTGCTTGCCAAGACAGCATCCAGCCCAATGTGCAGAAGGAAAATTCCGAATGCAAGAAACTTTGCCAGCCAGAAAGAAGTCACTTGGCTGGTAATTTTGGTTTTCCATGCTTATGAACCTGCACGGCTAAACTCTAAATCATGTAAGTTACAATCACAAAATGAGAATCTCTGTGGGCTGGTGCTCACGTTTTGTTGTCAAGTAAATCAGAGAAATGGCTGTCTAGCAGCTGCAGCATCTCCACCTTCAGTGAATGCCCTTCAGTGGAGCATAATGGTGTGTCTAGAGCAACCGGGAAAGCCACTCTGCCAGGTTCACCTGCTGTTCATCAGGTTGGCACATCTAGGTACCAGGAGACAAATCAGATAAGTAAAACCAAGACAGGCAGAGAGATTTCCCTTTTAGGTTCATTCTACAAACCATTTTCCAAACAAGCTAATTAAATCTTGGTCTACTTCATTTAATACTAGAAAACTACCTTTTGAAAACTTGCAGACACCATGTAGAGAGGGAATTTGCACTTGCCTAGCATGCCACGTCGAGTACTCAGTTCATCTATTCACAGACAATTTAGCATATCTAAATCACAGAGGCCTCAAAAACATGCACAATCTACACACACACACAGTGATGACATCCCAACATCTGCTAGTCATCAGCCCAGACGGAGCTTGGTAAACCCAGGATATGGTTCACCCCCTTTGCTGTTTATCTGAATGCTTCCCATGAGTGCTTTCCTTCACAACTTGTTAGTTTGACATAGATACCATGGCACAAACCAGCCAGTTTAATGGGCTCATGGGACACAATCATGAAAAATCCCAAATAAGTAGGGAACTTTGAACTCGCCTGTTCATGTCACCATTATCACCATAATCGTGACTTTCACCTGTTTGACACAGTATTCTTTGTGGCAGCACACCAACTACTCCAGGGAAATCCTGAGAGATCATAATTTTTCTTGTAAAAAATCAGTTATTTTACAAAATAAATATGTACCCTTATTCTCATATGGTCGATTTTGGTTAGCTCCTTTTACTTTTTACCTGATCTGCACTTGCCTCTAAATCCTCCAGCTTTATTGTAAATCCTCCACCTCCATCAAGCCCAGATTAGTGGCTCTGAGAGGCTTACTGCCTAAGGTGCGGTTTGCTGGTTGCTCTGCAGGATGGCCAGTGAAGAACTAGCACACTTGAGACCTCTGCTCTGCAGAGATTTGAGTTTTCTTTAAAGTAATTTGCCTTTTTGCTTGCAATGCCATCACAAAGAAAGTGTTATATAGCACTGAAATCACTGTGTCAGTGTTATTTACACTTTCATCGCAAGAGAATGGTTTTGCTAGCTATGCCCCTTACTTTTATTTGCTCTCTTGTCACTGTCTGTGGTGGTGGGAGATGTCATTTGGAACATCTACGCTAGCACTTCTCCCTTATATAACAAAGTAATCATTTAAGGTGTGATCAGTGGCACTTACTGCAGATCAAAAGAAGGCAGCTGATGAAACCACAGTTTGTCTGAGGCATGAGATGAATTTTCTTGTTATTTCAATTAGAACAGAAAGTTTTGACCCTGCAGTCATCCACATGTCTGCAGACAGAGCCAAATTCTCCAGTCACTCACAAGTTTGCCATGTGCATTAGACCGGAGTCCTTCCAGGTGTAACACCATAGAATTTCACACAATCAGACCATGACAAATTTAGTCCACTGTTATTTTTTTTTTAACTAAATCTTTTGTCCAGGCTTCTAGGATACGGTAGACACTCAGGTGGACATAACAACCTCCCTGTACAAACCATACCAAACAAGTTTAAAGAAGGGGGAGACAGCTGCCAAAAAATGTACTGATTTTGAAGATCTGCATCTGGAGACCTGAAAACTGCTGCAGCAGAACAAAGGCTGGTGTCCACAGGGAACGAGCTCCTCAGACAAGTTTCCTGACCTGAGAAAGCCCTTTTCTCCCTGCTCAGTCAGAACGGACTGTAGGTTGAAGCACAAGAGAGCCTGACTGTTCTTGACCACCTGCGTGCCTGAGGAGATGAGCGATGGTCACTCAGGCATTTTCAGGGAAGATGATTCTGTTTCAAGTGTTACAAAACCAAGCGGCTTATCTAATACTATAAGAAAGGCACAGAAGCCAGAAACTTTCATGGCCACTACTGCACACCCAGATCACTCTGAACTCTGTGCAAAGGAGAAGAATGGATGTCTTCAAAACCACAAATATTTGCAATGAAACAAAATTACAATCTATATTGTCTGTTAAACGGCACTTAGCCTGGCACATCCAGCTGACGAGATCAGACACGCACCAGCGAGGCTTAAGGATTTTTAAAGGTTTTATATTACAAATTATTACTAACCATCTTTATCACCTCGAAATTTGGAGGTGGTAACACAGGATAGTAAAAATTGTACAGAGAGAAAATGTCTCCTGTTCTGGAAAGCATGGGGTCTAAATAGGCAATCCAAGGGCTACACATTGATATTTGCATTCCCAAAACAAATTTTGCATATCTCAGCCTTTTTTTTCAAATTTAGTCCAACTCAGTACCAACTGAAAAATCTGGGCTTCTGACAGCTATTCTGAGTTGTGACTGCAAAGCCTTAAAATTCTTGCCTAAGGCTGCCAGGCTTTACCTCTATTCGAACAATACACAACATTAATTAAACACACATAAAGGATGCTAAAAGAACACTAAATTAGCGAAATCTAAGCATTCAAAAGCCAGGAAATGCCAAACTGAGTGCCAGATGCAGCACCTTAATTAACGTCCTTTGCATCCATACCTTATGATGGATTTTAATTATCCAAGTTGCTGCTCTTTTTCCTCAGATCCCTGCATCCTCATTTGGTTCACAAAAAGAACATTACTCACCCAAGGGGAGATTGATGTTATTTGTCTTTATGCACCAAATTTAGGTAGTCTGAGTCTTGAGTGAACTAAATCTCTTTTTGAAATACAGATCTTACCATGATGACTGTACAAAACCATCATTTAGATATCTCAGGGATGTTTCAGTAATCCACTCTTTAAAGCAATAGCAGCCCAATTCCTTTTTTCCTTCTTATTTCATGTATGTTCTAATGCATTATTCACTGTAAGCTGGTCAAAAAATATTAAACAAACATTAATTTATTTTAAGATTAGTCTATTCTATATTTTTCTATTATTTTCATATTAGAACCTAGGCATTTCTTTCTTATTTTTGTAACACCTTAGGAGGGGGAGAAGTAATCTTTCCAGTCCTATAGGGAACAGCTCTTGCTCAGTCCCACTTTCTCACTTCCCATGCATCCTGTCATTTGTTTTGTTTGTCTGATATATTTGTCACCCCACACACCAGACTGTTTAGGTAAATCTGTCTCTACTCCCCGACAGCCAATCCAACACCTTCATAAGGCCAGTTCTAGTTTCCTGTTCACGTCCCCTGTCCCCCAACACCTCCTCATCCAGTCTCTGTCATTCTCCCACCCACTGTTTTATTTTACTGTTGAAGTTCAGCACGTCTCCCCAGAACATGGGAAGTGAGATTCTTTTTCAAAGGCTTCTGACTTGGCCAAATTTAGGTCAGTTTTCACAGGCACAAGAGGCACAGTCTTCACACATAGTCCATCCTGTTTTAATGCTGAAAAGCAACCTATTCTTCTCTTTTCATACCAGAAAAATACTGAACAGCTCTGGCTAAAATTTCAGAAGGAAGCAGGGATGAGTTAGCCCAAGATAGATGAAAAATATAGGGGTTAATTAAAACTAAATAGGTGGCTTCAAACAGAAGCTCCATTTCAACTGGTTAATGAAAAACAATATTTATTGCAAATAATGCTTTTTCATGGTCTTCTTATGAGCTGTGATTACCCTGGTAAGATATCAGTCACATTTCTGGAGAAACTTGGAAAGTAATGGTCTACGGACTCTTGACATCAGTTCATTGGTATCATCTGATTGTCAACACCAAGAGAGGGAATTAGGTCTTTATGTGCATTTGCTAAATACCTCACCCAAGGGGACCCATGCAATTAATTATTATGTTTCAAATACATTTAAATATTATTTGAATGCACTGCATCCTTTAGCATACAAAAGCTAACTTTTTTTCTTTTTTTCTCCACGCTCTCTTTTCATCAGAACGAGCAGGATTCATTTTCCGTGCAGTTTTACCAAGTCTAGTTCCTTGGTTCATTTTAAGTATGTGTCTTGGAATCTACCTTGTTGTTGGTGGTTTACCGGTTTGAGATTGTGGACTGGACTGGAGCAAACATTTTCAAAAACACTGAGGCAGAATCCTACACAACCAAGATCTCCTTTAAGTCCTAGCTCTGTCTCTTTAGGGTGTATTTACTTCTGAAAGAACACATACGTTTATGTCCCTCTGCTGACCTTCAGTTTCAGTTTTGCTCTAACATGTGAGTCGGTTTTCTGTACCCTAGCTGGGCCTGATTTTACGTTCGCCAGGTTGGGCTGAAGATTCTGCCAGAACAAACAGAGACATTGCATTTCTGAGGCCACCTGTATGATCCTCAGCTTAATTAAAACCCACTCTTCCCATTTCGATGCATTGTTTAGACAAATTATGCAGGGTCAGTTTTGCTCCAGCACTAATGAACCCTGATACAATTGTTAACTTGACTATGGCTTTTCTTTTAAGATTACTTCCCAGGTTTCCTGGAGGTTGTTACATTTTAGCAGGGAAAGGTATTACTGATAGTAAATGAGCCCACATACACTTAAGCCATGATTCTAGGAACATAACTGATAATGTGACTGGAAAAGAAGATCTGAATTATAAATTTGTATTCTCTGCTACTAAAAGCATGGGAAACAAAGCTTAAATTAAATGTGTTTGGTATTTTGCTTCAGAATTATTATATTATATTATTATATTTTGCATTTTATGATTACATCTTTCCATTCGTTCCTGTGTCAACACTGTTTTTTACATTAAACAGGTTGTGTCTCTGTTGAGCATTAACTCGCTCCATGTATTCTGAGACAGCAACCAGAGACATTTTAAGATTTCATTTGCCTTCCTCTGGGCAATCTTAGTGCTGGGCCACAGTACAATAGCAGCTGGCAACTGCATCCAGATGTTTTACACCTACTGTTTCTGCAAATCTCTTTCCATTTTTTTCTTTAGTCCCTTGTACATAACTTTGTGATTCCCACTATCAGATGTCACCTCATTACTATTACTCCAGTCCTCAAGGGTATGCAGTGCTTTCTATAAGATGTTCCAACCCTCCTTTGTTTTGACATTACTTTCCAATTTTATGTCATCAATAAATTTAATTAGCTGATTCTGTTTTGCCTGAAATTTAGCCCTGAAAATATTGTTAATTTTTGTTTTCATATGTTTTGTTTGTATTGCTCTTAGGCTCCATTATAAACACTTGACAAGCTTATAACCACATAGATGTAAATAGAAAAGGTGTTTATCTAAGCAGCCCAGTTGTTATTGTTCTTGTCACTTTTTCCATCAAAGATTTTCTATCAACTTTATAACTGTCATTGTTCAGAGTTACTTGGCCACTGGGCAGACTGGGAAATTGTGATGGCATTTTAGTCTGATCTCTCAATGACATTCAAACTAAAATGAAATAATCTCATTTGTTAAGTTCAGAAATATTACCCACTGAGAAGAAAGGCATTGGTTCATGTTTCTCAGAACTATTTTTCCCAAGATTTCTGAAACCTCATTTCAGTCACACACTGAATTGTTTTCTGAAATCCTGAGGGCTAGAAATAAAAGAAGGTGGAAGAAAATGGGTGTTTATACGAAAGATTAAATTGTAGGAAACTAGTGGATTTACAGAAAATCAGCAATGGTCTGTAGCTATGTGCTGGCTCAACCCAACCCCAAACCAATCTTTGTTTAGAAGCGACACAGAAGTTCAGGCTTCAGAGATTCTAACACGGCACCTTTCAAAAGGCTAAAACTGATACAAAGGTAGAAACAGAATAATTGTGAAGTGGCAGGCTTGACACAGAAGTAATTTCAAAGATCTAGTATCTCAATGTTGTCCTTCAAGTTATCTCTTATTATCTTTCTTGAAGGATGATTAACATCTTACTGAGGAAAATAAGTCTCTTGATAATAAGTGCTCTGATCTCACCCTCTCAAAAGCTTTCAAAGCTCAGCTGATTCTGCTTGGGCCCAGCATGTCCACAGTAAATACCAAAGCCATTGCTCACTCTCAGGCCAAGAACAGCCAAGCAGCAGCAGCTCAAGGTGAAGAACAACCAACAAAATCAACACTCAGTCACCTGACAGAATAGAATCACCCGATCGGAATCATTGAGTCCAACCATTCCTATCAAACACTAAACCATGCCCCTCAGCACCTCGTCCACCCGTGCCTTAAACACCTCCAGGGAAGGTGACTCATCACCTCCCTGGGCAGCCTGTTCCAGTGCCCAATGACCCTTTCTGTGAAAAGTACCTCTAATGTTCATATAATATTCAAAGATCGTTGCTATTAATAATTATTTGTATTACATTAGGGTTAGAGATCCCATCGGAGATCTGTTTGCATGCCATGCTGCAATGAAGATCCTTATACCAAAGTGTTTACACTGAAAACTGACAAGTAAAAGGATGCAGATAAGCAAAGCAGGAACCACATCAAGATCACAACACAGGTAATTACACAAAAAGGATAAGACTGCATCTCTCTTGACTAACACACATGCTTTGCTACCAGATTACCTCATCTCTCACCAGTAAATTATGACTACTATATAAAAGTAGTCCACTCAACACCTCTTCTTACACTGGAAAAAAATACATATATTGAAGTATAAGACATAAGCAAACAATAGAAATCATAATCCCCTTAGGGAAAGTACTGTATCTGCCCAAGTGAAATGAAAGAAACACAGTTGTGTTAATAAAGCTTTAATCTTATTAAACTTTCAAAGCAATTATGTGAATGCAATGATAAACAGGCATGAGATGTCTCCTAGCGCTAGAAGCAACAACTTCAGTAACATAAACTTCTGCCACAGGGAGCCACTCACTCAAATTGATCTTTCTAACAGTGAAGTTTCCCCTTGCTTCAGCTTCATGGCATCAGAAGCAGACGATGAACAAAAGCACCTTATCAACAGGGACTCCAGCAAGGATGAGCTTACAAAATACTTTCTCTGAAGGAAACCACAAAGGACACAGGCATGGTACAGCTCAAAGGGAACACATAAATATAAAGCCGGGCATAAATCAGTCATGTTCTTTTTCCATAGTTCCACCATTTTTCCCTTGGCAACAGAAGCAGACAACGTCAGAGTCAACTATAAGTTGTGATCATTCCTTTTATTTCTGTTTCTTCACACACCTTTGGTCCAGCTTGCTGCTGCAGCAGTTCAATCTAAATCCTAAGATGGGTTGCCTCCTTTTGCCTCTTAAAAGCTTTCATCACCTGTTCATAAAGAAAAGCAGATCTCTTATTCGCTTTGTGAACTACTACTATTGTATTTTTGAGGCTATAAGCAACACAAGTCATTATCGGTAGGAACTGAGTGAGAGAGAACAGAAGAACTCACTTCTTTCCCACAAAACAGTTTCTAGCACGCTTGCTAACATAGTTTTTTTAAAAATGCTTTCATACTTGTCCAGGGTGATGTCTAATAGCAGGTTCAGAAGGGCACTTGACCACTGTATGTTGACATCAGTGACATGATTTAGACTTGAATATGCAGTTTATCTACAATCAAACTTCAATTTGTCTGGGCCAAAACACTGCTTTTGTATCAAGTGTGTAAGGAAACACTACCAGTACAAGCCTTCCTGCTCACACGGTATAGTGAATGCCACTCACATCCCAGATCCATGAAGGAGAAAGTAAGAAATGGATATGAACAAGGTTAAAAAGTTTTCACAGATTTTAGGTGTTTGGTTAAAGCAAGGCAGCATGCAAAACGACTACTGGACTCCAAGTCTCTAACACAGCCCAGTAAACCAGACATGCATATTTAAATATATTTTAGTGCTATGTGAGACAATACAGTCAGTCCTTCTTAATCCTCTTTCTAGCCTCAAAACCAGATTTGTACAAAAATACTAATTGGAGCTCCTGCAAGGTGCAGTGGCACTTTATTCATTGGTCTTGTTCCATCGCACTTTACAAAGTCAGAGAAAGCTAATTATCAGTGACAGCAACTGGAATTCAGTAATGTATCTCTCTTTACAAATTCAGCAGAATATTGTGATTTGCTTTTACATAATTATTTTTCTTGGAAACACAGGTAAAAAGATAACAGAGCAATGATAATTTTTGTTGATCTATAGCACTATGCATAATAAACAGAAACAGAGAATTCAGCTTGTTGGTTTGGAGACTGTTGTTCTAAACACACTTGGAAAATAGTAATTTCTAAGTTATCTTACATAATCAAGGTATGTTTACAAGGAACTAAAGAAATTGCACACTGATCTCCTTCAGGACATCTTTACACTTCTGTAAGGTACAACTTTTTTTTTTATACTAAAATATTATTTCAAACTGGTGGTGTTCTTGCAGAAGTATCAAAGCTACTTAAGAGGAAACTAGAAAGGGGATGCAGAGAGCACCACAGTAATACTACATGCATGCCTGAAGAAATATCATTAGCACATAGATTTTCGAGGCCACATGAGTAGGCATGCTACCTACTTCTAAATGCATATATAGCCTAAGACAAGTGTAAAATAGTGATCGCAGGAGCATGATGAATTAGGGCAGATGATCCTGAAGAAACCGCTTGGGCTTTAGGAGGTTTATCACCAGTTGAGGAGACACACTACCCTAAAGGCCTGGCTCGGTTTTGCAGACCTGGAGTTTGGAAAAATATTTTGAAAGCTGGGTGCAACAGACATATTGAGACAACAAATATTTGCTTCAGGGACTCCTTGTTCAATATAGGACCGTGTTTTAAGGCAAGCAGTTTGATTCTGGAACAAGCTTGAAACAGATGGAAAGCAACATGATGTGAACAAAAGATGGAAGAAAGGACTGCACACTGTGCAGTTTGTGTTACCAGGTGTCACTTTACTATCATGAATGGGGCTGTGGTAGCTAACAGCTACTCAAGAAAGGCAAAGCTAAGGATGATTTTGTATTTCATAACCCAGAGAGGAGGAAAAAAAAACCAAACACCCCCAAATGGGCTTAAAACCAAGAGCCTTTACAAAACGCAAAGCTACGTTCTCTGCCTTTAGCATTTTGTATGTTCTAGTTTTTAGCCTTTTGGATTGTGAGGGTTTGTCTTCAAACCCAGGAATTTAGATCCTTCTGTTTTGAAATCAAAACTGGCATATAATCATCTGAATTCAGGTCTTGGTCTTAGAGGTGAAAGAGAAACACTATAGTGCTCATAAGAAAATCAAATCATCATTTCCTTATAATGAATCTATTTTTGCTCCAGTTGTATTCAAATTTTTCTTTAAAATCCTAATTCTGTATGCACTACTGCAGTAATAACAGGTAAGTTCCTACAACAAAATATCTGGTTTTGCATAATGCTGAGAGATGTGGAGTAATAGGGAATAGTAATTTTATTTATGTTAGTTTGTGTAAGTCTTGTTGCATCAGGGATTTTGAACACTTAGGTGACTTCCTTTCTCCATGATTCACCTCATCAAATAACATCGCTTGTCATATTTTTAGGAAAAAGAGTGCTTTCTATCCAAGCTAACTGCATGATCAGAAAAGAAAATTAATTGGTGGCACTTATTTACTGTGCGGGGTGGCCAGTCATGACAGAAGGGCAAATAAACCTCCTGGCCCTTCTGTAAAAGGCAGTAACCTTCCATAGCAGAGCTGGGGAGCAGATAGGGGTAGCTCCCCTTCAGTTACTGCTGCCTAAACCAAACAGGCTTTGCAAATCCAAATTTTCAGTCTAGCGGTGTGGCCCAGCCCCTGTGATTGCATCCGCATTAGTAGGTTAAACAAGTCTGGGGCCAGTCTCTGCCCCTGAGGCCAACTGGCACAGGACATTCAACATCCACCCTATTAAAGCCTCAAAAAGTCAGTGAAAGAACACAATCTGCCTGCTGGCAATGGCAGGATGCACCCCCTAGACTGCGCCCTGGAGTATTTTGAGAAACTGC